>OX031064.1:2500-602500 GCA_943736015.1 Tridacna crocea
CGCCCCCCGGGTATCACGGGGGTCAAACTCGGCCAGCCGGCGGCAGGGGCTGGGACAAGGGTCGTGGCCAAGTTTGGGGGGGCTCCGGCCGTAAATGCAGCCTCAAGAGCGTCCAGAAGTTCTGAACGCCGGAAGGCCGCCGTCACGTCGCCCACCGGGGGTCGCGGGGGTCAAACTTGGCCAGGGGGCTGCAGGGGCCGGGAAAATGGTCGTGGCCAAGTTTGGGGCGGCTCAGGCCGAAAATGCGGCCTCAAGAGCGTCCAGAAGTTCTGAACTGTAGAAGGCCGCCGTCACGTCGCCTCCCTGGGGGTCAAAGGGGTAAAACTAGGCCAGCCGGCGGCGGGGACCGGGACGTGGGTCGTGGCCAAGTTTGGGGCGGCTCGGGCCGAAAATGCGGCCTCCAGAGCGTCCAGAAGTTCTGAACTGTAGAAGGCCGCCGTGACGTCGCCTAGCTGGGGGTCACGGGGGTCAAACTCAGCCAGCGGGCGGCGGGGACCGGGACGTAGGTCGTGGCCAAGTTTAGGGCGGATCGGGCCGACAATGCGGCCTCCAGAGCGTCCAGAAGTTCTGAACTCTGGAAGGCCGCCGTGACGTTTCCCCCGGGGGGGTCACGGGGGTAAAACTCGGCCAGCGGGCGGCGGGGGCCGGGATGTAGGTCGTGGCCAAGTTTGGGGCGGCTCGGGCCGAAAATGCGGCCTCCAGAGCGTCCAGAAGTTCTGAACTCTGGAATGCTGCCGTCACGTCGCCCCCCGGGATTCGCGGGGGTCAAACTTGGCCAGGGGGCTGCAGGGGCAGTGACAATGGTCGTGGCCAAGTTTGGGGCGGCTCGGGCCGAAAATGCGGCCTCCAGAGCGTCCAGAAGTTCTGAACTCTGGAAGGCCGCCATCACGTCGCCCCCCGGGGGTCGCTGGGGTCAAACTTGGCCAGGGGCTGCAGGGGCCGGGACAATGGTCGTGGCCAAGTTTGGGGCGGCTCGGGCCGAAAACGCGGCCTCCAGAGCGTCCAGAAGTTCTGAACTCTGGAAGGCCGCCGTGACGTCGCCCCACCGGGGGTCACGGAGTCAAACTCGGCCAGCCGGTGTCGGGGTCCGGGACAAGGGTCGTGGTCAGGTTTGGGGCGGCTCGGGCCGAAAATGCGGCCTCCAGAGCGTCCAGAAGTTCTGAACTGTAGAAGGCCGCCGTGATGTCGCCTCTCTGGGGGTCAAAGGGGTCAAACTCGCCCAGTAAGAGGCGGGGACAGGGACAAGGGTCGTGGCAAAGTTTGGGAAAGCTTAGGCCGAAAATGCGGCCTCCAGGGCGTCCAGAAATTCTAAACTCTGGAAGGCCGCCGTGACGTCGCCCCCCGGGGGTCATGGGGTCAAACTCGGTCAGCCGGCGTCGGGGTCCGGGACAAGGGTCGTGGTCAGGTTTGGGGCGGCTCGGGCCGAAAATGCGGCCTCCAGAGCGTCCAGAAGTTCTGAACTGTAGAAGGCCGCCGTGACGTCGCCTCCCTGGGGGTCAAAGGGGTCAAACTCGGCCAGCCGGCGGCAGGGTCCGGGACAAGGGTCGTGGCCACGTTTGGGGCGGCTCGGGCCGAAAATGCGGCCTCCAGAACGTCCAGAAATTCTAAACACTGGAAGGCAGCCGTGAAGTCGCCCCCCGGGGGTCATGGGGGTCAAACTCGGCCAGCTGGCGGCGGGGGACGGGACGTAGGTCGTGGCAAAGTTTGGGACGGCTCGGGCCGAAAATGCGGCCTCCAGAGCGTCCAGAAGTTCTGAACTGTAGAAGGCCGCCGTGACGTCGCCTCCCTGGGGGTCACGGGGGTCAAACTCGGCCAGCGGCTGGCCGGGACCGGGACGTGGGTCGTGGCCAAGTTTGGGGCGGCTCGGGCCGTAAATGCGGCCTCCAGAGCGTCCAGAAGTTCTGAACTGTAGAAGGCCGCCGTGACGTCGCCTCCCTCGGGGTCACGGGGGTCAAACTCGGCCAGCGGCTGGCCGGGACAGGGACGTGGGTCGTGGCCAAGTTTGGGGCGGCTCGGGCCGAAAATGCGGCCTCCAGAGCGTCCAGAACTTCTGAACTCTGGAAGGCCGCCGTCACGTCGCCCCCCGGGTATCACGGGGGTCAAACTCGGCCAGCCGGCGGCAGGGGCTGGGACAAGGGTCGTGGCCAAGTTTGGGGGGGCTCCGGCCGTAAATGCAGCCTCAAGAGCGTCCAGAAGTTCTGAACGCCGGAAGGCCGCCGTCACGTCGCCCACCGGGGGTCGCGGGGGTCAAACTTGGCCAGGGGGCTGCAGGGGCCGGGAAAATGGTCGTGGCCAAGTTTGGGGCGGCTCAGGCCGAAAATGCGGCCTCAAGAGCGTCCAGAAGTTCTGAACTGTAGAAGGCCGCCGTCACGTCGCCTCCCTGGGGGTCAAAGGGGTCAAACTAGGCCAGCCGGCGGGGGGGACCGGGACGTGGGTCGTGGCCAAGTTTGGGGCGGCTCGGGCCGAAAATGCGGCCTCCAGAGCGTCCAGAAGTTCTGAACTGTAGAAGGCCGCCGTGACGTCGCCTAGCTGGGGGTCACGGGGGTCAAACTCAGCCAGCGGGCGGCGGGGACCGGGACGTAGGTCGTGGCCAAGTTTAGGGCGGATCGGGCCGACAATGCGGCCTCCAGAGCGTCCAGAAGTTCTGAACTCTGGAAGGCCGCCGTGACGTTTCCCCCGGGGGGGTCACGGGGGTAAAACTCGGCCAGCGGGCGGCGGGGGCCGGGATGTAGGTCGTGGCCAAGTTTGGGGCGGCTCGGGCCGAAAATGCGGCCTCCAGAGCGTCCAGAAGTTCTGAACTCTGGAATGCTGCCGTCACGTCGCCCCCCGGGATTCGCGGGGGTCAAACTTGGCCAGGGGGCTGCAGGGGCAGTGACAATGGTCGTGGCCAAGTTTGGGGCGGCTCGGGCCGAAAATGCGGCCTCCAGAGCGTCCAGAAGTTCTGAACTCTGGAAGGCCGCCATCACGTCGCCCCCCGGGGGTCGCTGGGGTCAAACTTGGCCAGGGGCTGCAGGGGCCGGGACAATGGTCGTGGCCAAGTTTGGGGCGGCTCGGGCCGAAAACGCGGCCTCCAGAGCGTCCAGAAGTTCTGAACTCTGGAAGGCCGCCGTGAAGTCGCCCCCCGGGGGTCATGGGGGTCAAACTCGGTCCGCCGGCGTCGGGGTCCGGGACAAGGGTCGTGGCAAAGTTTGGGGCGGCTCGGGCCGAAAATGCGGCCTCCAGAGCGTCCAGAAGTTCTGAACTGTAGAAGGCCGCCGTGATGTCGCCTCTCTGGGGGTCAAAGGGGTCAAACTCGCCCAGTAAGAGGCGGGGACAGGGACAAGGGTCGTGGCAAAGTTTGGGAAAGCTTAGGCCGAAAATGCGGCCTCCAGGGCGTCCAGAAATTCTAAACTCTGGAAGGCCGCCGTGACGTCGCCCCCCGGGGGTCATGGGGTCAAACTCGGTCAGCCGGCGTCGGGGTCCGGGACAAGGGTCGTGGTCAGGTTTGGGGCGGCTCGGGCCGAAAATGCGGCCTCCAGAGCGTCCAGAAGTTCTGAACTGTAGAAGGCCGCCGTGACGTCGCCTCCCTGGGGGTCAAAGGGGTCAAACTCGGCCAGCCGGCGGCAGGGTCCGGGACAAGGGTCGTGGCCACGTTTGGGGCGGCTCGGGCCGAAAATGCGGCCTCCAGAACGTCCAGAAATTCTAAACACTGGAAGGCAGCCGTGAAGTCGCCCCCCGGGGGTCATGGGGGTCAAACTCGGCCAGCTGGCGGCGGGGGACGGGACGTAGGTCGTGGCAAAGTTTGGGACGGCTCGGGCCGAAAATGCGGCCTCCAGAGCGTCCAGAAGTTCTGAACTGTAGAAGGCCGCCGTGACGTCGCCTCCCTGGGGGTCACGGGGGTCAAACTCGGCCAGCGGCTGGCCGGGACCGGGACGTGGGTCGTGGCCAAGTTTGGGGCGGCTCGGGCCGTAAATGCGGCCTCCAGAGCGTCCAGAAGTTCTGAACTGTAGAAGGCCGCCGTGACGTCGCCTCCCTCGGGGTCACGGGGGTCAAACTCGGCCAGCGGCTGGCCGGGACAGGGACGTGGGTCGTGGCCAAGTTTGGGGCGGCTCGGGCCGAAAATGCGGCCTCCAGAGCGTCCAGAACTTCTGAACTCTGGAAGGCCGCCGTCACGTCGCCCCCCGGGTATCACGGGGGTCAAACTCGGCCAGCCGGCGGCAGGGGCTGGGACAAGGGTCGTGGCCAAGTTTGGGGGGGCTCCGGCCGTAAATGCAGCCTCAAGAGCGTCCAGAAGTTCTGAACGCCGGAAGGCCGCCGTCACGTCGCCCACCGGGGGTCGCGGGGGTCAAACTTGGCCAGGGGGCTGCAGGGGCCGGGAAAATGGTCGTGGCCAAGTTTGGGGCGGCTCAGGCCGAAAATGCGGCCTCAAGAGCGTCCAGAAGTTCTGAACTGTAGAAGGCCGCCGTCACGTCGCCTCCCTGGGGGTCAAAGGGGTCAAACTAGGCCAGCCGGCGGGGGGGACCGGGACGTGGGTCGTGGCCAAGTTTGGGGCGGCTCGGGCCGAAAATGCGGCCTCCAGAGCGTCCAGAAGTTCTGAACTGTAGAAGGCCGCCGTGACGTCGCCTAGCTGGGGGTCACGGGGGTCAAACTCAGCCAGCGGGCGGCGGGGACCGGGACGTAGGTCGTGGCCAAGTTTAGGGCGGATCGGGCCGACAATGCGGCCTCCAGAGCGTCCAGAAGTTCTGAACTCTGGAAGGCCGCCGTGACGTTTCCCCCGGGGGGGTCACGGGGGTAAAACTCGGCCAGCGGGCGGCGGGGGCCGGGATGTAGGTCGTGGCCAAGTTTGGGGCGGCTCGGGCCGAAAATGCGGCCTCCAGAGCGTCCAGAAGTTCTGAACTCTGGAATGCTGCCGTCACGTCGCCCCCCGGGATTCGCGGGGGTCAAACTTGGCCAGGGGGCTGCAGGGGCAGTGACAATGGTCGTGGCCAAGTTTGGGGCGGCTCGGGCCGAAAATGCGGCCTCCAGAGCGTCCAGAAGTTCTGAACTCTGGAAGGCCGCCATCACGTCGCCCCCCGGGGGTCGCTGGGGTCAAACTTGGCCAGGGGCTGCAGGGGCCGGGACAATGGTCGTGGCCAAGTTTGGGGCGGCTCGGGCCGAAAACGCGGCCTCCAGAGCGTCCAGAAGTTCTGAACTCTGGAAGGCCGCCGTGAAGTCGCCCCCCGGGGGTCATGGGGGTCAAACTCGGTCCGCCGGCGTCGGGGTCCGGGACAAGGGTCGTGGCAAAGTTTGGGGCGGCTCGGGCCGAAAATGCGGCCTCCAGAGCGTCCAGAAGTTCTGAACTGTAGAAGGCCGCCGTGATGTCGCCTCTCTGGGGGTCAAAGGGGTCAAACTCGCCCAGTAAGAGGCGGGGACAGGGACAAGGGTCGTGGCAAAGTTTGGGAAAGCTTAGGCCGAAAATGCGGCCTCCAGGGCGTCCAGAAATTCTAAACTCTGGAAGGCCGCCGTGACGTCGCCCCCCGGGGGTCATGGGGTCAAACTCGGTCAGCCGGCGTCGGGGTCCGGGACAAGGGTCGTGGTCAGGTTTGGGGCGGCTCGGGCCGAAAATGCGGCCTCCAGAGCGTCCAGAAGTTCTGAACTGTAGAAGGCCGCCGTGACGTCGCCTCCCTGGGGGTCAAAGGGGTCAAACTCGGCCAGCCGGCGGCAGGGTCCGGGACAAGGGTCGTGGCCACGTTTGGGGCGGCTCGGGCCGAAAATGCGGCCTCCAGAACGTCCAGAAATTCTAAACACTGGAAGGCAGCCGTGAAGTCGCCCCCCGGGGGTCATGGGGGTCAAACTCGGCCAGCTGGCGGCGGGGGACGGGACGTAGGTCGTGGCAAAGTTTGGGACGGCTCGGGCCGAAAATGCGGCCTCCAGAGCGTCCAGAAGTTCTGAACTGTAGAAGGCCGCCGTGACGTCGCCTCCCTGGGGGTCACGGGGGTCAAACTCGGCCAGCGGCTGGCCGGGACCGGGACGTGGGTCGTGGCCAAGTTTGGGGCGGCTCGGGCCGTAAATGCGGCCTCCAGAGCGTCCAGAAGTTCTGAACTGTAGAAGGCCGCCGTGACGTCGCCTCCCTCGGGGTCACGGGGGTCAAACTCGGCCAGCGGCTGGCCGGGACAGGGACGTGGGTCGTGGCCAAGTTTGGGGCGGCTCGGGCCGAAAATGCGGCCTCCAGAGCGTCCAGAACTTCTGAACTCTGGAAGGCCGCCGTCACGTCGCCCCCCGGGTATCACGGGGGTCAAACTCGGCCAGCCGGCGGCAGGGGCTGGGACAAGGGTCGTGGCCAAGTTTGGGGGGGCTCCGGCCGTAAATGCAGCCTCAAGAGCGTCCAGAAGTTCTGAACGCCGGAAGGCCGCCGTCACGTCGCCCACCGGGGGTCGCGGGGGTCAAACTTGGCCAGGGGGCTGCAGGGGCCGGGAAAATGGTCGTGGCCAAGTTTGGGGCGGCTCAGGCCGAAAATGCGGCCTCAAGAGCGTCCAGAAGTTCTGAACTGTAGAAGGCCGCCGTCACGTCGCCTCCCTGGGGGTCAAAGGGGTCAAACTAGGCCAGCCGGCGGGGGGGACCGGGACGTGGGTCGTGGCCAAGTTTGGGGCGGCTCGGGCCGAAAATGCGGCCTCCAGAGCGTCCAGAAGTTCTGAACTGTAGAAGGCCGCCGTGACGTCGCCTAGCTGGGGGTCACGGGGGTCAAACTCAGCCAGCGGGCGGCGGGGACCGGGACGTAGGTCGTGGCCAAGTTTAGGGCGGATCGGGCCGACAATGCGGCCTCCAGAGCGTCCAGAAGTTCTGAACTCTGGAAGGCCGCCGTGACGTTTCCCCCGGGGGGGTCACGGGGGTAAAACTCGGCCAGCGGGCGGCGGGGGCCGGGATGTAGGTCGTGGCCAAGTTTGGGGCGGCTCGGGCCGAAAATGCGGCCTCCAGAGCGTCCAGAAGTTCTGAACTCTGGAATGCTGCCGTCACGTCGCCCCCCGGGATTCGCGGGGGTCAAACTTGGCCAGGGGGCTGCAGGGGCAGTGACAATGGTCGTGGCCAAGTTTGGGGCGGCTCGGGCCGAAAATGCGGCCTCCAGAGCGTCCAGAAGTTCTGAACTCTGGAAGGCCGCCATCACGTCGCCCCCCGGGGGTCGCTGGGGTCAAACTTGGCCAGGGGCTGCAGGGGCCGGGACAATGGTCGTGGCCAAGTTTGGGGCGGCTCGGGCCGAAAACGCGGCCTCCAGAGCGTCCAGAAGTTCTGAACTCTGGAAGGCCGCCGTGACGTCGCCCCACCGGGGGTCACGGAGTCAAACTCGGCCAGCCGGTGTCGGGGTCCGGGACAAGGGTCGTGGTCAGGTTTGGGGCGGCTCGGGCCGAAAATGCGGCCTCCAGAGCGTCCAGAAGTTCTGAACTGTAGAAGGCCGCCGTGATGTCGCCTCTCTGGGGGTCAAAGGGGTCAAACTCGCCCAGTAAGAGGCGGGGACAGGGACAAGGGTCGTGGCAAAGTTTGGGAAAGCTTAGGCCGAAAATGCGGCCTCCAGGGCGTCCAGAAATTCTAAACTCTGGAAGGCCGCCGTGACGTCGCCCCCCGGGGGTCATGGGGTCAAACTCGGTCAGCCGGCGTCGGGGTCCGGGACAAGGGTCGTGGTCAGGTTTGGGGCGGCTCGGGCCGAAAATGCGGCCTCCAGAGCGTCCAGAAGTTCTGAACTGTAGAAGGCCGCCGTGACGTCGCCTCCCTGGGGGTCAAAGGGGTCAAACTCGGCCAGCCGGCGGCAGGGTCCGGGACAAGGGTCGTGGCCACGTTTGGGGCGGCTCGGGCCGAAAATGCGGCCTCCAGAACGTCCAGAAATTCTAAACACTGGAAGGCAGCCGTGAAGTCGCCCCCCGGGGGTCATGGGGGTCAAACTCGGCCAGCTGGCGGCGGGGGACGGGACGTAGGTCGTGGCAAAGTTTGGGACGGCTCGGGCCGAAAATGCGGCCTCCAGAGCGTCCAGAAGTTCTGAACTGTAGAAGGCCGCCGTGACGTCGCCTCCCTGGGGGTCACGGGGGTCAAACTCGGCCAGCGGCTGGCCGGGACCGGGACGTGGGTCGTGGCCAAGTTTGGGGCGGCTCGGGCCGTAAATGCGGCCTCCAGAGCGTCCAGAAGTTCTGAACTGTAGAAGGCCGCCGTGACGTCGCCTCCCTCGGGGTCACGGGGGTCAAACTCGGCCAGCGGCTGGCCGGGACAGGGACGTGGGTCGTGGCCAAGTTTGGGGCGGCTCGGGCCGAAAATGCGGCCTCCAGAGCGTCCAGAACTTCTGAACTCTGGAAGGCCGCCGTCACGTCGCCCCCCGGGTATCACGGGGGTCAAACTCGGCCAGCCGGCGGCAGGGGCTGGGACAAGGGTCGTGGCCAAGTTTGGGGGGGCTCCGGCCGTAAATGCAGCCTCAAGAGCGTCCAGAAGTTCTGAACGCCGGAAGGCCGCCGTCACGTCGCCCACCGGGGGTCGCGGGGGTCAAACTTGGCCAGGGGGCTGCAGGGGCCGGGAAAATGGTCGTGGCCAAGTTTGGGGCGGCTCAGGCCGAAAATGCGGCCTCAAGAGCGTCCAGAAGTTCTGAACTGTAGAAGGCCGCCGTCACGTCGCCTCCCTGGGGGTCAAAGGGGTCAAACTAGGCCAGCCGGCGGGGGGGACCGGGACGTGGGTCGTGGCCAAGTTTGGGGCGGCTCGGGCCGAAAATGCGGCCTCCAGAGCGTCCAGAAGTTCTGAACTGTAGAAGGCCGCCGTGACGTCGCCTAGCTGGGGGTCACGGGGGTCAAACTCAGCCAGCGGGCGGCGGGGACCGGGACGTAGGTCGTGGCCAAGTTTAGGGCGGATCGGGCCGACAATGCGGCCTCCAGAGCGTCCAGAAGTTCTGAACTCTGGAAGGCCGCCGTGACGTTTCCCCCGGGGGGGTCACGGGGGTAAAACTCGGCCAGCGGGCGGCGGGGGCCGGGATGTAGGTCGTGGCCAAGTTTGGGGCGGCTCGGGCCGAAAATGCGGCCTCCAGAGCGTCCAGAAGTTCTGAACTCTGGAATGCTGCCGTCACGTCGCCCCCCGGGATTCGCGGGGGTCAAACTTGGCCAGGGGGCTGCAGGGGCAGTGACAATGGTCGTGGCCAAGTTTGGGGCGGCTCGGGCCGAAAATGCGGCCTCCAGAGCGTCCAGAAGTTCTGAACTCTGGAAGGCCGCCATCACGTCGCCCCCCGGGGGTCGCTGGGGTCAAACTTGGCCAGGGGCTGCAGGGGCCGGGACAATGGTCGTGGCCAAGTTTGGGGCGGCTCGGGCCGAAAACGCGGCCTCCAGAGCGTCCAGAAGTTCTGAACTCTGGAAGGCCGCCGTGAAGTCGCCCCCCGGGGGTCATGGGGGTCAAACTCGGTCCGCCGGCGTCGGGGTCCGGGACAAGGGTCGTGGCAAAGTTTGGGGCGGCTCGGGCCGAAAATGCGGCCTCCAGAGCGTCCAGAAGTTCTGAACTGTAGAAGGCCGCCGTGATGTCGCCTCTCTGGGGGTCAAAGGGGTCAAACTCGCCCAGTAAGAGGCGGGGACAGGGACAAGGGTCGTGGCAAAGTTTGGGAAAGCTTAGGCCGAAAATGCGGCCTCCAGGGCGTCCAGAAATTCTAAACTCTGGAAGGCCGCCGTGACGTCGCCCCCCGGGGGTCATGGGGTCAAACTCGGTCAGCCGGCGTCGGGGTCCGGGACAAGGGTCGTGGTCAGGTTTGGGGCGGCTCGGGCCGAAAATGCGGCCTCCAGAGCGTCCAGAAGTTCTGAACTGTAGAAGGCCGCCGTGACGTCGCCTCCCTGGGGGTCAAAGGGGTCAAACTCGGCCAGCCGGCGGCAGGGTCCGGGACAAGGGTCGTGGCCACGTTTGGGGCGGCTCGGGCCGAAAATGCGGCCTCCAGAACGTCCAGAAATTCTAAACACTGGAAGGCAGCCGTGAAGTCGCCCCCCGGGGGTCATGGGGGTCAAACTCGGCCAGCTGGCGGCGGGGGACGGGACGTAGGTCGTGGCAAAGTTTGGGACGGCTCGGGCCGAAAATGCGGCCTCCAGAGCGTCCAGAAGTTCTGAACTGTAGAAGGCCGCCGTGACGTCGCCTCCCTGGGGGTCACGGGGGTCAAACTCGGCCAGCGGCTGGCCGGGACCGGGACGTGGGTCGTGGCCAAGTTTGGGGCGGCTCGGGCCGTAAATGCGGCCTCCAGAGCGTCCAGAAGTTCTGAACTGTAGAAGGCCGCCGTGACGTCGCCTCCCTCGGGGTCACGGGGGTCAAACTCGGCCAGCGGCTGGCCGGGACAGGGACGTGGGTCGTGGCCAAGTTTGGGGCGGCTCGGGCCGAAAATGCGGCCTCCAGAGCGTCCAGAACTTCTGAACTCTGGAAGGCCGCCGTCACGTCGCCCCCCGGGTATCACGGGGGTCAAACTCGGCCAGCCGGCGGCAGGGGCTGGGACAAGGGTCGTGGCCAAGTTTGGGGGGGCTCCGGCCGTAAATGCAGCCTCAAGAGCGTCCAGAAGTTCTGAACGCCGGAAGGCCGCCGTCACGTCGCCCACCGGGGGTCGCGGGGGTCAAACTTGGCCAGGGGGCTGCAGGGGCCGGGAAAATGGTCGTGGCCAAGTTTGGGGCGGCTCAGGCCGAAAATGCGGCCTCAAGAGCGTCCAGAAGTTCTGAACTGTAGAAGGCCGCCGTCACGTCGCCTCCCTGGGGGTCAAAGGGGTCAAACTAGGCCAGCCGGCGGGGGGGACCGGGACGTGGGTCGTGGCCAAGTTTGGGGCGGCTCGGGCCGAAAATGCGGCCTCCAGAGCGTCCAGAAGTTCTGAACTGTAGAAGGCCGCCGTGACGTCGCCTAGCTGGGGGTCACGGGGGTCAAACTCAGCCAGCGGGCGGCGGGGACCGGGACGTAGGTCGTGGCCAAGTTTAGGGCGGATCGGGCCGACAATGCGGCCTCCAGAGCGTCCAGAAGTTCTGAACTCTGGAAGGCCGCCGTGACGTTTCCCCCGGGGGGGTCACGGGGGTAAAACTCGGCCAGCGGGCGGCGGGGGCCGGGATGTAGGTCGTGGCCAAGTTTGGGGCGGCTCGGGCCGAAAATGCGGCCTCCAGAGCGTCCAGAAGTTCTGAACTCTGGAATGCTGCCGTCACGTCGCCCCCCGGGATTCGCGGGGGTCAAACTTGGCCAGGGGGCTGCAGGGGCAGTGACAATGGTCGTGGCCAAGTTTGGGGCGGCTCGGGCCGAAAATGCGGCCTCCAGAGCGTCCAGAAGTTCTGAACTCTGGAAGGCCGCCATCACGTCGCCCCCCGGGGGTCGCTGGGGTCAAACTTGGCCAGGGGCTGCAGGGGCCGGGACAATGGTCGTGGCCAAGTTTGGGGCGGCTCGGGCCGAAAACGCGGCCTCCAGAGCGTCCAGAAGTTCTGAACTCTGGAAGGCCGCCGTGACGTCGCCCCACCGGGGGTCACGGAGTCAAACTCGGCCAGCCGGTGTCGGGGTCCGGGACAAGGGTCGTGGTCAGGTTTGGGGCGGCTCGGGCCGAAAATGCGGCCTCCAGAGCGTCCAGAAGTTCTGAACTGTAGAAGGCCGCCGTGATGTCGCCTCTCTGGGGGTCAAAGGGGTCAAACTCGCCCAGTAAGAGGCGGGGACAGGGACAAGGGTCGTGGCAAAGTTTGGGAAAGCTTAGGCCGAAAATGCGGCCTCCAGGGCGTCCAGAAATTCTAAACTCTGGAAGGCCGCCGTGACGTCGCCCCCCGGGGGTCATGGGGTCAAACTCGGTCAGCCGGCGTCGGGGTCCGGGACAAGGGTCGTGGTCAGGTTTGGGGCGGCTCGGGCCGAAAATGCGGCCTCCAGAGCGTCCAGAAGTTCTGAACTGTAGAAGGCCGCCGTGACGTCGCCTCCCTGGGGGTCAAAGGGGTCAAACTCGGCCAGCCGGCGGCAGGGTCCGGGACAAGGGTCGTGGCCACGTTTGGGGCGGCTCGGGCCGAAAATGCGGCCTCCAGAACGTCCAGAAATTCTAAACACTGGAAGGCAGCCGTGAAGTCGCCCCCCGGGGGTCATGGGGGTCAAACTCGGCCAGCTGGCGGCGGGGGACGGGACGTAGGTCGTGGCAAAGTTTGGGACGGCTCGGGCCGAAAATGCGGCCTCCAGAGCGTCCAGAAGTTCTGAACTGTAGAAGGCCGCCGTGACGTCGCCTCCCTGGGGGTCACGGGGGTCAAACTCGGCCAGCGGCTGGCCGGGACCGGGACGTGGGTCGTGGCCAAGTTTGGGGCGGCTCGGGCCGTAAATGCGGCCTCCAGAGCGTCCAGAAGTTCTGAACTGTAGAAGGCCGCCGTGACGTCGCCTCCCTCGGGGTCACGGGGGTCAAACTCGGCCAGCGGCTGGCCGGGACAGGGACGTGGGTCGTGGCCAAGTTTGGGGCGGCTCGGGCCGAAAATGCGGCCTCCAGAGCGTCCAGAACTTCTGAACTCTGGAAGGCCGCCGTCACGTCGCCCCCCGGGTATCACGGGGGTCAAACTCGGCCAGCCGGCGGCAGGGGCTGGGACAAGGGTCGTGGCCAAGTTTGGGGGGGCTCCGGCCGTAAATGCAGCCTCAAGAGCGTCCAGAAGTTCTGAACGCCGGAAGGCCGCCGTCACGTCGCCCACCGGGGGTCGCGGGGGTCAAACTTGGCCAGGGGGCTGCAGGGGCCGGGAAAATGGTCGTGGCCAAGTTTGGGGCGGCTCAGGCCGAAAATGCGGCCTCAAGAGCGTCCAGAAGTTCTGAACTGTAGAAGGCCGCCGTCACGTCGCCTCCCTGGGGGTCAAAGGGGTCAAACTAGGCCAGCCGGCGGGGGGGACCGGGACGTGGGTCGTGGCCAAGTTTGGGGCGGCTCGGGCCGAAAATGCGGCCTCCAGAGCGTCCAGAAGTTCTGAACTGTAGAAGGCCGCCGTGACGTCGCCTAGCTGGGGGTCACGGGGGTCAAACTCAGCCAGCGGGCGGCGGGGACCGGGACGTAGGTCGTGGCCAAGTTTAGGGCGGATCGGGCCGACAATGCGGCCTCCAGAGCGTCCAGAAGTTCTGAACTCTGGAAGGCCGCCGTGACGTTTCCCCCGGGGGGGTCACGGGGGTAAAACTCGGCCAGCGGGCGGCGGGGGCCGGGATGTAGGTCGTGGCCAAGTTTGGGGCGGCTCGGGCCGAAAATGCGGCCTCCAGAGCGTCCAGAAGTTCTGAACTCTGGAATGCTGCCGTCACGTCGCCCCCCGGGATTCGCGGGGGTCAAACTTGGCCAGGGGGCTGCAGGGGCAGTGACAATGGTCGTGGCCAAGTTTGGGGCGGCTCGGGCCGAAAATGCGGCCTCCAGAGCGTCCAGAAGTTCTGAACTCTGGAAGGCCGCCATCACGTCGCCCCCCGGGGGTCGCTGGGGTCAAACTTGGCCAGGGGCTGCAGGGGCCGGGACAATGGTCGTGGCCAAGTTTGGGGCGGCTCGGGCCGAAAACGCGGCCTCCAGAGCGTCCAGAAGTTCTGAACTCTGGAAGGCCGCCGTGAAGTCGCCCCCCGGGGGTCATGGGGGTCAAACTCGGTCCGCCGGCGTCGGGGTCCGGGACAAGGGTCGTGGCAAAGTTTGGGGCGGCTCGGGCCGAAAATGCGGCCTCCAGAGCGTCCAGAAGTTCTGAACTGTAGAAGGCCGCCGTGATGTCGCCTCTCTGGGGGTCAAAGGGGTCAAACTCGCCCAGTAAGAGGCGGGGACAGGGACAAGGGTCGTGGCAAAGTTTGGGAAAGCTTAGGCCGAAAATGCGGCCTCCAGGGCGTCCAGAAATTCTAAACTCTGGAAGGCCGCCGTGACGTCGCCCCCCGGGGGTCATGGGGTCAAACTCGGTCAGCCGGCGTCGGGGTCCGGGACAAGGGTCGTGGTCAGGTTTGGGGCGGCTCGGGCCGAAAATGCGGCCTCCAGAGCGTCCAGAAGTTCTGAACTGTAGAAGGCCGCCGTGACGTCGCCTCCCTGGGGGTCAAAGGGGTCAAACTCGGCCAGCCGGCGGCAGGGTCCGGGACAAGGGTCGTGGCCACGTTTGGGGCGGCTCGGGCCGAAAATGCGGCCTCCAGAACGTCCAGAAATTCTAAACACTGGAAGGCAGCCGTGAAGTCGCCCCCCGGGGGTCATGGGGGTCAAACTCGGCCAGCTGGCGGCGGGGGACGGGACGTAGGTCGTGGCAAAGTTTGGGACGGCTCGGGCCGAAAATGCGGCCTCCAGAGCGTCCAGAAGTTCTGAACTGTAGAAGGCCGCCGTGACGTCGCCTCCCTGGGGGTCACGGGGGTCAAACTCGGCCAGCGGCTGGCCGGGACCGGGACGTGGGTCGTGGCCAAGTTTGGGGCGGCTCGGGCCGTAAATGCGGCCTCCAGAGCGTCCAGAAGTTCTGAACTGTAGAAGGCCGCCGTGACGTCGCCTCCCTCGGGGTCACGGGGGTCAAACTCGGCCAGCGGCTGGCCGGGACAGGGACGTGGGTCGTGGCCAAGTTTGGGGCGGCTCGGGCCGAAAATGCGGCCTCCAGAGCGTCCAGAACTTCTGAACTCTGGAAGGCCGCCGTCACGTCGCCCCCCGGGTATCACGGGGGTCAAACTCGGCCAGCCGGCGGCAGGGGCTGGGACAAGGGTCGTGGCCAAGTTTGGGGGGGCTCCGGCCGTAAATGCAGCCTCAAGAGCGTCCAGAAGTTCTGAACGCCGGAAGGCCGCCGTCACGTCGCCCACCGGGGGTCGCGGGGGTCAAACTTGGCCAGGGGGCTGCAGGGGCCGGGAAAATGGTCGTGGCCAAGTTTGGGGCGGCTCAGGCCGAAAATGCGGCCTCCAGAGCGTCCAGAAGTTCTGAACTCTGGAAGGCCGCCGTGACGTCGCCCCACCGGGGGTCACGGAGTCAAACTCGGCCAGCCGGTGTCGGGGTCCGGGACAAGGGTCGTGGTCAGGTTTGGGGCGGCTCGGGCCGAAAATGCGGCCTCCAGAGCGTCCAGAAGTTCTGAACTGTAGAAGGCCGCCGTGATGTCGCCTCTCTGGGGGTCAAAGGGGTCAAACTCGCCCAGTAAGAGGCGGGGACAGGGACAAGGGTCGTGGCAAAGTTTGGGAAAGCTTAGGCCGAAAATGCGGCCTCCAGGGCGTCCAGAAATTCTAAACTCTGGAAGGCCGCCGTGACGTCGCCCCCCGGGGGTCATGGGGTCAAACTCGGTCAGCCGGCGTCGGGGTCCGGGACAAGGGTCGTGGTCAGGTTTGGGGCGGCTCGGGCCGAAAATGCGGCCTCCAGAGCGTCCAGAAGTTCTGAACTGTAGAAGGCCGCCGTGACGTCGCCTCCCTGGGGGTCAAAGGGGTCAAACTCGGCCAGCCGGCGGCAGGGTCCGGGACAAGGGTCGTGGCCACGTTTGGGGCGGCTCGGGCCGAAAATGCGGCCTCCAGAACGTCCAGAAATTCTAAACACTGGAAGGCAGCCGTGAAGTCGCCCCCCGGGGGTCATGGGGGTCAAACTCGGCCAGCTGGCGGCGGGGGACGGGACGTAGGTCGTGGCAAAGTTTGGGACGGCTCGGGCCGAAAATGCGGCCTCCAGAGCGTCCAGAAGTTCTGAACTGTAGAAGGCCGCCGTGACGTCGCCTCCCTGGGGGTCACGGGGGTCAAACTCGGCCAGCGGCTGGCCGGGACCGGGACGTGGGTCGTGGCCAAGTTTGGGGCGGCTCGGGCCGTAAATGCGGCCTCCAGAGCGTCCAGAAGTTCTGAACTGTAGAAGGCCGCCAAGACGTCGCCTCCCTCGGGGTCACGGGGGTCAAACTCGGCCAGCGGCTGGCCGGGACAGGGACGTGGGTCGTGGCCAAGTTTGGGGCGGCTCGGGCCGAAAATGCGGCCTCCAGAGCGTCCAGAAGTTATGAACTCTGAAGGCCGCCGTGAAGTCGCCCCACCGGGGATCACGGGGGTCAAACTCGGCCAGCCGGCGGCAGGGGCTGGGACAAGGGTCGTGGCCAAGTTTGGGGGGGCTCCAGAGCGTCCAGATGCGGCCTCAAGAGCGTCCAGAAGTTCTGAACTCCGGAATGCCGCCGTCACGTCGCCCAACGGGGGTTGCGGGGGTGAAACTTGGCCAGGGGGCTGCAGGGGCCGGGAAAATGGTCGTGGCCACGTTTGGGGCGGATCGGGCCGAAAATGCGGCCTCCAGAGCGTCGTGAACTTCTGAACACTGGAAGGCCGCCGTCACGTCGCCCCCCGGCGATCACGGGGGTCAAACTCGGCTAGCCGGCGGCAGGGGCTGGGACAAGGGTCGTGGCCAAGTTTGGGGGGGCTCCGGCCGTAAATGCGGCCTCAAGAGCGTCCAGAAGTTCTGAACTCCGGAAGGCCGCCGTCACGTCGCCCCCCGGGGATCGCGGGGGTCAAACTTGGCCAGGGGGCTGCCGGGGCCGGGGAAATGGTCGTGGCCACGTTTGGGGCGGATCGGGCAGAAAAAATGCGGCCTCCAGAGCGTCTAGAAGTTCTGAACTCCGGAAGGCCGCCGTCACGTCGCCCCCCGGGGGTCGCGGGGGTCAAACTTGGCCAGGAGGCTGCAGGGGCCGGGACAATGGTCGTGGCCAAGTTTTGGGCGGCTCGGGCCGAAAACGCGGCCTCCAGAGCGTCCAGAAGTTCTGAACTCTGGAAGGCCGCCGTTACATCGCCCCCGAGGGTCATGGGGGTCAAACTCGGCCAGCCGGCGGGGGGTCCGGGACAAGGGTCGTGGCCAAGTTTGGGGCGGCTTGGGCCGAAAATGCGGCCTCCAGAACGTCCAGAAGTTCTGAACTGTAGAAGGCCGCCGTGACATCGCCTCCCTGGGGGTCAAAGTGGTCAAACTCGCCCAGAAGGAGGCGGGGACAGGGACAAGGGTCGTGGCAAAGTTTGGGAAAGCTTAGGCCGAAATTGCGGCCTCCAGGGCGTCCAGAAATTCTAAACTCTGGAAGGCCGCCGTGACGTCGCCCCTGGGGGTTATGGGGGTCAAACTCGGCCAGCCGGCGTCGGGGTCCGGGACAAGGGTCGTGGCCAAGTTTGGGGCGGCTCGGGCCGAAAATGCGGCCTCCAGAGCGTCCAGAAGTTCTGAACTCTGGAAGGCCGCCGTGACGTCGCCTAGCTGGGGGTCACGGTGGTCAAACTAGGCCAGCCGGCGGCGCGGACCGGGACGTGGGTCGTGGCCAAGTTTGGGGGGGCTCCGGCCGAAAATGCGGCCTCCAGAGCGTCCAGAAGTTCTGAATTGTAGAAGGCCGCCGTGACGTCGCCTAGCTGGGGGTCACGGGGGTCAAACTCAGCCAACGGGCGGCGGGAACCGGGACGTAGGTCGTGGCCAAGTTTAGGGCGGATCGGGCCGACAATGCGGCCTCCAGAGCGTCCAGAAGTTCTGACCTGTGGAAGGCCGCCGTGACGTTTCCCCCGTGGGGGTCACGGGGGTCAAACTCGGCCAGCGGGCGGCGGGGGCCGGGATGTAGGTCGTGGCCAAGTTTGGGGCGGCTCGGGCCGAAAATGCGGCCTCCCTAGCGTCCAGAAGTTCTGAACTCAGGAATGCTGCCGTCACGTCGCCCCCCGGGATTCGCGGGGGTCAAACTTGTCCAGGGGGCTGCAGGAGCAGTGACAATGGTCGTGGCCAAGTTTGGGGCGGCTAGGGCCGAAAATGCGGCCTCCAGAGCGTCCAGAAGTTCTGAACTCTGGAAGGCCGCCGTAACGTCGCCCCCCGGGGGTCGCTGGGGTCAAACTTGGCCAGGGGCTGCAGGGGCCGGGACAATGGTTGTGGCCAAGTTTGGGGGGGCTCGGGCCGAAAACGCGGCCTCCAGAGCGTCCAGAACTTCTGAACTCTGAAAGGCCGCCGTGACGTCGCCCCACCGGGGGTCACGGGGTCCAACTCGGACAGCCGGTGTCGGGGTCCGGGACAAGGGTCGTGGTCAGGTTTGGGGCGGCTCGGGCCGAAAATGCGGCCTCCAGAGCGTCCAGAAGTTCTGATCTCTGGAAGGCCGCCGTCACGTCGCCCCCCGGGGGTCGCTGGGGTCAAACTTGGCCAGGGGCTGCAGGGGCCGGGACAATGGTCGTGGCCAAGTTTGGGGCGGCTCGGGCCGAAAACGCGGCCTCCAGAGCGTCCAGAAGTTCTGAACTCTGGAAGGCCGCCGTCACGTCGCCCCACCGGGGGTCACGGGGTCAAACTCGGGAAGCCGGTGTCGGGGTCCGGGACAAGGGTCGTGGTCAGGTTTGGGGCGGCTCGGGCCGAAAATGCGGCCTCCAGAGCGTCCAGAAGTTCTGAACTGTAGAAGGCCGCCGTGACGTCGCCTCCCTGGGGGTCACGGGGGTCAAACTCGGCCAGCGGGCGGCGGGGGCCGGGACAAGGGTCGTAGCAAAGTTTAGGAAAGATTAGGCCGAAAATGCGGCCTCCAGGGCGTCCAGAAATTCTAAACTCTGGAAGGCCGCCGTGACGTCGCCCCCGGGGGGTCACGGGGGTCAAACTCGGCCAGCGGGCGGCGGGGGCCGGGACGTAGGTCGTGGCAAAGTTTGGGAAAGCTTAGGCCGAAAATGCAGCCTCCAGAGCGTCGAGAAGTTCTGAACTGTAGAAGGCCGCCGTGACGTCGCCTCCCTGGGGGTCATGGGGGTCAAACTCGGCCAGCGGCTGGCCGGGGCCGGGACGTGGGTCGTGGCCAAGTTTGGGGCGGCTCGGGCCGTAAATGCGGCCTCCAGAGCGTCAAGAAGTTCTGAACTCTGAAGGCCGCCGTGACGTCGCCCCACCGGGGGTCACGGGGGTGAAACCAGGCCCACCGGCGGCGGGGATCGGGACGTGCGTCGTGGCCAAGTTTGGGGCGGCTCGGGCCGAAAATGCGGCCTCCAGAGCGTCCAGAACTTCTGAACTCTGGAAGGCCGCCGTCACGTCGCCCCCCGGGGGTCACGGGGTCAAACTCGGCCAGCCGGCGGCAGGGGCTGGGACAAGCGTCATGGCCAAGTTTGGGGGCCTCCGGCCGTAAATGCGGCCTCCAGAGCGTCCAGAAGTTCTGAACTCTGAAAGGCCGGCGTCACGTCGCCCACCGGGGGTCGCGGGGGTCAAACTTGGTCAGGGGGCGGCAGGGGCCGGGAAAATGGTCGTGGCCAAGGTTGGGGCGGATCGTGCCGAAAATGCGGCCTCCAGAGCGTCCAGAACTTCTGAACTCTGGAAGGCCGCCGTCACGTCGCCCCCCGGGCATCACGTGGGTTAAACTCGGCCAGCCGGCGGCAGGGGCTGGGACAAGGGTCGTGGCCAAGTTTGGGGGGCTCCGGCCGTAAATGCGGCCTCCAGAGCGTCCAAAAGTTCTGAAGTCTGAAAGGCCGCCGTCACGTCGCCCCCCGGGGGTCGCGGGGTTCAAACTTGGCCAGGGGGCTGCAGGGGCCGGGAAAATGGTCGTGGCCAAGTTTGGGGCGGCTCGGGCCGAAAACGCGGCCTCCAGAGCGTCCAGAAGTTCTGAACTCTGGAAGGCAGCCGTTACATCGCCCCCCCGAGGGTCATGGGTGTCAAACTCGGCCAGCCGGGACGCAGGGTCCGGGACAAGGGTCGTGGCCAAGTTTGGGGCGGCTTAGGCCGTAAATGCGGCCTCCAGAGCGTCCAGAAGTTCTGAACTGTAGAAGGCCGCCGTGACGTCGCCTCCCTGGGGGTCACGGGGGTCAAACACGGCCAGCGGCTGGCCGGGGCCGGGACGTGGGTCGTGGCCAAGTTTGGGGCGGCTCGGGCCGAAAATGCGGCCTCCAGAGCGTCCAGAAGTTCTGAACTGTAGAAGGCTGCCGTGAGGTCGCCTAGCTGGGGGTCACGGGGCTCAAACTCAGCCAGCGGGCGGCGGGGACCGGGACGTAGGTCTTGGCCAAGTTTAGGGCGGATCGGGCCGACAATGCGGCCTCCAGAGCGTCCAGAAGTTCTGAACTCTGGAAGGCCGCCGTCACGTCGCCCCCCGGCGGTCGCTGGGGTCAAACTTGGCCAGGGGGCTGCAGGGGCCGGGACGTAGGTCGTGGCCAAGTTTGGGGCGGCTCGGGCCGAAAATGCGGCCTCAGGAGCGTCCAGAAGTTCTGAACTCTGGAAGGCCGCCGTGACGTCGCCCCACCGGGGGTCACGGGGTCAAACTCGGCCAGCCGGTGTCGGGGTCCGGGACAAGGGTCGTGGTCAGGTTTGGGGCGGCTCGGGCCGAAAATGCGGCCTCCAGAGCGTCCAGAAGTTCTGAACTGTAGAAGGCCGCCGTGACGTCGCCTCCCTGGGGGTCAAAGGGGTCAAACTCGCCCAGTAAGAGGCGGGGACAGGGACAAGGGTCGTGGCAAAGTTTGGGAAAGCTTAGGCCGAAAATGCGGCCTCCAGGGCGTCCAGAAATTCTAAACTCTGGAAGGCCGCCGTGACGTCGCCCCCCGGGGGTCATGGGGGTCAAACTCGGTCAGCCGGCGTCGGGGTCCGGGACAAGGGTCGTGGCAAAGTTTGGGGCGGCTCGGGCCGAAAATGCGGCCTCCAGAGCGTCCAGAAGTTCTGAACTGTAGAAGGCCGCCGTGACGTCGCCTCCCTGGGGGTCACGGGGGTCAAACTCGGCCAGCGGGCGGCAGGGGCCGGGACAAGGGTCGTAGCAAAATTTAGGAAAGCTTAGGCCGAAAATGCGGCCTCCAGGGCGTCCAGAAATTCTAAACTCTGGAAGGCCGCCGTGACGTCGCCCCCCGGGGGTCATGGAGTGAAACTCGGCCAGCCGGCGGCAGGGTCCGGGACAAGGGTCGTGGCCAAGTTTGGGGCGGCTCGGGCCGAAAATGCGGCCTCCAGAGCGTCCAGAACTTCTGAACTCTGGAAGGCCGCCGTGACGTCAACCCACCGGGGGTCACGGGGGTCAAACTCGGCCAGCCGGCGGCAGGGGCTGGGACAAGGGTCGTGGCCAAGTTTGGGGGGCTCCGGCCGTAAATGCGGCCTCCAGAGCGTCCAGAACTTCTGAACTCTGAAAGGCCGGCGTCACGTCGCCCACCGGGGGTCGCGGGGGTCAAACTTGGCCAGGGGGCTGCAGGGGCCGGGAAAATGGTCGTGGCCAAGTTTGGGGCGGATCGGGCCGAAAATGCGGCCTCCAGAGCGTCCAGAACTACTGAACTCTGGAAGGCCGCCGTCACGTCGCCCCCCGGCGATCACGGGGGTCAAACTCGGCCAGCCGGCGGCAGGGGCTGGGACAAGGGTCGTGGCCATGTTTGGGGGGGCTCCGGCCGTAAATGCGGACTCAAGAGCGTCCAGAAGTTCTAAACTCTGGAAGGCCGCCGTCACGTCGCCCCCCGGGGGTCGCGGGGGTCAAACTTGGCCAGGGGGCTGCAGGGGCCGGGACGTGGGTCGTGGCCAAGTTTGGGGCGGCTCGGGCCGAAAATGCGGCCTCCAGAGCGTCCAGAAGTTCTGAACTCCGGAAGGCCGCCGTCACGTCGCCCCCCGGGGGTCGCGGGGTTCAAACTTGGCCAGGGGGCTGCAGGGGCCGGGACAATGGTCGTGGCCAAGTTTGGGGCGGCTCGGGCCGAAAACGCGGCCTCCAGAGCGTCCAGAAGTTCTGAACTCTGGAAGGCAGCCGTTACATCGCCCCCCCCGAGGGTCATGGGGGTCAAACTCGGCTAGCCGGCGGCGGGGTCCGGGACAAGGGTCGTGGCCAAGTTTGTGGGGGCTTAGGCCGAAAATGCGGCCTCCAGAGCGTCCAGAAGTTCTGAACTGTAGAAGGCCGCCGTGACGTCGCCTCCCTGGGTGTCACGGGGGTCAAACTCGGCCAGCGGCTGGCCGGGGCCGGGACGTGGGTCGTGGCCAAGTTTGGGGCGGCTCGGGCCGAAAATGCGGCCTCCAGAGCGTCCAGAAGTTCTGAACTCTGAAGGCCGCCGTGACGTCGCCTCCCTGGGGGTCAAAGTGGTCAAACTCGCCCAGAAGGAGGCGGGGACAGGGACAAGGGTCGTGGCAAAGTTTGGGAAAGCTTAGGTCGAAAATGCGGCCTCCAGGGCGTCCAGAAATTCTAAACTCTGGAAGGCCGCCGTGACGTCGCCCCTGGGGGTCATGGGGGTCAAACTCGGCCAGCCGGCGTCGGGGTCCGGGACAAGGGTCGTGGCCAAGTTTGGGGCGGCTCGGGCCGAAAATGCGGCCTCCAGAGCGTCCAGAAGTTCTGAACTGTAGAAGGCCGCCGTGACGTCGCCTCCCTGGGGGTCACGGGGGTCAAACTCGGCCAGCGGTCGGCGGGGGCCGGGACGTGGGTCGTGGCCAAGTTTGGGGCGGCTCGGGCCGAAAATGCGGCCTCCAGAGCGTCCAGAAGTTCTGAACTCTGGAAGGCCGCCGTCACGTCGCCCCCAGGGGGTCGCTGGGGTCAAACTTGGCCAGGGGGCTGCAGGGGCCGGGCTGTAGGTCGTGGCCAAGTTTGGGGCGGCTCGGGCCGAAAATGCGGCCTCCAGAGCGTCCAGAAGTTCTGAACTCTGGAAGGCCGCCGTGACGTCGCCCCACCGGAAGTCAAGGGGTCAAACTCGGCCAGCCGGTGTCGGGGACCGGGACAAGGGTCGTGGCAAAGTTTGGGGCGGCTCGGGCCGAAAATGCGGCCTCCAGAGCGTCCAGAAGTTCTGAACTGTAGAAGGCCGCCGTGACGTCGCCTCCCTGGGGGTCACGGTGGTCAAACTCGGCCAGCGGCTGGCCGGGGCCGGGACGTGGGTCGTGGCCAAGTTTGGGGCGGCTCGGGCCGAAAATGCGGCCTCCAGAGCGTCCAGAAGTTCTGAACTGTAGAAGGCCGCCGTGACGTCGCCTCCCTGGGGGTCAAAGGGGTCAAACTCGCCCAGTAAGAGGCGGGGACAGGGACAAGGGTCGTGGCAAAGTTTGGGAAAGCTTAGGCCGAAAATGCGGCCTCAAGGGCGTCCAGAAATTCTAAACTCTGGAAGGCCGCCGTGAAGTCGCCCCCCGGGGGTCATGGGGGTCAAACTCGGTCAGCCGGCGTCGGGGTCCGGGACAAGGGTCGTGGCAAAGTTTGGGGCGGCTCGGGCCGAAAATGCGGCCTCCAGAGCGTCCAGAAGTTCTGAACTGTAGAAGGCCGCCGTGACGTCGCCTCCCTGGGGGTCACGGGGGTCAAACTCGGCCAGCGGGCGGCGGGGGCCGGGACAAGGGTCGTAGCAAAGTTAAGGAAAGCTTAGGCCGAAAATGCGGCCTCCAGGGCGTCCAGAAATTCTAAACTCTGGAAGGCCGCCGTGACGTCGCCCCCCGGGGGTCATGGGGTGAAACTCGGCCAGCCGGCGGCAGGGTCCGGGACAAGGGTCGTGGCCAAGTTTGGGGCGGCTCGGGCCGAAAATGCGGCCTCCAGAACGTCCAGAAGTTCTGAACTGTAGAAGGCCGCCGTGACGTCGCCCCCGGGGGTCACGGGGGTCAAACTCGGCCAGCGGGCGGCGGGGGCCGGGACGTAGGTCGTGGCAAAGTTTGGGAAAGCTTAGGCCGAAAATGCGGCCTCCAGAGCGTCGAGAAGTTCTGAACTGTAGAAGGCCGCCGTGACGTCGCTTCCCTGGGGGTCACGGAGGTCAAACTCAACCAGCGGCTGGCCGGGGCCGGGACGTGGGTCGTGGCCAAGTTTGGGGCGGCTCGGGCCGAAAATGCGGCCTCCAGAGCGTCCAGAACTTCTGAACTCTGAAGGCCGCCGTGACGTCGCCCCACCGGGGGTCACGGGGGTCAAACCAGGCCCGCCGGCGGCGGGGACCGGGACGTGCGTCGTAGCTAAGTTTGGGGCGGCTCGGGCCGAAAATGCGGCCTCCAGAGCGTCCAGAAGTTCTGAACTCTGGAAGGCCGCCGTCACGTCGCCCCCCGGGGATCAAACTCGGCCAGCCGGCGACAGGGGCTGGGACAAGCGTCGTGGCCAAGTTTGGGGGGCTCCGGCCGTAAATGCGGCCTCCAGAGCGTCCAGAACTTCTGAACTCTGAAAGGCCGGCGTCACGTCGCCCACCGGGGGTCGCGGGGGTGAAACTTGACCAGGGGGCTGCAGGGGCCGGGAAAATGGTCGTGGCCAAGTTTGGGAAGGATCGGGCCGAAAATGCGGCCTCCAGAGCGTCCAGAAGTTCTGACCACCGGAAGGCCGCCGTCACGTCGCCCCCCGGGGGTCGCGGGGTTCAAACTTGGCCAGGGGGCTGCAGGGGCCGGGACAATGGTCGTGGCCAAGTTTGGGGCGGCTCGGGCCGAAAACGCGGCCTCCAGAGCGTCCAGAAGTTCTGAACTCTGGAAGGCAGCCGTTACATCGCCCCCCCCCCGAGGGTCATGGGGGTCAAACTCGGCCAGCCGGCGGCGGGGTCCGGGACAAGGGTCGTGGCCAAGTTTGGGGGGGCTTAGGCCGAAAATGCGGCCTCCAGGGCGTCCAGAAATTCTAAACTCTGGAAGGCCGCCGTGACGTCGCCCCTGGGGGTCATGGGGGTCAAACTCGACCAGCCGGAGTCGGGGTCCGGGACAAGGGTCGTGGCAAAGTTTGGGGCGGCTCGGGCCGAAAATGCGGCCTCCAGAGCGTCCAGAAGTTCTGAACTGTAGAAGGCCGTCGTGACGTCGCCTCCCTGGGGGTCACGGGGGTCAAACTCGGCCAGCGGGCGGCGGGGGCCGGGACAAGGGTCGTAGCAAAGTTTAGGAAAGCTTAGGCCGAAAATGCGGCCTCCAGGGCGTCCAGAAAATCTAATCTCTGGAAGGCCGCCGTGACGTCGCCCCACGGGGGTCATGGGGTGAAACTCGGCCAGCCGGCGGCAGGGTCCGGGACAAGGGTCGTGGCCAAGTTTGGGGCGGCTCGGGCCGAAAATGCGGCCTCCAGAACGTCCAGAAGTTCTGAACTGTAGAAGGCCGCCGTGACGTCACCCCCGGGGGGGTCATGGGGGTCAAACTCGGCCAGCGGGCGGCGGGGGCCGGGACGTAGGTCGTGGCAAAGTTTGGGAAAGCTTAGGCCGAAAATGCGGCCTCCAGAGCGTCGAAAGGTTCTGAACTGTAGAAGGCCGCCGTGACGTCGCCTAGCTGGGGGTCACGGGGGTCAAACTCAGCCAGCGGGCGGCGGGGACCGGGACGTAGGTCGTGGCCAAGTTTAGGGCGGATCGGGCCGACAATGCGGCCTCCAGAGCGTCCAGAAGTTCTGAACTGTAGAAGGCCGCCGTGACGTCGCCTCCCTTGGGGTCAAAGGGGTCAAACTCGCCCAGGAAGAGGCGGGGACAGGGACAAGGGTCGTGGCAAAGTTTGGGAAAGCTTAGGCCGAAAATGCGGCCTCCAGGGCGTCCAGAAATTCTAAACTCTGGAAGGCCGCCGTGAAGTCGCCCCCCGGGGGTCATGGGGGTCAAACTCGGTCAGCCGGCGTCGGGGTCCGGGACAAGGGTCGTGGCATAGTTTGGGGCGGCTCGGGCCGAAAATGCGGCCTCCAGAGCGTCCAGAAGTTCTGAACTGTAGAAGGCCGCCGTAACGTCGCCTCCCTGGGGGTCACGGGGGTCAAACTCGGCCAGCGGGCGGCGGGGCCGGGACAAGGGTCGTAGCAAAGTTTAGGAAAGCTTAGGCCGAAAATGCGGCCTCCAGGGCGTCCAGAAATTCTAAACTCTGGAAGGCCGCCGTGACGTCGCCCCCCGGGGGTCATGGGGTGAAACTCGGCCAGCCGGCGGCAGGGTCCGGGACAAGGGTCGTGGCCAAGTTTGGGGCGGCTCGGGCCGAAAATGCGGCCTCCAGAGCGTCCAGAAGTTCTGAACTCTGAAGGCCGCCGTGACGTCGCCCCACCGGGGGTCACGGGGGTCAAACCAGGCCCGCCGGCGGCGGGGACCGGGACGTGCGTCGTAGCTAAGTTTGAGGCGGCTCGGGCCGAAAATGCGGCCTCCAGAGCGTCCAGAAGTTCTGAACTCTGGAAGGCCGCCGTCACGTCGCCCCCCGGGGGTCACGGGGGTCAAACTCGGCCAGCCGGCGGCAGGGGCTGGGACAAGGGTCGTGGCCAAGTTTGGGGGGCTCCGGCCGTAAATGCGGCCTCCAGAGCGTCCAGAAGTTCTGAACTCTGAAAGGCCGGCGTCACGTCGCCCAACGGGGGTCGCGGGGGTCAAACTTGGCCAGGGGGCTGCAGAGGCCGGGAAAATGGTCGTGGCCAAGTTTGGGGCGGATCGGGCCGAAAATGCGGCCTCCAGAGCGTCCAGAACTTCTGAACTCTGGAAGGCCGCCATCACGTCGCCCCCCGGGGATCACGGGGGTCAAACTCGGCCAGCCGGCGGCAGGGGCTGGGACAAGGGTCGTGGCCAAGTTTGGGGGGGCTCCGGCCGTAAATGCGGCCTCAAGAGCGTCCAGAAGTTCTGAACTCTGGAAGGCCGCGATCACGTCGCCCCACCGGGGGTCACTGGGTCAAACTCGGCCAGCCGGTGTCGGGGTCCGGGACAAGGGTCGTGGTCAGGTTTGGGGCGGCTCGGGCCGAAAATGCGGCCTCCAGAGCGTCCAGAACTTCTGAACTCTGAAAGGCCGGCGTCACGTCGCCCACCGGGGGTCGCGGGGGTCAAACTTGGCCAGGGGGCTGCAGGGGCCGGGAAAATGGTCGTGGCCAAGTTTGGGGCGGATCGGGCCGAAAATGCGGCCTCCAGAGCGTCCAGAAGTTCTGAACTGTAGAAGGCCGCCGTGACGTCGCCTCCCTGGGGGTCACGGTGGTCAAACTCGGCCAGCGGCTGGCCGGGGCCGGGACGTGGGTCGTGGCCAAGTTTGGGGCGGCTCGGGCCGAAAATGCGGCCTCCAGAGCGTCCAGAAGTTCTGAACTCTGAAGGCCGCCGTGACGTCGCCTCCCTGGGGGTCAAAGTGGTCAAACTCGCCCAGAAGGAGGCGGGGACAGGGACAAGGGTCGTGGCAAAGTTTGGGAAAGCTTACGCCGAAAATGCGGCCTCCAGGGCGTCCAGAAATTCTAAACTCTGGAAGGCCGCCGTGACGTCGCCCCTGGGGGTCATGGGGGTCAAACTCGACCAGCCGGAGTCGGGGTCCGGGACAAGGGTCGTGGCCAAGTTTGGGGCGGCTCGGGCCGAAAATACGGCCTCCAGAGCGTCCAGAAGTTCTGAACTGTAGAAGGCCGCCGTGACGTCGCCTCCCTGGGGGTCACGGGGGTCAAACTCGGCCAGCGGTCGGCGGGGGCCGGGACGTGGGTCGTGGCCAAGTTTGGGGCGGCTCGGGCCGAAAATGCGGCCTCCAGAGCGTCCAGAAGTTCTGAACTGTAGAAGGCCGCCGTGACGTCGCCTCCCTGGGGGTCAAAGGGGTGAAACTCGGCCAGCCGGCGGCAGGGTCCGGGACAAGGGTCGTGGCCACGTTTGGGGCGGCTCGGGCCGAAAATGCGGCCTCCAGAGCGTCCAGAAGTTCTGAACTCTGGAAGGCCGCCGTGACGTCGCCCCCCGGGGGTCGCTGGGGTCAAACTTGGCCAGGGTGCTGCAGGGGCCGGGACGTAGGTCGTGGCCAAGTTTGGGGCGGCTCGGGCCGAAAATGCGGCCTCCAGAGCGTCCAGAACTTCTGAACTCTGGAAGGCCGCCGTGACGTCGCCCCACCGGGGGTCACGGGGTCAAACTCGGCCAGCCGGTGTCGGGGTCCGGGACAAGGGTCGTGGTCAGGTTTGGGGCGGCTCGGGCCGAAAATGCGGCCTCCAGAGCGTCCAGAAGTTCTGAACTGTAGAAGGCCGCCGTGACGTCGCCTCCCTGGGGGTCAAAGGGGTCAAACTCGCCCAGTAAGAGGCGGGGACAGGGACAAGGGTCGTGGCAAAGTTTGGGAAAGCTTAGGCCGAAAATGCGGCCTCCAGGGCGTCCAGAAATTCTAAACTCTGGAAGGCCGCCGTGAAGTCGCCCCCCGGGGGTCATGGGGGTCAAACTCGGTCAGTAAGAGGCGGGGTCCGGGACAGGGGTCGTGGCAAAGTTTGGGGCGGCTCGGGCCGAAAATGCGGCCTCCAGAGCGTCCAGAAGTTCTGAACTGTAGAAGGCCGCCGTGACGTCGCCTCCCTGGGGGTCAAAGGGGTCAAACTCGCCCAGTAAGAGGCGGGGACAGGGACAAGGGTCGTGGCAATGTTTGGGGCGGCTCGGGCCGAAAATGCGGCCTCCAGAGCGTCCAGAAGTTCTGAACTGTAGAAGGCCGCCGTGACGTCGCCTCCCTGGGGGTCAAAGGGGTCAAATCCGGTCAGTAAGAGGCGGGGTCCGGGACAGGGGTCGTGGCAAAGTTTGGGGCGGCTCGGGCCGAAAATGCGGCCTCCAGAGCGTCCAGAAGTTCTGAACTGTAGAAGGCCGCCGTGACGTCGCCTCCCTGGCTTCAAAGGGGTCAAACTCGCCCAGTAAGAGGCGGGGACAGGGACAAGGGTCGTGGCAATGTTTGGGGCGGCTCGGGCCGAAAATGCGGCCTCCAGGGCGTCCAGAAGTTCTGAACTGTAGAAGGCCGCCGTGACGTCGCCTCCCTGGGGGTCAAAGGGGTCAAACTCGCCCAGTAAGAGGCGGGGACAGGGACAAGGGTCGTGGCAAAGTTTGGGAAAGCTTAGGCCGAAAATGCGGCCTCCAGGGCGTCCAGAAATTCTAAACTCTGGAAGGCCGCCGTGAAGTCGCCCCACGGGGGTCATGGGGGTCAAACTCGACCAGCCGGCGTCGGGGTCCGGGACAAGGGTCGTGGCCAAGTTTGGGGCGGCTCGGGCCGAAAATACGGCCTCCAGAGCGTCCAGAAGTTCTGAACTGTAGAAGGCCGCCGTGACGTCGCCTCCCTGGGGGTCACGGGGGTCAAACTCGGCCAGCGGTCGGCGGGGGCCGGGACGTGGGTCGTGGCCAAGTTTTGGGCGGCTCGGGCCGAAAATGCGGCCTCCAGAGCGTCGAGAAGTTCTGAACTGTAGAAGGCCGCCGTGACGTCGCCTAGCTGGGGGTCACGGGGGTCAAACTCAGCCAGCGGGCGGCGGGGACCGGGACGTAGGTCGTGGCCAAGTTTAGGGCGGATCGGGCCGACAATGCGGCCTCCAGAGCGTCCAGAAGTTCTGAACTCTGGAAGGCCGCCGTGACGTCGCCCCCCGGTGGTCGCTGGGGTCAAACTTGGCCAGGGGGCTGCAGGGGCCGGGACGTAGGTCGTGGCCAAGTTTGGGGCGGCTCGGGCCGAAAATGCGGCCTCCAGAGCGTCCAGAAGTTCTGAACTCTGGAAGGCCGCCGTGACGTCGCCCCACCGGGGGTCACGGGGTCAAACTCGGCCAGCCGGTGTCGGGGTCCGGGACAAGGGTCGTGGTCAGGTTTGGGGCGGCTCGGGCTGAAAATGCGGCCTCCAGAGCGTCCAGAAGTTCTGAACTGTAGAAGGCCGCCGTGACCTCGCCTCCCTGGGGGTGAAAGGGGTCAAACTCGCTCAGTAAGAGGCGGGGACAGGGACAAGGGTCGTGGCAAAGTTTAGGAAAGCTTAGGCCGAAAATGCGGCCTCCAGGGCGTCCAGAAATTCTAAACTCTGCAAGGCCGCCGTCACGTCGCCCCCCGGGGGTCATGGGGGTCAAACTCGGTCAGTAAGAGGCGGGGTCCGGGACAGGGGTCGTGGCAAAGTTTGGGGCGGCTCGGGCCGAAAATGCGGCCTCCAGAGCGTCCAGAAGTTCTGAACTGTAGAAGGCCGCCGTGACGTCGCCTCCCTGAGGGTCACGGGGGTCAAACTCGGCCAGCGGGCGGCGGGGGCCGGGACAAGGGTCGTAGCAAAGTTTAGGAAAGCTTAGGCCGAAAATGCGGCCTCCAGGGCGTCCAGAAATTCTAAACTCTGGAAGGCCGCCGTGACGTTGCCCCCCGGGGGTCATGGGGTGAAACTCGGCCAGCCGGCGGCAGGGTCCGGGACAAGGGTCGTGGCCAAGTTTGGGGCGGCTCGGGCCGAAAATGCGGCCTCCAGAGCGTCCAGAAGTTCTGAACTCTGAAGGCAGCCGTGACGTCGCCCCACCGGGGGTCACGGGGGTCAAACCAGCCCGCCGGCGGCGGGGACCGGGACGTGCGTCGTAGCTAAGTTTGGGGCGGCTCGGGCCGAAAATGCGGCCTCCAGAGCGTCCAGAAGTTCTGAACTCTGGAAGGCCGCCGTCACGTCGCCCCCCCGGGGTCACGGGGGTCAAACTCGGCCAGCCGGCGGCAGGGGCTGGGACAAGGGTCGTGGCCAAGTTTGGGGGGCTCCTGCCGTAAATGCGGCCTCCAGAGCGTCCAGAAGTTCTGAACTCTGAAAGGCCAGCGTTACGTCGCCCACCGGGGGTCGCGGGGGTCAAACTTGGCCAAGGGGCTGCAGGGGCCGGGAAAATGGTCGTGGCCAAGTTTGGGGCGGATCGGGCCGAAAATGCGGCCTCCAGAGCGTCCAGAAGTTCTGAACTCCGGAAGGCCGCCGTTACGTCGCCCCCCGGGGGTCGCGGGGTTCAAACTTGGCCAGGGGGCTGCAGGGGCCGGGACAATGGTCGTGGCCAAGTTTGGGGCGGCTCGGGCCGAAAACGCGGCCTCCAGAGCGTCCAGAAGTTCTGAACTCTGGAAGGCAGCCGTTTACATCGCCCCCCCGAGGGTCATGGGGGTCAAACTCGGCCAGCCGGCGGCGGGGTCCGGGACAAGGGTCGTGGCCAAGTTTGGGGGGGCTTAGGCCGAAAATGCGGCCTCCAGAGCGTCCAGAAGTTCTGAACTGTAGAAGGCCGCCGTGACGTCGCCTCCCTGGGGGTCACGGAGGTCAAACTCGGCCAGCGGCTGGCCGGGGCCGGGACGTGGGTCGTGGCCAAGTTTGGGGCGGCTCGGGCCGAAAATGCGGCCTCCAGAGCGTCCAGAAGTTCTGAACTCTGAAGGCCGCCGTGACGTCGCCTCCCTGGGGGTCAAAGTGGTCAAACTCGCCCAGAAGGAGACGGGGACAGGGACAAGGGTCGTGGCAAAGTTTGGGAAAGCTTAGGCCGAAAATGCGGCCTCCAGGGCGTCCAGAAATTCTAAACTCTGCAAGGCCGCCGTCACGTCGCCCCCCGGGGGTCGCGGGGTTCAAACTTGGCCAGGGGGCTGCAGGGGCCGGGACAATGGTCGTGGCCAAGTTTGGGGCGGCTAGGGCCGAAAACGCGGCCTCCAGAGCGTCCAGAAGTTCTGAACTCTGGAAGGCCGCCGTCACGTCGCCCCCCGGGGGTCGCTGGGGTCAAACTTGACCAGGGGGCTGCAGGGGCCGGGACGTAGGTCGTGGCCAAGTTTGGGGCGGCTCGGGCCGAAAATGCGGCCTCCAGAGCGTCCAGAAGTTCTGAACTCTGGAAGGCCGCCGTGACGTCGCCCCACCGGGGGTCACGGGGTCAAACTCGGCCAGCCGGTGTCGGGGTCCGGGACAAGGGTCGTGGTCAGGTTTGGGGCGGCTCGGGCCGAAAATGCGGCCTCCAGAGCGTCCAGAAGTTCTGAACTGTAGAAGGCCGCCGTGACGTCGCCTCCATGGGGGTCAAAGGGGTCAAACTCGCCCAGTAAGAGGCGGGGACAGGGACAAGGGTCGTGGCAAAGTTTGGGAAAGCTTAGGCCGAAAATGCGGCCTCCAGGGCGTCCAGAAATTCTAAACTCTGGAAGGCCGCCGTGAAGTCGCCCCCAGGGGGTCATGGGGGTCAAACTCGGTCAGCCGGCGTCGGGGTCCGGGACAAGGGTCGTGGCAAAGTTTGGGGCGGCTCGGGCCGAAAATGCGGCCTCCAGAGCGTCCAGAAGTTCTGAACTGTAGAAGGCCGCCGTGACGTCGCCTCCCTGGGGGTCACGGGGGTCAAACTCGGCCAGCGGGCGGCAGGGGCCGGGACAAGGGTCGTAGCAAAGTTTAGGAAAGCTTAGGCCGAAAATGCGGCCTCCAGGGCGTCCAGAAATTCTAAACTCTGGAAGGCCGCCGTGACGTCGCCCCCCGGGGGTCATGGGGTGAAACTCGGCCAGCCGGCGGCAGGGTCCGGGACAAGGGTCGTGGCCATGTTTGGGGCGGCTCGGGCCGAAAATGCGGCCTCCAGAACGTCCAGAATTTCTGAACTGTAGAAGGCCGCCGTGACGTCGCCCCCGGGGGGTCACGGAAGTCAAACTCGGCCAGCGGGCGGTAGGAGCCGGGAGGTGGGTCGTGGCCAAGTTTGTGGCGGCTCGGGCCCAAAATGCGACCTCCAGAGCCTCCAGAAGTTCTGAACTCTGAAGGCCGCCGTGACGTCGCCCCACCGGGGGTCATGGGGGTCAAACCAGGCCCGCCGGCGGCGGGGACCGGGACGTGCGTCGTAGCTAAGTTTGGGGCAGCTCGGGCCGAAAATGCGGCCTCCAGAGCGTCCAGAAGTTCTGAACTCTGGAAGGCCGCCGTCACGTCGCCCCCCGGGGGTCAAACTCGGCCAGCCGGCGACAGGGGCTGGGACAAGCGTCGTGGCCAAGTTTGGGGGGCTCCGGCCGTAAATGCGGCCTCCAGAGCGTCCAGAACTTCTGAACTCTGAAAAGCCGGCGTCACGTCGCCCACCGGGGGTCGCGGGGGTCAAACTTGGCCAGGGGGCTGCAGGGGCCGGGAAAATGGTCGTGGCCAAGTTTGGGGCGGATCGGGCCGAAAATGCGGCCTCCAGAGCGTCCAGAACTTCTGAACTCTGGAAGGCCGCCGTCACGTCGCCCCCCGGGGATCACGGGGGTCAAACTCGGCCAGCCGGCGGCAGGGGCTGGGACAAGGGTCGTGGCCAAGTTTGGGGGGGCTCCGGCCGTAAATGCGGCCTCAAGAGCGTCCAGAAGTTCTGAACTCTGGAAGGCCGCCGTCACGTCGCCCCCCGGGGGTCAAACTTGGCCAGGGGCTGCAGGGGCCGGGGAAATGGTCGTGGCCAAGTTTGGGGCGGCTCGGGCCGTAAATGCGGCCTCAAGAGCGTCCAGAAGTTCTGAACTCTGGAAGGCCGCCGTCACGTCGCCCCCCGGGGGTCAAACTTGGCCAGGGGCTGCAGGGGCCGGGGAAATGGTCGTGGCCAAGTTTGGGGCGGCTCGGGCCGAAAATGCGGCCTCCAGAGCGTCCAGAAGTTCTGAACTCCGGAAGGCCGCCGTCACGTCGCCCCCCGGGGGTCAAACTTAGCCAGGGGGCTGCAGGGGCCGGGAAAATGGTCGAGGCCAAGTTTGGGGCGGATCGGGCCGAAAATGCGGCCTCCAGAGCGTCCAGTAGTTCCGTACTCCGGAAGGCCGCCGTCACGTCGCCCCCCGGGGGTCGCGGGGGTCAAACTTGGCCAGGGGGCTGCAGGGGCCGGGACAATGGTCGTGGCCAAGTTTGGGGCGGCTCGGGGCGAAAACGCGGCCTCCAGAGCGTCCAGAAGTTCTGAACTCTGGAAGGCAGCCGTCAAATCGCCCCCCCCCGAGGGTCATGGGGGTCAAACTCGGCCAGCGGTCGGCGGGGTCCGGAACAAGGGTCGTGGCCAAGTTTGGGGGCGCTTAGGCCGAAAATGCGGCCTCCAGAGCGTCCAGAAGTTCTGAACTGTAGAAGGCCGCCGTGACGTCGCCTCCCTGGGGGTCACGGGGTTCAAACTCGGCCAGCGGCTGGCCGGGGCCGGGACGTGGGTCGTGGCCAAGTTTGGGGCGGCTCGGGCCGAAAATGCGGCCTCCAGAGCGTCCAGAAGTTCTGAACTCTGAAGGCCGCCGTGACGTCGCCTCCCTGGGGGTCAAAGTGGTCAAACTCGCCCAGAAGGAGGCTGGAACAGGGACAAGGGTCGTGGCAAAGTTTGGGAAAGCTTAGGCCGAAAATGCGGCCTCCAGGGCGTCCAGAAATTCTAAACTCTGGAAGGCCGCCCTGACGTCGCCCCTGGGGGTCATGCGGGTCAAACTCGGCCAGCCGGCGTCGGGGTCCGGGACAAGGGTCGTGGCCAAGTTTGGGGCGGCTCGGGCCGAAAATGCGGCCTCCAGAGCGTCTAGAAGTTCTGAACTGTAGAAGGCCGCCGTCACGTCGTGGGGGGTCACGGGGGTCAAACTCGGCCAGCGGTCGGCGGGGGCCGGGACGTGGGTCGTGGCCAAGTTTGGGGCGGCTCGGGCCGAAAATGCGGCCTCCAGAGCGTCCAGAAGTTCTGAACTGTAGAAGGCCGCCGTGACGTCGCCTAGCTCGGGGTCACGGGGGTCAAACTCAGCCAGCCGGCGGCGGGGACCGGGACGTAGGTCGTGGCCAAGTTTAGGGCGGATCGGGCCGACAATGCGGCCTCCAGAGCGTCCAGAAGTTCTGAACTCTGGAAGGCCGCCGTCACGTCGCCCCCGGGGGTCGCTGGGGTCAAACTTGGCCAGGGGGCTGCAGGGGCCGGGACGTAGGTCGTGGCCAAATTTGGGGCGGCTCGGGCCGAAAATGCGGCCTCCAGAGCGTCCAGAACTTCTGAACTCTGGAAGGCCGCCGTGACGTCGCCCCACCGGGGGTCACGGGGTCAAACTCGGCCAGCCGGTGTCGGGGTCCGGGACAAGGGTCGTGGTCAGGTTTGGGGCGGCTCGGGCCGAAAATGCGGCCTCCAGAGCGTCCAGAAGTTCTGAACTGTAGAAGGCCGCCGTGACGTCGCCTCCCTGGGGGTCAAAGGGGTCAAACTCGCCCAGTAAGAGGCGGGGACAGGGACAAGGGTCGTGGCAAAGTTTGGGAAAGCTTAGGCCGAAAATGCGGCCTCCAGGGCGTCCAGAAATTCTAAACTCTGGAAGGCCGCCGTGACGTCGCCCCCCGGGGGTCATGGGGGTCAAACTCGGTCAGCCGGCGTCGGGGTCCGGGACAAGGGTCGTGGCAAAGTTTGGGGCGGCTCGGGCCGAAAATGCGGCCTCCAGAGCGTCCAGAACTTCTGAACACTGGAAGGCCGCCGTCACGTCGCCCCCCGGGGATCACGGGGGTCAAACTCGGCCAGCCGGCGGCAGGGGCTGGGACAAGGGTTGTGGCCAAGTTTGGGGGGGCTCCGGCCGTAAATGCGGCCTCAAGAGCGTCCAGAAGTTCTGAACTCTGGAAGGCCGCCGTCACGTCGCCCCCCGGGGGTCAAACTTGGCCAGGGGGCTGCAGGGGCCGGGAAAATGGTCGTGGCCAAGTTTGGGGCGGATCGGGCCGAAAATGCGGCCTCCAGAGCGTCCAGAAGTTCTGAACTCCGGAAGGCCGCCGTCACGTCGCCCCCCGGGGGTCGCGGGGTTCAAACTTGGCCAGGGGGCTGCAGGGGCCGGGACAATGGTCGTGGCCAAGTTTGGGGCGGCTCGGGCCGAAAATGCGGCCTCCAGAACGTCCAGAAGTTCTGAACTGTAGAAGGCCGCCGTCACGTCGCCCCCGGGGGTCACGGGTGTCAAACTCGGCCAGCGGGCGGCGGGGGCCGGGACGTAGGTCGTGGCAAAGTTTGGGAAAGCTTAGGCCGAAAATGCGGCCTCCAGAGTGTCGAGAAGTTCTGAACTGTAGAAGGCCGCCGTGACGTCGCCTCCCTGGGGGTCACAGGGGTCAAACTCGGCCAGCGGCTGGCCGGGGCCGGGACGTGGGTCGTGGCCAAGTTTGGGGCGGCTCGGGCCGAAAATGCGGCCTCCAGAGCGTCCAGAAGTTCTGAACTCTGAAGGCCGCCGTGACGTCGCCCCACCGGGGGTCACGGGGGTCAAACCAGGCCCGCCGGCGGTGGGGACCGGGACGTGCGTCGTAGCTAAGTTTGGGGCGGCTCGGGCCGAAAATGCGGCCTCCAGAGCGTCCAGAAGTTCTGAACTCTGAAGGCCGCCGTGACGTCGCCCCACCGGGGGTCACGGGGGTCAAACCAGGCCCGCCGGCGGCGGGGACCGGGACGTGCGTCGTAGCTAAGTTTGGGGCGGCTCGGGCCGAAAATGCGGCCTCCAGAGCGTCCAGAAGTTCTGAACTCTGGAATTCCGCCGTCACGTCGCTCCCCGGGGGTCAAACTCGGCCAGCCGGCGACAGAGGCTGGGACAAGCGTCGTGGCCAAGTTTGGGGGGCTCCGGCCGTAAATGCGGCCTCCAGAGCGTCCAGAACTTCTGAACTCTGAAAGGCCGGCGTCACGTCGCCCACCGGGGGTTGCGGGGGTCAAACTTGGCCAGGGGGCTGCAGGGGCCGGGAAAATGGTCGTGGCCAAGTTTGGGGCGGATCGGGCCGAAAATGCGGCCTCCAGAGCGTCCAGAAGTTCTGAACTCCGGAAGGCCGCCGTCACGTCGCCCCCCGGGGGTCGCGGGGTTCAAACTTGGCCAGGGGGCTGCAGGGGCCGGGACAATGGTCGTGGCCAAGTTTGGGGCGGCTCGGGCCGAAAATGCGGCCTCCAGAACGTCCAGAAGTTCTGAACTGTAGAAGGCCGCCGTCACGTCGCCCCCGGGGGTCACGGGTGTCAAACTCGGCCAGCGGGCGGCGGGGGCCGGGACGTAGGTCGTGGCAAAGTTTGGGAAAGCTTAGGCCGAAAATGCGGCCTCCAGAGTGTCGAGAAGTTCTGAACTGTAGAAGGCCGCCGTGACGTCGCCTCCCTGGGGGTCACAGGGGTCAAACTCGGCCAGCGGCTGGCCGGGGCCGGGACGTGGGTCGTGGCCAAGTTTGGGGCGGCTCGGGCCGAAAATGCGGCCTCCAGAGCGTCCAGAAGTTCTGAACTCTGAAGGCCGCCGTGACGTCGCCCCACCGGGGGTCACGGGGGTCAAACCAGGCCCGCCGGCGGTGGGGACCGGGACGTGCGTCGTAGCTAAGTTTGGGGCGGCTCGGGCCGAAAATGCGGCCTCCAGAGCGTCCAGAAGTTCTGAACTCTGAAGGCCGCCGTGACGTCGCCCCACCGGGGGTCACGGGGGTCAAACCAGGCCCGCCGGCGGCGGGGACCGGGACGTGCGTCGTAGCTAAGTTTGGGGCGGCTCGGGCCGAAAATGCGGCCTCCAGAGCGTCCAGAAGTTCTGAACTCTGGAATTCCGCCGTCACGTCGCTCCCCGGGGGTCAAACTCGGCCAGCCGGCGACAGAGGCTGGGACAAGCGTCGTGGCCAAGTTTGGGGGGCTCCGGCCGTAAATGCGGCCTCCAGAGCGTCCAGAACTTCTGAACTCTGAAAGGCCGGCGTCACGTCGCCCACCGGGGGTTGCGGGGGTCAAACTTGGCCAGGGGGCTGCAGGGGCCGGGAAAATGGTCGTGGCCAAGTTTGGGGCGGATCGGGCCGAAAATGCGGCCTCCAGAGCGTCCAGAACTTCTGAACTCTGGAAGGCCGCCGTCACGTCGCCCCCCGGGGATCACGGGGGTCAAACTCGGCCAGCCGGCGGCAGGGGCTGGGACAAGGGTTGTGGCCAAGTTTGGGGGGGCTCCGGCCGTAAATGCGGCCTCAAGAGCGTCCAGAAGTTCTGAACTCTGGAAGGCCGCCGTCACGTCGCCCCCCGGGGGTCAAACTTGGCCAGGGGGCTGCAGGGGCCGGGAAAATGGTCGTGGCCAAGTTTGGGGCGGATCGGGCCGAAAATGCGGCCTCCAGAGCGTCCAGAAGTTCTGAACTCCGGAAGGCCGCCGTCACGTCGCCCCCCGAGGGTCGCGGGGTTCAAACTTGGCCAGGGGGCTGCAGGGGCCGGGAAAATGGTCGTGGCCAAGTTTGGGGCGGCTCGGGCCGAAAACGCGGCCTCCAGAGCGTCCAGAAGTTCTGAACTCTGGAAGGCAGCCGTTACATCGCCCCCACGAGGGTCATGGGGGTCAAACTCGGCCAGCCGGCGGCGGGGTCCGGGACAAGGGTCGTGGCCAAGTTTGGGGGGGCTTAGGCCGAAAATGCGGCCTCCAGAGCGTCCAGAAGTTCTGAACTGTAGAAGGCCGCCGTGACGTCGCCTCCCTGGGGGTCACGGGGATCAAACTCGGCCAGCGGCTGGCCGGGGCCGGGACGTGGGTCGTGGCCAAGTTTGGGGCGGCTCGGGCCGAAAATGCGGCCTCCAGAGCGTCCAGAAGTTCTGAACTCTGAAGGCCGCCGTGACGTCGCCTCCCTGGGGGTCAAAGTGGTCAAACTCGCCCAGAAGGAGGCGGGGACAGGGACAAGGGTCGTGGAAAAGTTTGGGAAAGCTTAGGCCGAAAATGCGGCCTCCAGGGCGTCCAGAAATTCTAAACTCTGGAAGGCCGCCGTGACGTCGCCTCCCTGGGGGTCACGGGGGTCAAACTCGGCCAGCGGCTGGCCGGGGCCGGGACGTGGGTCGTGGCCAAGTTTGGGGCGGCTCGGGCCGAAAATGCGGCCTCCAGAGCGTCCAGAAGTTCTGAACTCTGAAGGCCGCCGTGACGTCGCCCTACCGGGGGTCACGGGGGTCAAACCAGGCCCGCCGGCGGCGGGGACCGGGACGTGCGTCGTAGCTAAGTTTGGGGCGGCTCGGGCCGAAAATGCGGCCTCCAGAGCGTCCAGAAGTTCTGAACTCTGGAAGGCCGCCGTCACGTCGCCCCCCGGGGGTCTAACTCGGCCAGCCGGCGGCAGGGGCTGGGACAAGCGTCGTGGCCATGTTTGGGGGGCTCCGGCCGTAAATGCGGCCTCCAGAGCGTCCTGAACTTCTGAACTCTGAAAGGCCGGCGTCACGTCGCCCACCGGGGGTTGTGGGGGTCAAACTTGGCCAGGGGGCTGCAGGGGCCGGGAAAATGGTCGTGGCCAAGTTTGGGGCGGATCGGGCCGAAAATGCGGCCTCCAGAGCGTCCAGAACTTCTGAACTCTGGAAGGCCGCCGTCACGTCGCCCCTCGGGAATCACGGGGGTCAAACTCGGCCAGCCGGCGGCAGGGGCTGGGACAAGGGTCGTGGCCAAGTTTGGGTGGGCTCCGGCCGTAAATGCGGCCTCAAGAGCGTCCAGAAGTTCTGAACTCTAGAAGGCCGCCGTCACGTCGCCCCCCGGGGGTCAAACTTGGCCAGGGGGCTGCAGGGGCCGGGAAAATGGTCGTGGCCAAGTTTGGGGCGGATCGGGCCGAAAATGCGGCCTCCAGAGCGTCCAGAAGTTCTGAACTCCGGAAGGCCGCCGTCACGTCGCCCCCCGGGGGTCGCGATGTTCAAACATGGCCAGGGGGCTGCAGGGGCCGGGACAATGGTCGTGGCCAAGTTTGGGGCGGCTCGGGCCGAAAACGCGGCCTCCAGAGCGTCCAGAAGTTCTGAACTCTGGAAGGCAGCCGTTACATCGCCCCCCCGAGGGTCATGGGGGTCAAACTCGGCCAGCCGGCGGCGGGGTCCGGGACGTGGGTCGTGGCCAAGTTTGGGGCGGCTCGGGCCGAAAATGCGGCCTCCAGAGCGTCCAGAAGTTCTGAACTCTGAAGGCCGCCGTGACGTCGCCTCCCTGGGGGTCAAAGTGGTCAAACTCGCCCAGAAGGAGGCGGGGACAGGGACAAGGGTCGTGGCAAAGTTTGGGAAAGCTTAGGCCGAAAATGCGGCCTCCAGGGCGTCCAGAAATTCTAAAATCTGGAAGGCCGCCGTGAAGTCGCCCCCCGGGGGTCATGGGGGTCAAACTCGGTCAGCCGGCGTCGGGGTCCGGGACAAGGGTCGTGGCAAAGTTTGGGGCGGCTCGGGCCGAAAATGCGGCCTCCAGAACGTCCAGAAGTTCTGAACTGTAGAAGGCCGCCGTGACGTCGCCTCCCTGGGGGTCACGGGGGTCAAACTCGGCCAGCGGGCGGCGGGGGCCGGGACAAGGGTCGTAGCAAAGTTAAGGAAAGCTTAGGCCGAAAATGCGGCCTCCAGGGCGTCCAGAAATTCTAAACTCTGGAAGGCCGCCGTGACGTCGCCCCCCGGGGGTCATATGGTAAAACTCGGCCAGCCGGCGGCAGGGTACGGGACAAGGGTCGTGGCCAAGTTTGGGGCGGCTCGGGCCGAAAATGCGGCCTCCAGAACGTCCAGAATTTCTGAACTGTAGAAGGCCGCCGTGACGTCGCCCCCGGGGGTCACGGGGGTCAAACTCGACCAGCGGGCGGCGGGGGCCGGGACGTAGGTCGTGGCAAAGTTTGGGAAAGCTTAGGCCGAAAATGCGGCCTCCAGAGCGTCCAGAAGTTCTGAACTCTGGAAGGCAGCCGTTACATCGCCCCCCCCGAGAGTCATGGGGGTCAAACTCGGCCAGCCGGCGGCGGGGTCCGGGACAAGGGTCGTGGCCAAGTTTGGGGGGGCTTAGGCCGAAAATGCGGCCTCCAGAGCGTCCAGAAGTTCTGAACTGTAGAAGGCCGCCGTGACGTCGCCTGCCTGGGGGTCACGGGGGTCAAAGTCGGCCAGCGGCTGGCCAGGGCCGGGACGTGGGTCGTGGCCAAGTTTGGGGCGGCTCGGGCCGAAAATGCGGCCTCCAGAGCGTCCAGAAGTTCTGAACTCTGAAGGCCGCCGTGACGTCGCCTCCCTGGGGGTCAAAGTGGTCAAACTCACCCAGAAGGAGGCGGGGACAGGGACAAGGGTCGTGGCAAAACTTGGCCAGGGGGCTGCAGGGGCCGGGACAATGGTCGTGGCCAAGTTTGGGGCGGCTCGGGCCGAAAACGCGGCCTCCAGAGCGTCCGGAAGTTCTGAACTGTAGAAGGCCGCCGTGACGTCGCCTCCCTGGGGGTCACGGGGGTCAAACTCGGCCAGCGGCTGGCTGGGGCCGGGACGTGGGTCGTGGCCAAGTTTGGGGCGGCTGGGGCCGAAAATGCGGCCTCCAGAGCGTCCAGAAGTTCTGAACTCTGAAGGCCGCCGTGACGTCGCCCCACCGGGGGTCACGGGGGTCAAACCAGGCCCGCCGGCGGCGGGGACCGGGACGTGCGTCGTAGCTAAGTTTGGGGCGGCTCGGGCCGAAAATGCGGCCTCCAGAGCGTCCAGAAGTTCTGAACTCTGGAAGGCCGCCGTCACGTCGCCCCCCGGGGGTCAAACTCGGCCAGCCGGCGACAGGGGCTGGGACAAGCGTCGTGGCCAAGTTTGGGGGGCTCCGGCCGTAAATGCGGCCTCCAGAGCGTCCAGAACTTCTGAACTCTGAAAGGCCGGCGTCACGTCGCCCACCGGGGGTTGCGGGGGTCAAACTCGGCCAGCCGGCGGCAGTGGCTGGGACAAGGGTCGTGGCCAAGTTTGGGTGGGCTCCGGCCGTAAATGCGGCCTCAAGAGCGTCCAGAAGTTCTGAACTCTGGAAGGCCGCCGTCACGTCGCCCCCCGGGGGTCAAACTTGGCCAGGGGGCTGCAGGGGCCGGGAAAATGGTCGTGGCCAAGTTTGGGAAGGATCGGGCCGAAAATGCGGCCTCCAGAGCGTCCAGAAGTTCTGAACTGTAGAAGGCCGGCGTCACGTCGCCCACCGGGGGTTGCGGGGGTCAAACTTGGCCAGGGGGCTGCAGGGGCCGGGAAAATGGTCGTGGCCAAGTTTGGGGCGGATCGGGCCGAAAATGCGGCCTCAAGAGCGTCCAGAACTTCTGAACTCTGGAAGGCCGCCGTCACGTCGCCCCCCGGGGATCACGGGGGTCAAACTTGGCCAGGGGGCTGCAGGGGCCGGGAAAATGGTCGTGGCCAAGTTTGGGGCGGATCGGGCCGAAAATGCGGCCTCCAGAGCGTCCAGAAGTTCTGAACTCCGGAAGGCCGCCGTCACGTCGCCCCCCGGGGGTTGCGGGGTTCAAACTTGGCCAGGGGGCTGCAGGGGCCGGGACAATGGTCGTGGCCAAGTTTGGGGCGGCTCGGGCCGAAAACGCGGCCTCCAGAGCGTCCAGAAGTTCTGAACTCTGGAAGGCAGCCGTTACATCGCCCCCCCCCGAGGGTCATGGGGGTCAAACTCGGCCAGCCGGCGGCGGGGTCCGGGACAAGGGTCGTGGCCAAGTTTGGGGGGGCTTAGGCCGAAAATGCGGCCTCCAGAGCGTCCAGAAGTTCTGAACTGTAGAAGGCCGCCGTGACGTCGCCTCCCTGGGGGTCACGGGGGTCAAAGTCGGCCAGCGGCTGGCCGGGGTCCGGGACAAGGGTCGTGGCCAAGTTTGGGGGGGCTTAGGCCGAAAATGCGGCCTCCAGAGCGTCCAGAAGTTCGGAACTGTGGAAGGCCTCCGTGACGTCGCCTCCCTGGGGGTCACGGGGGTCAAAGTCGGCCAGCGGCTGGCCAGGGCCGGGACGTGGGTCGTGGCCAAGTTTGGGGCGGCTCGGGCCGAAAATGCGGCCTCCAGAGCGTCCAGAAGTTCTGAACTCTGAAGGCCGCCGTGACGTCGCCTCCCTGGTGGTCAAAGTGGTCAAACTCGCCCAGAAGGAGGCGGGGACAGGGACAAGGGTCGTGGCAAATGCGGCCTCCAGAGCGTCCAGAAGTTCTGAACTCTGGAAGGCCGCCGTCACGTCGCCCCCCGGGGGTCAAACTCGGCCAGCCGGCGGCAGGGGCTGGGACAAGCGTCGTGGCCATGTTTGGGGGGCTCCGGCCGTAAATGCGGCCTCCAGAGCGTCCAGAACTTCTGAACTCTGAAAGGCCGGCGTCACGTCGCCCACCGGGGGTCGCGGGGGTCAAACTTGGCCAGGGGGCTGCAGGGGCCGGGAAAATGGTCGTGGCCAAGTTTGGGGCGGATCGGGCCGAAAATGCGGCCTCCAGAGCGTCCAGAACTTCTGAACTCTGGAAGGCCGCCGTCACGTCGCCCCCCGGGGATCACGGGGGTCAAACTCGGCCAGCCGGCGGCAGGGGCTGGGACAAGGGTCGTGGCCAAGTTTGGGTGGGCTCCGGCCGTAAATGCGGCCTCAAGAGCGTCCAGAAGTTCTGAACTCTAGAAGGCCGCCGTCACGTCGCCCCCCGGGGGTCAAACTTGGCCAGGGGGCTGCAGGGGCCGGGAAAATGGTCGTGGCCAAGTTTGGGGCGGATCAGGCCGAAAATGCGGCCTCCAGAGCGTCCAGAAGTTCTGAACTCCGGAAGGCCGCCGTCACGTCGCCCCCCGGGGGTCGCGGGGTTCAAACTTGGCCAGGGGGCTGCAGGGGCCGGGACAATGGTCGTGGCCAAGTTTGGGGCGGCTCGGGCCGAAAACGCGGCCTCCAGAGCGTCCAGAAGTTCTGAACTCTGGAAGGCAGCCGTTACATCGCCCCCCCGAGGGTCATGGGGGTCAAACTCGGCCAGCCGGCGGCGGGGTCCGGGACGTGGGTCGTGGCCAAGTTTGGGGCGGCTCGGGCCGAAAATGCGGCCTCCAGAGCGTCCAGAAGTTCTGAACTCTGAAGGCCGCCGTGACGTCGCCTCCCTGGGGGTCAAAGTGGTCAAACTCGCCCAGAAGGAGGCGGGGACAGGGACAAGGGTCGTGGCAAAGTTTGGGAAAGCTTAGGCCGAAAATGCGGCCTCCAGGGCGTCCAGAAATTCTAAAATCTGGAAGGCCGCCGTGAAGTCGCCCCCCGGGGGTCATGGGGGTCAAACTCGGTCAGCCGGCGTCGGGGTCCGGGACAAGGGTCGTGGCAAAGTTTGGGGCGGCTCGGGCCGAAAATGCGGCCTCCAGAGCGTCCAGAAGTTCTGAACTGTAGAAGGCCGCCGTGACGTCGCCTCCCTGGGGGTCACGGGGGTCAAACTCGGCCAGCGGGCGGCGGGGGCCGGGACAAGGGTCGTAGCAAAGTTAAGGAAAGCTTAGGCCGAAAATGCGGCCTCCAGGGCGTCCAGAAATTCTAAACTCTGGAAGGCCGCCGTGACGTCGCCCCCCGGGGGTCATATGGTGAAACTCGGCCAGCCGGCGGCAGGGTACGGGACCAGGGTCGTGGCCAAGTTTGGGGCGGCTCGGGCCGAAAATGCGGCCTCCAGAACGTCCAGAATTTCTGAACTGTAGAAGGCCGCCGTGACGTCGCCCCCGGGGGTCACGGGGGTCAAACTCGACCAGCGGGCGGCGGGGGCCGGGACGTTGGTCGTGGCAAAGTTTGGGAAAGCTTAGGCCGAAAATGCGGCCTCCAGAGCGTCCAGAAGTTCTGAACTCTGGAAGGCAGCCGTTACATCGCCCCCCCCGAGGGTCATGGGGGTCGAACTCGGCCAGCCGGCGGCGGGGTCCGGGACAAGGGTCGTGGCCAAGTTTGGGGGGGCTTAGGCCGAAAATGCGGCCTCCAGAGCGTCCAGAAGTTCTGAACTGTAGAAGGCCGCCGTGACGTCGCCTGCCTGGGGGTCACGGGGGTCAAAGTCGGCCAGCGGCTGGCCAGGGCCGGGACGTGGGTCGTGGCCAAGTTTGGGGCGGCTCGGGCCGAAAATGCGGCCTCCAGAGCGTCCAGAAGTTCTGAACTCTGAAGGCCGCCGTGACGTCGCCTCCCTGGGGGTCAAAGTGGTCAAACTCACCCAGAAGGAGGCGGGGACAGGGACAAGGGTCGTGGCAAAACTTGGCCAGGGGGCTGCAGGGGCCGGGACAATGGTCGTGGCCAAGTTTGGGGCGGCTCGGGCCGAAAACGCGGCCTCCAGAGCGTCCGGAAGTTCTGAACTGTAGAAGGCCGCCGTGACGTCGCCTCCCTGGGGGTCACGGGGGTCAAACTCGGCCAGCGGCTGGCTGGGGCCGGGACGTGGGTCGTGGCCAAGTTTGGGGCGGCTCGGGCCGAAAATGCGGCCTCCAGAGCGTCCAGAAGTTCTGAACTCTGAAGGCCGCCGTGACGTCGCCCCACCGGGGGTCACGGGGGTCAAACCAGGCCCGCCGGCGGCGGGGACCGGGACGTGCGTCGTAGCTAAGTTTGGGGAGGCTCGGGCCGAAAATGCGGCCTCCAGAGCGTCCAGAAGTTCTGAACTCTGGAAGGCCGCCGTCACGTCGCCCCCCGGGGGTCAAACTCGGCCAGCCGGCGACAGGGGCTGGGACAAGCGTCGTGGCCAAGTTTGGGGGGCTCCGGCCGTAAATGCGGCCTCCAGAGCGTCCAGAACTTCTGAACTCTGAAAGGCCGGCGTCACGTCGCCCACCGGGGGTTGCGGGGGTCAAACTCGGCCAGCCGGCGGCAGTGGCTGGGACAAGGGTCGTGGCCAAGTTTGGGTGGGCTCCGGCCGTAAATGCGGCCTCAAGAGCGTCCAGAAGTTCTGAACTCTGGAAGGCCGCCGTCACGTCGCCCCCCGGGGGTCAAACTTGGCCAGGGGGCTGCAGGGGCCGGGAAAATGGTCGTGGCCAAGTTTGGGAAGGATCGGGCCGAAAATGCGGCCTCCAGAGCGTCCAGAAGTTCTGAACTGTAGAAGGCCGGCGTCACGTCGCCCACCGGGGGTTGCGGGGGTCAAACTTGGCCAGGGGGCTGCAGGGGCCGGGAAAATGGTCGTGGCCAAGTTTGGGGCGGATCGGACCGAAAATGCGGCCTCAAGAGCGTCCAGAACTTCTGAACTCTGGAAGGCCGCCGTCACGTCGCCCCCCGGGGATCACGGGGGTCAAACTTGGCCAGGGGGCTGCAGGGGCCGGGAAAATGGTCGTGGCCAAGTTTGGGGCGGATCGGGCCGAAAATGCGGCCTCCAGAGCGTCCAGAAGTTCTGAACTCCGGAAGGCCGCCGTCACGTCGCCCCCCGGGGGTTGCGGGGTTCAAACTTGGCCAGGGGGCTGCAGGGGCCGGGACAATGGTCGTGGCCAAGTTTGGGGCGGCTCGGGCCGAAAACGCGGCCTCCAGAGCGTCCAGAAGTTCTGAACTCTGGAAGGCAGCCGTTACATCACCCCCCCCGAGGGTCATGGGGGTCAAACTCGGCCAGCCGGCGGCGGGGTCCGGGACAAGGGTCGTGGCCAAGTTTGGGGGGGCTTAGGCCGAAAATGCGGCCTCCAGAGCGTCCAGAAGTTCTGAACTGTAGAAGGCCGCCGTGACGTCGCCTCCCTGGGGGTCACGGGGGTCAAAGTCGGCCAGCGGCTGGCCGGGGTCCGGGACAAGGGTCGTGGCCAAGTTTGGGGGGGCTTAGGCCGAAAATGCGGCCTCCAGAGCGTCCAGAAGTTCGGAACTGTGGAAGGCCTCCGTGACGTCGCCTCCCTGGGGGTCACGGGGGTCAAAGTCGGCCAGCGGCTGGCCAGGGCCGGGACGTGGGTCGTGGCCAAGTTTGGGGCGGCTCGGGCCGAAAATGCGGCCTCCAGAGCGTCCAGAAGTTCTGAACTCTGAAGGCCGCCGTGACGTCGCCTCCCTGGTGGTCAAAGTGGTCAAACTCGCCCAGAAGGAGGCGGGGACAGGGACAAGGGTCGTGGCAAATGCGGCCTCCAGAGCGTCCAGAAGTTCTGAACTCTGGAAGGCCGCCGTCACGTCGCCCCCCGGGGGTCAAACTCGGCCAGCCGGCGGCAGGGGCTGGGACAAGCGTCGTGGCCATGTTTGGGGGGCTCCGGCCGTAAATGCGGCCTCCAGAGCGTCCAGAACTTCTGAACTCTGAAAGGCCGGCGTCACGTCGCCCACCGGGGGTCGCGGGGGTCAAACTTGGCCAGGGGGCTGCAGGGGCCGGGAAAATGGTCGTGGCCAAGTTTGGGGCGGATCGGGCCGAAAATGCGGCCTCCAGAGCGTCCAGAACTTCTGAACTCTGGAAGGCCGCCGTCACGTCGCCCCCCGGGGATCACGGGGGTCAAACTCGGCCAGCCGGCGGCAGGGGCTGGGACAAGGGTCGTGGCCAAGTTTGGGTGGGCTCCGGCCGTAAATGCGGCCTCAAGAGCGTCCAGAAGTTCTGAACTCTAGAAGGCCGCCGTCACGTCGCCCCCCGGGGGTCAAACTTGGCCAGGGGGCTGCAGGGGCCGGGAAAATGGTCGTGGCCAAGTTTGGGGCGGATCAGGCCGAAAATGCGGCCTCCAGAGCGTCCAGAAGTTCTGAACTCCGGAAGGCCGCCGTCACGTCGCCCCCCGGGGGTCGCGGGGTTCAAACTTGGCCAGGGGGCTGCAGGGGCCGGGACAATGGTCGTGGCCAAGTTTGGGGCGGCTCGGGCCGAAAACGCGGCCTCCAGAGCGTCCAGAAGTTCTGAACTCTGGAAGGCAGCCGTTACATCGCCCCCCCGAGGGTCATGGGGGTCAAACTCGGCCAGCCGGCGGCGGGGTCCGGGACGTGGGTCGTGGCCAAGTTTGGGGCGGCTCGGGCCGAAAATGCGGCCTCCAGAGCGTCCAGAAGTTCTGAACTCTGAAGGCCGCCGTGACGTCGCCTCCCTGGGGGTCAAAGTGGTCAAACTCGCCCAGAAGGAGGCGGGGACAGGGACAAGGGTCGTGGCAAAGTTTGGGAAAGCTTAGGCCGAAAATGCGGCCTCCAGGGCGTCCAGAAATTCTAAAATCTGGAAGGCCGCCGTGAAGTCGCCCCCCGGGGGTCATGGGGGTCAAACTCGGTCAGCCGGCGTCGGGGTCCGGGACAAGGGTCGTGGCAAAGTTTGGGGCGGCTCGGGCCGAAAATGCGGCCTCCAGAGCGTCCAGAAGTTCTGAACTGTAGAAGGCCGCCGTGACGTCGCCTCCCTGGGGGTCACGGGGGTCAAACTCGGCCAGCGGGCGGCGGGGGCCGGGACAAGGGTCGTAGCAAAGTTAAGGAAAGCTTAGGCCGAAAATGCGGCCTCCAGGGCGTCCAGAAATTCTAAACTCTGGAAGGCCGCCGTGACGTCGCCCCCCGGGGGTCATATGGTGAAACTCGGCCAGCCGGCGGCAGGGTACGGGACAAGGGTCGTGGCCAAGTTTGGGGCGGCTCGGGCCGAAAATGCGGCCTCCAGAACGTCCAGAATTTCTGAACTGTAGAAGGCCGCCGTGACGTCGCCCCCGGGGGTCACGGGGGTCAAACTCGACCAGCGGGCGGCGGGGGCCGGGACGTAGGTCGTGGCAAAGTTTGGGAAAGCTTAGGCCGAAAATGCGGCCTCCAGAGCGTCCAGAAGTTCTGAACTCTGGAAGGCAGCCGTTACATCGCCCCCCCCGAGGGTCATGGGGGTCGAACTCGGCCAGCCGGCGGCGGGGTCCGGGACAAGGGTCGTGGCCAAGTTTGGGGCGGCTCGGGCCGAAAACGCGGCCTCCAGAGCGTCCAGAAGTTCTGAACTCTGGAAGGCAGCCGTTACATCGCCCCCCCCGAGGGTCATGGGGGTCAAACTCGGCCAGCCGGCGGCGGGGTCCGGGACAAGGGTCGTGGCCAAGTTTGGGGGGCTTAGGCCGAAAATGCGGCCTCCAGAGCGTCCAGAAGTTCTGAACTGTAGAAGGCCGCCGTCACGTCGCCTCCCTGGGGGTCACGGGGGTCAAAGTCGGCCAGCGGCTGGCCGGGGTCCGGGACAAGGGTCGTGGCCAAGTTTGGGGGGGCTTAGGCCGAAAATGCGGCCTCCAGAGCGTCCAGAAGTTCGGAACTGTGGAAGGCCTCCGTGACGTCGCCTCCCTGGGGGTCACGGGGGTCAAAGTCGGCCAGCGGCTGGCCAGGGCCGGGACGTGGGTCGTGGCCAAGTTTGGGGCGGCTCGGGCCGAAAATGCGGCCTCCAGAGCGTCCAGAAGTTCTGAACTCTGAAGGCCGCCGTGACGTCGCCTCCCTGGTGGTCAAAGTGGTCAAACTCGCCCAGAAGGAGGCGGGGACAGGGACAAGGGTCGTGGCAAATGCGGCCTCCAGAGCGTCCAGAAGTTCTAAACTCTGGAAGGCCGCCGTGACGTCGCCCTCCGGGGGTCATGGGGTGAAACTCGGCCAGCCGGCGGCGGGGTCCGGGACAAGGGTCGTGGCCAAGTTTGGGGCGGCTCGGGCCGAAAATGCGGCCTCCAGAGCGTCCAGAAGTTCTGAACTCTGAAGGCCGGCGTGACGTCGCCTCCCTGGGGGTCATGGGGGTCAAACTCGGCCAGCGGCTGGCCGGGGCCGGGACGTGGGTCGTGGCCAAGTTTGGGGCGGCTCGGGCCGAAAATGCGGCCTCCAGAGCATCCAGAAGTTCTGAACTCTGAAGGCCGCCGTGACGTCGCCTCCCTGGGGGTCAAAGTGGTCAAACTCGCCCAGAAGGAGGCGGGGACAGGGACAAGGGTCGTGGCAAAGTTTGGGAAAGCTTAGGCCGAAAATGCGGCCTCCAGGGCGTCCAGAAATTCTAAAATCTGGAAGGCCGCCGTGAAGTCGCCCCCCGGGGGTCATGGGGGTCAAACTCGGTCAGCCGGCGTCGGGGTCCGGGACAAGGGTCGTGGCAAAGTTTGGGGCGGCTCGGGCCGAAAATGCGGCCTCCAGAGCGTCCAGAAGTTCTGAACTGTAGAAGGCCGCCGTGACGTCGCCTCCCTGGGGGTCACGGGGGTCAAACTCGGCCAGCGGGCGGCGGGGACCGGGACAAGGGTCGTAGCAAAGTTTAGAAAAGCTTAGGCCGAAAATGCGGCCTCCAGGGCGTCCAGAAATTCTAAACTTTGGAAGGTCGCCGTGAAGTCGCCCCCCGGGGGTCATGGGGGTCAAACTCGGTCAGCCGGCGTCGGGGTCCAGGACAAGGGTCGTGGCAAAGTTTGGGGCGGCTCGGGCCGAAAATGCGGCCTCCAGAGCGTCCAGAAGTTCTGAACTGTAGAAGGCCGCCGTGACGTCGCCTCCCTGGGGGTCAAGGTGGTCAAACTCGGCCAGCGGGCGGCGGGGGCCGGGACAAGGGTCGTAGCAAAGTTAAGGAAAACTTAGGCCGAAAATGCGGCCTCCAGGGCGTCCAGAAATTCTAAACTCTGGAAGGCCGCCGTGACGTCGCCCCCCCGGGGTCATGGGGTGAAACTCGGCCAGCCGGCGGCAGGGTCCGGGACAAGGGTCGTGGCCAAGTTTGGGGCGGCTCGGGCCGAAAATGCGGCCTCCAGAACGTCCAGAAGTTCTGAACTGTAGAAGGCCGCCGGGACGTCGCCCCCGGGGTCACGGGGGTCAAACTCGGCCAGCGGGCGGCGGGGGCCGGGACGTAGGTCGTGGCAAAGTTTGGGAAAGCTTAGGCCGAAAATGCGGCCTCCAGAGCGTCGAGAAGTTCTGAACTGTAGAAGGCCGCCGTGACGTCGCCTCCCTGGGGGTCACGGGGGTCAAACTCGGCCAGCGGCTGGCCGGGGCCGGGACGTGGGTCGTGGCCAAGTTTGGGGCGGCTCGGGCCGAAAATGCGGCCTCCAGAGCGTCCAGAAGTTCTGAACTCTGAAGGCCGCCGTGACGTCGCCCCACCGGGGGTCACGGGGGTCAAACCAGGCCCGCCGGCGGCGGGGACCGGGACGTGCGTCGTAGCTAAGTTTGGGGCGGCTCGGGCCGAAAATGCGGCCTCCAGAGCGTCCAGAAGTTCTGAACTCTGGAAGGCCGCCGTCACGTCGCCCCCCGGGGGTCAAACTCGGCCAGCCGGCGACAGGGGCTGGGACAAGCGTCGTGGCCAAGTTTGGGGGGCTCTGTCCGTAAATGCGGCCTCCAGAGCGTCCAGAACTTCTGAACTCTGAAACGCCGGCGTCACGTCGCCCACCGGGGGTCGCGGGGGTCAAACTTGGCCAAAAATGGTCGTGGCCAAGTTTGGGGCGGATCGGGCCGAAAATGCGGCCTCCAGAGCGTCCAGAACTTCTGAACTCTGGAAGGCCGCCGTCACGTCGCCCCCCGGGGATCACGGGGGTCAAACTCGGCCAGCCGGCAGCAGGGGCTGGGACAAGGGTCGTGGCCAAGTTTGGGGGGGCTCCGGCCGTAAATGCGGCCTCAAGAGCGTCCAGAAGTTCTGAACTCTAGAAGGCCGCCGTCACGTCGCCCCCCGGGGGTCAAACTTGGCCAGGGGGCTGCAGGGGCCGGGAAAATGGTCGTGGCCAAGTTTGGGGCGGATCGGGCCGAAAATGCGGCCTCCAGAGCGTCCAGAAGTTCTGAACTCCGGAAGGCCGCCGTCACGTCGCCCCCCGGGGGTCGCGGGGTTCAAACTTGGCCAGGGGGCTGCAGGGGCCGGGACAATGGTCGTGGCCAAGTTTGGGGCGGCTCGGGCCGAAAACGCGGCCTCCAGAGCGTCCAGAAGTTCTGAACTCTGGAAGGCAGCCGTTACATCGCCCCCCCGAGGGTCATGGGGGTCAAACTCGGCCAGCCGGCGGCGGGGTCCGGGACAAGGGTCGTGGCCAAGTTTGGGGGGGCTTAGGCCGAAAATGCGGCCTCCAGAGCGTCCAGAAGTTCTGAACTGTAGAAGGCCGCCGTGACGTCGCCTCCCTGGTGGCACGGGGGTCAAAGTCGGCCAGCGGCTGGCCAGGGCCGGGACGTGGGTCGTGGCCAAGTTTGGGGCGGCTCGGGCCGAAAATGCGGCCTCCAGAGCGTCCAGAAGTTCTGAACTCTGAAGGCCGCCGTGACGTCGCCTCCCTGGGGGTCAAAGTGGTCAAACTCACCCAGAAGGAGGCGGGGACAGGGACAAGGGTCGTGGCAAAGTTTGGGAAAGCTTAGGCCGAAAATGCGGCCTCCAGGGCGTCCAGAAATTCTAAACTCTGGAAGGCCGCCGTGACGTCGCCCCTGGGGGTCATGGGGGTCAAACTCGGCCAGCCGGCGTCGGGGTCCGGGACAAGGGTCGTGGCCAAGTTTGGGGCGGCTCGGGCCGAAAATGCGGCCTCCAGAGCGTCCAGAAGTTCTGAACTGTAGAAGGCCGCCGTGACGTCGCCTCCCTGGGGGTCACGGGGGTCAAACTCGGCCAGCGGCTGGCCGGGGCTGGGACGTGGGTCGTGGCCAAGTTTGGGGCGGCTCGGGCCGAAAATGCGACCTCCAGAACGTCCAGAAGTTCTGAACTGTAGAAGGCCGCCGTGACGTCGCCCCCGGGGGTCACGGGGGTCAAACTCGGCCAGCGGGCGGCGGGGGCCGGGACGTAGGTCGTGGCAAAGTTTGGGAAAGCTTAGGCCGAAAATGCGGCCTCCAGGGCGTCCAGAAATTCTAAACTCTGGAAGGCCGCCGTGAAGTCGCCCCCCGGGGGTCATGGGGGTCAAACTCGGTCAGCCGGCGTCGGGGTCCAGGACAAGGGTCGTGGCAAAGTTTGGGGCGGCTCGGGCCGAAAATGCGGCCTCCAGAGCGTCCAGAAGTTCTGAACTGTAGAAGGCCGCCGTGACGTCGCCTCCCTGGGGGTCAAGGTGGTCAAACTCGGCCAGCGGGCGGCGGGGGCCGGGACAAGGGTCGTAGCAAAGTTAAGGAAAACTTAGGCCGAAAATGCGGCCTCCAGGGCGTCCAGAAATTCTAAACTCTGGAAGGCCGCCGTGACGTCGCCCCCCCGGGGTCATGGGGTGAAACTCGGCCAGCCGGCGGCAGGGTCCGGGACAAGGGTCGTGGCCAAGTTTGGGGCGGCTCGGGCCGAAAATGCGGCCTCCAGAACGTCCAGAAGTTCTGAACTGTAGAAGGCCGCCGTGACGTCAAACTCGGCCAGCGGGCGGCGGGGGCCGGGACGTAGGTCGTGGCAAAGTTTGGGAAAGCTTAGGCCGAAAATGCGGCCTCCAGAGCGTCGAGAAGTTCTGAACTGTAGAAGGCCGCCGTGACGTCGCCTCCCTGGGGGTCACGGGGGTCAAACTCGGCCAGCGGCTGGCCGGGGCCGGGACGTGGGTCGTGGCCAAGTTTGGGGCGGCTCGGGCCGAAAATGCGGCCTCCAGAGCGTCCAGAAGTTCTGAACTCTGAAGGCCGCCGTGACGTCGCCCCACCGGGGGTCACGGGGGTCAAACCAGGCCCGCCGGCGGCGGGGACCGGGACGTGCGTCGTAGCTAAGTTTGGGGCGGCTCGGGCCGAAAATGCGGCCTCCAGAGCGTCCAGAAGTTCTGAACTCTGGAAGGCCGCCGTCACGTAGCCCCCCGGGGGTCAAACTCGGCCAGCCGGCGACAGGGGCTGGGACAAGCGTCGTGGCCAAGTTTGGGGGGCTCCGTCCGTAAATGCGGCCTCCAGAGCGTCCAGAACTTCTGACCTCTGAAAGGCCGGCGTCACGTCGCCCACCGGGGGTCGCGGGGGTCAAACTTGGCCAGGGGGCTGCAGGGGCTGGGACAATGGTCGTGGCCAAGTTTGGGGCGGCTCGGGCCGAAAACGCGGCCTCCAGAGCGTCCAGAAGTTCTGAACTCTGGAAGGCAGCCGTTACATCGCCCCCCCGAGGGTCATGGGGGTCAAACTCGGCCAGCCGGCGGCGGGGTCCGGGACGTGGGTCGTGGCCAAGTTTGGGGGGGCTTAGGCCGAAAATGCGGCCTCCAGAGCGTCCAGAAGTTCTGAACTGTAGAAGGCCGCCGTGACGTCGCCTCCCTGGGGGTCACGGGGGTCAAACTCGGCCAGCGGCTGGCCGGGGCTGGGACGTGGGTCGTGGCCAAGTTTGGGGCGGCTCGGGCCGAAAATGCGGCCTCCAGAACGTCCAGAAGTTCTGAACTGTAGAAGGCCGCCGTGACGTCGCCCCCGGGGGTCACGGGGGTCAAACTCGGCCAGCGGGCGGCGGGGGCCGGGACGTAGGTCGTGGCAAAGTTTGGGAAAGCTTAGGCCGAAAATGCGGCCTCCAGAGCGTCGAGAAGTTCTGAACACTGAAGGCCGCCGTGACGTCGCCCCACCGGGGGTCACGGGGGTCAAACCAGGCCCGCCGGCGGCGGGGACCGGGACGTGCGTCGTAGCTAAGTTTGGGGCGGCTCGGGCCGAAAATGCGGCCTCCAGAGCGTCCAGAAGTTCTGAACTCTGGAAGGCCGCCGTAACGTCGCCCCTGGGGGTCATGGGGGTCAAACTCGGCCAGCCGGCGTCGGGGTCCGGGACAAGGGTCGTGGCAAAGTTTGGGGCGGCTCGGGCCGAAAATGCGGCCTCCAGAGCGTCCAGAAGTTCTGAACTGTAGAAGGCCGCCGTGACGTCGCCTCCCTGGGGGTCACGGGGGTCAAACTCGGCCAGCGGCTGGCCGGGGCTGGGACGTGGGTCGTGGCCAAGTTTGGGGCGGCTCGGGCCGAAAATGCGGCCTCCAGAACGTCCAGAAGTTCTGAACTGTAGAAGGCCGCCGTGACGTCGCCCCCGGGGGTCACGGGGGTCAAACTCGGCCAGCGGGCGGCGGGGGCCGGGACGTAGGTCGTGGCCAAGTTTGGGGCGGCTCGGGCCGAAAATGTGGCCTCCAGAACGTCAAGAAGTTCTGAACTGTAGAAGGCCGCCGTGACGTCGCCCCCGGGGGTCACGGGGGTCAAACTCGGCCAGCGGGCGGCGGGGGCCGGGACGTAGGTCGTGGCAAAGTTTGGGAAAGCTTAGGCCGAAAATGCGGCCTCCAGAGCGTTGAGAAGTTCTGAACTGTAGAAGGCCGCCGTGATGTCGCCTCCCTGGGGGTCACGGGGATCAAACTCGGCCAGCGGCTGGCCGGGGCCGGGATGTGGGTCGTGGCCAAGTTTGGGGCGGCTCGGGCCGAAAATGCGGCCTCCAGAGCGTCCAGAAGTTCTGAACTCTGAAGGCCGCCGTGACGTCGCCCCACCGGGGGTCACGGGGGTCAAACCAGGCCCGCCGGCGGCAGGGGCTGGGACAAGGGTCGTGGCCAAGTTTGGGGGGGCTCCGGCCGTAAATGCGGCCTCAAGAGCGTCCAGAAGTTCTGAACTCTGTCAAACTCGGTCAAACTTGGCCAGGGGGCTGCAGAGGCCGGGAAAATGGTCGTGGCCAAGTTTGGGGCGGATCGGGCCGAAAATGCGGCCTCCAGAGCGTCCAGAAGTTCTGAACTCTGGAAGGCCGCCGTCACGTCGCCCCCCGGGGGTCGCGGGGGTAAAACTTGGCCAGGGGGCTGCAGGGGCCGGGAAAATGGTCGTGGCCAAGTTTGGGAAGGATCGGGCCGAAAATGCGGCCTCCAGAGCGTCCAGAAGTTCTGAACTCTGGAAGGCCGCCGTGACGTCGCCCCACCGGGGGTCACGGGGTCAAACTCGGCCAGCCGGTGTCGGGGTCCGGGACAAGGGTCGTGGTCAGGTCTGGGGCGGCTCAGGCCGAAAATGTGGCCTCCAGAGCGTCCAGAAGTTCTGAACTGTAGAAGGCCGCCGTGACGTCGCCTCCCTGGGGGTCAAAGGGGTCAAACTCGCCCAGTAAGAGGCGGGGACAGGGACAAGGGTCGTGGCAAAGTTTGGGAAAGCTTAGGCCGAAAATGCGGCCTCCAGGGCGTCCAGAAATTCTAAACTCTGGAAGGCCGCCGTGAAGTCGCCCCCCGGGGGTCATGGGGGTCAAACTCGGTCATCTGGCGTCGGGGTCCGGGACAAGGGTCGTGGCAAAGTTTGGGGCGGCTCGGGCCGAAAATGCGGCCTCCAGAGCGTCCAGAAGTTCTGAACTGTAGAAGGCCGCCGTGACGTCGCCTCCCTGGGGGTCACGGGGGTCAAACTCGGCCAGCGGGCGGCGGGGGCCGGGACAAGGGTCGTAGCAAAGTTAAGGAAAGCTTAGGCCGAAAATGCGGCCTCCAGGGCGTCCAGAAATTCTAAACTCTGGAAGGCCGCCGTGACGTCGCCCCCCGGGTGTCATGGGGTGAAACTCGGCCAGCCGGCGGCAGGGTCCGGGACAAGGGTCGTGGCCAAGTTTGGGGCGGCTCGGGCCGAAAATGCGGCCTCCAGAACGTCCAGAAGTTCTGAACTGTAGAAGGCCGCCGTGACGTCGCCCCCGGGGGTCACGGGGGTCAAACTCGGCCAGCGGGCGGCGGGGGCCGGGACGTAGGTCGTGGCAAAGTTTGGGAAAGCTTAGGCCGAAAATGCGGCCTCCAGAGCGTCGAGAAGTTCTGAACACTGAAGGCCGCCGTGACGTCGCCCCACCGGGGGTCACGGGGGTCAAACCAGGCCCGCCGGCGGCGAGGACCGGGACGTGCGTCGTAGCTAAGTTTGGGGCGGCTCGGGCCGAAAATGCGGCCTCCAGAGCGTCCAGAAGTTCTGAACTCTGGAAGGCCGCCGTCACGTCGTCCCCCGGGGGTCAAACTCGGCCAGCCGGCGACAGGGGCTGGGACAAGCGTCGTGGCCAAGTTTGGAGGGCTCCGGCCGTAAATGCGGCCTCCAGAGCGTCCAGAACTTCTGAACTCTGAAAGGCCGGCGTCACGTCGCCCACCGGGGGTCGCGGGGGTCAAACTTGGCCAGGGGGCTGCAGGGGCCGGGAAAATGGTCGTGGCCAGGTTTGGGGCGGATCGGGCCGAAAATGCGGCCTCCAGAGCGTCCAGAACTTCTGAACTCTGGAAGGCCGCCGTCACGTCGCCCCCCGGGGATCACGGGGGTCAAACTCGGCCAGCCGGCGGCAGGGGCTGGGACAAGGGTCGTGGCCAAGTTTGGGGGGGCTCCGGCCGTAAATGCGGCCTCAAGAGCGTCCAGAAGTTCTGAACTCTAGAAGGCCGCCGTCACGTCGCCCCCCGGGGGTCAAACTTGGCCAGGGGGCTGCAGGGGCCGGGAAAATGGTCGTGGCCAAGTTTGGGGCGGATCGGGCCGAAAATGCGGCCTCCAGAGCGTCCAGAAGTTCTGAACTCTGGAAGGCAGCCGTTACATCGCCCCCCCGAGGGTCATGGGGGTCAAACTCGGCCAGCCGGCGGCGGGGTCCGGGACAAGGGTCGTGGCCAAGTTTGGGGGGGCTTAGGCCGAAAATGCGGCCTCCAGAGCGTCCAGAAGTTCTGAACTGTAGAAGGCCGCCGTGACGTCGCCTCCCTGGGGGTCACGGCGGTCAAACTCGGCCAGCTGGCGGCGGGGGCCGGGACGTAGGTCGTGGCAAAGTTTGGGAAAGCTTAGGCCGAAAATGCGGCCTCCAGAGCGTCGAGAAGTTCTGAACTGTAGAAGGCCGCCGTGACGTCGCCTCCCTTGGGGTCACGGGGGTCAAAGTCGGCCAGCGGCTGGCCGGGGCCGGGACGTGGGTCGTGGCCAAGTTTGGGGCGGCTCGGGCCGAAAATGCGGCCTCCAGAGCGTCCAGAAGTTCTGAACTCTGAAGGCCGCCGTGACGTCGCCTCCCTGGGGGTCAAAGTGGTCAAACTCGCCCAGAAGGAGGCGGGGACAGGGACAAGGGTCGTGGCAAAGTTTGGGAAAGCTTAGGCCGAAAATGCGGCCTCCAGGGCGTCCAGAAATTCTAAACTCTGGAAGGCCGCCGTGACGTCGCCCCTGGGGGTCATGGGGGTCAAACTCGGCCAGCCGGCGTCGGGGTCCGGGACAAGGGTCGTGGCCAAGTTTGGGGCGGCTCGGGCCGAAAATGCGGCCTCCAGAGCGTCCAGAAGTTCTGAACTGTAGAAGGCCGCCGTGACGTCGCCTCCCTGGGGGTCATGGGGTGAAACTCGGCCAGCCGGCGGCAGGGTCCGGGAAAAGGGTCGTGGCCAAGTTTGGGGCGGCTCGGGCCGAAAATGCGGCCTCCAGAACGTCCAGAAGTTCTGAACTGTAGAAGGCCGCCGTGACGTCGCCCCCGGGGGTCACGGGGGTCAAACTCGGCCAGCGGGCGGCGGGGGCCGGGACGTAGGTCGTGGCAAAGTTTGGGAAAGCTTAGGCCGAAAATGCGGCCTCCAGAGCGTCGAGAAGTTCTGAACTGTAGAAGGCCGCCGTGACGTCGCTTCCCTGGGGGTCACGGGGGTCAAACTCAACCAGCGGCTGGCCGGGGCCGGGACGTGGGTCGTGGCCAAGTTTGGGGCGGCTCGGGCCGAAAATGCGGCCTCCAGAGCGTCCAGAACTTCTGAACTCTGAAGGCCGCCGTGACGTCGCCCCACCGGGGGTCACGGGGGTCAAACCAGGCCCGCCGGCGGCGGGGACCGGGACGTGCGTCGTAGCTAAGTTTGGGGCGGCTCGGGCCGAAAATGCGGCCTCCAGAGCGTCCAGAAGTTCTGAACTCTGGAAGGCCGCCGTCACGTCGCCCCCCGGGGATCAAACTCGGCCAGCCGGCGACAGGGGCTGGGACAAGCGTCGTGGCCAAGTTTGGGGGGCTCCGGCCGTAAATGCGGCCTCCAGAGCGTCCAGAACTTCTGAACTCTGAAAGGCCGGCGTCACGTCGCCCACCGGGGGTCGCGGGGGTCAAACTTGGCCAGGGGGCTGCAGGGGCCGGGAAAATGGTCGTGGCCAAGTTTGGGAAGGATCGGGCCGAAAATGCGGCCTCCAGAGCGTCCAGAAGTTCTGACCACCGGAAGGCCGCCGTCACGTCGCCCCCCGGGGGTCGCGGGGTTCAAACTTGGCCAGGGGGCTGCAGGGGCCGGGACAATGGTCGTGGCCAAGTTTGGGGCGGCTCGGGCCGAAAACGCGGCCTCCAGAGCGTCCAGAAGTTCTGAACTCTGGAAGGCAGCCGTTACATCGCCCCCCCCGAGGGTCATGGGGGTCAAACTCGGCCAGCCGGCGGCGGGGTCCGGGACAAGGGTCGTGGCCAAGTTTGGGGGGGCTTAGGCCGAAAATGCGGCCTCCAGAACGTCCAGAAGTTCTGAACTGTAAAGGCCGCCGTCACGTCGCCTCCCTGGGGGTCATGGGGGTCAAACTCGGCCAGCGGCTGGCCGGGGTCCGGGACAAGGGTCGTGGTTAAGTTTGGGGGGGCTTAGGCCGAAAATGCGGCCTCCAGAGCGTCCAGAAGTTCTGAACTCTGAAGGCCGCCGTGACGTCGCCTCACTGGGGGTCAAAGTGGTCAAACTCGCCCAGAAGGAGGCGGGGACAGGGACAAGGGTCGTGGCAAAGTTTGGGAAAGCTTAGGCCGAAAATGCGGCCTCCAGGGCGTCCAGAAATTCTAAACTCTGGAAGGCCGCGGTGACGTCGCCCCTGGGGGTCATGGGGGTCAAACTCGGCCAGCCGGCGTCGGGGTCCGGGACAAGGGTCGTGGCCAAGTTTGGGGCGGCTCTGGCCGAAAATGCGGCCTCCAGAGCGTCCAGAAGTTCTGAACTGTAGAAGGCCGCCGTGACGTCGCCTAGCTGGGGGTCACGGGGGTCAGACTCAGCCAGCGGGCGGCGGGGACCGGGACGTAGGTCGTGGCCAAGTTTAGGGCGGATCGGGCCGACAATGCGGCCTCCAGAGCGTCCAGAAGTTCTGAACTCTGGAAGGCCGCCGTCACGTCGCCCCCCGGGGGTCGCTGGGATCAAACTTGGCCAGGGGGCTGCAGGGGCCGGGACGTAGGTCGTGGCCAAGTTTGGGGCGGCTCGGGCCGAAAATGCGGCCTCCAGAGCGTCCAGAAGTTCTGAACTGTAGAAGGCCGCCGTGACGTCGCCTCCCTGGAAGTCACGGGGGTCAAACTCGGCCAGCGGGCGGCGGGGGCCGGGACAAGGGTCGTAGCAATGTTAAGGAAAGCTTAGGCCGAAAATGCGGCCTCCAGGGCGTCCAGAAATTCTAAACTCTGGAAGGCCGCCGTGACGTCGCCCCCCGGGGGTCATGGGGTGAAACTCGGCCAGCCGGCGGCAGGGTCCGGGACAAGGGTCGTGGCCAAGTTTGGGAAAGCTTAGGCCGAAAATGCGGCCTCCAGGGCGTCCAGAAATTCTAAACTCTGGAAGGCCGCCGTGAAGTCGCCCCCCGGGGGTCATGGGGGTCAAACTCGGTCAGCCGGCGTCGGGGTCCGGGACAAGGGTCGTGGCCAAGTTTGGGGCGGCTCGGGCCGAAAATGCGGCCTCCAGAACGTCCAGAAGTTCTGAACTGTAGAAGGCCGCCGTGACGTCGCCTCCCTGGGGGTCACGGCGGTCAAACTCGGCCAGCTGGCGGCGGGGGCCGGGACGTAGGTCGTGGCAAAGTTTGGGAAAGCTTAGGCCGAAAATGCGGCCTCCAGAGCGTCGAGAAGTTCTTAACTGTAGAAGGCCGCCGTCACGTCGCCCCCCGGGGGTCACGGGGGTCTAACTCGGCTAGCGGCTGGCCGGGGCCGGGACGTGGGTCGTGGCCAAGTTTGGGGCGGCTCGGGCCGAAAATGCGGCCTCCAGAGCTTCCAGAAGTTCTGAACTCTGGAAGGCCGCCGTGACGTCGCCCCACCGGGGGTCACGGGGTCAAACTCGCCCAGTAAGAGGCGGGGACAGGGACAAGGGTCGTGGTAAAGTTTGGGAAAGCTTAGGCCGAAAATGCGGCCTCCAGGGCGTCCAGAAATTCTAAAATCTGGAAGGCCGCCGTGAAGTCGCCCCCCGGGGGTCATGGGGGTCAAACTCGGTCAGCCGGCGTCGGGGTCCGGGACAAGGGTCGTGGCAAAGTTTGGGGCGGCTCGGGCCGAAAATGCGGCCTCCAGAGCGTCCAGAAGTTCTGAACTGTAGAAGGCCGCCGTGACGTCGCCTCCCTGGGGGTCACGGGGGTCAAACTCGGCCAGCGGCTGGCCGGGGCCGGGACGTGGGTCGTGGCCAAGTTTGGAGCGGGGACAGGGACAAGGGTCGTGGCAAAGATTGGGAAAGCTTAGGCCGAAAATGCGGCCTCCATGGCATCCAGAAATTCTAAACTCTGGAAGGCCGCCGTGACGTCGCCCCTGGGGGTCACAGGGGTCAAAGTCGGCCAGCGGCTGGCCGGGGCCGGGACGTGGGTCGTGGCCAAGTTTGGGGCGGCTCGGGCCGAAAATGCGGCCTCCAGAGCGTCCAGAAGTTTTGAACTCTGAAGGCCGCCGTGACGTCGCCTCCCTGGGGGTCAAAGTGGTCAAACTCGCCCAGAAGGAGGCGGGGACAGGGACAAGGGTCGTGGCAAAGTTTGGGAAAGCTTAGGCCGAAAATGCGGCCTCCAGGGCGTCCAGAAATTCTAAACTCTGGAAGGCCGCCGTGACGTCGCCCCTGGGGGTCATGGGGGTCAAACTCGGCCAGCCGGCGTCGGGGTCCGGGACAAGGGTCGTGGCCAAGTTTGGGGCGGCTCGGGCCGAAAATGCGGCCTCCAGAGCGTCCAGAAGTTCTGAACTGTAGAAGGCCGCCGTGACGTCGCCTAGCTGGGGGTCACGGGGGTCAAACTCAGCCAGCGGGCGGCGGGGACCGGGACGTAGGTCGTGGCCAAGTTTAGGGCGGATCGGGCCGACAATGCGGCCTCCAGAGCGTCCAGAAGTTCTGAACTCTGGAAGGCCTCCGTCACGTCGCCCCCCGGGGGTCGCTGGGGTCAAACTTGGCCAGGGGGCTGCAGGGGCCGGGACGTAGGTCGTGGCCAAGTTTGGGGCGGCTCGGGCCGAAAATGTGGCCTCCAGAGCGTCCAGAAGTTCTGAACTCTGGAAGGCCGCCGTGACGTCGCCTCCCTGGGGGTCAAAGGGGTCAAACTCGCCCAGTAAGAGGCGGGGACAGGGACAAGGGTCGTGGCAAAGTTTGGGAAAGCTTAGGCCGAAAATGCGGCCTCCAGGGCGTCCAGAAATTCTAAACTCTGGTAGGCCGCCGTGAAGTCGCCCCCCGGGGGTCATGGGGGTCAAACTCGGTCAACCGGCGTCGGGGTCCGGGACAAGGGTCGTGGCAAAGTTTGGGGCGGCTCGGGCCGAAAATGCGGCCTCCAGAGCGTCCAGAAGTTCTGAACTGTAGAAGGCCGCCGTGACATCGCCTCCCTGGGGGTCACGGGGGTCAAACTCGGCCAGCGGGCGGCGGGGGCCGGGACAAGGGTCGTAGCAAAGTTAAGGAAAGCTTAGGCCGAAAATGCGGCCTCCAGGGCGTCCATAAATTCTAAACTCTGGAAGGCCGCCGTGACGTCGCCCCCCGGGGGTCATGGGGTGAAACTCGGCCAGCCGGCGGCAGGGTCCGGGACAAGGGTCGTGGCCAAGTTTGGGGCGGCTCGGGCCGAAAATGCGGCCTCCAGAACGTCCAGAAGTTCTGAACTGTAGAAGGCCGCCGTGACGTCGCCCCCGGGGGTCACGGGGGTCAAACTCGGCCAGCGGGCGGCGGGGGCCGGGACAAGGGTCGTAGCAAAGTTAAGGAAAGCTTAGGCCGAAAATGCGGCCTCCAGGGCGTCCAGAAATTCTAAACTCTGGAAGGCCGCCGTGACGTCGCCCCCCGGGGGTCATGGGGTGAAACTCGGCCAGCCGGCGGCAGGGTCCGGGACAAGGGTCGTGGCCAAGTTTGGGGCGGCTCGGGCCGAAAATGCGGCCTCCAGAACGTTCAGAAGTTCTGAACTGTAGAAGGCCGCCGTGACGTCGCCCCCGGGGGTCACGGGGGTCAAACTCGGCCAGCGGGCGGCGGGGGCCGGGACGTAGGTCGTGGCAAAGTTTGGGAAAGCTTAGGCCGAAAATGCGGCCTCCAGAGCGTCGAGAAGTTCTGAACTGTAGAAGGCCGCCGTGACGTCGTCTCCCTGGGGGTCACGGGGGTCAAACTCGGCCAGCGGCTGGCCGGGGCCGGGACGTGGGTCATGGCCAAGTTTGAGGCGGCTCGGGCCGAAAATGCGGCCTCCAGAGCGTCCAGAAGTTCTGAACTCTGAAGGCCGCCGTGACGTCGCCCCACCGGGGGTCACGGGGGTCAAACCAGGCCCGCCGGCGGCGGGGACCGGGACGTGCGTCGTAGCTAAGTTTGGGGCGGCTCGGGCCGAAAACGCGGCCTCCAGAGCGTCCAGAACTTCTGAACTCTGGAAGGCCGCCGTCACGTCGCCCCCCGGGGATCACGGGGGTCAAACTCGGCCAGCCGGTGGCAGGGGCTGGGACAAGGGTCGTGGCCAAGTTTGGGGGGGCTCCGGCCGAAAATGCGGCCTCCAGAGCGTCCAGAAGTACTGAACTCCGGAAGGCCGCCGTCACGTCGCCCCCCGGCGGTCGCGGGGTTCAAACTTGGCCAGGGGGCTGCAGGGGCCGTGACAATGGTCGTGGCCAAGTTTGGGGCGGCTCGGGCCGAAAACGCGGCCTCCAGAGCGTCCAGAAGTTCTGAACTCGGGAAGGCAGCCGTTACATCGCCCCCCCGAGGGTCATGGGGGTCAAACTCGGCCAGCCGGCGGCGGGGTCCGGGACAAGGGTCGTGGCCAAGTTTGGGGGGGCTTAGGCCGAAAATGCGGCCTCCAGAGCGTCCAGAAGTTCTGAACTGTAGAAGGCCGCCGTGACGTCGCTTCCCTTGGGGTCACGGGGGTCAAACTCGGCCAGCGGCTGGCCGGGGCCGGGACGTGGGTCGTGCCCAAGTTTGGGGCGGCTCGGGCCGAAAATGCGGCCTCAAGAGCGTCCAGAAGTTCTGAACTCTGAAGGCCGCCGTGACGTCGCCCCACCGGGGGTCACGGGGGTCAAACCAGGCCCGCCGGCGGCGGGGACCGGGACGTGCGTCGTAGCTAAGTATGGGGCGGCTCGGGCCGAAAATGCGGCCTCCAGAGCGTCCAGAAGTTCTGAACTCTGGAAGGCCGCCGTCACGTCGCTCCCCGGGGGTCAAACTCGGCCAGCCGGCGACAGGGGCTGGGACAAGCGTCGTGGCCAAGTTTGGGGGGCTCCGGCCGTAAATGCGGCCTCCAGAGCGTCCAGAACTTCTGAACTCAGAAAGACCGGCGTCACGTCGCACACCGGGGGTCGCGGGGTCAAACTTGGCCAGGGGGCTGCAGGGGCCGGGAAAATGGTCGTGGCCAAGTTTGGGGCGGATCGGGCCGAAAATGCGGCCTCCAGAGCGTCCAGAACTTCTGAACTCTGGAAGGCCGCCGTCACGTCGCTCCCCGGGGGTCAAACTCGGCCAGCCGGCGACAGGGGCTGGGACAAGCGTCGTGGCCAAGTTTGGGGGGCTCCGGCCGTAAATGCGGCCTCCAGAGCGTCCAGAACTTCTGAACTCTGAAAGGCCGGCGTCACGTCGCCCACCGGGGGTCGCGGGGGTCAAACTTGGCCAGGGGGCTGTAGGGGCCGGGAAAATGGTCGTGGCCAAGTTTGGGGCGGATCGGGCCGAAAATGCGGCCTCCAGAGCGTCCAGAACTTCTGAACTCTGGAAGGCCGCCGTCACGTCGCCCCCCGGGGATCACGGGGGTCAAACTCGGCCAGCCGGCGGCAGGGCCTGGGACAAGGGTTGTGGCCAAGTTTGGGGGGGGGCACCGGCCGTAAATGCGGCCTCAAGAGCGTCCAGAAGTTCTGAACTCTGGAAGGCCGCCGTCACGTCGCCCCCCGGGGGTCAAACTTGGCCAGGGGGCTGCAGGGGCCGGGAAAATGGTCGTGGCCAAGTTTGGGGCGGATCGGGCCGAAAATGCGGCCTCCAGAGCGTCCAGAAGTTCTGAACTCCGGAAGGCCGCCGTCACGTCGCCCCCCGGGGGTCGCGGGGTTCAAACTTGGCCAGGGGGCTGCAGGAGCCGGGAGAATGGTCGTGGCCAAGTTTGGGGCGGATCGGGCCGAAAATGCGGCCTCCAGAGCGTCCAGAAGTTCTGAACTCCGGAAGGCCGCCGTCACGTCGCCCCCCGGCGGTCGCGGGGTTCAAACTTGGCCAGGGGGCTGCAGGGGCCGGGACAATGGTCGTGGCCAAGTTTGGGGCGGATCGGGCCGAAAACGCGGCCTCCAGAGCGTCCAGAAGTTCTGAACTCTGGAAGGCAGCCGTTACATCGCCCCCCCGAGGGTCATGGGAGTCAAACTCGGCCAGCCGGCGGCGGGGTCCGGGACAAGGGTCGTGGCCAAGTTTGGGGGGGGCTTAGGCCGAAAATGCGGCCTCCAGAGCGTCCAGAAGTTCAGAACTGTAGAAGGCCTCCGTGACGTCGCCTCCCTGGGGGTCACGGGGGTCAAATTCGGCCAGCGGCTAGCCGGGGCCGGGACGTGGGTCGTGGCCAAGTTTGGGGCGGCTCGGGCCGAAAATGCGGCCTCCAGAGCGTCCAGAAGTTCTGAACTCTGAAGGCCGCCGTGACGTCGCCTCCCTGGGGGTCAAAGTGGTCAAACTCGCCCAGAAGGAGGCGGGGACAGGGACAAGGGTCGTGGCAAAGTTTGGGAAAGCTTAGGCCGAAAATGCGGCCTCCAGGGCGTCCAGAAATTCTAAACTCTGGAAGGCCGCCGTGACGTCGCCCCTGGGGGTCATGGGGGTCAAACTCGGCCAGCCGGCGTCGGGGTCCGGGACAAGGGTCGTGGCCAAGTTTGGGGCGGCTCGGGCCGAAAATGCGGCCTCCAGAGCGTCCAGAAGTTCTGAACTGTGGAAGGCCGCCGTCACGTCGCCTCCCTGGGGGTCACGGGGGTCAAACTCGGCCAGCGGTCGGCGGGGGCCGGGACGTGGGTCGTGGCCAAGTTTGGGGCGGCTCGGGCCGAAAATGCGGCCTCCAGAGCGTCCAGAAGTTCTGAACTGTAGAAGGCCGCCGTGACGTCGCCTAGCTGGGGGTCACGGGGGTCAAACTCAGCCAGCGGGCGGCGGGGACCGGGACGTAGGTCGTGGCGAAGTTTAGGGCGGATCGGGCCGAAAATGCGGCCTCCAGAGCGTCCAGAAGTTCTGAACTCTGGAAGGCCGCCGTCACGTCGCCCCCCGGGGGTCACGGGGTCAAACTCGCCCAGTAAGAGGCGGGGACAGGGACAAGGGTGGTGGCAAAGTTTGGGAAAGCTTAGGCCGAAAATGCGGCCTCCAGGGCGTCCAGAAATTCTAAAATCTGGAAGGCCGCCGTGAAGTCGCCCCCCGGGGGTCATGGGGGTCAAACTCGGTCAGCCGGCGTCGGGGTCCGGGACAAGGGTCGTGGCAAAGTTTGGGGCGGCTCGGGCCGAAAATGCGGCCTCCAGGGCGTCCAGAAGTTCTGAACTGTAGAAGGCCGCCGTGACGTCGCCTCCCTGGGGGTCACGGGGGTCAAACTCGGCCAGCGGGCGGCGGGGGCCGGGACAAGGGTCGTAGCAAAGTTTAGAAAAGCTTAGGCCGAAAATGCGGCCTCCAGAGCGTCCAGAAGTTCTGAACTGTAGAAGGCCGCCGTCACGTCGCCTCCCTGGGGGTCACGGGGGTCAAACTCGGCCAGCGGCTGGCCGGGGTCCGGGACAAGGGTCGTGGCCAAGTTTGGGGCGGCTCGGGCCGAAAATGCGGCCTCCAGAGCGTCCAGAAGTTCTGAACTCTGAAGGCCGCCGTGACGTCGCCTCCCTGGGGGTCAAAGTGGTCAAACTCGCCCAGAAGGAGGCGGGGACAGGGACAAGGGTAATGGCAAAGTTAAGGAAATCTTAGGCCGAAAATGCGGCCTCCAGGGCGTCCAGAAATTCTAAACTCTGGAAGGCCGCCGTGACGTCGCCCCCCGGGGGTCATGGGGTGAAACTCGGCCAGCCGGCGGCAGGGTCCGGGACAAGGGTCGTGGCCAAGTTTGGGGCGGCTCGGGCCGAAAATGCGGCCTCCAGAACGTCCAGAATTTCTGAACTGTAGAAGGCCGCCGTGACGTCGCCCCCGGGGCTCACGGGGGTCAAACTCGGCCAGCGGGCGGCGGGGGCCGGGACGTAGGTCGTGGCAAAGTTTGGGAAAGGTTAGGCCGAAAATGCGGCCTCCAGAGCGTCCAGAAGTTCTGAACTCCGGAAGGCCGCCGTCACGTCGCCCCCCGGGGGTCGCGGGCTTCAAACTTAGCCAGGGGGCTGCAGGGGCAGGGACAATGGTCGTGGCCAAGTTTGGGGCGGCTCGGGCCGAAAACGCGGCCTCCAGAGCGTCCAGAAGTTCTGAACTCTGGAAGGCAGCCGTTACATCGCCCCCCCGAGGGTCATGGGGGTCAAACTCGGCCAGCCGGCGGCGGGGTCCGGGACAAGGGTCGTGGCCAAGTTTGGGGGGGCTTAGGCCGAAAATGCGGCCTCCAGAGCGTCCAGAAGTTCTGAACTGTAGAAGGCCGCCGTCACGTCGCCTCCCTGGGGGTCACGGGGGTCAAACTCGGCCAGCGGCTGGCCGGGGTCCGGGACAAGGGTCGTGGCCATGTTTGGGGGGGCTTAGGCCGAAAATGCGGCCTCCAGAGCGTCCAGAAGTTCAGAACTGTAGAAGGCCTCCGTGACGTCGCCTCCCTGGGGGTCACGGGGGCCAAACTCGGCCAGCGGCTGGCCGGGGCCGGGACGTGGGTCGTGGCCAAGTTTGGGGCGGCTCGGGCCGAAAATGCGGCCTCCAGAGCGTCCAGAAGTTCTGAACTCTGAAGGCCGCCGTGACGTCGCCTCCCTGGGGGTCAAAGTGGTCAAACTCGCCCAGAAGGAGGCGGGGACAGGGACAAGGGTCGTGGCAAAGTTTGGGAAAGCTTAGGCCGAAAATGCGGCCTCCAGGGCGTCCAGAAATTCTAAACTCTGGAAGGCCGCCGTGACGTCGCCCCTGGGGGTCATGGGGGTCAAACTCGGCCAGCCGGCGTCGGGGTCCGGGACAAGGGTCGTGGCCAAGTTTGGGGCGGCTCGGGCCGAAAATGCGGCCTCCAGAGCGTCCAGAAGTTCTGAACTGTAGAAGGCCGCCGTGACGTCGCCTCCCTGGGGGTCACGGGGGTCAAACTCGGCCAGCGGTCGGCAGGGGCCGGGACGTGGGTCGTGGCCAAGTTTGGGGCGGCTCGGGCCGAAAATGCGGCCTCCAGAGCGTCCAGAAGTTCTGAACTGTAGAAGGCCGCCGTGACGTCGCCCAGCTGGGGGTCACGGGGGTCAAACTCAGCCAGCGGGCGGCGGGGACCGGGACGTAGGTCGTGGCCAAGTTTAGGGCGGATCGGGCCGACAATGCGGCCTCCAGAGCGTCCAGAAGTTCTGAACTCTGGAAGGCCGCCGTCACGTCGCCCCCCGGGGGTCGCTGGGGTCAAACTTGGCCAGGGGGCTGCAGGGGCCGGGACGTAGGTCGTGGCCAAGTTTGGGGCGGCTCGGGCCGAAAATGCGGCCTCCAGAGCGTCCAGAAGTTCTGAACTCTGGAAGGCCGCCGTGACGTCGACCCACCTGGGGTCACGGGGTCAAACTCGGCCAGCCGGTGTCGGGGTCCGGGACAAGGGTCGTGGTCAGGTTTGGGGCGGCTCGGGCCGAAAAAGCGGCCTCCAGAGCGTCCAGAAGTTCTGAACTGTAGAAGACCGCCGTGACGTCGCCTCCCTGGGGGTCAAAGGGGTCAAACTCGCCCAGTAAGAGGCGGGGACAGGGACAAGGGTCGTGGCAAAGTTTGGGAAAGCTTAGGCCGAAAATGCGGCCTCCAGGGCGTCCAGAAATTCTAAACTCTGGAAGGCCGCCGTGAAGTCGCCCCACCGGGGGTCACGGGGGTCAAACCAGGCCCGCCGGCGGCGGGGACCGGGACGTGCGTCGTAGCTAAGTCTGGGGCGGCTCGGGCCGAAAATGCGGCCTCCAGAGCGTCCAGAAGTTCTGAACTCTGAAGGCCGCCGTGACGTCGCCCCACCGGGGGTCACGGGGGTCAAACCAGGCCCGCCGGCGGCGGGGACCGGGACGTGCGTCGTAGCTAAGTTTGGGGCGGCTCGGGCCGAAAATGCGGCCTCCAGAGCGTCCAGAAGTTCTGAACTCTGGAAGGCCGCCGTCACGTCGCTCCCCGGGGGTCAAACTCGGCCAGCCGGCGACAGGGGCTGGGACAAGCGTCGTGGCCAAGTTTGGGGGGCTCCGGCCGTAAATGCGGCCTCCAGAGCGTCCAGAACTTCTGAACTCTGAAAGGCCGGCGTCACGTCGCCCACCGGGGGTCGCGGGGGCCAAACTTGGCCAGGGGGCTGCAGGGGCCGGGAAAATGGTCGTGGCCAAGTTTGGGGCGGATCGGGCCGAAAATGCGGCCTCCAGAGCGTCCAGAACTTCTGAACTCTGGAAGGCCGCCGTCACGTCGTCCCCCGGGGATCACGGGGGTCAAACTCGGCCAGCCGGCGGCAGGGGCTGGGACAAGGGTTGTGGCCAAGTTTGGGGGGGCTCCGGCCGTAAATGCGGCCTCAAGAGCGTCCAGAAGTTCTGAACTCTGGAAGGCCGCCGTCACGTCGCCCCCCGGGGGTCAAACTTGGCCAGGGGGCTGCAGGGGCCGGGAAAATGGTCGTGGCCAAGTTTGGGGCGGATCGGGCCGAAAATGCGGCCTCCAGAGCGTCCAGAAGTTCTGAACTCTGGAAGGCAGCCGTTACATCGCCCTCCCGAGGGTCATGGGGGTCAAACTCGGCCAGTTGGCGGCGGGGTCCGGGACAAGGGTCGTGGCCAAGTTTGGGGGGGCTTAGGCCGAAAATGCGGCCTCCAGAGCGTCCAGAAGTTCTGAACTGTAGAAGGCCGCCGTGACGTCGCCTCCCTGGGAGTCACGAGGGTCAAACTCGCCCAGAAGGAGGCGGGGACAGGGACAAGGGTCGTGGCCAAGTTTGGGAAAGCTTAGGCCGAAAATGCGGCCTCCAGGGCGTCCAGAAATTCTAAACTCTGGAAGGCCGCCGTGACGTCGCCCCTGGGGGTCATGGGGGTCAAACTCGGCCAGCCGGCGTCGGGGTCCGGGACAAGGGTCGTGGCCAAGTTTGGGGCGGCTCGGGCCGAAAATGCGGCCTCCAGAGCGTCCAGAAGTTCTGAACTGTAGAAGGCCGCCGTCACGTCGCCTCCCTGGGGGTCACGGGGGTCAAACTCGGCCAGCGGTCGGCGGGGGCCGGGACGTGGGTCGTGGCCAAGTTTGGGGCGGCTCGGGCCGAAAATGCGGCCTCCAGAGCGTCCAGAAGTTCTGAACTGTAGAAGGCCGCCGTGACGTCGCCTCCCTGGGGGTCACGGGGGTCAAACTCGGCCAGCGGGCGGCGGGGGCCGGGACAAGGGTCGTAGCAAAGTTAAGGAAAGCTTAGGCCGAAAATGCGGCCTCCAGGGCGTCCAGAAATTCTAAACTCTGGAAGGCCGCCGTGACGTCGCCCCCCGGGTGTCATGGGGTGAAACTCGGCCAGCCGGCGGCAGGGTCCGGGACAAGGGTCGTGGCCAAGTTTGGGGCGGCTCGGGCCGAAAATGCGGCCTCCAGAACGTCCAGAAGTTCTGAATTGTAGAAGGCCGCCGTGACGTCGCCCCCGGGGGTCACGGGGGTCAAACTCGGCCAGCCGGCGGCAGGGGCTGGGACAAGGGTCGTGGCCAAGTTTGGGGGGGCTCCGGCCGTAAATGCGGCCTCAAGAGCGTCCAGAAGTTCTGAACTCTGTCAAACTCGGTCAAACTTGGCCAGGGGGCTGCAGAGGCCGGGAAAATGGTCGTGGCCAAGTTTGGGGCGGATCGGGCCGAAAATGCGGCCTCCAGAGCGTCCAGAAGTTCTGAACTCTGGAAGGCCGCCGTCACGTCGCCCCCCGGGGGTCGCGGGGGTAAAACTTGGCCAGGGGGCTGCAGGGGCCGGGAAAATGGTCGTGGCCAAGTTTGGGAAGGATCGGGCCGAAAATGCGGCCTCCAGAGCGTCCAGAAGTTCTGAACTCTGGAAGGCCGCCGTGACGTCGCCCCACCGGGGGTCACGGGGTCAAACTCGGCCAGCCGGTGTCGGGGTCCGGGACAAGGGTCGTGGTCAGGTCTGGGGCGGCTCGGGCCGAAAATGTGGCCTCCAGAGCGTCCAGAAGTTCTGAACTGTAGAAGGCCGCCGTGACGTCGCCTCCCTGGGGGTCAAAGGGGTCAAACTCGCCCAGTAAGAGGCGGGGACAGGGACAAGGGTCGTGGCAAAGTTTGGGAAAGCTTAGGCCGAAAATGCGGCCTCCAGGGCGTCCAGAAATTCTAAACTCTGGAAGGCCGCCGTGAAGTCGCCCCCCGGGGGTCATGGGGGTCAAACTCGGTCATCTGGCGTCGGGGTCCGGGACAAGGGTCGTGGCAAAGTTTGGGGCGGCTCGGGCCGAAAATGCGGCCTCCAGAGCGTCCAGAAGTTCTGAACTGTAGAAGGCCGCCGTGACGTCGCCTCCCTGGGGGTCACGGGGGTCAAACTCGGCCAGCGGGCGGCGGGGGCCGGGACAAGGGTCGTAGCAAAGTTAAGGAAAGCTTAGGCCGAAAATGCGGCCTCCAGGGCGTCCAGAAATTCTAAACTCTGGAAGGCCGCCGTGACGTCGCCCCCCGGGTGTCATGGGGTGAAACTCGGCCAGCCGGCGGCAGGGTCCGGGACAAGGGTCGTGGCCAAGTTTGGGGCGGCTCGGGCCGAAAATGCGGCCTCCAGAACGTCCAGAAGTTCTGAACTGTAGAAGGCCGCCGTGACGTCGCCCCCGGGGGTCACGGGGGTCAAACTCGGCAAGCGGGCGGCGGGGGCCGGGACGTAGGTCGTGGCAAAGTTTGGGAAAGCTTAGGCCGAAAATGCGGCCTCCAGAGCGTCGAGAAGTTCTGAACACTGAAGGCCGCCGTGACGTCGCCCCACCGGGGGTCACGGGGGTCAAACCAGGCCCGCCGGCGGCGAGGACCGGGACGTGCGTCGTAGCTAAGTTTGGGGCGGCTCGGGCCGAAAATGCGGCCTCCAGAGCGTCCAGAAGTTCTGAACTCTGGAAGGCCGCCGTCACGTCGTCCCCCGGGGGTCAAACTCGGCCAGCCGGCGACAGGGGCTGGGACAAGCGTCGTGGCCAAGTTTGGAGGGCTCCGGCCGTAAATGCGGCCTCCAGAGCGTCCAGAACTTCTGAACTCTGAAAGGCCGGCGTCACGTCGCCCACCGGGGGTCGCGGGGGTCAAACTTGGCCAGGGGGCTGCAGGGGCCGGGACAATGGTCGTGGCCAAGTTTGGGGCGGCTCGGGCCGAAAACGCGGCCTCCAGAGCGTCCAGAAGTTCTGAACTCTGGAAGGCAGCCGTTACATCGCCCCCCCCCGAGGGTCATGGGGGTCAAACTCGGCCAGCCGGCGGCGGGGTCCGGGACAAGGGTCGTGGCCAAGTTTGGGGGGGCTTAGGCCGAAAATGCGGCCTCCAGAACGTCCAGAAGTTCTGAACTGTAAAGGCCGCCGTCACGTCGCCTCCCTGGGGGTCATGGGGGTCAAACTCGGCCAGCGGCTGGCCGGGGTCCGGGACAAGGGTCGTGGTTAAGTTTGGGGGGGCTTAGGCCGAAAATGCGGCCTCCAGAGCGTCCAGAAGTTCTGAACTCTGAAGGCCGCCGTGACGTCGCCTCACTGGGGGTCAAAGTGGTCAAACTCGCCCAGAAGGAGGCGGGGACAGGGACAAGGGTCGTGGCAAAGTTTGGGAAAGCTTAGGCCGAAAATGCGGCCTCCAGGGCGTCCAGAAATTCTAAACTCTGGAAGGCCGCGGTGACGTCGCCCCTGGGGGTCATGGGGGTCAAACTCGGCCAGCCGGCGTCGGGGTCCGGGACAAGGGTCGTGGCCAAGTTTGGGGCGGCTCTGGCCGAAAATGCGGCCTCCAGAGCGTCCAGAAGTTCTGAACTGTAGAAGGCCGCCGTGACGTCGCCTAGCTGGGGGTCACGGGGGTCAGACTCAGCCAGCGGGCGGCGGGGACCGGGACGTAGGTCGTGGCCAAGTTTAGGGCGGATCGGGCCGACAATGCGGCCTCCAGAGCGTCCAGAAGTTCTGAACTCTGGAAGGCCGCCGTCACGTCGCCCCCCGGGGGTCGCTGGGATCAAACTTGGCCAGGGGGCTGCAGGGGCCGGGACGTAGGTCGTGGCCAAGTTTGGGGCGGCTCGGGCCGAAAATGCGGCCTCCAGAGCGTCCAGAAGTTCTGAACTGTAGAAGGCCGCCGTGACGTCGCCTCCCTGGAAGTCACGGGGGTCAAACTCGGCCAGCGGGCGGCGGGGGCCGGGACAAGGGTCGTAGCAATGTTAAGGAAAGCTTAGGCCGAAAATGCGGCCTCCAGGGCGTCCAGAAATTCTAAACTCTGGAAGGCCGCCGTGACGTCGCCCCCCGGGGGTCATGGGGTGAAACTCGGCCAGCCGGCGGCAGGGTCCGGGACAAGGGTCGTGGCCAAGTTTGGGAAAGCTTAGGCCGAAAATGCGGCCTCCAGGGCGTCCAGAAATTCTAAACTCTGGAAGGCCGCCGTGAAGTCGCCCCCCGGGGGTCATGGGGGTCAAACTCGGTCAGCCGGCGTCGGGGTCCGGGACAAGGGTCGTGGCCAAGTTTGGGGCGGCTCGGGCCGAAAATGCGGCCTCCAGAACGTCCAGAAGTTCTGAACTGTAGAAGGCCGCCGTGACGTCGCCTCCCTGGGGGTCACGGCGGTCAAACTCGGCCAGCTGGCGGCGGGGGCCGGGACGTAGGTCGTGGCAAAGTTTGGGAAAGCTTAGGCCGAAAATGCGGCCTCCAGAGCGTCGAGAAGTTCTTAACTGTAGAAGGCCGCCGTCACGTCGCCCCCCGGGGGTCACGGGGGTCAAACTCGGCTAGCGGCTGGCCGGGGCCGGGACGTGGGTCGTGGCCAAGTTTGGGGCGGCTCGGGCCGAAAATGCGGCCTCCAGAGCGTCCAGAAATTCTTAACTCTGAAGGCCGCCGTGACGTCGCCCCACCGGGGGTCACGGGGGTCAAACCAGGCCCGCCGGCGGCGGGGACCGGGACGTGCGTCGTAGCTAAGTTTGGGGCGGCTCGGGCCGAAAATGCGGCCTCCAGAGCGTCCAGAAGTTCTGAACTCTGGAAGGCCGCCGTCACGTCGTCCCCCGGGGGTCAAACTCGGCCAGCCGGCGACAGGGGCTGGGACAAGCGTCGTGGCCAAGTTTGGGGGGCTCCGGCCGTAAATGCGGCCTCCAGAGCGTCCAGAACTTCTGAACTCTGAAAGGCCGGCGTCACGTCGCCCACAGGGGGTCGCGGGGGTCAAACTTGGCCAGGGGGCTGCAGGGGCCGGGAAAATGGTCGTGGCCAAGTTTGGGGCGGATCGGGCCGAAAATGCGGCCTCCAGAGCGTCCAGAACTTCTGAACTCTGGAAGGCCGCCGTCACGTCGCCCCCCCGGGGATCACGGGGGTCAAACTCGGCCAGCCGGCGGCAGGGGCTGGGACAAGGGTCGTGGCCAAGTTTGGGGGGGCTCCGGCCGTAAATGCGGCCTCAAGAGCGTCCAGAAGTTCTGAACTCTAGAAGGCCGCCGTCACGTCGCCCCCCAGGGGTCAAACTTGGCCAGGGGGCTGCAGGGGCCGGGAAAATGGTCGTGGCCAAGTTTGGGGCGGATCGGGCCGAAAATGCGGCCTCCAGAGCGTCCAGAAGTTCTGAACTCCGGAAGGCCGCCGTCACGTCGCCCCCCGGGGGTCTCGGGGTTCAAACTTGCCCAGGGGGCTGCAGGGGCCGGGACAATGGTCGTGGCCAAGTTTGGGGCGGCTCGGGCCGAAAACGCGGCCTCCAGAGCGTCCAGAAGTTCTGAACTCTGGAAGGCAGCCGTTACATCGCCCCCCCGAGGGTCATGGGGGTCAAACTCGGCCAGCCGGCGGCGGGGTCCGGGACAAGGGTCGTGGCCAAGTTTGGGGGGGCTTAGGCCGAAAATGCGGCCTCCAGAGCGTCCAGAAGTTCTGAACTGTAGAAGGCCGCCGTGACGTCGCCTCCCTGGGGGTCACGGGGGTCAAACTCGGCCAGCGGCTGGCCGGGGCCGGGACGTGGGTCGTGGCCAAGTTTGGGGCGGCTCGGGCCGAAAATGCGGCCTCCAGAGCGTCCAGAAATTCTGAACTCTGAAGGCCGCCGTGACGTCGCCTCCCTGGGGGTCAAAGTGGTCAAACTCGCCCAGAAGGAGGCGGGGACAGGGACAAGGGTCGTGGCAAAGTTTTGTAAAGCTTAGACCGAAAATGCGGCCTCCAGGGCGTCCAGAAATTCTAAACTCTGGAAGGCCGCCGTGACGTCGCCCCTGGGGGTCATGGGGGTCAAACTCGGCCAGCCGGCGTCGGGGTCCGGGACAAGGGTCGTGGCCAAGTTTGGGGCGGCTCGGGCCGAAAATGCGGCCTCCAGAGCGTCCAGAAGTTCTGAACTGTAGAAGGCAGCCGTGACGTCGCCTAGCTGGGGGTCACGGGGGTCAAACTCAGCCAGCGGGCGGCGGGGACCGGGACGTAGGTCGTGGCCAAGTTTAGGGCGGATCGGGCCGACAATGCGGCCTCCAGAGCGTCCAGAAGTTCTGAACTCTGGAAGGCCTCCGTCACGTCGCCCCCCGGGGGTCGCTGGGGTCAAACTTGGCCAGGGGGCTGCAGGGGCCGGGACGTAGGTCGTGGCCAAGTTTGGGGCGGCTCGGGCCGAAAATGTGGCCTCCAGAGCGTCCAGAAGTTCTGAACTCTGGAAGGCCGCCGTGACGTCGCCTCCCTGGGGGTCAAAAAGGTCAAACTCGCCCAGTAAGAGGCGGGGACAGGGACAAGGGTCGTGGCAAAGTTTGGGAAAGCTTAGGCCGAAAATGCGGCCTCCAGGGCGTCCAGAAATTCTAAACTCTGGAAGGCCGCCGTGAAGTCGCCCCCCGGGGGTCATGGGGGTCAAACTCGGTCAACCGGCGTCGGGGTCCGGGACAAGGGTCGTGGCAAAGTTTGGGGCGGCTCGGGCCGAAAATGCGGCCTCCAGAGCGTCCAGAAGTTCTGAACTGTAGAAGGCCGCCGTGACGTCGCCTCCCTGGGGGTCACGGGGGTCAAACTCGGCCAGCGGGCGGCGGGGGCCGGGACAAGGGTCGTAGCAAAGTTAAGGAAAGCTTAGGCCGAAAATGCGGCCTCCAGGGCGTCCATAAATTCTAAACTCTGGAAGGCCGCCGTGACGTCGCCCCCCGGGGGTCATGGGGTGAAACTCGGCCAGCCGGCGGCAGGGTCCGGGACAAGGGTCGTGGCCAAGTTTGGGGCGGCTCGGGCCGAAAATGCGGCCTCCAGAACGTCCAGAAGTTCTGAACTGTAGAAGGCCGCCGTGACGTCGCCCCCGGGGGTCACGGGGGTCAAACTCGGCCAGCGGGCGGCGGGGGCCGGGACAAGGGTCGTAGCAAAGTTAAGGAAAGCTTAGGCCGAAAATGCGGCCTCCAGGGCGTCCAGAAATTCTAAACTCTGGAAGGCCGCCGTGACGTCGCCCCCCGGGGGTCATGGGGTGAAACTCGGCCAGCCGGCGGCAGGGTCCGGGACAAGGGTCGTGGCCAAGTTTGGGGCGGCTCGGGCCGAAAATGCGGCCTCCAGAACGTCCAGAAGTTCTGAACTGTAGAAGGCCGCCGTGACGTCGCCCCCGGGGGTCACGGGGGTCAAACTCGGCCAGCGGGCGGCGGGGGCCGGGACGTAGGTCGTGGCAAAGTTTGGGAAAGCTTAGGCCGAAAATGCGGCCTCCAGAGCGTCGAGAAGTTCTGAACTGTAGAAGGCCGCCGTGACGTCGCCTCCCTGGGGGTCACGGGGGTCAAACTCGGCCAGCGGCTGGCCGGGGCCGGGACGTGGGTCATGGCCAAGTTTGAGGCGGCTCGGGCCGAAAATGCGGCCTCCAGAGCGTCCAGAAGTTCTGAACTCTGAAGGCCGCCGTGACGTCGCCCCACCGGGGGTCACGGGGGTCAAACCAGGCCCGCCGGCGGCGGGGACCGGGACGTGCGTCGTAGCTAAGTTTGGGGCGGCTCGGGCCGAAAATGCGGCCTCCAGAGCGTCCAGAACTTCTGAACTCTGGAAGGCCGCCGTCACGTCGCCCCCCGGGGATCACGGGGGTCAAACTCGGCCAGCCGGTGGCAGGGGCTGGGACAAGGGTCGTGGCCAAGTTTGGGGGGGCTCCGGCCAAAAATGCGGCCTCCAGAGCGTCCAGAAGTACTGAACTCCGGAAGGCCGCCGTCACGTCGCCCCCCGGCGGTCGCGGGGTTCAAACTTGGCCAGGGGGCTGCAGGGGCCGTGACAATGGTCGTGGCCAAGTTTGGGGCGGCTCGGGCCGAAAACGCGGCCTCCAGAGCGTCCAGAAGTTCTGAACTCGGGAAGGCAGCCGTTACATCGCCCCCCCGAGGGTCATGGGGGTCAAACTCGGCCAGCCGGCGGCGGGGTCCGGGACAAGGGTCGTGGCCAAGTTTGGGGGGGCTTAGGCCGAAAATGCGGCCTCCAGAGCGTCCAGAAGTTCTGAACTGTAGAAGGCCGCCGTGACGTCGCTTCCCTTGGGGTCACGGGGGTCAAACTCGGCCAGCGGCTGGCCGGGGCCGGGACGTGGGTCGTGCCCAAGTTTGGGGCGGCTCGGGCCGAAAATGCGGCCTCAAGAGCGTCCAGAAGTTCTGAACTCTGAAGGCCGCCGTGACGTCGCCCCACCGGGGGTCACGGGGGTCAAACCAGGCCCGCCGGCGGCGGGGACCGGGACGTGCGTCGTAGCTAAGTATGGGGCGGCTCGGGCCGAAAATGCGGCCTCCAGAGCGTCCAGAAGTTCTGAACTCTGGAAGGCCGCCGTCACGTCGCTCCCCGGGGGTCAAACTCGGCCAGCCGGCGACAGGGGCTGGGACAAGCGTCGTGGCCAAGTTTGGGGGGCTCCGGCCGTAAATGCGGCCTCCAGAGCGTCCAGAACTTCTGAACTCTGAAAGACCGGCGTCACGTCGCACACCGGGGGTCGCGGGGTCAAACTTGGCCAGGGGGCTGCAGGGGCCGGGAAAATGGTCGTGGCCAAGTTTGGGGCGGATCGGGCCGAAAATGCGGCCTCCAGAGCGTCCAGAACTTCTGAACTCTGGAAGGCCGCCGTCACGTCGCTCCCCGGGGGTCAAACTCGGCCAGCCGGCGACAGGGGCTGGGACAAGCGTCGTGGCCAAGTTTGGGGGGCTCCGGCCGTAAATGCGGCCTCCAGAGCGTCCAGAACTTCTGAACTCTGAAAGGCCGGCGTCACGTCGCCCACCGGGGGTCGCGGGGGTCAAACTTGGCCAGGGGGCTGCAGGGGCCGGGAAAATGGTCGTGGCCAAGTTTGGGGCGGATCGGGCCGAAAATGCGGCCTCCAGAGCGTCCAGAACTTCTGAACTCTGGAAGGCCGCCGTCACGTCGCCCCCCGGGGATCACGGGGGTCAAACTCGGCCAGCCGGCGGCAGGGCCTGGGACAAGGGTTGTGGCCAAGTTTGGGGGGGGGCACCGGCCGTAAATGCGGCCTCAAGAGCGTCCAGAAGTTCTGAACTCTGGAAGGCCGCCGTCACGTCGCCCCCCGGGGGTCAAACTTGGCCAGGGGGCTGCAGGGGCCGGGAAAATGGTCGTGGCCAAGTTTGGGGCGGATCGGGCCGAAAATGCGGCCTCCAGAGCGTCCAGAAGTTCTGAACTCCGGAAGGCCGCCGTCACGTCGCCCCCCGGGGGTCGCGGGGTTCAAACTTGGCCAGGGGGCTGCAGGAGCCGGGAGAATGGTCGTGGCCAAGTTTGGGGCGGATCGGGCCGAAAATGCGGCCTCCAGAGCGTCCAGAAGTTCTGAACTCCGGAAGGCCGCCGTCACGTCGCCCCCCGGCGGTCGCGGGGTTCAAACTTGGCCAGGGGGCTGCAGGGGCCGGGACAATGGTCGTGGCCAAGTTTGGGGCGGATCGGGCCGAAAACGCGGCCTCCAGAGCGTCCAGAAGTTCTGAACTCTGGAAGGCAGCCGTTACATCGCCCCCCCGAGGGTCATGGGAGTCAAACTCGGCCAGCCGGCGGCGGGGTCCGGGACAAGGGTCGTGGCCAAGTTTGGGGGGGCTTAGGCCGAAAATGCGGCCTCCAGAGCGTCCAGAAGTTCAGAACTGTAGAAGGCCTCCGTGACGTCGCCTCCCTGGGGGTCACGGGGGTCAAATTCGGCCAGCGGCTAGCCGGGGCTGGGACGTGGGTCGTGGCCAAGTTTGGGGCGGCTCGGGCCGAAAATGCGGCCTCCAGAGCGTCCAGAAGTTCTGAACTCTGAAGGCCGCCGTGACGTCGCCTCCCTGGGGGTCAAAGTGGTCAAACTCGCCCAGAAGGAGGCGGGGACAGGGACAAGGGTCGTGGCAAAGTTTGGGAAAGCTTAGGCCGAAAATGCGGCCTCCAGGGCGTCCAGAAATTCTAAACTCTGGAAGGCCGCCGTGACGTCGCCCCTGGGGGTCATGGGGGTCAAACTCGGCCAGCCGGCGTCGGGGTCCGGGACAAGGGTCGTGGCCAAGTTTGGGGCGGCTCGGGCCGAAAATGCGGCCTCCAGAGCGTCCAGAAGTTCTGAACTGTAGAAGGCCGCCGTCACGTCGCCTCCCTGGGGGTCACGGGGGTCAAACTCGGCCAGCGGTCGGCGGGGGCCGGGACGTGGGTCGTGGCCAAGTTTGGGGCGGCTCGGGCCGAAAATGCGGCCTCCAGAGCGTCCAGAAGTTCTGAACTGTAGAAGGCCGCCGTGACGTCGCCTAGCTGGGGGTCACGGGGGTCAAACTCAGCCAGCGGGCGGCGGGGACCGGGACGTAGGTCGTGGCCAAGTTTAGGGCGGATCGGGCCGACAATGCGGCCTCCAGAGCGTCCAGAAGTTCTGAACTCTGGAAGGCCGCCGTCACGTCGCCCCCCGGGGGTCGCTAGGGTCAAACTTGGCCAGGGGGCTGCAGGGGCCGGGACGTAGGTCGTGGCCAAGTTTGGGGCGGCTCGGGCCGAAAATGCGGCCTCCAGAGCGTCCAGAAGTTCTGAACTCTGGAAGGCCGCCGTGACGTCGCCCCACCGGGGGTCACGGGGTCAAACTCGCCCAGTAAGAGGCGGGGACAGGGACAAGGGTGGTGGCAAAGTTTGGGAAAGCTTAGGCCGAAAATGCGGCCTCCAGGGCGTCCAGAAATTCTAAACTCTGGAAGGCCGCCGTGAAGTCGCCCCCCGGGGGTCATGGGGGTCAAACTCGGTCAGCCGGCGTCGGGGTCCGGGACAAGGGTCGTGGCAAAGTTTGGGGCGGCTCGGGCCGAAAATGCGGCCTCCAGAGCGTCCAGAAGTTCTGAACTGTAGAAGGCCGCCGTGACGTCGCCTCCCTGGGGGTCACGGGGGTCAAACTCAGCCAGCGGCTGGCCGGGGCCGGGACGTGGGTCGTGGCCAAGTTTGGGGCGGATCGGGCCGAAAATGCGGCCTCCAGAGCGTCCAGAAGTTCTGAACTCTGGAAGGCCGCCGTCACGTCGCTCCCCGGGGGTCAAACTCGGCCAGCCGGCGACAGGGGCTGGGACAAGCGTCGTGGCCAAGTTTGGGGGGCTCCGGCCGTAAATGCGGCCTCCAGAGCGTCCAGAATTTCTGAACTCTGAAAGGCCGGCGTCACGTCGCCCACCGGGGTCGCGGGGGTCAAACTTGGCCAGGGGGCTGCAGGGGCCGGGAAAATGGTCGTGGCCAAGTTTGGGGCGGCTCGGGGCGAAAATGCGGCCTCCAGAGCGTCCAGAACTTCTTAACTCTGGAAGGCCGCCGTGACGTCGCCCCCCGGGGGTCAAACTCGGCCAGCCGGCGACAGATGCTGGGACAAGCGTCGTGGCCAAGTTTGGGGGGCTCCGGCCGTAAATGCGGCCTCCAGAGTGTCCAGAACTTCTGAACTCTGAAAGGCCGGCGTCACGTCGCCCACCGGGGGTCGCGGGGGTCAAACTTGGACAGGGGGCTGCAGGGGCCGGGAAAATGGTCGTGGCCAAGTTTGGGGCGGATCGGGCCGAAAATGCGGCCTCCAGAGCGTCCAGAACTTCTGAACAATGGAAGGCCGCCGTCACGTCGACCCCCGGGGATCACGGGGTTCAAACTTGGCCAGGGGGCTGCAGGGGCCGGGACAATGGTCGTGGCCAAGTTTGGGGCGTTTCGGGCCGAAAACGCGGCCTCCAGAGCGTCCAGAAGTTCTGAACTCTGGAAGGCAGCCGTTACATCGCCCCCCCGAGGGTCATGGGGGTCAAACTCGGCCAGCCGGCGGCGGGGTCCGGGACAAGGGTCGTGGCCAAGTTTGGGGGGGCTTAGGCCGAAAATGCGGCCTCCAGAGCGTCCAGAAGTTCTGAACTGTAGAAGGCCGCCGTCACGTCGCCTCCCTGGGGGTCACGGGGGTCAAACTCGGCCAGCGGCTGGCCGGGGTCCGGGACAAGGGTCGTGGCCAAGTTTGGGGCGGCTCGGGCCGAAAATGCGGCCTCCAGAGCGTCCAGAAGTTCTGAACTCTGAAGGCCGCCGTGACGTCGCCTCCCTGGGGGTCAAAGTGGTCAAACTCGCCCAGAAGGAGGCGGGGACAGGGACAAGGGTCGTGGCAAAGTTAAGGAAATCTTAGGCCGAAAATGCGGCCTCCAGGGCGTCCAGAAATTCTAAACTCTGGAAGGCCGCCGTGACGTCGCCCCCCGGGGGTCATGGGGTGAAAATCGGCCAGCCGGCGGCAGGGTCCGGGACAAGGGTCGTGGCCAAGTTTGGGGCGGCTCGGGCCGAAAATGCGGCCTCCAGAACGTCCAGAATTTCTGAACTGTAGAAGGCCGCCGTGACGTCGCCCCCGGGGCTCACGGGGGTCAAACTCGGCCAGCGGGCGGCGGGGGCCGGGACGTAGGTCGTGGCAAAGTTTGGGAAAGCTTAGGCCGAAAATGCGGCCTCCAGAGCGTCCAGAAGTTCTGAACTCCGGAAGGCCGCCGTCACGTCGCCCCCCGGGGGTCGCGGGCTTCAAACTTAGCCAGGGGGCTGCAGGGGCCGGGACAATGGTCGTGGCCAAGTTTGGGGCGGCTCGGGCCGAAAACGCGGCCTCCAGAGCGTCCAGAAGTTCTGAACTCTGGAAGGCAGCCGTTACATCGCCCCCCCGAGGGTCATGGGGGTCAAACTCGGCCAGCCGGCGGCGGGGTCCGGGACAAGGGTCGTGGCCAAGTTTGGGGGGGCTTAGGCCGAAAATGCGGCCTCCAGAGCGTCCAGAAGTTCTGAACTGTAGAAGGCCGCCGTCACGTCGCCTCCCTGGGGGTCACGGGGGTCAAACTCGGCCAGCGGCTGGCCGGGGTCCGGGACAAGGGTCGTGGCCATGTTTGGGGGGGCTTAGGCCGAAAATGCGGCCTCCAGAGCGTCCAGAAGTTCAGAACTGTAGAAGGCCTCCGTGACGTCGCCTCCCTGGGGGTCACGGGGGCCAAACTCGGCCAGCGGCTGGCCGGGGCCGGGACGTGGGTCGTGGCCAAGTTTGGGGCGGCTCGGGCCGAAAATGCGGCCTCCAGAGCGTCCAGAAGTTCTGAACTCTGAAGGCCGCCGTGACGTCGCCTCCCTGGGGGTCAAAGTGGTCAAACTCGCCCAGAAGGAGGCGGGGACAGGGACAAGGGTCGTGGCAAAGTTTGGGAAAGCTTAGGCCGAAAATGCGGCCTCCAGGGCGTCCAGAAATTCTAAACTCTGGAAGGCCGCCGTGACGTCGCCCCTGGGGGTCATGGGGGTCAAACTCGGCCAGCCGGCGTCGGGGTCCGGGACAAGGGTCGTGGCCAAGTTTGGGGCGGCTCGGGCCGAAAATGCGGCCTCCAGAGCGTCCAGAAGTTCTGAACTGTAGAAGGCCGCCGTGACGTCGCCTCCCTGGGGGTCACGGGGGTCAAACTCGGCCAGCGGTCGGCAGGGGCCGGGACGTGGGTCGTGGCCAAGTTTGGGGCGGCTCGGGCCGAAAATGCGGCCTCCAGAGCGTCCAGAAGTTCTGAACTGTAGAAGGCCGCCGTGACGTCGCCCAGCTGGGGGTCACGGGGGTCAAACTCAGCCAGCGGGCGGCGGGGACCGGGACGTAGGTCGTGGCCAAGTTTAGGGCGGATCGGGCCGACAATGCGGCCTCCAGAGCGTCCAGAAGTTCTGAACTCTGGAAGGCCGCCGTCACGTCGCCCCCCGGGGGTCGCTGGGGTCAAACTTGGCCAGGGGGCTGCAGGGGCCGGGACGTAGGTCGTGGCCAAGTTTGGGGCGGCTCGGGCCGAAAATGCGGCCTCCAGAGCGTCCAGAAGTTCTGAACTCTGGAAGGCCGCCGTGACGTCGACCCACCTGGGGTCACGGGGTCAAACTCGGCCAGCCGGTGTCGGGGTCCGGGACAAGGGTCGTGGTCAGGTTTGGGGCGGCTCGGGCCGAAAAAGCGGCCTCCAGAGCGTCCAGAAGTTCTGAACTGTAGAAGACCGCCGTGACGTCGCCTCCCTGGGGGTCAAAGGGGTCAAACTCGCCCAGTAAGAGGCGGGGACAGGGACAAGGGTCGTGGCAAAGTTTGGGAAAGCTTAGGCCGAAAATGCGGCCTCCAGGGCGTCCAGAAATTCTAAACTCTGGAAGGCCGCCGTGAAGTCGCCCCACCGGGGGTCACGGGGGTCAAACCAGGCCCGCCGGCGGCGGGGACCGGGACGTGCGTCGTAGCTAAGTCTGGGGCGGCTCGGGCCGAAAATGCGGCCTCCAGAGCGTCCAGAAGTTCTGAACTCTGAAGGCCGCCGTGACGTCGCCCCACCGGGGGTCACGGGGGTCAAACCAGGCCCGCCGGCGGCGGGGACCGGGACGTGCGTCGTAGCTAAGTTTGGGGCGGCTCGGGCCGAAAATGCGGCCTCCAGAGCGTCCAGAAGTTCTGAACTCTGGAAGGCCGCCGTCACGTCGCTCCCCGGGGGTCAAACTCGGCCAGCCGGCGACAGGGGCTGGGACAAGCGTCGTGGCCAAGTTTGGGGGGCTCCGGCCGTAAATGCGGCCTCCAGAGCGTCCAGAACTTCTGAACTCTGAAAGGCCGGCGTCACGTCGCCCACCGGGGGTCGCGGGGGCCAAACTTGGCCAGGGGGCTGCAGGGGCCGGGAAAATGGTCGTGGCCAAGTTTGGGGCGGATCGGGCCGAAAATGCGGCCTCCAGAGCGTCCAGAACTTCTGAACTCTGGAAGGCCGCCGTCACGTCGTCCCCCGGGGATCACGGGGGTCAAACTCGGCCAGCCGGCGGCAGGGGCTGGGACAAGGGTTGTGGCCAAGTTTGGGGGGGCTCCGGCCGTAAATGCGGCCTCAAGAGCGTCCAGAAGTTCTGAACTCTGGAAGGCCGCCGTCACGTCGCCCCCCGGGGGTCAAACTTGGCCAGGGGGCTGCAGGGGCCGGGAAAATGGTCGTGGCCAAGTTTGGGGCGGATCGGGCCGAAAATGCGGCCTCCAGAGCGTCCAGAAGTTCTGAACTCTGGAAGGCAGCCGTTACATCGCCCCCCCGAGGGTCATGGGGGTCAAACTCGGCCAGTTGGCGGCGGGGTCCGGGACAAGGGTCGTGGCCAAGTTTGGGGGGGCTTAGGCCGAAAATGCGGCCTCCAGAGCGTCCAGAAGTTCTGAACTGTAGAAGGCCGCCGTGACGTCGCCTCCCTGGGAGTCACGAGGGTCAAACTCACCCAGAAGGAGGCGGGGACAGGGACAAGGGTCGTGGCCAAGTTTGGGAAAGCTTAGGCCGAAAATGCGGCCTCCAGGGCGTCCAGAAATTCTAAACTCTGGAAGGCCGCCGTGACGTCGCCCCCCCGGGGTCATGGGGTGAAACTCGGCCAGCCGGCGGCAGGGTCCGGGACAAGGGTCGTGGCCAAGTTTGGGGCGGCTCGGGCCGAAAATGCGGCCTCCAGAACGTCCAGAAGTTCTGAACTGTAGAAGGCCGCCGTGACGTCGCCTCCCTGGGGATCATGGGGGTCAAACTCGGCCAGCGGCTGGCCGGGGTCCGGGACAAGGGTCGTGGTTAAGTGTGGGGGGGCTTAGGCCGAAAATGCGGCCTCCAGAGCGTCCAGAAGTTCTGAACTCTGAAGGCCGCCGTGACGTCGCCTCACTGGGGGTCAAAGTGGTCAAACTCGCCCAGAAGGAGGCGGGGACAGGGACAAGGGTCGTGGCAAAGTTTGGGAAAGGTTTGGCCGAAAATGCGGCCTCCAGGGCGTCCAGAAATTCTAAACTCTGGAAGGCCGCGGTGACGTCGCCCCTGGGGGTCATGGGGGTCAAACTCGGCCAGCCGGCGTCGGGGTCCGGGACAAGGGTCGTGGCCAAGTTTGGGGCGGCTCTGGCCGAAAATGCGGCCTCCAGAGCGTCCAGAAGTTCTGAACTGTAGAAGGCCGCCGTGACGTCGCCTAGCTGGGGGTCAAAGTGGTCAAACTCGCCCAGAAGGAGGCGGGGACAGGGACAAGGGTCGTGGCAAAGTTAAGGAAATCTTAGGCCGAAAATGCGGCCTCCAGGGCGTCCAGAAGTTCTGAACTCTGGAAGGCCGCCGTCACGTCGCCCCCCGGGGGTCGCTGGGATCAAACTTGGCCAGGGGGCTGCAGGGGCCGGGACGTAGGTCGTGGCCAAGTTTGGGGCGGCTCGGGCCGAAAATGCGGCCTCCAGAGCGTCCAGAAGTTCTGAACTCTGGAAGGCCGCCGTGACGTCGCCCCACCGGGGGTCACGGGGTCAAACTCGGCCAGCCGGTGTCGGGGTCCGGGACAAGGGTCGTGGTCAGGTTTGGGGCGGCTCGGGCCGAAAATGCGGCCCCCAGAGCGTCCAGAAGTTCTGAACTGTAGAAGGCCGCCGTGACGTTGCCTCCCTGGGGGTCAAAGGGGTCAAACTCGCCCAGTAAGAGGCGGGGACAGGGACAAGGGTCGTGGCAAAGTTTGGGAAAGCTTAGGCCGAAAATGCGGCCTCCAGGGCGTCCAGAAATTCTAAACACTGGAAGGTCGCCGTGAAGTCGCCCCCCGGGGGTCATGGGGGTCAAACTCGGTCAGCCGGCGTCGGGGTCCGGGACAAGGGTCGTGGCAAAGTTTGGGGCGGCTCGGGCCGAAAATGCGGCCTCCAGAGCGTCCAGAAGTTCTGAACTGTAGAAGGCCGCCGTGACGTCGCCTCCCTGGAAGTCACGGGGGTCAAACTCGGCCAGCGGGCGGCGGGGGCCGGGACAAGGGTCGTAGCAATGTTAAGGAAAGCTTAGGCCGAAAATGCGGCCTCCAGGGCGTCCAGAAATTCTAAACTCTGGAAGGCCGCCGTGACGTCGCCCCCCGGGGGTCATGGGGTGAAACTCAGCCAGCCGGCGGCAGGGTCCGGGACAAGGGTCGTGGCCAAGTTTGGGAAAGCTTAGGCCGAAAATGCGGCCTCCAGGGCGTCCAGAAATTCTAAACTCTGGAAGGCCGCCGTGAAGTCGCCCCCCGGGGGTCATGGGGGTCAAACTCGGTCAGCCGGCGTCGGGGTCCGGGACAAGGGTCGTGGCCAAGTTTGGGGCGGCTCGGGCCGAAAATGCGGCCTCCAGAACGTCCAGAAGTTTTGAACTGTAGAAGGCCGCCGTGACGTCGCCTCCCTGGGGGTCACGGCGGTCAAACTCGGCCAGCTGGCGGCGGGGGCCGGGACGTAGGTCGTGGCAAAGTTTGGGAAAGCTTAGGCCGAAAATGCGGCCTCCAGAGCGTCGAGAAGTTCTGAACTGTAGAAGGCCGCCGTCACGTCGCCCCCCGGGGGTCACGGGGGTCAAACTCGGCTAGCGGCTGGCCGGGGCCGGGACGTGGGTCGTGGCCAAGTTTGGGGCGGCTCGGGCCGAAAATGCGGCCTCCAGAGCGTCCAGAAATTCTGAACTCTGAAGGCCGCCGTGACGTCGCCCCACCGGGGGTCACGGGGGTCAAACCAGGCCCGCCGGCGGCGGGGACCGGGACGTGCGTCGTAGCTAAGTTTGGGGCGGCTCGGGCCGAAAATGCGGCCTCCAGAGCGTCCAGAAGTTCTGAACTCTGGAAGGCCGCCGTCACGTCGTCCCCCGGGGGTCAAACTCGGCCAGCCGGCGACAGGGGCTGGGACAAGCGTCGTGGCCAAGTTTGGGGGGCTCCGGCCGTAAATGCGGCCTCCAGAGCGTCCAGAACTTCTGAACTCTGAAAGGCCGGCGTCACGTCGCCCACAGGGGGTCGCGGGGGTCAAACTTGGCCAGGGGGCTGCAGGGGCCGGGAAAATGGTCGTGGCCAAGTTTGGGGCGGATCGGGCCGAAAATGCGGCCTCCAGAGCGTCCAGAACTTCTGAACTCTGGAAGGCCGCCGTCACGTCGCCCCCCCGGGGATCACGGGGGTCAAACTCGGCCAGCCGGCGGCAGGGGCTGGGACAAGGGTCGTGGCCAAGTTTGGGGGGGCTCCGGCCGTAAATGCGGCCTCAAGAGCGTCCAGAAGTTCTGAACTCTAGAAGGCCGCCGTCACGTCGCCCCCCAGGGGTCAAACTTGGCCAGGGGGCTGCAGGGGCCGGGAAAATGGTCGTGGCCAAGTTTGGGGCGAATCGGGCCGAAAATGCGGCCTCCAGAGCGTCCAGAAGTTCTGAACTCCGGAAGGCCGCCGTCACGTCGCCCCCCGGGGGTCGCGGGGTTCAACCTTGCCCAGGGGGCTGCAGGGGCCGGGACAATGGTCGTGGCCAAGTTTGGGGCGGCTCGGGCCGAAAACGCGGCCTCCAGAGCGTCCAGAAGTTCTGAACTCTGGAAGGCAGCCGTTACATCGCCCCCCCGAGTGTCATGGGGGTCAAACTCGGCCAGCCGGCGGCGGGGTCCGGGACAAGGGTCGTGGCCAAGTTTGGGGGGGCTTAGGCCGAAAATGCGGCCTCCAGAGCGTCCAGAAGTTCTGAACTGTAGAAGGCCGCCGTGACGTCGCCTCCCTGGGGGTCACGGGGGTCAAACTCGGCCAGCGGCTGGCCGGGGCCGGGACGTGGGTCGTGGCCAAGTTTGGGGCGGCTCGGGCCGAAAATGCGGCCTCCAGAGCGTCCAGAAATTCTGAACTCTGAAGGCCGCCGTGACGTCGCCTCCCTGGGGGTCAAAGTGGTCAAACTCGCCCAGAAGGAGGCGGGGACAGGGACAAGGGTCGTGGCAAAGTTTTGTAAAGCTTAGACGGAAAATGCGGCCTCCAGGGCGTCCAGAAATTCTAAACTCTGGAAGGCCGCCGTGAAGTCGCCCCCCGGGGGTCATGGGGGTCAAACTCGGTCAGTAAGAGGCGGGGTCCGGGACAGGGGTCGTGGCAAAGTTTGGGGCGGCTCGGGCCGAAAATGCGGCCTCCAGAGCGTCCAGAAGTTCTGAACTGTAGAAGGCCGCCGTGACGTCGCCTCCCTGGGGGTCAAAGGGGTCAAACTCGCCCAGTAAGAGGCGGGGACAGGGACAAGGGTCGTGGCAATGTTTGGGGCGGCTCGGGCCGAAAATGCGGCCTCCAGAGCGTCCAGAAGTTCTGAACTGTAGAAGGCCGCCGTGACGTCGCCTCCCTGGGGGTCAAAGGGGTCAAATCCGGTCAGTAAGAGGCGGGGTCCGGGACAGGGGTCGTGGCAAAGTTTGGGGCGGCTCGGGCCGAAAATGCGGCCTCCAGAGCGTCCAGAAGTTCTGAACTGTAGAAGGCCGCCGTGACGTCGCCTCCCTGGGGTCAAAGGGGTCAAACTCGCCCAGTAAGAGGCGGGGACAGGGACAAGGGTCGTGGCAATGTTTGGGGCGGCTCGGGCCGAAAATGCGGCCTCCAGGGCGTCCAGAAGTTCTGAACTGTAGAAGGCCGCCGTGACGTCGCCTCCCTGGGGGTCAAAGGGGTCAAACTCGCCCAGTAAGAGGCGGGGACAGGGACAAGGGTCGTGGCAAAGTTTGGGAAAGCTTAGGCCGAAAATGCGGCCTCCAGGGCGTCCAGAAATTCTAAACTCTGGAAGGCCGCCGTGAAGTCGCCCCACGGGGGTCATGGGGGTCAAACTCGACCAGCCGGCGTCGGGGTCCGGGACAAGGGTCGTGGCCAAGTTTGGGGCGGCTCGGGCCGAAAATACGGCCTCCAGAGCGTCCAGAAGTTCTGAACTGTAGAAGGCCGCCGTGACGTCGCCTCCCTGGGGGTCACGGGGGTCAAACTCGGCCAGCGGTCGGCGGGGGCCGGGACGTGGGTCGTGGCCAAGTTTTGGGCGGCTCGGGCCGAAAATGCGGCCTCCAGAGCGTCGAGAAGTTCTGAACTGTAGAAGGCCGCCGTGACGTCGCCTAGCTGGGGGTCACGGGGGTCAAACTCAGCCAGCGGGCGGCGGGGACCGGGACGTAGGTCGTGGCCAAGTTTAGGGCGGATCGGGCCGACAATGCGGCCTCCAGAGCGTCCAGAAGTTCTGAACTCTGGAAGGCCGCCGTGACGTCGCCCCCCGGTGGTCGCTGGGGTCAAACTTGGCCAGGGGGCTGCAGGGGCCGGGACGTAGGTCGTGGCCAAGTTTGGGGCGGCTCGGGCCGAAAATGCGGCCTCCAGAGCGTCCAGAAGTTCTGAACTCTGGAAGGCCGCCGTGACGTCGCCCCACCGGGGGTCACGGGGTCAAACTCGGCCAGCCGGTGTCGGGGTCCGGGACAAGGGTCGTGGTCAGGTTTGGGGCGGCTCGGGCTGAAAATGCGGCCTCCAGAGCGTCCAGAAGTTCTGAACTGTAGAAGGCCGCCGTGACCTCGCCTCCCTGGGGGTGAAAGGGGTCAAACTCGCTCAGTAAGAGGCGGGGACAGGGACAAGGGTCGTGGCAAAGTTTAGGAAAGCTTAGGCCGAAAATGCGGCCTCCAGGGCGTCCAGAAATTCTAAACTCTGCAAGGCCGCCGTCACGTCGCCCCCCGGGGGTCATGGGGGTCAAACTCGGTCAGTAAGAGGCGGGGTCCGGGACAGGGGTCGTGGCAAAGTTTGGGGCGGCTCGGGCCGAAAATGCGGCCTCCAGAGCGTCCAGAAGTTCTGAACTGTAGAAGGCCGCCGTGACGTCGCCTCCCTGAGGGTCACGGGGGTCAAACTCGGCCAGCGGGCGGCGGGGGCCGGGACAAGGGTCGTAGCAAAGTTTAGGAAAGCTTAGGCCGAAAATGCGGCCTCCAGGGCGTCCAGAAATTCTAAACTCTGGAAGGCCGCCGTGACGTTGCCCCCCGGGGGTCATGGGGTGAAACTCGGCCAGCCGGCGGCAGGGTCCGGGACAAGGGTCGTGGCCAAGTTTGGGGCGGCTCGGGCCGAAAATGCGGCCTCCAGAGCGTCCAGAAGTTCTGAACTCTGAAGGCAGCCGTGACGTCGCCCCACCGGGGGTCACGGGGGTCAAACCAGCCCGCCGGCGGCGGGGACCGGGACGTGCGTCGTAGCTAAGTTTGGGGCGGCTCGGGCCGAAAATGCGGCCTCCAGAGCGTCCAGAAGTTCTGAACTCTGGAAGGCCGCCGTCACGTCGCCCCCCGGGGGTCACGGGGGTCAAACTCGGCCAGCCGGCGGCAGGGGCTGGGACAAGGGTCGTGGCCAAGTTTGGGGGGCTCCTGCCGTAAATGCGGCCTCCAGAGCGTCCAGAAGTTCTGAACTCTGAAAGGCCAGCGTTACGTCGCCCACCGGGGGTCGCGGGGGTCAAACTTGGCCAAGGGGCTGCAGGGGCCGGGAAAATGGTCGTGGCCAAGTTTGGGGCGGATCGGGCCGAAAATGCGGCCTCCAGAGCGTCCAGAAGTTCTGAACTCCGGAAGGCCGCCGTCACGTCGCCCCCCGGGGGTCGCGGGGTTCAAACTTGGCCAGGGGGCTGCAGGGGCCGGGACAATGGTCGTGGCCAAGTTTGGGGCGGCTCGGGCCGAAAACGCGGCCTCCAGAGCGTCCAGAAGTTCTGAACTCTGGAAGGCAGCCGTTTACATCGCCCCCCCGAGGGTCATGGGGGTCAAACTCGGCCAGCCGGCGGCGGGGTCCGGGACAAGGGTCGTGGCCAAGTTTGGGGGGGCTTAGGCCGAAAATGCGGCCTCCAGAGCGTCCAGAAGTTCTGAACTGTAGAAGGCCGCCGTGACGTCGACTCCCTGGGGGTCACGGAGGTCAAACTCGGCCAGCGGCTGGCCGGGGCCGGGACGTGGGTCGTGGCCAAGTTTGGGGCGGCTCGGGCCGAAAATGCGGCCTCCAGAGCGTCCAGAAGTTCTGAACTCTGAAGGCCGCCGTGACGTCGCCTCCCTGGGGGTCAAAGTGGTCAAACTCGCCCAGAAGGAGACGGGGACAGGGACAAGGGTCGTGGCAAAGTTTGGGAAAGCTTAGGCCGAAAATGCGGCCTCCAGGGCGTCCAGAAATTCTAAACTCTGCAAGGCCGCCGTCACGTCGCCCCCCGGGGGTCGCGGGGTTCAAACTTGGCCAGGGGGCTGCAGGGGCCGGGACAATGGTCGTGGCCAAGTTTGGGGCGGCTAGGGCCGAAAACGCGGCCTCCAGAGCGTCCAGAAGTTCTGAACTCTGGAAGGCCGCCGTCACGTCGCCCCCCGGGGGTCGCTGGGGTCAAACTTGACCAGGGGGCTGCAGGGGCCGGGACGTAGGTCGTGGCCAAGTTTGGGGCGGCTCGGGCCGAAAATGCGGCCTCCAGAGCGTCCAGAAGTTCTGAACTCTGGAAGGCCGCCGTGACGTCGCCCCACCGGGGGTCACGGGGTCAAACTCGGCCAGCCGGTGTCGGGGTCCGGGACAAGGGTCGTGGTCAGGTTTGGGGCGGCTCGGGCCGAAAATGCGGCCTCCAGAGCGTCCAGAAGTTCTGAACTGTAGAAGGCCGCCGTGACGTCGCCTCCATGGGGGTCAAAGGGGTCAAACTCGCCCAGTAAGAGGCGGGGACAGGGACAAGGGTCGTGGCAAAGTTTGGGAAAGCTTAGGCCGAAAATGCGGCCTCCAGGGCGTCCAGAAATTCTAAACTCTGGAAGGCCGCCGTGAAGTCGCCCCCAGGGGGTCATGGGGGTCAAACTCGGTCAGCCGGCGTCGGGGTCCGGGACAAGGGTCGTGGCAAAGTTTGGGGCGGCTCGGGCCGAAAATGCGGCCTCCAGAGCGTCCAGAAGTTCTGAACTGTAGAAGGCCGCCGTGACGTCGCCTCCCTGGGGGTCACGGGGGTCAAACTCGGCCAGCGGGCGGCAGGGGCCGGGACAAGGGTCGTAGCAAAGTTTAGGAAAGCTTAGGCCGAAAATGCGGCCTCCAGGGCGTCCAGAAATTCTAAACTCTGGAAGGCCGCCGTGACGTCGCCCCCCGGGGGTCATGGGGTGAAACTCGGCCAGCCGGCGGCAGGGTCCGGGACAAGGGTCGTGGCCATGTTTGGGGCGGCTCGGGCCGAAAATGCGGCCTCCAGAACGTCCAGAATTTCTGAACTGTAGAAGGCCGCCGTGACGTCGCCCCCGGGGGGTCACGGAAGTCAAACTCGGCCAGCGGGCGGTAGGAGCCGGGAGGTGGGTCGTGGCCAAGTTTGTGGCGGCTCGGGCCCAAAATGCGACCTCCAGAGCCTCCAGAAGTTCTGAACTCTGAAGGCCGCCGTGACGTCGCCCCACCGGGGGTCATGGGGGTCAAACCAGGCCCGCCGGCGGCGGGGACCGGGACGTGCGTCGTAGCTAAGTTTGGGGCAGCTCGGGCCGAAAATGCGGCCTCCAGAGCGTCCAGAAGTTCTGAACTCTGGAAGGCCGCCGTCACGTCGCCCCCCGGGGGTCAAACTCGGCCAGCCGGCGACAGGGGCTGGGACAAGCGTCGTGGCCAAGTTTGGGGGGCTCCGGCCGTAAATGCGGCCTCCAGAGCGTCCAGAACTTCTGAACTCTGAAAGGCCGGCGTCACGTCGCCCACCGGGGGTCGCGGGGGTCAAACTTGGCCAGGGGGCTGCAGGGGCCGGGAAAATGGTCGTGGCCAAGTTTGGGGCGGATCGGGCCGAAAATGCGGCCTCCAGAGCGTCCAGAACTTCTGAACTCTGGAAGGCCGCCGTCACGTCGCCCCCCGGGGATCACGGGGGTCAAACTCGGCCAGCCGGCGGCAGGGGCTGGGACAAGGGTCGTGGCCAAGTTTGGGGGGGCTCCGGCCGTAAATGCGGCCTCAAGAGCGTCCAGAAGTTCTGAACTCTGGAAGGCCGCCGTCACGTCGCCCCCCGGGGGTCAAACTTGGCCAGGGGCTGCAGGGGCCGGGGAAATGGTCGTGGCCAAGTTTGGGGCGGCTCGGGCCGAAAATGCGGCCTCCAGAGCGTCCAGAAGTTCTGAACTCCGGAAGGCCGCCGTCACGTCGCCCCCCGGGGGTCAAACTTAGCCAGGGGGCTGCAGGGGCCGGGAAAATGGTCGTGGCCAAGTTTGGGGCGGATCGGGCCGAAAATGCGGCCTCCAGAGCGTCCAGAAGTTCCGTACTCCGGAAGGCCGCCGTCACGTCGCCCCCCGGGGGTCGCGGGGGTCAAACTTGGCCAGGGGGCTGCAGGGGCCTGGACAATGGTCGTGGCCAAGTTTGGGGCGGCTCGGGGCGAAAACGCGGCCTCCAGAGCGTCCAGAAGTTCTGAACTCTGGAAGGCAGCCGTCAAATCGCCCCCCCCGAGGGTCATGGGGGTCAAACTCGGCCAGCGGTCGGCGGGGTCCGGAACAAGGGTCGTGGCCAAGTTTGGGGGCGCTTAGGCCGAAAATGCGGCCTCCAGAGCGTCCAGAAGTTCTGAACTGTAGAAGGCCGCCGTGACGTCGCCTCCCTGGGGGTCACGGGGTTCAAACTCGGCCAGCGGCTGGCCGGGGCCGGGACGTGGGTCGTGGCCAAGTTTGGGGCGGCTCGGGCCGAAAATGCGGCCTCCAGAGCGTCCAGAAGTTCTGAACTCTGAAGGCCGCCGTGACGTCGCCTCCCTGGGGGTCAAAGTGGTCAAACTCGCCCAGAAGGAGGCTGGAACAGGGACAAGGGTCGTGGCAAAGTTTGGGAAAGCTTAGGCCGAAAATGCGGCCTCCAGGGCGTCCAGAAATTCTAAACTCTGGAAGGCCGCCCTGACGTCGCCCCTGGGGGTCATGCGGGTCAAACTCGGCCAGCCGGCGTCGGGGTCCGGGACAAGGGTCGTGGCCAAGTTTGGGGCGGCTCGGGCCGAAAATGCGGCCTCCAGAGCGTCTAGAAGTTCTGAACTGTAGAAGGCCGCCGTCACGTCGTGGGGGGTCACGGGGGTCAAACTCGGCCAGCGGTCGGCGGGGGCCGGGACGTGGGTCGTGGCCAAGTTTGGGGCGGCTCGGGCCGAAAATGCGGCCTCCAGAGCGTCCAGAAGTTCTGAACTGTAGAAGGCCGCCGTGACGTCGCCTAGCTCGGGGTCACGGGGGTCAAACTCAGCCAGCCGGCGGCGGGGACCGGGACGTAGGTCGTGGCCAAGTTTAGGGCGGATCGGGCCGACAATGCGGCCTCCAGAGCGTCCAGAAGTTCTGAACTCCGGAAGGCCGCCGTCACGTCGCCCCCCGGGGGTCGCGGGGTTCAAACTTGGCCAGGGGGCTGCAGGGGCCGGGACAATGGTCGTGGCCAAGTTTGGGGCGGCTCGGGCCGAAAACGCGGCCTCCAGAGCGTCCAGAAGTTCTGAACTCTGGAAGGCAGCCGTTTACATCGCCCCCCCGAGGGTCATGGGGGTCAAACTCGGCCAGCCGGCGGCGGGGTCCGGGACAAGGGTCGTGGCCAAGTTTGGGGGGGCTTAGGCCGAAAATGCGGCCTCCAGAGCGTCCAGAAGTTCTGAACTGTAGAAGGCCGCCGTGACGTCGCCTCCCTGGGGGTCACGGAGGTCAAACTCGGCCAGCGGCTGGCCGGGGCCGGGACGTGGGTCGTGGCCAAGTTTGGGGCGGCTCGGGCCGAAAATGCGGCCTCCAGAGCGTCCAGAAGTTCTGAACTCTGAAGGCCGCCGTGACGTCGCCTCCCTGGGGGTCAAAGTGGTCAAACTCGCCCAGAAGGAGACGGGGACAGGGACAAGGGTCGTGGCAAAGTTTGGGAAAGCTTAGGCCGAAAATGCGGCCTCCAGGGCGTCCAGAAATTCTAAACTCTGCAAGGCCGCCGTCACGTCGCCCCCCGGGGGTCGAGGGGTTCAAACTTGGCCAGGGGGCTGCAGGGGCCGGGACAATGGTCGTGGCCAAGTTTGGGGCGGCTAGGGCCGAAAACGCGGCCTCCAGAGCGTCCAGAAGTTCTGAACTCTGGAAGGCCGCCGTCACGTCGCCCCCCGGGGGTCGCTGGGGTCAAACTTGACCAGGGGGCTGCAGGGGCCGGGACGTAGGTCGTGGCCAAATTTGGGGCGGCTCGGGCCGAAAATGCGGCCTCCAGAGCGTCCAGAACTTCTGAACTCTGGAAGGCCGCCGTGACGTCGCCCCACCGGGGGTCACGGGGTCAAACTCGGCCAGCCGGTGTCGGGGTCCGGGACAAGGGTCGTGGTCAGGTTTGGGGCGGCTCGGGCCGAAAATGCGGCCTCCAGAGCGTCCAGAAGTTCTGAACTGTAGAAGGCCGCCGTGACGTCGCCTCCCTGGGGGTCAAAGGGGTCAAACTCGCCCAGTAAGAGGCGGGGACAGGGACAAGGGTCGTGGCAAAGTTTGGGAAAGCTTAGGCCGAAAATGCGGCCTCCAGGGCGTCCAGAAATTCTAAACTCTGGAAGGCCGCCGTGACGTCGTCCCCCGGGGGTCATGGGGGTCAAACTCGGTCAGCCGGCGTCGGGGTCCGGGACAAGGGTCGTGGCAAAGTTTGGGGCGGCTCGGGCCGAAAATGCGGCCTCCAGAGCGTCCAGAAGTTCTGAACTCTGGAAGGCCGCCGTCACGTCGCCCCCCGGGGATCACGGGGGTCAAACTCGGCCAGCCGGCGGCAGGGGCTGGGACAAGGGTTGTGGCCAAGTTTGGGGGGGCTCCGGCCGTAAATGCGGCCTCAAGAGCGTCCAGAAGTTCTGAACTCTGGAAGGCCGCCGTCACGTCGCCCCCCGGGGGTCAAACTTGGCCAGGGGGCTGCAGGGGCCGGGAAAATGGTCGTGGCCAAGTTTGGGGCGGATCGGGCCGAAAATGCGGCCTCCAGAGCGTCCAGAAGTTCTGAACTCCGGAAGGCCGCCGTCACGTCGCCCCCCGGGGGTCGCGGGGTTCAAACTTGGCCAGGGGGCTGCAGGGGCCGGGACAATGGTCGTGGCCAAGTTTGGGGCGGCTCGGGCCGAAAATGCGGCCTCCAGAACGTCCAGAAGTTCTGAACTGTAGAAGGCCGCCGTCACGTCGCCCCCCGGGGTCACGGGTGTCAAACTCGGCCAGCGGGCGGCGGGGGCCGGGACGTAGGTCGTGGCAAAGTTTGGGAAAGCTTAGGCCGAAAATGCGGCCTCCAGAGTGTCGAGAAGTTCTGAACTGTAGAAGGCCGCCGTGACGTCGCCTCCCTGGGGGTCACAGGGGTCAAACTCGGCCAGCGGCTGGCCGGGGCCGGGACGTGGGTCGTGGCCAAGTTTGGGGCGGCTCGGGCCGAAAATGCGGCCTCCAGAGCGTCCAGAAGTTCTGAACTCTGAAGGCCGCCGTGACGTCGCCCCACCGGGGGTCACGGGGGTCAAACCAGGCCCGCCGGCGGTGGGGACCGGGACGTGCGTCGTAGCTAAGTTTGGGGCGGCTCGGGCCGAAAATGCGGCCTCCAGAGCGTCCAGAAGTTCTGAACTCTGAAGGCCGCCGTGACGTCGCCCCACCGGGGGTCACGGGGGTCAAACCAGGCCCGCCGGCGGCGGGGACCGGGACGTGCGTCGTAGCTAAGTTTGGGGCGGCTCGGGCCGAAAATGCGGCCTCCAGAGCGTCCAGAAGTTCTGAACTCTGGAATTCCGCCGTCACGTCGCTCCCCGGGGGTCAAACTCGGCCAGCCGGCGACAGAGGCTGGGACAAGCGTCGTGGCCAAGTTTGGGGGGCTCCGGCCGTAAATGCGGCCTCCAGAGCGTCCAGAACTTCTGAACTCTGAAAGGCCGGCGTCACGTCGCCCACCGGGGGTTGCTGGGGTCAAACTTGGCCAGGGGGCTGCAGGGGCCGGGAAAATGGTCGTGGCCAAGTTTGGGGCGGATCGGGCCGAAAATGCGGCCTCCAGAGCGTCCAGAACTTCTGAACTCTGGAAGGCCGCCGTCACGTCGCCCCCCGGGGATCACGGGGGTCAAACTCGGCCAGCCGGCGGCAGGGGCTGGGACAAGGGTTGTGGCCAAGTTTGGGGGGGCTCCGGCCGTAAATGCGGCCTCAAGAGCGTCCAGAAGTTCTGAACTCTGGAAGGCCGCCGTCACGTCGCCCCCCGGGGGTCAAACTTGGCCAGGGGGCTGCAGGGGCCGGGAAAATGGTCGTGGCCAAGTTTGGGGCGGATCGGGCCGAAAATGCGGCCTCCAGAGCGTCCAGAAGTTCTGAACTCCGGAAGGCCGCCGTCACGTCGCCCCCCGAGGGTCGCGGGGTTCAAACTTGGCCAGGGGGCTGCAGGGGCCGGGAAAATGGTCGTGGCCAAGTTTGGGGCGGCTCGGGCCGAAAACGCGGCCTCCAGAGCGTCCAGAAGTTCTGAACTCTGGAAGGCAGCCGTTACATCGCCCCCACGAGGGTCATGGGGGTCAAACTCGGCCAGCCGGCGGCGGGGTCCGGGACAAGGGTCGTGGCCAAGTTTGGGGGGGCTTAGGCCGAAAATGCGGCCTCCAGAGCGTCCAGAAGTTCTGAACTGTAGAAGGCCGCCGTGACGTCGCCTCCCTGGGGGTCACGGGGATCAAACTCGGCCAGCGGCTGGCCGGGGCCGGGACGTGGGTCGTGGCCAAGTTTGGGGCGGCTCGGGCCGAAAATGCGGCCTCCAGAGCGTCCAGAAGTTCTGAACTCTGAAGGCCGCCGTGACGTCGCCTCCCTGGGGGTCAAAGTGGTCAAACTCGCCCAGAAGGAGGCGGGGACAGGGACAAGGGTCGTGGCAAAGTTTGGGAAAGCTTAGGCCGAAAATGCGGCCTCCAGGGCGTCCAGAAATTCTAAACTCTGGAAGGCCGCCGTGACGTCGCCTCCCTGGGGGTCACGGGGGTCAAACTCGGCCAGCGGCTGGCCGGGGCCGGGACGTGGGTCGTGGCCAAGTTTGGGGCGGCTCGGGCCGAAAATGCGGCCTCCAGAGCGTCCAGAAGTTCTGAACTCTAGAAGGCCGCCGTCACGTCGCCCCCCGGGGGTCAAACTTGGCCAGGGGGCTGCAGGGGCCGGGAAAATGGTCGTGGCCAAGTTTGGGGCGGATCGGGCCGAAAATGCGGCCTCCAGAGCGTCCAGAAGTTCTGAACTCCGGAAGGCCGCCGTCACGTCGCCCCCCGGGGGTCGCGATGTTCAAACTTGGCCAGGGGGCTGCAGGGGCCGGGACAATGGTCGTGGCCAAGTTTGGGGCGGCTCGGGCCGAAAACGCGGCCTCCAGAGCGTCCAGAAGTTCTGAACTCTGGAAGGCAGCCGTTACATCGCCCCCCCGAGGGTCATGGGGGTCAAACTCGGCCAGCCGGCGGCGGGGTCCGGGACGTGGGTCGTGGCCAAGTTTGGGGCGGCTCGGGCCGAAAATGCGGCCTCCAGAGCGTCCAGAAGTTCTGAACTCTGAAGGCCGCCGTGACGTCGCCTCCCTGGGGGTCAAAGTGGTCAAACTCGCCCAGAAGGAGGCGGGGACAGGGACAAGGGTCGTGGCAAAGTTTGGGAAAGCTTAGGCCGAAAATGCGGCCTCCAGGGCGTCCAGAAATTCTAAAATCTGGAAGGCCGCCGTGAAGTCGCCCCCCGGGGGTCATGGGGGTCAAACTCGGTCAGCCGGCGTCGGGGTCCGGGACAAGGGTCGTGGCAAAGTTTGGGGCGGCTCGGGCCGAAAATGCGGCCTCCAGAGCGTCCAGAAGTTCTGAACTGTAGAAGGCCGCCGTGACGTCGCCTCCCTGGGGGTCACGGGGGTCAAACTCGGCCAGCGGGCGGCGGGGGCCGGGACAAGGGTCGTAGCAAAGTTAAGGAAAGCTTAGGCCGAAAATGCGGCCTCCAGGGCGTCCAGAAATTCTAAACTCTGGAAGGCCGCCGTGACGTCGCCCCCCGGGGGTCATATGGTGAAACTCGGCCAGCCGGCGGCAGGGTACGGGACAAGGGTCGTGGCCAAGTTTGGGGCGGCTCGGGCCGAAAATGCGGCCTCCAGAACGTCCAGAATTTCTGAACTGTAGAAGGCCGCCGTGACGTCGCCCCCGGGGGTCACGGGGGTCAAACTCGACCAGCGGGCGGCGGGGGCCGGGACGTAGGTCGTGGCAAAGTTTGGGAAAGCTTAGGCCGAAAATGCGGCCTCCAGAGCGTCCAGAAGTTCTGAACTCTGGAAGGCAGCCGTTACATCGCCCCCCCCGAGGGTCATGGGGGTCAAACTCGGCCAGCCGGCGGCGGGGTCCGGGACAAGGGTCGTGGCCAAGTTTGGGGGGGCTTAGGCCGAAAATGCGGCCTCCAGAGCGTCCAGAAGTTCTGAACTGTAGAAGGCCGCCGTGACGTCGCCTGCCTGGGGGTCACGGGGGTCAAAGTCGGCCAGCGGCTGGCCAGGGCCGGGACGTGGGTCGTGGCCAAGTTTGGGGCGGCTCGGGCCGAAAATGCGGCCTCCAGAGCGTCCAGAAGTTCTGAACTCTGAAGGCCGCCGTGACGTCGCCTCCCTGGGGGTCAAAGTGGTCAAACTCACCCAGAAGGAGGCGGGGACAGGGACAAGGGTCGTGGCAAAACTTGGCCAGGGGGCTGCAGGGGCCGGGACAATGGTCGTGGCCAAGTTTGGGGCGGCTCGGGCCGAAAACGCGGCCTCCAGAGCGTCCGGAAGTTCTGAACTGTAGAAGGCCGCCGTGACGTCGCCTCCCTGGGGGTCACGGGGGTCAAACTCGGCCAGCGGCTGGCTGGGGCCGGGACGTGGGTCGTGGCCAAGTTTGGGGCGGCTCGGGCCGAAAATGCGGCCTCCAGAGCGTCCAGAAGTTCTGAACTCTGAAGGCCGCCGTGACGTCGCCCCACCGGGGGTCACGGGGGTCAAACCAGGCCCGCCGGCGGCGGGGACCGGGACGTGCGTCGTAGCTAAGTTTGGGGCGGCTCGGGCCGAAAATGCGGCCTCCAGAGCGTCCAGAAGTTCTGAACTCTGGAAGGCCGCCGTCACGTCGCCCCCCGGGGGTCAAACTCGGCCAGCCGGCGACAGGGGCTGGGACAAGCGTCGTGGCCAAGTTTGGGGGGCTCCGGCCGTAAATGCGGCCTCCAGAGCGTCCAGAACTTCTGAACTCTGAAAGGCCGGCGTCACGTCGCCCACCGGGGGTTGCGGGGGTCAAACTCGGCCAGCCGGCGGCAGTGGCTGGGACAAGGGTCGTGGCCAAGTTTGGGTGGGCTCCGGCCGTAAATGCGGCCTCAAGAGCGTCCAGAAGTTCTGAACTCTGGAAGGCCGCCGTCACGTCGCCCCCCGGGGGTCAAACTTGGCCAGGGGGCTGCAGGGGCCGGGAAAATGGTCGTGGCCAAGTTTGGGAAGGATCGGGCCGAAAATGCGGCCTCCAGAGCGTCCAGAAGTTCTGAACTGTAGAAGGCCGGCGTCACGTCGCCCACCGGGGGTTGCGGGGGTCAAACTTGGCCAGGGGGCTGCAGGGGCCGGGAAAATGGTCGTGGCCAAGTTTGGGGCGGATCGGGCCGAAAATGCGGCCTCAAGAGCGTCCAGAACTTCTGAACTCTGGAAGGCCGCCGTCACGTCGCCCCCCGGGGATCACGGGGGTCAAACTTGGCCAGGGGGCTGCAGGGGCCGGGAAAATGGTCGTGGCCAAGTTTGGGGCGGATCGGGCCGAAAATGCGGCCTCCAGAGCGTCCAGAAGTTCTGAACTCCGGAAGGCCGCCGTCACGTCGCCCCCCGGGGGTTGCGGGGTTCAAACTTGGCCAGGGGGCTGCAGGGGCCGGGACAATGGTCGTGGCCAAGTTTGGGGCGGCTCGGGCCGAAAACGCGGCCTCCAGAGCGTCCAGAAGTTCTGAACTCTGGAAGGCAGCCGTTACATCGCCCCCCCCGAGGGTCATGGGGGTCAAACTCGGCCAGCCGGCGGCGGGGTCCGGGACAAGGGTCGTGGCCAAGTTTGGGGGGGCTTAGGCCGAAAATGCGGCCTCCAGAGCGTCCAGAAGTTCTGAACTGTAGAAGGCCGCCGTCACGTCGCCTCCCTGGGGGTCACGGGGGTCAAAGTCGGCCAGCGGCTGGCCGGGGTCCGGGACAAGGGTCGTGGCCAAGTTTGGGGGGGCTTAGGCCGAAAATGCGGCCTCCAGAGCGTCCAGAAGTTCGGAACTGTGGAAGGCCTCCGTGACGTCGCCTCCCTGGGGGTCACGGGGGTCAAAGTCGGCCAGCGGCTGGCCAGGGCCGGGACGTGGGTCGTGGCCAAGTTTGGGGCGGCTCGGGCCGAAAATGCGGCCTCCAGAGCGTCCAGAAGTTCTGAACTCTGAAGGCCGCCGTGACGTCGCCTCCCTGGTGGTCAAAGTGGTCAAACTCGCCCAGAAGGAGGCGGGGACAGGGACAAGGGTCGTGGCAAATGCGGCCTCCAGAGCGTCCAGAAGTTCTGAACTCTGGAAGGCCGCCGTCACGTCGCCCCCCGGGGGTCAAACTCGGCCAGCCGGCGGCAGGGGCTGGGACAAGCGTCGTGGCCATGTTTGGGGGGCTCCGGCCGTAAATGCGGCCTCCAGAGCGTCCAGAACTTCTGAACTCTGAAAGGCCGGCGTCACGTCGCCCACCGGGGGTCGCGGGGGTCAAACTTGGCCAGGGGGCTGCAGGGGCCGGGAAAATGGTCGTGGCCAAGTTTGGGGCGGATCGGGCCGAAAATGCGGCCTCCAGAGCGTCCAGAACTTCTGAACTCTGGAAGGCCGCCGTCACGTCGCCCCCCGGGGATCACGGGGGTCAAACTCGGCCAGCCGGCGGCAGGGGCTGGGACAAGGGTCGTGGCCAAGTTTGGGTGGGCTCCGGCCGTAAATGCGGCCTCAAGAGCGTCCAGAAGTTCTGAACTCTAGAAGGCCGCCGTCACGTCGCCCCCCGGGGGTCAAACTTGGCCAGGGGGCTGCAGGGGCCGGGAAAATGGTCGTGGCCAAGTTTGGGGCGGATCAGGCCGAAAATGCGGCCTCCAGAGCGTCCAGAAGTTCTGAACTCCGGAAGGCCGCCGTCACGTCGCCCCCCGGGGGTCGCGGGGTTCAAACTTGGCCAGGGGGCTGCAGGGGCCGGGACAATGGTCGTGGCCAAGTTTGGGGCGGCTCGGGCCGAAAACGCGGCCTCCAGAGCGTCCAGAAGTTCTGAACTCTGGAAGGCAGCCGTTACATCGCCCCCCCGAGGGTCATGGGGGTCAAACTCGGCCAGCCGGCGGCGGGGTCCGGGACGTGGGTCGTGGCCAAGTTTGGGGCGGCTCGGGCCGAAAATGCGGCCTCCAGAGCGTCCAGAAGTTCTGAACTCTGAAGGCCGCCGTGACGTCGCCTCCCTGGGGGTCAAAGTGGTCAAACTCGCCCAGAAGGAGGCGGGGACAGGGACAAGGGTCGTGGCAAAGTTTGGGAAAGCTTAGGCCGAAAATGCGGCCTCCAGGGCGTCCAGAAATTCTAAAATCTGGAAGGCCGCCGTGAAGTCGCCCCCCGGGGGTCATGGGGGTCAAACTCGGTCAGCCGGCGTCGGGGTCCGGGACAAGGGTCGTGGCAAAGTTTGGGGCGGCTCGGGCCGAAAATGCGGCCTCCAGAGCGTCCAGAAGTTCTGAACTGTAGAAGGCCGCCGTGACGTCGCCTTCCTGGGGGTCACGGGGGTCAAACTCGGCCAGCGGGCGGCGGGGGCCGGGACAAGGGTCGTAGCAAAGTTAAGGAAAGCTTAGGCCGAAAATGCGGCCTCCAGGGCGTCCAGAAATTCTAAACTCTGGAAGGCCGCCGTGACGTCGCCCCCCGGGGGTCATATGGTGAAACTCGGCCAGCCGGCGGCAGGGTACGGGACAAGGGTCGTGGCCAAGTTTGGGGCGGCTCGGGCCGAAAATGCGGCCTCCAGAACGTCCAGAATTTCTGAACTGTAGAAGGCCGCCGTGACGTCGCCCCCGGGGGTCACGGGGGTCAAACTCGACCAGCGGGCGGCGGGGGCCGGGACGTAGGTCGTGGCAAAGTTTGGGAAAGCTTAGGCCGAAAATGCGGCCTCCAGAGCGTCCAGAAGTTCTGAACTCTGGAAGGCAGCCGTTACATCGCCCCCCCCGAGGGTCATGGGGGTCGAACTCGGCCAGCCGGCGGCGGGGTCCGGGACAAGGGTCGTGGCCAAGTTTGGGGGGGCTTAGGCCGAAAATGCGGCCTCCAGAGCGTCCAGAAGTTCTGAACTGTAGAAGGCCGCCGTGACGTCGCCTGCCTGGGGGTCACGGGGGTCAAAGTCGGCCAGCGGCTGGCCAGGGCCGGGACGTGGGTCGTGGCCAAGTTTGGGGCGGCTCGGGCCGAAAATGCGGCCTCCAGAGCGTCCAGAAGTTCTGAACTCTGAAGGCCGCCGTGACGTCGCCTCCCTGGGGGTCAAAGTGGTCAAACTCACCCAGAAGGAGGCGGGGACAGGGACAAGGGTCGTGGCAAAACTTGGCCAGGGGGCTGCAGGGGCCGGGACAATGGTCGTGGCCAAGTTTGGGGCGGCTCGGGCCGAAAACGCGGCCTCCAGAGCGTCCGGAAGTTCTGAACTGTAGAAGGCCGCCGTGACGTCGCCTCCCTGGGGGTCACGGGGGTCAAACTCGGCCAGCGGCTGGCTGGGGCCGGGACGTGGGTCGTGGCCAAGTTTGGGGCGGCTCGGGCCGAAAATGCGGCCTCCAGAGCGTCCAGAAGTTCTGAACTCTGAAGGCCGCCGTGACGTCGCCCCACCGGGGGTCACGGGGGTCAAACCAGGCCCGCCGGCGGCGGGGACCGGGACGTGCGTCGTAGCTAAGTTTGGGGAGGCTCGGGCCGAAAATGCGGCCTCCAGAGCGTCCAGAAGTTCTGAACTCTGGAAGGCCGCCGTCACGTCGCCCCCCGGGGGTCAAACTCGGCCAGCCGGCGACAGGGGCTGGGACAAGCGTCGTGGCCAAGTTTGGGGGGCTCCGGCCGTAAATGCGGCCTCCAGAGCGTCCAGAACTTCTGAACTCTGAAAGGCCGGCGTCACGTCGCCCACCGGGGGTTGCGGGGGTCAAACTCGGCCAGCCGGCGGCAGTGGCTGGGACAAGGGTCGTGGCCAAGTTTGGGTGGGCTCCGGCCGTAAATGCGGCCTCAAGAGCGTCCAGAAGTTCTGAACTCTGGAAGGCCGCCGTCACGTCGCCCCCCGGGGGTCAAACTTGGCCAGGGGGCTGCAGGGGCCGGGAAAATGGTCGTGGCCAAGTTTGGGAAGGATCGGGCCGAAAATGCGGCCTCCAGAGCGTCCAGAAGTTCTGAACTGTAGAAGGCCGGCGTCACGTCGCCCACCGGGGGTTGCGGGGGTCAAACTTGGCCAGGGGGCTGCAGGGGCCGGGAAAATGGTCGTGGCCAAGTTTGGGGCGGATCGGACCGAAAATGCGGCCTCAAGAGCGTCCAGAACTTCTGAACTCTGGAAGGCCGCCGTCACGTCGCCCCCCGGGGATCACGGGGGTCAAACTTGGCCAGGGGGCTGCAGGGGCCGGGAAAATGGTCGTGGCCAAGTTTGGGGCGGATCGGGCCGAAAATGCGGCCTCCAGAGCGTCCAGAAGTTCTGAACTCCGGAAGGCCGCCGTCACGTCGCCCCCCGGGGGTTGCGGGGTTCAAACTTGGCCAGGGGGCTGCAGGGGCCGGGACAATGGTCGTGGCCAAGTTTGGGGCGGCTCGGGCCGAAAACGCGGCCTCCAGAGCGTCCAGAAGTTCTGAACTCTGGAAGGCAGCCGTTACATCGCCCCCCCCGAGGGTCATGGGGGTCAAACTCGGCCAGCCGGCGGCGGGGTCCGGGACAAGGGTCGTGGCCAAGTTTGGGGGGGCTTAGGCCGAAAATGCGGCCTCCAGAGCGTCCAGAAGTTCTGAACTGTAGAAGGCCGCCGTCACGTCGCCTCCCTGGGGGTCACGGGGGTCAAAGTCGGCCAGCGGCTGGCCGGGGTCCGGGACAAGGGTCGTGGCCAAGTTTGGGGGGGCTTAGGCCGAAAATGCGGCCTCCAGAGCGTCCAGAAGTTCGGAACTGTGGAAGGCCTCCGTGACGTCGCCTCCCTGGGGGTCACGGGGGTCAAAGTCGGCCAGCGGCTGGCCAGGGCCGGGACGTGGGTCGTGGCCAAGTTTGGGGCGGCTCGGGCCGAAAATGCGGCCTCCAGAGCGTCCAGAAGTTCTGAACTCTGAAGGCCGCCGTGACGTCGCCTCCCTGGTGGTCAAAGTGGTCAAACTCGCCCAGAAGGAGGCGGGGACAGGGACAAGGGTCGTGGCAAATGCGGCCTCCAGAGCGTCCAGAAGTTCTAAACTCTGGAAGGCCGCCGTGACGTCGCCCTCCGGGGGTCATGGGGTGAAACTCGGCCAGCCGGCGGCGGGGTCCGGGACAAGGGTCGTGGCCAAGTTTGGGGCGGCTCGGGCCGAAAATGCGGCCTCCAGAGCGTCCAGAAGTTCTGAACTCTGAAGGCCGCCGTGACGTCGCCTCCCTGGGGGTCATGGGGGTCAAACTCGGCCAGCGGCTGGCCGGGGCCGGGACGTGGGTCCTGGCCAAGTTTGGGGCGGCTCGGGCCGAAAATGCGGCCTCCAGAGCATCCAGAAGTTCTGAACTCTGAAGGCCGCCGTGACGTCGCCTCCCTGGGGGTCAAAGTGGTCAAACTCGCCCAGAAGGAGGCGGGGACAGGGACAAGGGTCGTGGCAAAGTTTGGGAAAGCTTAGGCCGAAAATGCGGCCTCCAGGGCGTCCAGAAATTCTAAAATCTGGAAGGCCGCCGTGAAGTCGCCCCCCGGGGGTCATGGGGTTCAAACTCGGTCAGCCGGCGTCGGGGTCCGGGACAAGGGTCGTGGCAAAGTTTGGGGCGGCTCGGGCCGAAAATGCGGCCTCCAGAGCGTCCAGAAGTTCTGAACTGTAGAAGGCCGCCGTGACGTCGCCTCCCTGGGGGTCACGGGGATCAAACTCGGCCAGCGGCTGGCCGGGGCCGGGACGTGGGTCGTGGCCAAGTTTGGGGCGGCTCGGGCCGAAAATGCGGCCTCCAGAGCGTCCAGAAGTTCTGAACTCTGAAGGCCGCCGTGACGTCGCCTCCCTGGGGGTCAAAGTGGTCAAACTCGCCCAGAAGGAGGCGGGGACAGGGACAAGGGTCGTGGCAAAGTTTGGGAAAGCTTAGGCCGAAAATGCGGCCTCCAGGGCGTCCAGAAATTCTAAACTCTGGAAGGCCGCCGTGACGTCGCCTCCCTGGGGGTCACGGGGGTCAAACTCGGCCAGCGGCTGGCCGGGGCCGGGACGTGGGTCGTGGCCAAGTTTGGGGCGGCTCGGGCCGAAAATGCGGCCTCCAGAGCGTCCAGAAGTTCTGAACTCTAGAAGGCCGCCGTCACGTCGCCCCCCGGGGGTCAAACTTGGCCAGGGGGCTGCAGGGGCCGGGAAAATGGTCGTGGCCAAGTTTGGGGCGGATCGGGCCGAAAATGCGGCCTCCAGAGCGTCCAGAAGTTCTGAACTCCGGAAGGCCGCCGTCACGTCGCCCCCCGGGGGTCGCGATGTTCAAACTTGGCCAGGGGGCTGCAGGGGCCGGGACAATGGTCGTGGCCAAGTTTGGGGCGGCTCGGGCCGAAAACGCGGCCTCCAGAGCGTCCAGAAGTTCTGAAATCTGGAAGGCAGCCGTTACATCGCCCCCCCGAGGGTCATGGGGGTCAAACTCGGCCAGCCGGCGGCGGGGTCCGGGACGTGGGTCGTGGCCAAGTTTGGGGCGGCTCGGGCCGAAAATGCGGCCTCCAGAGCGTCCAGAAGTTCTGAACTCTGAAGGCCGCCGTGACGTCGCCTCCCTGGGGGTCAAAGTGGTCAAACTCGCCCAGAAGGAGGCGGGGACAGGGACAAGGGTCGTGGCAAAGTTTGGGAAAGCTTAGGCCGAAAATGCGGCCTCCAGGGCGTCCAGAAATTCTAAAATCTGGAAGGCCGCCGTGAAGTCGCCCCCCGGGGGTCATGGGGGTCAAACTCGGTCAGCCGGCGTCGGGGTCCGGGACAAGGGTCGTGGCAAAGTTTGGGGCGGCTCGGGCCGAAAATGCGGCCTCCAGAGCGTCCAGAAGTTCTGAACTGTAGAAGGCCGCCGTGACGTCGCCTCCCTGGGGGTCACGGGGGTCAAACTCGGCCAGCGGGCGGCGGGGGCCGGGACAAGGGTCGTAGCAAAGTTAAGGAAAGCTTAGGCCGAAAATGCGGCCTCCAGGGCGTCCAGAAATTCTAAACTCTGGAAGGCCGCCGTGACGTCGCCCCCCGGGGGTCATATGGTGAAACTCGGCCAGCCGGCGGCAGGGTACGGGACAAGGGTCGTGGCCAAGTTTGGGGCGGCTCGGGCCGAAAATGCGGCCTCCAGAACGTCCAGAATTTCTGAACTGTAGAAGGCCGCCGTGACGTCGCCCCCGGGGGTCACGGGGGTCAAACTCGACCAGCGGGCGGCGGGGGCCGGGACGTAGGTCGTGGCAAAGTTTGGGAAAGCTTAGGCCGAAAATGCGGCCTCCAGAGCGTCCAGAAGTTCTGAACTCTGGAAGGCAGCCGTTACATCGCCCCCCCCGAGGGTCATGGGGGTCAAACTCGGCCAGCCGGCGGCGGGGTCCGGGACAAGGGTCGTGGCCAAGTTTGGGGGGCTTAGGCCGAAAATGCGGCCTCCAGAGCGTCCAGAAGTTCTGAACTGTAGAAGGCCGCCGTGACGTCGCCTGCCTGGGGGTCACGGGGGTCAAAGTCGGCCAGCGGCTGGCCAGGGCCGGGACGTGGGTCGTGGCCAAGTTTGGGGCGGCTCGGGCCGAAAATGCGGCCTCCAGAGCGTCCAGAAGTTCTGAACTCTGAAGGCCGCCGTGACGTCGCCTCCCTGGGGGTCAAAGTGGTCAAACTCACCCAGAAGGAGGCGGGGACAGGGACAAGGGTCGTGGCAAAACTTGGCCAGGGGGCTGCAGGGGCCGGGACAATGGTCGTGGCCAAGTTTGGGGCGGCTCGGGCCGAAAACGCGGCCTCCAGAGCGTCCGGAAGTTCTGAACTGTAGAAGGCCGCCGTGACGTCGCCTCCCTGGGGGTCACGGGGGTCAAACTCGGCCAGCGGCTGGCTGGGGCCGGGACGTGGGTCGTGGCCAAGTTTGGGGCGGCTCGGGCCGAAAATGCGGCCTCCAGAGCGTCCAGAAGTTCTGAACTCTGAAGGCCGCCGTGACGTCGCCCCACCGGGGGTCACGGGGGTCAAACCAGGCCCGCCGGCGGCGGGGACCGGGACGTGCGTCGTAGCTAAGTTTGGGGCGGCTCGGGCCGAAAATGCGGCCTCCAGAGCGTCCAGAAGTTCTGAACTCTGGAAGGCCGCCGTCACGTCGCCCCCCGGGGGTCAAACTCGGCCAGCCGGCGACAGGGGCTGGGACAAGCGTCGTGGCCAAGTTTGGGGGGCTCCGGCCGTAAATGCGGCCTCCAGAGCGTCCAGAACTTCTGAACTCTGAAAGGCCGGCGTCACGTCGCCCACCGGGGGTTGCGGGGGTCAAACTCGGCCAGCCGGCGGCAGTGGCTGGGACAAGGGTCGTGGCCAAGTTTGGGTGGGCTCCGGCCGTAAATGCGGCCTCAAGAGCGTCCAGAAGTTCTGAACTCTGGAAGGCCGCCGTCACGTCGCCCCCCGGGGGTCAAACTTGGCCAGGGGGCTGCAGGGGCCGGGAAAATGGTCGTGGCCAAGTTTGGGAAGGATCGGGCCGAAAATGCGGCCTCCAGAGCGTCCAGAAGTTCTGAACTGTAGAAGGCCGGCGTCACGTCGCCCACCGGGGGTTGCGGGGGTCAAACTTGGCCAGGGGGCTGCAGGGGCCGGGAAAATGGTCGTGGCCAAGTTTGGGGCGGATCGGGCCGAAAATGCGGCCTCAAGAGCGTCCAGAACTTCTGAACTCTGGAAGGCCGCCGTCACGTCGCCCCCCGGGGATCACGGGGGTCAAACTTGGCCAGGGGGCTGCAGGGGCCGGGAAAATGGTCGTGGCCAAGTTTGGGGCGGATCGGGCCGAAAATGCGGCCTCCAGAGCGTCCAGAAGTTCTGAACTCCGGAAGGCCGCCGTCACGTCGCCCCCCGGGGGTTGCGGGGTTCAAACTTGGCCAGGGGGCTGCAGGGGCCGGGACAATGGTCGTGGCCAAGTTTGGGGCGGCTCGGGCCGAAAACGCGGCCTCCAGAGCGTCCAGAAGTTCTGAACTCTGGAAGGCAGCCGTTACATCGCCCCCCCCGAGGGTCATGGGGGTCAAACTCGGCCAGCCGGCGGCGGGGTCCGGGACAAGGGTCGTGGCCAAGTTTGGGGGGGCTTAGGCCGAAAATGCGGCCTCCAGAGCGTCCAGAAGTTCTGAACTGTAGAAGGCCGCCGTCACGTCGCCTCCCTGGGGGTCACGGGGGTCAAAGTCGGCCAGCGGCTGGCCGGGGTCCGGGACAAGGGTCGTGGCCAAGTTTGGGGGGGCTTAGGCCGAAAATGCGGCCTCCAGAGCGTCCAGAAGTTCGGAACTGTGGAAGGCCTCCGTGACGTCGCCTCCCTGGGGGTCACGGGGGTCAAAGTCGGCCAGCGGCTGGCCAGGGCCGGGACGTGGGTCGTGGCCAAGTTTGGGGCGGCTCGGGCCGAAAATGCGGCCTCCAGAGCGTCCAGAAGTTCTGAACTCTGAAGGCCGCCGTGACGTCGCCTCCCTGGTGGTCAAAGTGGTCAAACTCGCCCAGAAGGAGGCGGGGACAGGGACAAGGGTCGTGGCAAATGCGGCCTCCAGAGCGTCCAGAAGTTCTGAACTCTGGAAGGCCGCCGTCACGTCGCCCCCCGGGGGTCAAACTCGGCCAGCCGGCGGCAGGGGCTGGGACAAGCGTCGTGGCCATGTTTGGGGGGCTCCGGCCGTAAATGCGGCCTCCAGAGCGTCCAGAACTTCTGAACTCTGAAAGGCCGGCGTCACGTCGCCCACCGGGGGTCGCGGGGGTCAAACTTGGCCAGGGGGCTGCAGGGGCCGGGAAAATGGTCGTGGCCAAGTTTGGGGCGGATCGGGCCGAAAATGCGGCCTCCAGAGCGTCCAGAACTTCTGAACTCTGGAAGGCCGCCGTCACGTCGCCCCCCGGGGATCACGGGGGTCAAACTCGGCCAGCCGGCGGCAGGGGCTGGGACAAGGGTCGTGGCCAAGTTTGGGTGGGCTCCGGCCGTAAATGCGGCCTCAAGAGCGTCCAGAAGTTCTGAACTCTAGAAGGCCGCCGTCACGTCGCCCCCCGGGGGTCAAACTTGGCCAGGGGGCTGCAGGGGCCGGGAAAATGGTCGTGGCCAAGTTTGGGGCGGATCAGGCCGAAAATGCGGCCTCCAGAGCGTCCAGAAGTTCTGAACTCCGGAAGGCCGCCGTCACGTCGCCCCCCGGGGGTCGCGGGGTTCAAACTTGGCCAGGGGGCTGCAGGGGCCGGGACAATGGTCGTGGCCAAGTTTGGGGCGGCTCGGGCCGAAAACGCGGCCTCCAGAGCGTCCAGAAGTTCTGAACTCTGGAAGGCAGCCGTTACATCGCCCCCCCGAGGGTCATGGGGGTCAAACTCGGCCAGCCGGCGGCGGGGTCCGGGACGTGGGTCGTGGCCAAGTTTGGGGCGGCTCGGGCCGAAAATGCGGCCTCCAGAGCGTCCAGAAGTTCTGAACTCTGAAGGCCGCCGTGACGTCGCCTCCCTGGGGGTCAAAGTGGTCAAACTCGCCCAGAAGGAGGCGGGGACAGGGACAAGGGTCGTGGCAAAGTTTGGGAAAGCTTAGGCCGAAAATGCGGCCTCCAGGGCGTCCAGAAATTCTAAAATCTGGAAGGCCGCCGTGAAGTCGCCCCCCGGGGGTCATGGGGGTCAAACTCGGTCAGCCGGCGTCGGGGTCCGGGACAAGGGTCGTGGCAAAGTTTGGGGCGGCTCGGGCCGAAAATGCGGCCTCCAGAGCGTCCAGAAGTTCTGAACTGTAGAAGGCCGCCGTGACGTCGCCTTCCTGGGGGTCACGGGGGTCAAACTCGGCCAGCGGGCGGCGGGGGCCGGGACAAGGGTCGTAGCAAAGTTAAGGAAAGCTTAGGCCGAAAATGCGGCCTCCAGGGCGTCCAGAAATTCTAAACTCTGGAAGGCAGCCGTGACGTCGCCCCCCGGGGGTCATATGGTGAAACTCGGCCAGCCGGCGGCAGGGTACGGGACAAGGGTCGTGGCCAAGTTTGGGGCGGCTCGGGCCGAAAATGCGGCCTCCAGAACGTCCAGAATTTCTGAACTGTAGAAGGCCGCCGTGACGTCGCCCCCGGGGGTCACGGGGGTCAAACTCGACCAGCGGGCGGCGGGGGCCGGGACGTAGGTCGTGGCAAAGTTTGGGAAAGCTTAGGCCGAAAATGCGGCCTCCAGAGCGTCCAGAAGTTCTGAACTCTGGAAGGCAGCCGTTACATCGCCCCCCCCGAGGGTCATGGGGGTCGAACTCGGCCAGCCGGCGGCGGGGTCCGGGACAAGGGTCGTGGCCAAGTTTGGGGGGGCTTAGGCCGAAAATGCGGCCTCCAGAGCGTCCAGAAGTTCTGAACTGTAGAAGGCCGCCGTGACGTCGCCTGCCTGGGGGTCACGGGGGTCAAAGTCGGCCAGCGGCTGGCCAGGGCCGGGACGTGGGTCGTGGCCAAGTTTGGGGCGGCTCGGGCCGAAAATGCGGCCTCCAGAGCGTCCAGAAGTTCTGAACTCTGAAGGCCGCCGTGACGTCGCCTCCCTGGGGGTCAAAGTGGTCAAACTCACCCAGAAGGAGGCGGGGACAGGGACAAGGGTCGTGGCAAAACTTGGCCAGGGGGCTGCAGGGGCCGGGACAATGGTCGTGGCCAAGTTTGGGGCGGCTCGGGCCGAAAACGCGGCCTCCAGAGCGTCCGGAAGTTCTGAACTGTAGAAGGCCGCCGTGACGTCGCCTCCCTGGGGGTCACGGGGGTCAAACTCGGCCAGCGGCTGGCTGGGGCCGGGACGTGGGTCGTGGCCAAGTTTGGGGCGGCTCGGGCCGAAAATGCGGCCTCCAGAGCGTCCAGAAGTTCTGAACTCTGAAGGCCGCCGTGACGTCGCCCCACCGGGGGTCACGGGGGTCAAACCAGGCCCGCCGGCGGCGGGGACCGGGACGTGCGTCGTAGCTAAGTTTGGGGAGGCTCGGGCCGAAAATGCGGCCTCCAGAGCGTCCAGAAGTTCTGAACTCTGGAAGGCCGCCGTCACGTCGCCCCCCGGGGGTCAAACTCGGCCAGCCGGCGACAGGGGCTGGGACAAGCGTCGTGGCCAAGTTTGGGGTGCTCCGGCCGTAAATGCGGCCTCCAGAGCGTCCAGAACTTCTGAACTCTGAAAGGCCGGCGTCACGTCGCCCACCGGGGGTTGCGGGGGTCAAACTCGGCCAGCCGGCGGCAGTGGCTGGGACAAGGGTCGTGGCCAAGTTTGGGTGGGCTCCGGCCGTAAATGCGGCCTCAAGAGCGTCCAGAAGTTCTGAACTCTGGAAGGCCGCCGTCACGTCGCCCCCCGGGGGTCAAACTTGGCCAGGGGGCTGCAGGGGCCGGGAAAATGGTCGTGGCCAAGTTTGGGAAGGATCGGGCCGAAAATGCGGCCTCCAGAGCGTCCAGAAGTTCTGAACTGTAGAAGGCCGGCGTCACGTCGCCCACCGGGGGTTGCGGGGGTCAAACTTGGCCAGGGGGCTGCAGGGGCCGGGAAAATGGTCGTGGCCAAGTTTGGGGCGGATCGGACCGAAAATGCGGCCTCAAGAGCGTCCAGAACTTCTGAACTCTGGAAGGCCGCCGTCACGTCGCCCCCCGGGGATCACGGGGGTCAAACTTGGCCAGGGGGCTGCAGGGGCCGGGAAAATGGTCGTGGCCAAGTTTGGGGCGGATCGGGCCGAAAATGCGGCCTCCAGAGCGTCCAGAAGTTCTGAACTCCGGAAGGCCGCCGTCACGTCGCCCCCCGGGGGTTGCGGGGTTCAAACTTGGCCAGGGGGCTGCAGGGGCCGGGACAATGGTCGTGGCCAAGTTTGGGGCGGCTCGGGCCGAAAACGCGGCCTCCAGAGCGTCCAGAAGTTCTGAACTCTGGAAGGCAGCCGTTACATCGCCCCCCCCGAGGGTCATGGGGGTCAAACTCGGCCAGCCGGCGGCGGGGTCCGGGACAAGGGTCGTGGCCAAGTTTGGGGGGGCTTAGGCCGAAAATGCGGCCTCCAGAGCGTCCAGAAGTTCTGAACTGTAGAAGGCCGCCGTCACGTCGCCTCCCTGGGGGTCACGGGGGTCAAAGTCGGCCAGCGGCTGGCCGGGGTCCGGGACAAGGGTCGTGGCCAAGTTTGGGGGGGCTTAGGCCGAAAATGCGGCCTCCAGAGCGTCCAGAAGTTCGGAACTGTGGAAGGCCTCCGTGACGTCGCCTCCCTGGGGGTCACGGGGGTCAAAGTCGGCCAGCGGCTGGCCAGGGCCGGGACGTGGGTCGTGGCCAAGTTTGGGGCGGCTCGGGCCGAAAATGCGGCCTCCAGAGCGTCCAGAAGTTCTGAACTCTGAAGGCCGCCGTGACGTCGCCTCCCTGGTGGTCAAAGTGGTCAAACTCGCCCAGAAGGAGGCGGGGACAGGGACAAGGGTCGTGGCAAATGCGGCCTCCAGAGCGTCCAGAAGTTCTAAACTCTGGAAGGCCGCCGTGACGTCGCCCTCCGGGGGTCATGGGGTGAAACTCGGCCAGCCGGCGGCGGGGTCCGGGACAAGGGTCGTGGCCAAGTTTGGGGCGGCTCGGGCCGAAAATGCGGCCTCCAGAGCGTCCAGAAGTTCTGAACTCTGAAGGCCGCCGTGACGTCGCCTCCCTGGGGGTCATGGGGGTCAAACTCGGCCAGCGGCTGGCCGGGGCCGGGACGTGGGTCCTGGCCAAGTTTGGGGCGGCTCGGGCCGAAAATGCGGCCTCCAGAGCATCCAGAAGTTCTGAACTCTGAAGGCCGCCGTGACGTCGCCTCCCTGGGGGTCAAAGTGGTCAAACTCGCCCAGAAGGAGGCGGGGACAGGGACAAGGGTCGTGGCAAAGTTTGGGAAAGCTTAGGCCGAAAATGCGGCCTCCAGGGCGTCCAGAAATTCTAAAATCTGGAAGGCCGCCGTGAAGTCGCCCCCCGGGGGTCATGGGGGTCAAACTCGGTCAGCCGGCGTCGGGGTCCGGGACAAGGGTCGTGGCAAAGTTTGGGGCGGCTCGGGCCGAAAATGCGGCCTCCAGAGCGTCCAGAAGTTCTGAACTGTAGAAGGCCGCCGTGACGTCGCCTCCCTGGGGGTCACGGGGGTCAAACTCGGCCAGCGGGCGGCGGGGACCGGGACAAGGGTCGTAGCAAAGTTTAGAAAAGCTTAGGCCGAAAATGCGGCCTCCAGGGCGTCCAGAAATTCTAAACTTTGGAAGGCCGCCGTGAAGTCGCCCCCCGGGGGTCATGGGGGTCAAACTCGGTCAGCCGGCGTCGGGGTCCAGGACAAGGGTCGTGGCAAAGTTTGGGGCGGCTCGGGCCGAAAATGCGGCCTCCAGAGCGTCCAGAAGTTCTGAACTGTAGAAGGCCGCCGTGACGTCGCCTCCCTGGGGGTCAAGGTGGTCAAACTCGGCCAGCGGGCGGCGGGGGCCGGGACAAGGGTCGTAGCAAAGTTAAGGAAAACTTAGGCCGAAAATGCGGCCTCCAGGGCGTCCAGAAATTCTAAACTCTGGAAGGCCGCCGTGACGTCGCCCCCCCGGGGTCATGGGGTGAAACTCGGCCAGCCGGCGGCAGGGTCCGGGACAAGGGTCGTGGCCAAGTTTGGGGCGGCTCGGGCCGAAAATGCGGCCTCCAGAACGTCCAGAAGTTCTGAACTGTAGAAGGCCGCCGTGACGTCGCCCCCGGGGTCACGGGGGTCAAACTCGGCCAGCGGGCGGCGGGGGCCGGGACGTAGGTCGTGGCAAAGTTTGGGAAAGCTTAGGCCGAAAATGCGGCCTCCAGAGCGTCGAGAAGTTCTGAACTGTAGAAGGCCGCCGTGACGTCGCCTCCCTGGGGGTCACGGGGGTCAAACTCGGCCAGCGGCTGGCCGGGGCCGGGACGTGGGTCGTGGCCAAGTTTGGGGCGGCTCGGGCCGAAAATGCGGCCTCCAGAGCGTCCAGAAGTTCTGAACTCTGAAGGCCGCCGTGACGTCGCCCCACCGGGGGTCACGGGGGTCAAACCAGGCCCGCCGGCGGCGGGGACCGGGACGTGCGTCGTAGCTAAGTTTGGGGCGGCTCGGGCCGAAAATGCGGCCTCCAGAGCGTCCAGAAGTTCTGAACTCTGGAAGGCCGCCGTCACGTCGCCCCCCGGGGGTCAAACTCGGCCAGCCGGCGACAGGGGCTGGGACAAGCGTCGTGGCCAAGTTTGGGGGGCTCTGTCCGTAAATGCGGCCTCCAGAGCGTCCAGAACTTCTGAACTCTGAAAGGCCGGCGTCACGTCGCCCACCGGGGGTCGCGGGGGTCAAACTTGGCCAGGGGGCTGCAGGGGCCGGGAAAATGGTCGTGGCCAAGTTTGGGGCGGATCGGGCCGAAAATGCGGCCTCCAGAGCGTCCAGAACTTCTGAACTCTGGAAGGCCGCCGTCACGTCGCCCCCCGGGGATCACGGGGGTCAAACTCGGCCAGCCGGCAGCAGGGGCTGGGACAAGGGTCGTGGCCAAGTTTGGGGGGGCTCCGGCCGTAAATGCGGCCTCAAGAGCGTCCAGAAGTTCTGAACTCTAGAAGGCCGCCGTCACGTCGCCCCCCGGGGGTCGCGGGGTTCAAACTTGGCCAGGGGGCTGCAGGGGCCGGGACAATGGTCGTGGCCAAGTTTGGGGCGGCTCGGGCCGAAAACGCGGCCTCCAGAGCGTCCAGAAGTTCTGAACTCTGGAAGGCAGCCGTTACATCGCCCCCCCGAGGGTCATGGGGGTCAAACTCGGCCAGCCGGCGGCGGGGTCCGGGACAAGGGTCGTGGCCAAGTTTGGGGGGGCTTAGGCCGAAAATGCGGCCTCCAGAGCGTCCAGAAGTTCTGAACTGTAGAAGGCCGCCGTGACGTCGCCTCCCTGGGGGCACGGGGGTCAAAGTCGGCCAGCGGCTGGCCAGGGCCGGGACGTGGGTCGTGGCCAAGTTTGGGGCGGCTCGGGCCGAAAATGCGGCCTCCAGAGCGTCCAGAAGTTCTGAACTCTGAAGGCCGCCGTGACGTCGCCTCCCTGGGGGTCAAAGTGGTCAAACTCACCCAGAAGGAGGCGGGGACAGGGACAAGGGTCGTGGCAAAGTTTGGGAAAGCTTAGGCCGAAAATGCGGCCTCCAGGGCGTCCAGAAATTCTAAACTCTGGAAGGCTGCCGTGACGTCGCCCCTGGGGGTCATGGGGGTCAAACTCGGCCAGCCGGCGTCGGGGTCCGGGACAAGGGTCGTGGCCAAGTTTGGGGCGGCTCGGGCCGAAAATGCGGCCTCCAGAGCGTCCAGAAGTTCTGAACTGTAGAAGGCCGCCGTGACGTCGCCTCCCTGGGGGTCACGGGGGTCAAACTCGGCCAGCGGCTGGCCGGGGCTGGGACGTGGGTCGTGGCCAAGTTTGGGGCGGCTCGGGCCGAAAATGCGACCTCCAGAACGTCCAGAAGTTCTGAACTGTAGAAGGCCGCCGTGACGTCGCCCCCGGGGGTCACGGGGGTCAAACTCGGCCAGCGGGCGGCGGGGGCCGGGACGTAGGTCGTGGCAAAGTTTGGGAAAGCTTAGGCCGAAAATGCGGCCTCCAGGGCGTCCAGAAATTCTAAACTCTGGAAGGCCGCCGTGAAGTCGCCCCCCGGGGGTCATGGGGGTCAAACTCGGTCAGCCGGCGTCGGGGTCCAGGACAAGGGTCGTGGCAAAGTTTGGGGCGGCTCGGGCCGAAAATGCGGCCTCCAGAGCGTCCAGAAGTTCTGAACTGTAGAAGGCCGCCGTGACGTCGCCTCCCTGGGGGTCAAGGTGGTCAAACTCGGCCAGCGGGCGGCGGGGGCCGGGACAAGGGTCGTAGCAAAGTTAAGGAAAACTTAGGCCGAAAATGCGGCCTCCAGGGCGTCCAGAAATTCTAAACTCTGGAAGGCCGCCGTGACGTCGCCCCCCCGGGGTCATGGGGTGAAACTCGGCCAGCCGGCGGCAGGGTCCGGGACAAGGGTCGTGGCCAAGTTTGGGGCGGCTCGGGCCGAAAATGCGGCCTCCAGAACGTCCAGAAGTTCTGAACTGTAGAAGGCCGCCGTGACGTCAAACTCGGCCAGCGGGCGGCGGGGGCCGGGACGTAGGTCGTGGCAAAGTTTGGGAAAGCTTAGGCCGAAAATGCGGCCTCCAGAGCGTCGAGAAGTTCTGAACTGTAGAAGGCCGCCGTGACGTCGCCTCCCTGGGGGTCACGGGGGTCAAACTCGGCCAGCGGCTGGCCGGGGCCGGGACGTGGGTCGTGGCCAAGTTTGGGGCGGCTCGGGCCGAAAATGCGGCCTCCAGAGCGTCCAGAAGTTCTGAACTCTGAAGGCCGCCGTGACGTCGCCCCACCGGGGGTCACGGGGGTCAAACCAGGCCCGCCGGCGGCGGGGACCGGGACGTGCGTCGTAGCTAAGTTTGGGGCGGCTCGGGCCGAAAATGCGGCCTCCAGAGCGTCCAGAAGTTCTGAACTCTGGAAGGCCGCCGTCACGTAGCCCCCCGGGGGTCAAACTCGGCCAGCCGGCGACAGGGGCTGGGACAAGCGTCGTGGCCAAGTTTGGGGGGCTCCGTCCGTAAATGCGGCCTCCAGAGCGTCCAGAACTTCTGACCTCTGAAAGGCCGGCGTCACGTCGCCCACCGGGGGTCGCGGGGGTCAAACTTGGCCAGGGGGCTGCAGGGGCTGGGACAATGGTCGTGGCCAAGTTTGGGGCGGCTCGGGCCGAAAACGTGGCCTCCAGAGCGTCCAGAAGTTCTGAACTCTGGAAGGCAGCCGTTACATCGCCCCCCCGAGGGTCATGGGGGTCAAACTCGGCCAGCCGGCGGCGGGGTCCGGGACGTGGGTCGTGGCCAAGTTTGGGGGGGCTTAGGCCGAAAATGCGGCCTCCAGAGCGTCCAGAAGTTCTGAACTGTAGAAGGCCGCCGTGACGTCGCCTCCCTGGGGGTCACGGGGGTCAAACTCGGCCAGCGGCTGGCCGGGGCTGGGACGTGGGTCGTGGCCAAGTTTGGGGCGGCTCGGGCCGAAAATGCGGCCTCCAGAACGTCCAGAAGTTCTGAACTGTAGAAGGCCGCCGTGACGTCGCCCCCGGGGGTCACGGGGGTCAAACTCGGCCAGCGGGCGGCGGGGGCCGGGACGTAGGTCGTGGCAAAGTTTGGGAAAGCTTAGGCCGAAAATGCGGCCTCCAGAGCGTCGAGAAGTTCTGAACACTGAAGGCCGCCGTGACGTCGCCCCACCGGGGGTCACGGGGGTCAAACCAGGCCCGCCGGCGGCGGGGACCGGGACGTGCGTCGTAGCTAAGTTTGGGGCGGCTCGGGCCGAAAATGCGGCCTCCAGAGCGTCCAGAAGTTCTGAACTCTGGAAGGCCGCCGTAACGTCGCCCCTGGGGGTCATGGGGGTCAAACTCGGCCAGCCGGCGTCGGGGTCCGGGACAAGGGTCGTGGCAAAGTTTGGGGCGGCTCGGGCCGAAAATGCGGCCTCCAGAGCGTCCAGAAGTTCTGAACTGTAGAAGGCCGCCGTGACGTCGCCTCCCTGGGGGTCACGGGGGTCAAACTCGGCCAGCGGCTGGCCGGGGCTGGGACGTGGGTCGTGGCCAAGTTTGGGGCGGCTCGGGCCGAAAATGCGGCCTCCAGAACGTCCAGAAGTTCTGAACTGTAGAAGGCCGCCGTGACGTCGCCCCCGGGGGTCACGGGGGTCAAACTCGGCCAGCGGGCGGCGGGGGCCGGGACGTAGGTCGTGGCCAAGTTTGGGGCGGCTCGGGCCGAAAATGTGGCCTCCAGAACGTCAAGAAGTTCTGAACTGTAGAAGGCCGCCGTGACGTCGCCCCCGGGGGTCACGGGGGTCAAACTCGGCCAGCGGGCGGCGGGGGCCGGGACGTAGGTCGTGGCAAAGTTTGGGAAAGCTTAGGCCGAAAATGCGGCCTCCAGAGCGTTGAGAAGTTCTGAACTGTAGAAGGCCGCCGTGATGTCGCCTCCCTGGGGGTCACGGGGATCAAACTCGGCCAGCGGCTGGCCGGGGCCGGGATGTGGGTCGTGGCCAAGTTTGGGGCGGCTCGGGCCGAAAATGCGGCCTCCAGAGCGTCCAGAAGTTCTGAACTCTGAAGGCCGCCGTGACGTCGCCCCACCGGGGGTCACGGGGGTCAAACCAGGCCCGCCGGCGGCAGGGGCTGGGACAAGGGTCGTGGCCAAGTTTGGGGGGGCTCCGGCCGTAAATGCGGCCTCAAGAGCGTCCAGAAGTTCTGAACTCTGTCAAACTCGGTCAAACTTGGCCAGGGGGCTGCAGAGGCCGGGAAAATGGTCGTGGCCAAGTTTGGGGCGGATCGGGCCGAAAATGCGGCCTCCAGAGCGTCCAGAAGTTCTGAACTCTGGAAGGCCGCCGTCACGTCGCCCCCCGGGGGTCGCGGGGGTAAAACTTGGCCAGGGGGCTGCAGGGGCCGGGAAAATGGTCGTGGCCAAGTTTGGGAAGGATCGGGCCGAAAATGCGGCCTCCAGAGCGTCCAGAAGTTCTGAACTCTGGAAGGCCGCCGTGACGTCGCCCCACCGGGGGTCACGGGGTCAAACTCGGCCAGCCGGTGTCGGGGTCCGGGACAAGGGTCGTGGTCAGGTCTGGGGCGGCTCAGGCCGAAAATGTGGCCTCCAGAGCGTCCAGAAGTTCTGAACTGTAGAAGGCCGCCGTGACGTCGCCTCCCTGGGGGTCAAAGGGGTCAAACTCGCCCAGTAAGAGGCGGGGACAGGGACAAGGGTCGTGGCAAAGTTTGGGAAAGCTTAGGCCGAAAATGCGGCCTCCAGGGCGTCCAGAAATTCTAAACTCTGGAAGGCCGCCGTGAAGTCGCCCCCCGGGGGTCATGGGGGTCAAACTCGGTCATCTGGCGTCGGGGTCCGGGACAAGGGTCGTGGCAAAGTTTGGGGCGGCTCGGGCCGAAAATGCGGCCTCCAGAGCGTCCAGAAGTTCTGAACTGTAGAAGGCCGCCGTGACGTCGCCTCCCTGGGGGTCACGGGGGTCAAACTCGGCCAGCGGGCGGCGGGGGCCGGGACAAGGGTCGTAGCAAAGTTAAGGAAAGCTTAGGCCGAAAATGCGGCCTCCAGGGCGTCCAGAAATTCTAAACTCTGGAAGGCCGCCGTGACGTCGCCCCCCGGGTGTCATGGGGTGAAACTCGGCCAGCCGGCGGCAGGGTCCGGGACAAGGGTCGTGGCCAAGTTTGGGGCGGCTCGGGCCGAAAATGCGGCCTCCAGAACGTCCAGAAGTTCTGAACTGTAGAAGGCCGCCGTGACGTCACCCCCGGGGGTCACGGGGGTCAAACTCGGCCAGCGGGCGGCGGGGGCCGGGACGTAGGTCGTGGCAAAGTTTGGGAAAGCTTAGGCCGAAAATGCGGCCTCCAGAGCGTCGAGAAGTTCTGAACACTGAAGGCCGCCGTGACGTCGCCCCACCGGGGGTCACGGGGGTCAAACCAGGCCCGCCGGCGGCGAGGACCGGGACGTGCGTCGTAGCTAAGTTTGGGGCGGCTCGGGCCGAAAATGCGGCCTCCAGAGCGTCCAGAAGTTCTGAACTCTGGAAGGCCGCCGTCACGTCGTCCCCCGGGGGTCAAACTCGGCCAGCCGGCGACAGGGGCTGGGACAAGCGTCGTGGCCAAGTTTGGAGGGCTCCGGCCGTAAATGCGGCCTCCAGAGCGTCCAGAACTTCTGAACTCTGAAAGGCCGGCGTCACGTCGCCCACCGGGGGTCGCGGGGGTCAAACTTGGCCAGGGGGCTGCAGGGGCCGGGAAAATGGTCGTGGCCAGGTTTGGGGCGGATCGGGCCGAAAATGCGGCCTCCAGAGCGTCCAGAACTTCTGAACTCTGGAAGGCCGCCGTCACGTCGCCCCCCGGGGATCACGTGGGTCAAACTCGGCCAGCCGGCGGCAGGGGCTGGGACAAGGGTCGTGGCCAAGTTTGGGGGGGCTCCGGCCGTAAATGCGGCCTCAAGAGCGTCCAGAAGTTCTGAACTCTAGAAGGCCGCCGTCACGTCGCCCCCCGGGGGTCAAACTTGGCCAGGGGGCTGCAGGGGCCGGGAAAATGGTCGTGGCCAAGTTTGGGGCGGATCGGGCCGAAAATGCGGCCTCCAGAGCGTCCAGAAGTTCTGAACTCTGGAAGGCAGCCGTTACATCGCCCCCCCGAGGGTCATGGGGGTCAAACTCGGCCAGCCGGCGGCGGGGTCCGGGACAAGGGTCGTGGCCAAGTTTGGGGGGGCTTAGGCCGAAAATGCGGCCTCCAGAGCGTCCAGAAGTTCTGAACTGTAGAAGGCCGCCGTGACGTCGCCTCCCTGGGGGTCACGGCGGTCAAACTCGGCCAGCTGGCGGCGGGGGCCGGGACGTAGGTCGTGGCAAAGTTTGGGAAAGCTTAGGCCGAAAATGCGGCCTCCAGAGCGTCGAGAAGTTCTGAACTGTAGAAGGCCGCCGTGACGTCGCCTCCCTTGGGGTCACGGGGGTCAAAGTCGGCCAGCGGCTGGCCGGGGCCGGGACGTGGGTCGTGGCCAAGTTTGGGGCGGCTCGGGCCGAAAATGCGGCCTCCAGAGCGTCCAGAAGTTCTGAACTCTGAAGGCCGCCGTGACGTCGCCTCCCTGGGGGTCAAAGTGGTCAAACTCGCCCAGAAGGAGGCGGGGACAGGGACAAGGGTCGTGGCAAAGTTTGGGAAAGCTTAGGCCGAAAATGCGGCCTCCAGGGCGTCCAGAAATTCTAAACTCTGGAAGGCCGCCGTGACGTCGCCCCTGGGGGTCATGGGGGTCAAACTCGGCCAGCCGGCGTCGGGGTCCGGGACAAGGGTCGTGGCCAAGTTTGGGGCGGCTCGGGCCGAAAATGCGGCCTCCAGAGCGTCCAGAAGTTCTGAACTGTAGAAGGCCGCCGTGACGTCGCCTCCCTGGGGGTCATGGGGTGAAACTCGGCCAGCCGGCGGCAGGGTCCGGGAAAAGGGTCGTGGCCAAGTTTGGGGCGGCTCGGGCCGAAAATGCGGCCTCCAGAACGTCCAGAAGTTCTGAACTGTAGAAGGCCGCCGTGACGTCGCCCCCGGGGGTCACGGGGGTCAAACTCGGCCAGCGGGCGGCGGGGGCCGGGACGTAGGTCGTGGCAAAGTTTGGGAAAGCTTAGGCCGAAAATGCGGCCTCCAGAGCGTCGAGAAGTTCTGAACTGTAGAAGGCCGCCGTGACGTCGCTTCCCTGGGGGTCACGGGGGTCAAACTCAACCAGCGGCTGGCCGGGGCCGGGACGTGGGTCGTGGCCAAGTTTGGGGCGGCTCGGGCCGAAAATGCGGCCTCCAGAGCGTCCAGAACTTCTGAACTCTGAAGGCCGCCGTGACGTCGCCCCACCGGGGGTCACGGGGGTCAAACCAGGCCCGCCGGCGGCGGGGACCGGGACGTGCGTCGTAGCTAAGTTTGGGGCGGCTCGGGCCGAAAATGCGGCCTCCAGAGCGTCCAGAAGTTCTGAACTCTGGAAGGCCGCCGTCACGTCGCCCCCCGGGGATCAAACTCGGCCAGCCGGCGACAGGGGCTGGGACAAGCGTCGTGGCCAAGTTTGGGGGGCTCCGGCCGTAAATGCGGCCTCCAGAGCGTCCAGAACTTCTGAACTCTGAAAGGCCGGCGTCACGTCGCCCACCGGGGGTCGCGGGGGTCAAACTTGGCCAGGGGGCTGCAGGGGCCGGGAAAATGGTCGTGGCCAAGTTTGGGAAGGATCGGGCCGAAAATGCGGCCTCCAGAGCGTCCAGAAGTTCTGACCACCGGAAGGCCGCCGTCACGTCGCCCCCCGGGGGTCGCGGGGTTCAAACTTGGCCAGGGGGCTGCAGGGGCCGGGACAATGGTCGTGGCCAAGTTTGGGGCGGCTCGGGCCGAAAACGCGGCCTCCAGAGCGTCCAGAAGTTCTGAACTCTGGAAGGCAGCCGTTACATCGCCCCCCCCCGAGGGTCATGGGGGTCAAACTCGGCCAGCCGGCGGCGGGGTCCGGGACAAGGGTCGTGGCCAAGTTTGGGGGGGCTTAGGCCGAAAATGCGGCCTCCAGAACGTCCAGAAGTTCTGAACTGTAAAGGCCGCCGTCACGTCGCCTCCCTGGGGGTCATGGGGGTCAAACTCGGCCAGCGGCTGGCCGGGGTCCGGGACAAGGGTCGTGGTTAAGTTTGGGGGGGCTTAGGCCGAAAATGCGGCCTCCAGAGCGTCCAGAAGTTCTGAACTCTGAAGGCCGCCGTGACGTCGCCTCACTGGGGGTCAAAGTGGTCAAACTCGCCCAGAAGGAGGCGGGGACAGGGACAAGGGTCGTGGCAAAGTTTGGGAAAGCTTAGGCCGAAAATGCGGCCTCCAGGGCGTCCAGAAATTCTAAACTCTGGAAGGCCGCGGTGACGTCGCCCCTGGGGGTCATGGGGGTCAAACTCGGCCAGCCGGCGTCGGGGTCCGGGACAAGGGTCGTGGCCAAGTTTGGGGCGGCTCTGGCCGAAAATGCGGCCTCCAGAGCGTCCAGAAGTTCTGAACTGTAGAAGGCCGCCGTGACGTCGCCTAGCTGGGGGTCACGGGGGTCAGACTCAGCCAGCGGGCGGCGGGGACCGGGACGTAGGTCGTGGCCAAGTTTAGGGCGGATCGGGCCGACAATGCGGCCTCCAGAGCGTCCAGAAGTTCTGAACTCTGGAAGGCCGCCGTCACGTCGCCCCCCGGGGGTCGCTGGGATCAAACTTGGCCAGGGGGCTGCAGGGGCCGGGACGTAGGTCGTGGCCAAGTTTGGGGCGGCTCGGGCCGAAAATGCGGCCTCCAGAGCGTCCAGAAGTTCTGAACTGTAGAAGGCCGCCGTGACGTCGCCTCCCTGGAAGTCACGGGGGTCAAACTCGGCCAGCGGGCGGCGGGGGCCGGGACAAGGGTCGTAGCAATGTTAAGGAAAGCTTAGGCCGAAAATGCGGCCTCCAGGGCGTCCAGAAATTCTAAACTCTGGAAGGCCGCCGTGACGTCGCCCCCCGGGGGTCATGGGGTGAAACTCGGCCAGCCGGCGGCAGGGTCCGGGACAAGGGTCGTGGCCAAGTTTGGGAAAGCTTAGGCCGAAAATGCGGCCTCCAGGGCGTCCAGAAATTCTAAACTCTGGAAGGCCGCCGTGAAGTCGCCCCCCGGGGGTCATGGGGGTCAAACTCGGTCAGCCGGCGTCGGGGTCCGGGACAAGGGTCGTGGCCAAGTTTGGGGCGGCTCGGGCCGAAAATGCGGCCTCCAGAACGTCCAGAAGTTCTGAACTGTAGAAGGCCGCCGTGACGTCGCCTCCCTGGGGGTCACGGCGGTCAAACTCGGCCAGCTGGCGGCGGGGGCCGGGACGTAGGTCGTGGCAAAGTTTGGGAAAGCTTAGGCCGAAAATGCGGCCTCCAGAGCGTCGAGAAGTTCTTAACTGTAGAAGGCCGCCGTCACGTCGCCCCCCGGGGGTCACGGGGGTCTAACTCGGCTAGCGGCTGGCCGGGGCCGGGACGTGGGTCGTGGCCAAGTTTGGGGCGGCTCGGGCCGAAAATGCGGCCTCCAGAGCGTCCAGAAATTCTGAACTCTGAAGGCCGCCGTGACGTCGCCCCACCGGGGGTCACGGGGGTCAAACCAGGCCCGCCGGCGGCGGGGACCGGGACGTGCGTCGTAGCTAAGTTTGGGGCGGCTCGGGCCGAAAATGCGGCCTCCAGAGCGTCCAGAAGTTCTGAACTCTGGAAGGCCGCCGTCACGTCGTCCCCCGGGGGTCAAACTCGGCCAGCCGGCGACAGGGGCTGGGACAAGCGTCGTGGCCAAGTTTGGGGGGCTCCGGCCGTAAATGCGGCCTCCAGAGCGTCCAGAACTTCTGAACTCTGAAAGGCCGGCGTCACGTCGCCCACAGGGGGTCGCGGGGGTCAAACTTGGCCAGGGGGCTGCAGGGGCCGGGAAAATGGTCGTGGCCAAGTTTGGGGCGGATCGGGCCGAAAATGCGGCCTCCAGAGCGTCCAGAACTTCTGAACTCTGGAAGGCCGCCGTCACGTCGCCCCCCCGGGGATCACGGGGGTCAAACTCGGCCAGCCGGCGGCAGGGGCTGGGACAAGGGTCGTGGCCAAGTTTGGGGGGGCTCCGGCCGTAAATGCGGCCTCAAGAGCGTCCAGAAGTTCTGAACTCTGGAAGGCCGCCGTCACGTCGCCCCCCGGGGGTCAAACTTGGCCAGGGGGCTGCAGGGGCCGGGAAAATGGTCGTGGCCAAGTTTGGGGCGGATCGGGCCGAAAATGCGGCCTCCAGAGCGTCCAGAAGTTCTGAACTCCGGAAGGCCGCCGTCACGTCGCCCCCCGAGGGTCGCGGGGTTCAAACTTGGCCAGGGGGCTGCAGGGGCCGGGAAAATGGTCGTGGCCAAGTTTGGGGCGGCTCGGGCCGAAAACGCGGCCTCCAGAGCGTCCAGAAGTTCTGAACTCTGGAAGGCAGCCGTTACATCGCCCCCACGAGGGTCATGGGGGTCAAACTCGGCCAGCCGGCGGCGGGGTCCGGGACAAGGGTCGTGGCCAAGTTTGGGGGGGCTTAGGCCGAAAATGCGGCCTCCAGAGCGTCCAGAAGTTCTGAACTGTAGAAGGCCGCCGTGACGTCGCCTCCCTGGGGGTCACGGGGATCAAAGTCGGCCAGCGGCTGGCCGGGGCCGGGACGTGGGTCGTGGCCAAGTTTGGGGCGGCTCGGGCCGAAAATGCGGCCTCCAGAGCGTCCAGAAGTTCTGAACTCTGAAGGCCGCCGTAACGTCGCCTCCCTGGGGGTCAAAGTGGTCAAACTCGCCCAGAAGGAGGCGGGGACAGGGACAAGGGTCGTGGCAAAGTTTGGGAAAGCTTAGGCCGAAAATGCGGCCTCCAGGGCGTCCAGAAATTCTAAACTCTGGAAGGCCGCCGTGACGTCGCCTCCCTGGGGGTCACGGGGGTCAAACTCGGCCAGCGGCTGGCCGGGGCCGGGACGTGGGTCGTGGCCAAGTTTGGGGCGGCTCGGGCCGAAAATGCGGCCTCCAGAGCGTCCAGAAGTTCTGAACTCTGAAGGCCGCCGTGACGTCGCCCCACCGGGGGTCACGGGGGTCAAACCAGGCCCGCCGGCGGCGGGGACCGGGACGTGCGTCGTAGCTAAGTTTGGGGCGGCTCGGGCCGAAAATGCGGCCTCCAGAGCGTCCAGAAGTTCTGAACTCTGGAAGGCCGCCGTCACGTCGCCCCCCGGGGGTCTAACTCGGCCAGCCGGCGGCAGGGGCTGGGACAAGCGTCGTGGCCATGTTTGGGGGGCTCCGGCCGTAAATGCGGCCTCCAGAGCGTCCTGAACTTCTGAACTCTGAAAGGCCGGCGTCACGTCGCCCACCGGGGGTCGTGGGGGTCAAACTTGGCCAGGGGGCTGCAGGGGCCGGGAAAATGGTCGTGGCCAAGTTTGGGGCGGATCGGGCCGAAAATGCGGCCTCCAGAGCGTCCAGAACTTCTGAACTCTGGAAGGCCGCCGTCACGTCGCCCCTCGGGAATCACGGGGGTCAAACTCGGCCAGCCGGCGGCAGGGGCTGGGACAAGGGTCGTGGCCAAGTTTGGGTGGGCTCCGGCCGTAAATGCGGCCTCAAGAGCGTCCAGAAGTTCTGAACTCTAGAAGGCCGCCGTCACGTCGCCCCCCGGGGGTCAAACTTGGCCAGGGGGCTGCAGGGGCCGGGAAAATGGTCGTGGCCAAGTTTGGGGCGGATCGGGCCGAAAATGCGGCCTCCAGAGCGTCCAGAAGTTCTGAACTCCGGAAGGCCGCCGTCACGTCGCCCCCCGGGGGTCGCGATGTTCAAACTTGGCCAGGGGGCTGCAGGGGCCGGGACAATGGTCGTGGCCAAGTTTGGGGCGGCTCGGGCCGAAAACGCGGCCTCCAGAGCGTCCAGAAGTTCTGAACTCTGGAAGGCAGCCGTTACATCGCCCCCCCGAGGGTCATGGGGGTCAAACTCGGCCAGCCGGCGGCGGGGTCCGGGACGTGGGTCGTGGCCAAGTTTGGGGCGGCTCGGGCCGAAAATGCGGCCTCCAGAGCGTCCAGAAGTTCTGAACTCTGAAGGCCGCCGTGACGTCGCCTCCCTGGGGGTCAAAGTGGTCAAACTCGCCCAGAAGGAGGCGGGGACAGGGACAAGGGTCGTGGCAAAGTTTGGGAAAGCTTAGGCCGAAAATGCGGCCTCCAGGGCGTCCAGAAATTCTAAAATCTGGAAGGCCGCCGTGAAGTCGCCCCCCGGGGGTCATGGGGGTCAAACTCGGTCAGCCGGCGTCGGGGTCCGGGACAAGGGTCGTGGCAAAGTTTGGGGCGGCTCGGGCCGAAAATGCGGCCTCCAGAGCGTCCAGAAGTTCTGAACTGTAGAAGGCCGCCGTGACGTCGCCTCCCTGGGGGTCACGGGGGTCAAACTCGGCCAGCGGGCGGCGGGGGCCGGGACAAGGGTCGTAGCAAAGTTAAGGAAAGCTTAGGCCGAAAATGCGGCCTCCAGGGCGTCCAGAAATTCTAAACTCTGGAAGGCCGCCGTGACGTCGCCCCCCGGGGGTCATATGGTGAAACTCGGCCAGCCGGCGGCAGGGTACGGGACAAGGGTCGTGGCCAAGTTTGGGGCGGCTCGGGCCGAAAATGCGGCCTCCAGAACGTCCAGAATTTCTGAACTGTAGAAGGCCGCCGTGACGTCGCCCCCGGGGGTCACGGGGGTCAAACTCGACCAGCGGGCGGCGGGGGCCGGGACGTAGGTCGTGGCAAAGTTTGGGAAAGCTTAGGCCGAAAATGCGGCCTCCAGAGCGTCCAGAAGTTCTGAACTCTGGAAGGCAGCCGTTACATCGCCCCCCCCGAGGGTCATGGGGGTCAAACTCGGCCAGCCGGCGGCGGGGTCCGGGACAAGGGTCGTGGCCAAGTTTGGGGGGGCTTAGGCCGAAAATGCGGCCTCCAGAGCGTCCAGAAGTTCTGAACTGTAGAAGGCCGCCGTGACGTCGCCTGCCTGGGGGTCACGGGGGTCAAAGTCGGCCAGCGGCTGGCCAGGGCCGGGACGTGGGTCGTGGCCAAGTTTGGGGCGGCTCGGGCCGAAAATGCGGCCTCCAGAGCGTCCAGAAGTTCTGAACTCTGAAGGCCGCCGTGACGTCGCCTCCCTGGGGGTCAAAGTGGTCAAACTCACCCAGAAGGAGGCGGGGACAGGGACAAGGGTCGTGGCAAAACTTGGCCAGGGGGCTGCAGGGGCCGGGACAATGGTCGTGGCCAAGTTTGGGGCGGCTCGGGCCGAAAACGCGGCCTCCAGAGCGTCCGGAAGTTCTGAACTGTAGAAGGCCGCCGTGACGTCGCCTCCCTGGGGGTCACGGGGGTCAAACTCGGCCAGCGGCTGGCTGGGGCCGGGACGTGGGTCGTGGCCAAGTTTGGGGCGGCTGGGGCCGAAAATGCGGCCTCCAGAGCGTCCAGAAGTTCTGAACTCTGAAGGCCGCCGTGACGTCGCCCCACCGGGGGTCACGGGGGTCAAACCAGGCCCGCCGGCGGCGGGGACCGGGACGTGCGTCGTAGCTAAGTTTGGGGCGGCTCGGGCCGAAAATGCGGCCTCCAGAGCGTCCAGAAGTTCTGAACTCTGGAAGGCCGCCGTCACGTCGCCCCCCGGGGGTCAAACTCGGCCAGCCGGCGACAGGGGCTGGGACAAGCGTCGTGGCCAAGTTTGGGGGGCTCCGGCCGTAAATGCGGCCTCCAGAGCGTCCAGAACTTCTGAACTCTGAAAGGCCGGCGTCACGTCGCCCACCGGGGGTTGCGGGGGTCAAACTCGGCCAGCCGGCGGCAGTGGCTGGGACAAGGGTCGTGGCCAAGTTTGGGTGGGCTCCGGCCGTAAATGCGGCCTCAAGAGCGTCCAGAAGTTCTGAACTCTGGAAGGCCGCCGTCACGTCGCCCCCCGGGGGTCAAACTTGGCCAGGGGGCTGCAGGGGCCGGGAAAATGGTCGTGGCCAAGTTTGGGAAGGATCGGGCCGAAAATGCGGCCTCCAGAGCGTCCAGAAGTTCTGAACTGTAGAAGGCCGGCGTCACGTCGCCCACCGGGGGTTGCGGGGGTCAAACTTGGCCAGGGGGCTGCAGGGGCCGGGAAAATGGTCGTGGCCAAGTTTGGGGCGGATCGGGCCGAAAATGCGGCCTCAAGAGCGTCCAGAACTTCTGAACTCTGGAAGGCCGCCGTCACGTCGCCCCCCGGGGATCACGGGGGTCAAACTTGGCCAGGGGGCTGCAGGGGCCGGGAAAATGGTCGTGGCCAAGTTTGGGGCGGATCGGGCCGAAAATGCGGCCTCCAGAGCGTCCAGAAGTTCTGAACTCCGGAAGGCCGCCGTCACGTCGCCCCCCGGGGGTTGCGGGGTTCAAACTTGGCCAGGGGGCTGCAGGGGCCGGGACAATGGTCGTGGCCAAGTTTGGGGCGGCTCGGGCCGAAAACGCGGCCTCCAGAGCGTCCAGAAGTTCTGAACTCTGGAAGGCAGCCGTTACATCGCCCCCCCCGAGGGTCATGGGGGTCAAACTCGGCCAGCCGGCGGCGGGGTCCGGGACAAGGGTCGTGGCCAAGTTTGGGGGGGCTTAGGCCGAAAATGCGGCCTCCAGAGCGTCCAGAAGTTCTGAACTGTAGAAGGCCGCCGTGACGTCGCCTCCCTGGGGGTCACGGGGGTCAAAGTCGGCCAGCGGCTGGCCGGGGTCCGGGACAAGGGTCGTGGCCAAGTTTGGGGGGGCTTAGGCCGAAAATGCGGCCTCCAGAGCGTCCAGAAGTTCGGAACTGTGGAAGGCCTCCGTGACGTCGCCTCCCTGGGGGTCACGGGGGTCAAAGTCGGCCAGCGGCTGGCCAGGGCCGGGACGTGGGTCGTGGCCAAGTTTGGGGCGGCTCGGGCCGAAAATGCGGCCTCCAGAGCGTCCAGAAGTTCTGAACTCTGAAGGCCGCCGTGACGTCGCCTCCCTGGTGGTCAAAGTGGTCAAACTCGCCCAGAAGGAGGCGGGGACAGGGACAAGGGTCGTGGCAAATGCGGCCTCCAGAGCGTCCAGAAGTTCTGAACTCTGGAAGGCCGCCGTCACGTCGCCCCCCGGGGGTCAAACTCGGCCAGCCGGCGGCAGGGGCTGGGACAAGCGTCGTGGCCATGTTTGGGGGGCTCCGGCCGTAAATGCGGCCTCCAGAGCGTCCAGAACTTCTGAACTCTGAAAGGCCGGCGTCACGTCGCCCACCGGGGGTCGCGGGGGTCAAACTTGGCCAGGGGGCTGCAGGGGCCGGGAAAATGGTCGTGGCCAAGTTTGGGGCGGATCGGGCCGAAAATGCGGCCTCCAGAGCGTCCAGAACTTCTGAACTCTGGAAGGCCGCCGTCACGTCGCCCCCCGGGGATCACGGGGGTCAAACTCGGCCAGCCGGCGGCAGGGGCTGGGACAAGGGTCGTGGCCAAGTTTGGGTGGGCTCCGGCCGTAAATGCGGCCTCAAGAGCGTCCAGAAGTTCTGAACTCTAGAAGGCCGCCGTCACGTCGCCCCCCGGGGGTCAAACTTGGCCAGGGGGCTGCAGGGGCCGGGAAAATGGTCGTGGCCAAGTTTGGGGCGGATCAGGCCGAAAATGCGGCCTCCAGAGCGTCCAGAAGTTCTGAACTCCGGAAGGCCGCCGTCACGTCGCCCCCCGGGGGTCGCGGGGTTCAAACTTGGCCAGGGGGCTGCAGGGGCCGGGACAATGGTCGTGGCCAAGTTTGGGGCGGCTCGGGCCGAAAACGCGGCCTCCAGAGCGTCCAGAAGTTCTGAACTCTGGAAGGCAGCCGTTACATCGCCCCCCCGAGGGTCATGGGGGTCGAACTCGGCCAGCCGGCGGCGGGGTCCGGGACGTGGGTCGTGGCCAAGTTTGGGGCGGCTCGGGCCGAAAATGCGGCCTCCAGAGCGTCCAGAAGTTCTGAACTCTGAAGGCCGCCGTGACGTCGCCTCCCTGGGGGTCAAAGTGGTCAAACTCGCCCAGAAGGAGGCGGGGACAGGGACAAGGGTCGTGGCAAAGTTTGGGAAAGCTTAGGCCGAAAATGCGGCCTCCAGGGCGTCCAGAAATTCTAAAATCTGGAAGGCCGCCGTGAAGTCGCCCCCCGGGGGTCATGGGGGTCAAACTCGGTCAGCCGGCGTCGGGGTCCGGGACAAGGGTCGTGGCAAAGTTTGGGGCGGCTCGGGCCGAAAATGCGGCCTCCAGAGCGTCCAGAAGTTCTGAACTGTAGAAGGCCGCCGTGACGTCGCCTCCCTGGGGGTCACGGGGGTCAAACTCGGCCAGCGGGCGGCGGGGGCCGGGACAAGGGTCGTAGCAAAGTTAAGGAAAGCTTAGGCCGAAAATGCGGCCTCCAGGGCGTCCAGAAATTCTAAACTCTGGAAGGCCGCCGTGACGTCGCCCCCCGGGGGTCATATGGTGAAACTAGGCCAGCCGGCGGCAGGGTACGGGACAAGGGTCGTGGCCAAGTTTGGGGCGGCTCGGGCCGAAAATGCGGCCTCCAGAACGTCCAGAATTTCTGAACTGTAGAAGGCCGCCGTGACGTCGCCCCCGGGGGTCACGGGGGTCAAACTCGACCAGCGGGCGGCGGGGGCCGGGACGTTGGTCGTGGCAAAGTTTGGGAAAGCTTAGGCCGAAAATGCGGCCTCCAGAGCGTCCAGAAGTTCTGAACTCTGGAAGGCAGCCGTTACATCGCCCCCCCCGAGGGTCATGGGGGTCGAACTCGGCCAGCCGGCGGCGGGGTCCGGGACAAGGGTCGTGGCCAAGTTTGGGGGGGCTTAGGCCGAAAATGCGGCCTCCAGAGCGTCCAGAAGTTCTGAACTGTAGAAGGCCGCCGTGACGTCGCCTGCCTGGGGGTCACGGGGGTCAAAGTCGGCCAGCGGCTGGCCAGGGCCGGGACGTGGGTCGTGGCCAAGTTTGGGGCGGCTCGGGCCGAAAATGCGGCCTCCAGAGCGTCCAGAAGTTCTGAACTCTGAAGGCCGCCGTGACGTCGCCTCCCTGGGGGTCAAAGTGGTCAAACTCACCCAGAAGGAGGCGGGGACAGGGACAAGGGTCGTGGCAAAACTTGGCCAGGGGGCTGCAGGGGCCGGGACAATGGTCGTGGCCAAGTTTGGGGCGGCTCGGGCCGAAAACGCGGCCTCCAGAGCGTCCGGAAGTTCTGAACTGTAGAAGGCCGCCGTGACGTCGCCTCCCTGGGGGTCACGGGGGTCAAACTCGGCCAGCGGCTGGCTGGGGCCGGGACGTGGGTCGTGGCCAAGTTTGGGGCGGCTCGGGCCGAAAATGCGGCCTCCAGAGCGTCCAGAAGTTCTGAACTCTGAAGGCCGCCGTGACGTCGCCCCACCGGGGGTCACGGGGGTCAAACCAGGCCCGCCGGCGGCGGGGACCGGGACGTGCGTCGTAGCTAAGTTTGGGGAGGCTCGGGCCGAAAATGCGGCCTCCAGAGCGTCCAGAAGTTCTGAACTCTGGAAGGCCGCCGTCACGTCGCCCCCCGGGGGTCAAACTCGGCAAGCCGGCGACAGGGGCTGGGACAAGCGTCGTGGCCAAGTTTGGGGGGCTCCGGCCGTAAATGCGGCCTCCAGAGCGTCCAGAACTTCTGAACTCTGAAAGGCCGGCGTCACGTCGCCCACCGGGGGTTGCGGGGGTCAAACTCGGCCAGCCGGCGGCAGTGGCTGGGACAAGGGTCGTGGCCAAGTTTGGGTGGGCTCCGGCCGTAAATGCGGCCTCAAGAGCGTCCAGAAGTTCTGAACTCTGGAAGGCCGCCGTCACGTCGCCCCCCGGGGGTCAAACTTGGCCAGGGGGCTGCAGGGGCCGGGAAAATGGTCGTGGCCAAGTTTGGGAAGGATCGGGCCGAAAATGCGGCCTCCAGAGCGTCCAGAAGTTCTGAACTGTAGAAGGCCGGCGTCACGTCGCCCACCGGGGGTTGCGGGGGTCAAACTTGGCCAGGGGGCTGCAGGGGCCGGGAAAATGGTCGTGGCCAAGTTTGGGGCGGATCGGACCGAAAATGCGGCCTCAAGAGCGTCCAGAACTTCTGAACTCTGGAAGGCCGCCGTCACGTCGCCCCCCGGGGATCACGGGGGTCAAACTTGGCCAGGGGGCTGCAGGGGCCGGGAAAATGGTCGTGGCCAAGTTTGGGGCGGATCGGGCCGAAAATGCGGCCTCCAGAGCGTCCAGAAGTTCTGAACTCCGGAAGGCCGCCGTCACGTCGCCCCCCGGGGGTTGCGGGGTTCAAACTTGGCCAGGGGGCTGCAGGGGCCGGGACAATGGTCGTGGCCAAGTTTGGGGCGGCTCGGGCCGAAAACGCGGCCTCCAGAGCGTCCAGAAGTTCTGAACTCTGGAAGGCAGCCGTTACATCACCCCCCCCGAGGGTCATGGGGGTCAAACTCGGCCAGCCGGCGGCGGGGTCCGGGACAAGGGTCGTGGCCAAGTTTGGGGGGGCTTAGGCCGAAAATGCGGCCTCCAGAGCGTCCAGAAGTTCTGAACTGTAGAAGGCCGCCGTGACGTCGCCTCCCTGGGGGTCACGGGGGTCAAAGTCGGCCAGCGGCTGGCCGGGGTCCGGGACAAGGGTCGTGGCCAAGTTTGGGGGGGCTTAGGCCGAAAATGCGGCCTCCAGAGCGTCCAGAAGTTCGGAACTGTGGAAGGCCTCCGTGACGTCGCCTCCCTGGGGGTCACGGGGGTCAAAGTCGGCCAGCGGCTGGCCAGGGCCGGGACGTGGGTCGTGGCCAAGTTTGGGGCGGCTCGGGCCGAAAATGCGGCCTCCAGAGCGTCCAGAAGTTCTGAACTCTGAAGGCCGCCGTGACGTCGCCTCCCTGGTGGTCAAAGTGGTCAAACTCGCCCAGAAGGAGGCGGGGACAGGGACAAGGGTCGTGGCAAATGCGGCCTCCAGAGCGTCCAGAAGTTCTGAACTCTGGAAGGCCGCCGTCACGTCGCCCCCCGGGGGTCAAACTCGGCCAGCCGGCGGCAGGGGCTGGGACAAGCGTCGTGGCCATGTTTGGGGGGCTCCGGCCGTAAATGCGGCCTCCAGAGCGTCCAGAACTTCTGAACTCTGAAAGGCCGGCGTCACGTCGCCCACCGGGGGTCGCGGGGGTCAAACTTGGCCAGGGGGCTGCAGGGGCCGGGAAAATGGTCGTGGCCAAGTTTGGGGCGGATCGGGCCGAAAATGCGGCCTCCAGAGCGTCCAGAACTTCTGAACTCTGGAAGGCCGCCGTCACGTCGCCCCCCGGGGATCACGGGGGTCAAACTCGGCCAGCCGGCGGCAGGGGCTGGGACAAGGGTCGTGGCCAAGTTTGGGTGGGCTCCGGCCGTAAATGCGGCCTCAAGAGCGTCCAGAAGTTCTGAACTCTAGAAGGCCGCCGTCACGTCGCCCCCCGGGGGTCAAACTTGGCCAGGGGGCTGCAGGGGCCGGGAAAATGGTCGTGGCCAAGTTTGGGGCGGATCAGGCCGAAAATGCGGCCTCCAGAGCGTCCAGAAGTTCTGAACTCCGGAAGGCCGCCGTCACGTCGCCCCCCGGGGGTCGCGGGGTTCAAACTTGGCCAGGGGGCTGCAGGGGCCGGGACAATGGTCGTGGCCAAGTTTGGGGCGGCTCGGGCCGAAAACGCGGCCTCCAGAGCGTCCAGAAGTTCTGAACTCTGGAAGGCAGCCGTTACATCGCCCCCCCGAGGGTCATGGGGGTCAAACTCGGCCAGCCGGCGGCGGGGTCCGGGACGTGGGTCGTGGCCAAGTTTGGGGCGGCTCGGGCCGAAAATGCGGCCTCCAGAGCGTCCAGAAGTTCTGAACTCTGAAGGCCGCCGTGACGTCGCCTCCCTGGGGGTCAAAGTGGTCAAACTCGCCCAGAAGGAGGCGGGGACAGGGACAAGGGTCGTGGCAAAGTTTGGGAAAGCTTAGGCCGAAAATGCGGCCTCCAGGGCGTCCAGAAATTCTAAAATCTGGAAGGCCGCCGTGAAGTCGCCCCCCGGGGGTCATGGGGGTCAAACTCGGTCAGCCGGCGTCGGGGTCCGGGACAAGGGTCGTGGCAAAGTTTGGGGCGGCTCGGGCCGAAAATGCGGCCTCCAGAGCGTCCAGAAGTTCTGAACTGTAGAAGGCCGCCGTGACGTCGCCTCCCTGGGGGTCACGGGGGTCAAACTCGGCCAGCGGGCGGCGGGGGCCGGGACAAGGGTCGTAGCAAAGTTAAGGAAAGCTTAGGCCGAAAATGCGGCCTCCAGGGCGTCCAGAAATTCTAAACTCTGGAAGGCCGCCGTGACGTCGCCCCCCGGGGGTCATATGGTGAAACTCGGCCAGCCGGCGGCAGGGTACGGGACAAGGGTCGTGGCCAAGTTTGGGGCGGCTCGGGCCGAAAATGCGGCCTCCAGAACGTCCAGAATTTCTGAACTGTAGAAGGCCGCCGTGACGTCGCCCCCGGGGGTCACGGGGGTCAAACTCGACCAGCGGGCGGCGGGGGCCGGGACGTAGGTCGTGGCAAAGTTTGGGAAAGCTTAGGCCGAAAATGCGGCCTCCAGAGCGTCCAGAAGTTCTGAACTCTGGAAGGCAGCCGTTACATCGCCCCCCCCGAGGGTCATGGGGGTCGAACTCGGCCAGCCGGCGGCGGGGTCCGGGACAAGGGTCGTGGCCAAGTTTGGGGCGGCTCGGGCCGAAAACGCGGCCTCCAGAGCGTCCAGAAGTTCTGAACTCTGGAAGGCAGCCGTTACATCGCCCCCCCCGAGGGTCATGGGGGTCAAACTCGGCCAGCCGGCGGCGGGGTCCGGGACAAGGGTCGTGGCCAAGTTTGGGGGGCTTAGGCCGAAAATGCGGCCTCCAGAGCGTCCAGAAGTTCTGAACTGTAGAAGGCCGCCGTCACGTCGCCTCCCTGGGGGTCACGGGGGTCAAAGTCGGCCAGCGGCTGGCCGGGGTCCGGGACAAGGGTCGTGGCCAAGTTTGGGGGGGCTTAGGCCGAAAATGCGGCCTCCAGAGCGTCCAGAAGTTCGGAACTGTGGAAGGCCTCCGTGACGTCGCCTCCCTGGGGGTCACGGGGGTCAAAGTCGGCCAGCGGCTGGCCAGGGCCGGGACGTGGGTCGTGGCCAAGTTTGGGGCGGCTCGGGCCGAAAATGCGGCCTCCAGAGCGTCCAGAAGTTCTGAACTCTGAAGGCCGCCGTGACGTCGCCTCCCTGGTGGTCAAAGTGGTCAAACTCGCCCAGAAGGAGGCGGGGACAGGGACAAGGGTCGTGGCAAATGCGGCCTCCAGAGCGTCCAGAAGTTCTAAACTCTGGAAGGCCGCCGTGACGTCGCCCTCCGGGGGTCATGGGGTGAAACTCGGCCAGCCGGCGGCGGGGTCCGGGACAAGGGTCGTGGCCAAGTTTGGGGCGGCTCGGGCCGAAAATGCGGCCTCCAGAGCGTCCAGAAGTTCTGAACTCTGAAGGCCGCCGTGACGTCGCCTCCCTGGGGGTCATGGGGGTCAAACTCGGCCAGCGGCTGGCCGGGGCCGGGACGTGGGTCGTGGCCAAGTTTGGGGCGGCTCGGGCCGAAAATGCGGCCTCCAGAGCATCCAGAAGTTCTGAACTCTGAAGGCCGCCGTGACGTCGCCTCCCTGGGGGTCAAAGTGGTCAAACTCGCCCAGAAGGAGGCGGGGACAGGGACAAGGGTCGTGGCAAAGTTTGGGAAAGCTTAGGCCGAAAATGCGGCCTCCAGGGCGTCCAGAAATTCTAAAATCTGGAAGGCCGCCGTGAAGTCGCCCCCCGGGGGTCATGGGGGTCAAACTCGGTCAGCCGGCGTCGGGGTCCGGGACAAGGGTCGTGGCAAAGTTTGGGGCGGCTCGGGCCGAAAATGCGGCCTCCAGAGCGTCCAGAAGTTCTGAACTGTAAAAGGCCGCCGTGACGTCGCCTCCCTGGGGGTCACGGGGGTCAAACTCGGCCAGCGGGCGGCGGGGACCGGGACAAGGGTCGTAGCAAAGTTTAGAAAAGCTTAGGCCGAAAATGCGGCCTCCAGGGCGTCCAGAAATTCTAAACTTTGGAAGGCCGCCGTGAAGTCGCCCCCCGGGGGTCATGGGGGTCAAACTCGGTCAGCCGGCGTCGGGGTCCAGGACAAGGGTCGTGGCAAAGTTTGGGGCGGCTCGGGCCGAAAATGCGGCCTCCAGAGCGTCCAGAAGTTCTGAACTGTAGAAGGCCGCCGTGACGTCGCCTCCCTGGGGGTCAAGGTGGTCAAACTCGGCCAGCGGGCGGCGGGGGCCGGGACAAGGGTCGTAGCAAAGTTAAGGAAAACTTAGGCCGAAAATGCGGCCTCCAGGGCGTCCAGAAATTCTAAACTCTGGAAGGCCGCCGTGACGTCGCCCCCCCGGGGTCATGGGGTGAAACTCGGCCAGCCCGCGGCAGGGTCCGGGACAAGGGTCGTGGCCAAGTTTGGGGCGGCTCGGGCCGAAAATGCGGCCTCCAGAACGTCCAGAAGTTCTGAACTGTAGAAGGCCGCCGGGACGTCGCCCCCGGGGTCACGGGGGTCAAACTCGGCCAGCGGGCGGCGGGGGCCGGGACGTAGGTCGTGGCAAAGTTTGGGAAAGCTTAGGTCGAAAATGCGGCCTCCAGAGCGTCGAGAAGTTCTGAACTGTAGAAGGCCGCCGTGACGTCGCCTCCCTGGGGGTCACGGGGGTCAAACTCGGCCAGCGGCTGGCCGGGGCCGGGACGTGGGTCGTGGCCAAGTTTGGGGCGGCTCGGGCCGAAAATGCGGCCTCCAGAGCGTCCAGAAGTTCTGAACACTGAAGGCCGCCGTGACGTCGCCCCACCGGGGGTCACGGGGGTCAAACCAGGCCCGCCGGCGGCGGGGACCGGGACGTGCGTCGTAGCTAAGTTTGGGGCGGCTCGGGCCGAAAATGCGGCCTCCAGAGCGTCCAGAAGTTCTGAACTCTGGAAGGCCGCCGTCACGTCGCCCCCCGGGGGTCAAACTCGGCCAGCCGGCGACAGGGGCTGGGACAAGCGTCGTGGCCAAGTTTGGGGGGCTCTGTCCGTAAATGCGGCCTCCAGAGCGTCCAGAACTTCTGAACTCTGAAAGGCCGGCGTCACGTCGCCCACCGGGGGTCGCGGGGGTCAAACTTGGCCAGGGGGCTGCAGGGGCCGGGAAAATGGTCGTGGCCAAGTTTGGGGCGGATCGGGCCGAAAATGCGGCCTCCAGAGCGTCCAGAACTTCTGAACTCTGGAAGGCCGCCGTCACGTCGCCCCCCGGGGATCACGGGGGTCAAACTCGGCCAGCCGGCAGCAGGGGCTGGGACAAGGGTCGTGGCCAAGTTTGGGGGGGCTCCGGCCGTAAATGCGGCCTCAAGAGCGTCCAGAAGTTCTGAACTCTAGAAGGCCGCCGTCACGTCGCCCCCCGGGGGTCAAACTTGGCCAGGGGGCTGCAGGGGCCGGGAAAATGGTCGTGGCCAAGTTTGGGGCGGATCGGGCCGAAAATGCGGCCTCCAGAGCGTCCAGAAGTTCTGAACTCCGGAAGGCCGCCGTCACGTCGCCCCCCGGGGGTCGCGGGGTTCAAACTTGGCCAGGGGGCTGCAGGGGCCGGGACAATGGTCGTGGCCAAGTTTGGGGCGGCTCGGGCCGAAAACGCGGCCTCCAGAGCGTCCAGAAGTTCTGAACTCTGGAAGGCAGCCGTTACATCGCCCCCCCGAGGGTCATGGGGGTCAAACTCGGCCAGCCGGCGGCGGGGTCCGGGACAAGGGTCGTGGCCAAGTTTGGGGGGGCTTAGGCCGAAAATGCGGCCTCCAGAGCGTCCAGAAGTTCTGAACTGTAGAAGGCCGCCGTGACGTCGCCTCCCTGGGGGCACGGGGGTCAAAGTCGGCCAGCGGCTGGCCAGGGCCGGGACGTGGGTCGTGGCCAAGTTTGGGGCGGCTCGGGCCGAAAATGCGGCCTCCAGAGCGTCCAGAAGTTCTGAACTCTGAAGGCCGCCGTGACGTCGCCTCCCTGGGGGTCAAAGTGGTCAAACTCACCCAGAAGGAGGCGGGGACAGGGACAAGGGTCGTGGCAAAGTTTGGGAAAGCTTAGGCCGAAAATGCGGCCTCCAGGGCGTCCAGAAATTCTAAACTCTGGAAGGCCGCCGTGACGTCGCCCCTGGGGGTCATGGGGGTCAAACTCGGCCAGCCGGCGTCGGGGTCCGGGACAAGGGTCGTGGCCAAGTTTGGGGCGGCTCGGGCCGAAAATGCGGCCTCCAGAGCGTCCAGAAGTTCTGAACTGTAGAAGGCCGCCGTGACGTCGCCTCCCTGGGGGTCACGGGGGTCAAACTCGGCCAGCGGCTGGCCGGGGCTGGGACGTGGGTCGTGGCCAAGTTTGGGGCGGCTCGGGCCGAAAATGCGACCTCCAGAACGTCCAGAAGTTCTGAACTGTAGAAGGCCGCCGTGACGTCGCCCCCGGGGGTCACGGGGGTCAAACTCGGCCAGCGGGCGGCGGGGGCCGGGACGTAGGTCGTGGCAAAGTTTGGGAAAGCTTAGGCCGAAAATGCGGCCTCCAGGGCGTCCAGAAATTCTAAACTCTGGAAGGCCGCCGTGAAGTCGCCCCCCGGGGGTCATGGGGGTCAAACTCGGTCAGCCGGCGTCGGGGTCCAGGACAAGGGTCGTGGCAAAGTTTGGGGCGGCTCGGGCCGAAAATGCGGCCTCCAGAGCGTCCAGAAGTTCTGAACTGTAGAAGGCCGCCGTGACGTCGCCTCCCTGGGGGTCAAGGTGGTCAAACTCGGCCAGCGGGCGGCGGGGGCCGGGACAAGGGTCGTAGCAAAGTTAAGGAAAACTTAGGCCGAAAATGCGGCCTCCAGGGCGTCCAGAAATTCTAAACTCTGGAAGGCCGCCGTGACGTCGCCCCCCCGGGGTCATGGGGTGAAACTCGGCCAGCCGGCGGCAGGGTCCGGGACAAGGGTCGTGGCCAAGTTTGGGGCGGCTCGGGCCGAAAATGCGGCCTCCAGAACGTCCAGAAGTTCTGAACTGTAGAAGGCCGCCGTGACGTCAAACTCGGCCAGCGGGCGGCGGGGGCCGGGACGTAGGTCGTGGCAAAGTTTGGGAAAGCTTAGGCCGAAAATGCGGCCTCCAGAGCGTCGAGAAGTTCTGAACTGTAGAAGGCCGCCGTGACGTCGCCTCCCTGGGGGTCACGGGGGTCAAACTCGGCCAGCGGCTGGCCGGGGCCGGGACGTGGGTCGTGGCCAAGTTTGGGGCGGCTCGGGCCGAAAATGCGGCCTCCAGAGCGTCCAGAAGTTCTGAACTCTGAAGGCCGCCGTGACGTCGCCCCACCGGGGGTCACGGGGGTCAAACCAGGCCCGCCGGCGGCGGGGACCGGGACGTGCGTCGTAGCTAAGTTTGGGGCGGCTCGGGCCGAAAATGCGGCCTCCAGAGCGTCCAGAAGTTCTGAACTCTGGAAGGCCGCCGTCACGTAGCCCCCCGGGGGTCAAACTCGGCCAGCCGGCGACAGGGGCTGGGACAAGCGTCGTGGCCAAGTTTGGGGGGCTCCGTCCGTAAATGCGGCCTCCAGAGCGTCCAGAACTTCTGACCTCTGAAAGGCCGGCGTCACGTCGCCCACCGGGGGTCGCGGGGGTCAAACTTGGCCAGGGGGCTGCAGGGGCTGGGACAATGGTCGTGGCCAAGTTTGGGGCGGCTCGGGCCGAAAACGCGGCCTCCAGAGCGTCCAGAAGTTCTGAACTCTGGAAGGCAGCCGTTACATCGCCCCCCCGAGGGTCATGGGGGTCAAACTCGGCCAGCCGGCGGCGGGGTCCGGGACGTGGGTCGTGGCCAAGTTTGGGGGGGCTTAGGCCGAAAATGCGGCCTCCAGAGCGTCCAGAAGTTCTGAACTGTAGAAGGCCGCCGTGACGTCGCCTCCCTGGGGGTCACGGGGGTCAAACTCGGCCAGCGGCTGGCCGGGGCTGGGACGTGGGTCGTGGCCAAGTTTGGGGCGGCTCGGGCCGAAAATGCGGCCTCCAGAACGTCCAGAAGTTCTGAACTGTAGAAGGCCGCCGTGACGTCGCCCCCGGGGGTCACGGGGGTCAAACTCGGCCAGCGGGCGGCGGGGGCCGGGACGTAGGTCGTGGCAAAGTTTGGGAAAGCTTAGGCCGAAAATGCGGCCTCCAGAGCGTCGAGAAGTTCTGAACACTGAAGGCCGCCGTGACGTCGCCCCACCGGGGGTCACGGGGGTCAAACCAGGCCCGCCGGCGGCGGGGACCGAGACGTGCGTCGTAGCTAAGTTTGGGGCGGCTCGGGCCGAAAATGCGGCCTCCAGAGCGTCCAGAAGTTCTGAACTCTGGAAGGCCGCCGTAACGTCGCCCCTGGGGGTCATGGGGGTCAAACTCGGCCAGCCGGCGTCGGGGTCCGGGACAAGGGTCGTGGCAAAGTTTGGGGCGGCTCGGGCCGAAAATGCGGCCTCCAGAGCGTCCAGAAGTTCTGAACTGTAGAAGGCCGCCGTGACGTCGCCTCCCTGGGGCTCACGGGGGTCAAACTCGGCCAGCGGCTGGCCGGGGCTGGGACGTGGGTCGTGGCCAAGTTTGGGGCGGCTCGGGCCGAAAATGCGGCCTCCAGAACGTCCAGAAGTTCTGAACTGTAGAAGGCCGCCGTGACGTCGCCCCCGGGGGTCACGGGGGTCAAACTCGGCCAGCGGGCGGCGGGGGCCGGGACGTAGGTCGTGGCCAAGTTTGGGGCGGCTCGGGCCGAAAATGTGGCCTCCAGAACGTCAAGAAGTTCTGAACTGTAGAAGGCCGCCGTGACGTCGCCCCCGGGGGTCACGGGGGTCAAACTCGGCCAGCGGGCGGCGGGGGCCGGGACGTAGGTCGTGGCAAAGTTTGGGAAAGCTTAGGCCGAAAATGCGGCCTCCAGAGCGTTGAGAAGTTCTGAACTGTAGAAGGCCGCCGTGATGTCGCCTCCCTGGGGGTCACGGGGATCAAACTCGGCCAGCGGCTGGCCGGGGCCGGGATGTGGGTCGTGGCCAAGTTTGGGGCGGCTCGGGCCGAAAATGCGGCCTCCAGAGCGTCCAGAAGTTCTGAACTCTGAAGGCCGCCGTGACGTCGCCCCACCGGGGGTCACGGGGGTCAAACCAGGCCCGCCGGCGGCAGGGGCTGGGACAAGGGTCGTGGCCAAGTTTGGGGGGGCTCCGGCCGTAAATGCGGCCTCAAGAGCGTCCAGAAGTTCTGAACTCTGTCAAACTCGGTCAAACTTGGCCAGGGGGCTGCAGAGGCCGGGAAAATGGTCGTGGCCAAGTTTGGGGCGGATCGGGCCGAAAATGCGGCCTCCAGAGCGTCCAGAAGTTCTGAACTCTGGAAGGCCGCCGTCACGTCGCCCCCCGGGGGTCGCGGGGGTAAAACTTGGCCAGGGGGCTGCAGGGGCCGGGAAAATGGTCGTGGCCAAGTTTGGGAAGGATCGGGCCGAAAATGCGGCCTCCAGAGCGTCCAGAAGTTCTGAACTCTGGAAGGCCGCCGTGACGTCGCCCCACCGGGGGTCACGGGGTCAAACTCGGCCAGCCGGTGTCGGGGTCCGGGACAAGGGTCGTGGTCAGGTCTGGGGCGGCTCAGGCCGAAAATGTGGCCTCCAGAGCGTCCAGAAGTTCTGAACTGTAGAAGGCCGCCGTGACGTCGCCTCCCTGGGGGTCAAAGGGGTCAAACTCGCCCAGTAAGAGGCGGGGACAGGGACAAGGGTCGTGGCAAAGTTTGGGAAAGCTTAGGCCGAAAATGCGGCCTCCAGGGCGTCCAGAAATTCTAAACTCTGGAAGGCCGCCGTGAAGTCGCCCCCCGGGGGTCATGGGGGTCAAACTCGGTCATCTGGCGTCGGGGTCCGGGACAAGGGTCGTGGCAAAGTTTGGGGCGGCTCGGGCCGAAAATGCGGCCTCCAGAGCGTCCAGAAGTTCTGAACTGTAGAAGGCCGCCGTGACGTCGCCTCCCTGGGGGTCACGGGGGTCAAACTCGGCCAGCGGGCGGCGGGGGCCGGGACAAGGGTCGTAGCAAAGTTAAGGAAAGCTTAGGCCGAAAATGCGGCCTCCAGGGCGTCCAGAAATTCTAAACTCTGGAAGGCCGCCGTGACGTCGCCCCCCGGGTGTCATGGGGTGAAACTCGGCCAGCCGGCGGCAGGGTCCGGGACAAGGGTCGTGGCCAAGTTTGGGGCGGCTCGGGCCGAAAATGCGGCCTCCAGAACGTCCAGAAGTTCTGAACTGTAGAAGGCCGCCGTGACGTCGCCCCCGGGGGTCACGGGGGTCAAACTCGGCCAGCGGGCGGCGGGGGCCGGGACGTAGGTCGTGGCAAAGTTTGGGAAAGCTTAGGCCGAAAATGCGGCCTCCAGAGCGTCGAGAAGTTCTGAACACTGAAGGCCGCCGTGACGTCGCCCCACCGGGGGTCACGGGGGTCAAACCAGGCCCGCCGGCGGCGAGGACCGGGACGTGCGTCGTAGCTAAGTTTGGGGCGGCTCGGGCCGAAAATGCGGCCTCCAGAGCGTCCAGAAGTTCTGAACTCTGGAAGGCCGCCGTCACGTCGTCCCCCGGGGATCAAACTCGGCCAGCCGGCGACAGGGGCTGGGACAAGCGTCGTGGCCAAGTTTGGAGGGCTCCGGCCGTAAATGCGGCCTCCAGAGCGTCCAGAACTTCTGAACTCTGAAAGGCCGGCGTCACGTCGCCCACCGGGGGTCGCGGGGGTCAAACTTGGCCAGGGGGCTGCAGGGGCCGGGAAAATGGTCGTGGCCAGGTTTGGGGCGGATCGGGCCGAAAATGCGGCCTCCAGAGCGTCCAGAACTTCTGAACTCTGAAAGGCCGGCGTCACGTCGCCCACCGGGGGTCGCGGGGGTCAAACTTGGCCAGGGGGCTGCAGGGGCCGGGAAAATGGTCGTGGCCAGGTTTGGGGCGGATCGGGCCGAAAATGCGGCCTCCAGAGCGTCCAGAACTTCTGAACTCTGGAAGGCCGCCGTCACGTCGCCCCCCGGGGATCACGGGGGTCAAACTCGGCCAGCCGGCGGCAGGGGCTGGGACAAGGGTCGTGGCCAAGTTTGGGGGGGCTCCGGCCGTAAATGCGGCCTCAAGAGCGTCCAGAAGTTCTGAACTCTAGAAGGCCGCCGTCACGTCGCCCCCCGGGGGTCAAACTTGGCCAGGGGGCTGCAGGGGCCGGGAAAATGGTCGTGGCCAAGTTTGGGGCGGATCGGGCCGAAAATGCGGCCTCCAGAGCGTCCAGAAGTTCTGAACTCTGGAAGGCAGCCGTTACATCGCCCCCCCGAGGGTCATGGGGGTCAAACTCGGCCAGCCGGCGGCGGGGTCCGGGACAAGGGTCGTGGCCAAGTTTGGGGGGGCTTAGGCCGAAAATGCGGCCTCCAGAGCGTCCAGAAGTTCTAAACTGTAGAAGGCCGCCGTGACGTCGCCTCCCTGGGGGTCACGGCGGTCAAACTCGGCCAGCTGGCGGCGGGGGCCGGGACGTAGGTCGTGGCAAAGTTTGGGAAAGCTTAGGCCGAAAATGCGGCCTCCAGAGCGTCGAGAAGTTCTGAACTGTAGAAGGCCGCCGTGACGTCGCCTCCCTTGGGGTCACGGGGGTCAAAGTCGGCCAGCGGCTGGCCGGGGCCGGGACGTGGGTCGTGGCCAAGTTTGGGGCGGCTCGGGCCGAAAATGCGGCCTCCAGAGCGTCCAGAAGTTCTGAACTCTGAAGGCCGCCGTGACGTCGCCTCCCTGGGGGTCAAAGTGGTCAAACTCGCCCAGAAGGAGGCGGGGACAGGGACAAGGGTCGTGGCAAAGTTTGGGAAAGCTTAGGCCGAAAATGCGGCCTCCAGGGCGTCCAGAAATTCTAAACTCTGGAAGGCCGCCGTGACGTCGCCCCTGGGGGTCATGGGGGTCAAACTCGGCCAGCCGGCGTCGGGGTCCGGGACAAGGGTCGTGGCCAAGTTTGGGGCGGCTCGGGCCGAAAATGCGGCCTCCAGAGCGTCCAGAAGTTCTGAACTGTAGAAGGCCGCCGTGACGTCGCCTCCCTGGGGGTCATGGGGTGAAACTCGGCCAGCCGGCGGCAGGGTCCGGGAAAAGGGTCGTGGCCAAGTTTGGGGCGGCTCGGGCCGAAAATGCGGCCTCCAGAACGTCCAGAAGTTCTGAACTGTAGAAGGCCGCCGTGACGTCGCCCCCGGGGGTCACGGGGGTCAAACTCGGCCAGCGGGCGGCGGGGGCCGGGACGTAGGTCGTGGCAAAGTTTGGGAAAGCTTAGGCCGAAAATGCGGCCTCCAGAGCGTCGAGAAGTTCTGAACTGTAGAAGGCCGCCGTGACGTCGCTTCCCTGGGGGTCACGGGGGTCAAACTCAACCAGCGGCTGGCCGGGGCCGGGACGTGGGTCGTGGCCAAGTTTGGGGCGGCTCGGGCCGAAAATGCGGCCTCCAGAGCGTCCAGAACTTCTGAACTCTGAAGGCCGCCGTGACGTCGCCCCACCGGGGGTCACGGGGGTCAAACCAGGCCCGCCGGCGGCGGGGACCGGGACGTGCGTCGTAGCTAAGTTTGGGGCGGCTCGGGCCGAAAATGCGGCCTCCAGAGCGTCCAGAAGTTCTGAACTCTGGAAGGCCGCCGTCACGTCGCCCCCCGGGGATCAAACTCGGCCAGCCGGCGACAGGGGCTGGGACAAGCGTCGTGGCCAAGTTTGGGGGGCTCCGGCCGTAAATGCGGCCTCCAGAGCGTCCAGAACTTCTGAACTCTGAAAGGCCGGCGTCACGTCGCCCACCGGGGGTCGCGGGGGTCAAACTTGGCCAGGGGGCTGCAGGGGCCGGGAAAATGGTCGTGGCCAAGTTTGGGAAGGATCGGGCCGAAAATGCGGCCTCCAGAGCGTCCAGAAGTTCTGACCACCGGAAGGCCGCCGTCACGTCGCCCCCCGGGGGTCGCGGGGTTCAAACTTGGCCAGGGGGCTGCAGGGGCCGGGACAATGGTCGTGGCCAAGTTTGGGGCGGCTCGGGCCGAAAACGCGGCCTCCAGAGCGTCCAGAAGTTCTGAACTCTGGAAGGCAGCCGTTACATCGCCCCCCCCGAGGGTCATGGGGGTCAAACTCGGCCAGCCGGCGGCGGGGTCCGGGACAAGGGTCGTGGCCAAGTTTGGGGGGGCTTAGGCCGAAAATGCGGCCTCCAGAACGTCCAGAAGTTCTGAACTGTAAAGGCCGCCGTCACGTCGCCTCCCTGGGGGTCATGGGGGTCAAACTCGGCCAGCGGCTGGCCGGGGTCCGGGACAAGGGTCGTGGTTAAGTTTGGGGGGGCTTAGGCCGAAAATGCGGCCTCCAGAGCGTCCAGAAGTTCTGAACTCTGAAGGCCGCCGTGACGTCGCCTCACTGGGGGTCAAAGTGGTCAAACTCGCCCAGAAGGAGGCGGGGACAGGGACAAGGGTCGTGGCAAAGTTTGGGAAAGCTTAGGCCGAAAATGCGGCCTCCAGGGCGTCCAGAAATTCTAAACTCTGGAAGGCCGCGGTGACGTCGCCCCTGGGGGTCATGGGGGTCAAACTCGGCCAGCCGGCGTCGGGGTCCGGGACAAGGGTCGTGGCCAAGTTTGGGGCGGCTCTGGCCGAAAATGCGGCCTCCAGAGCGTCCAGAAGTTCTGAACTGTAGAAGGCCGCCGTGACGTCGCCTAGCTGGGGGTCACGGGGGTCAGACTCAGCCAGCGGGCGGCGGGGACCGGGACGTAGGTCGTGGCCAAGTTTAGGGCGGATCGGGCCGACAATGCGGCCTCCAGAGCGTCCAGAAGTTCTGAACTCTGGAAGGCCGCCGTCACGTCGCCCCCCGGGGGTCGCTGGGATCAAACTTGGCCAGGGGGCTGCAGGGGCCGGGACGTAGGTCGTGGCCAAGTTTGGGGCGGCTCGGGCCGAAAATGCGGCCTCCAGAGCGTCCAGAAGTTCTGAACTGTAGAAGGCCGCCGTGACGTCGCCTCCCTGGAAGTCACGGGGGTCAAACTCGGCCAGCGGGCGGCGGGGGCCGGGACAAGGGTCGTAGCAATGTTAAGGAAAGCTTAGGCCGAAAATGCGGCCTCCAGGGCGTCCAGAAATTCTAAACTCTGGAAGGCCGCCGTGACGTCGCCCCCCGGGGGTCATGGGGTGAAACTCGGCCAGCCGGCGGCAGGGTCCGGGACAAGGGTCGTGGCCAAGTTTGGGAAAGCTTAGGCCGAAAATGCGGCCTCCAGGGCGTCCAGAAATTCTAAACTCTGGAAGGCCGCCGTGAAGTCGCCCCCCGGGGGTCATGGGGGTCAAACTCGGTCAGCCGGCGTCGGGGTCCGGGACAAGGGTCGTGGCCAAGTTTGGGGCGGCTCGGGCCGAAAATGCGGCCTCCAGAACGTCCAGAAGTTCTGAACTGTAGAAGGCCGCCGTGACGTCGCCTCCCTGGGGGTCACGGCGGTCAAACTCGGCCAGCTGGCGGCGGGGGCCGGGACGTAGGTCGTGGCAAAGTTTGGGAAAGCTTAGGCCGAAAATGCGGCCTCCAGAGCGTCGAGAAGTTCTTAACTGTAGAAGGCCGCCGTCACGTCGCCCCCCGGGGGTCACGGGGGTCTAACTCGGCTAGCGGCTGGCCGGGGCCGGGACGTGGGTCGTGGCCAAGTTTGGGGCGGCTCGGGCCGAAAATGCGGCCTCCAGAGCGTCCAGAAATTCTGAACTCTGAAGGCCGCCGTGACGTCGCCCCACCGGGGGTCACGGGGGTCAAACCAGGCCCGCCGGCGGCGGGGACCGGGACGTGCGTCGTAGCTAAGTTTGGGGCGGCTCGGGCCGAAAATGCGGCCTCCAGAGCGTCCAGAAGTTCTGAACTCTGGAAGGCCGCCGTCACCTCGTCCCCCGGGGGTCAAACTCGGCCAGCCGGCGACAGGGGCTGGGACAAGCGTCGTGGCCAAGTTTGGGGGGCTCCGGCCGTAAATGCGGCCTCCAGAGCGTCCAGAACTTCTGAACTCTGAAAGGCCGGCGTCACGTCGCCCACAGGGGGTCGCGGGGGTCAAACTTGGCCAGGGGGCTGCAGGGGCCGGGAAAATGGTCCGTGGCCAAGTTTGGGGCGGATCGGGCCGAAAATGCGGCCTCCAGAGCGTCCAGAACTTCTGAACTCTGGAAGGCCGCCGTCACGTCGCCCCCCCGGGGATCACGGGGGTCAAACTCGGCCAGCCGGCGGCAGGGGCTGGGACAAGGGTCGTGGCCAAGTTTGGGGGGGCTCCGGCCGTAAATGCGGCCTCAAGAGCGTCCAGAAGTTCTGAACTCTAGAAGGCCGCCGTCACGTCGCCCCCCGGGGGTCAAACTTGGCCAGGGGGCTGCAGGGGCCGGGAAAATGGTCGTGGCCAAGTTTGGGGCGGATCGGGCCGAAAATGCGGCCTCCAGAGCGTCCAGAAGTTCTGAACTCCGGAAGGCCGCCGTCACGTCGCCCCCCGGGGGTCTCGGGGTTCAAACTTGCCCAGGGGGCTGCAGGGGCCGGGACAATGGTCGTGGCCAAGTTTGGGGCGGCTCGGGCCGAAAACGCGGCCTCCAGAGCGTCCAGAAGTTCTGAACTCTGGAAGGCAGCCGTTACATCGCCCCCCCGAGGGTCATGGGGGTCAAACTCGGCCAGCCGGCGGCGGGGTCCGGGACAAGGGTCGTGGCCAAGTTTGGGGGGCTTAGGCCGAAAATGCGGCCTCCAGAGCGTCCAGAAGTTCTGAACTGTAGAAGGCCGCCGTGACGTCGCCTCCCTGGGGGTCACGGGGGTCAATCTCGGCCAGCGGCTGGCCGGGGCCGGGACGTGGGTCGTGGCCAAGTTTGGGGCGGCTCGGGCCGAAAATGCGGCCTCCAGAGCGTCCAGAAATTCTGAACTCTGAAGGCCGCCGTGACGTCGCCTCCCTGGGGGTCAAAGTGGTCAAACTCGCCCAGAAGGAGGCGGGGACAGGGACAAGGGTCGTGGCAAAGTTTTGTAAAGCTTAGACCGAAAATGCGGCCTCCAGGGCGTCCAGAAATTCTAAACTCTGGAAGGCCGCCGTGACGTCGCCCCTGGGGGTCATGGGGGTCAAACTCGGCCAGCCGGCGTCGGGGTCCGGGACAAGGGTCGTGGCCAAGTTTGGGGCGGCTCGGGCCGAAAATGCGGCCTCCAGAGCGTCCAGAAGTTCTGAACTGTAGAAGGCAGCCGTGACGTCGCCTAGCTGGGGGTCACGGGGGTCAAACTCAGCCAGCGGGCGGCGGGGACCGGGACGTAGGTCGTGGCCAAGTTTAGGGCGGATCGGGCCGACAATGCGGCCTCCAGAGCGTCCAGAAGTTCTGAACTCTGGAAGGCCTCCGTCACGTCGCCCCCCGGGGGTCGCTGGGGTCAAACTTGGCCAGGGGGCTGAAGGGGCCGGGACGTAGGTCGTGGCCAAGTTTGGGGCGGCTCGGGCCGAAAATGCGGCCTCCAGAGCGTCCAGAAGTTCTGAACTCTGGAAGGCCGCCGTGACGTCGCCCCACCGGGGGTCACGGGGTCAAACTCGGCCAGCCGGTGTCGGGGTCCGGGACAAGGGTCGTGGTCAGGTTTGGGGCGGCTCGGGCCGAAAATGCGGCCTCCAGAGCGTCCAGAATTTCTGAACTGTAGAAGGCCGCCGTCACGTCGCCTCCCTGGGGGTCACGGGGGTCAAACTCGGCCAGCGGCTGGCCGGGGCCGGGACGTGTGTCGTGGCCAAGTTTGGGGCGGCTCGGGCCGAAAATGCGGCCTCCAGAGCGTCCAGAAGTTCTGAACTCTGAAGGCCGCCGTGACGTCGCCCCACCGGGGGTCACGGGGGTCAAACCAGGCCCGCCGGCGGCGGGGACCGGGACGTGCGTCGTAGCTAAGTTTGGGGCGGGTCGGGCCGAAAATGCGGCCTCCAGAGCGTCCAGAAGTTCTGAACTCTGGAAGGCCGCCGTCACGTCGCCCCCCGGGGGTCAAACTCGGCCAGCCGGCGACAGGGGCTGGGACAAGCGTCGTGGCCAAGTTTGGGGGGCTCCGGCCGTAAATGCGGCCTCCAGAGCGTCCAGAACTTCTGAACTCTGAAAGGCCGGCGTCACGTCGCCCACCGGGGGTCGCGGGGGTCAAACTTGGCCAGGGGGCTGCAGGGGCCGGGAAATCGGTCGTGGCCAAGTTTGGGGCGGATCGGGCCGAAAATGCGGCCTCCAGAGCGTCCAGAAGTTCTGAACTCTGGAAGGCCGCCGTCACGTCGCCCCCCGGGGGTCGCGGGGGTAAAACTTGACAAGGGGGCTGCAGGGGCCGGGAAAATGGTCGTGGCCAAGTTTGGGAAGGATCGGGCCGAAAATGCGGCCTCCAGAGCGTCCAGAAGTTCTGAACTCCGGAAGGCCGCCGTCACGTCGCCCCACGAGGGTCGTGGGGTTCAAACTTGGCCAGGGGGCTGCAAGGGCCGGGACGTAGGTCGTGGCCAAGTTTGGGGCGGCTCGGGCCGAAAATGCGGCCTCCAGAGCTTCCAGAAGTTCTGAACTCTGGAAGGCCGCCGTGACGTCGCCCCACCGGGGGTCACGGGGTCAAACTCGCCCAGTAAGAGGCGGGGACAGGGACAAGGGTCGTGGTAAAGTTTGGGAAAGCTTAGGCCGAAAATGCGGCCTCCAGGGCGTCCAGAAATTCTAAAATCTGGAAGGCCGCCGTGAAGTCGCCCCCCGGGGGTCATGGGGGTCAAACTCGGTCAGCCGGCGTCGGGGTCCGGGACAAGGGTCGTGGCAAAGTTTGGGGCGGCTCGGGCCGAAAATGCGGCCTCCAGAGCGTCCAGAAGTTCTGAACTGTAGAAGGCCGCCGTGACGTCGCCTCCCTGGGGGTCACGGGGGTCAAACTCGGCCAGCGGCTGGCCGGGGCCGGGACGTGGGTCGTGGCCAAGTTTGGAGCGGGGCCAGGGACAAGGGTCGTGGCAAAGATTGGGAAAGCTTAGGCCGAAAATGCGGCCTCCATGGCATCCAGAAATTCTAAACTCTGGAAGGCCGCCGTGACGTCGCCCCTGGGGGTCACAGGGGTCAAAGTCGGCCAGCGGCTGGCCGGGGCCGGGACGTGGGTCGTGGCCAAGTTTGGGGCGGCTCGGGCCGAAAATGCGGCCTCCAGAGCGTCCAGAAGTTTTGAACTCTGAAGGCCGCCGTGACGTCGCCTCCCTGGGGGTCAAAGTGGTCAAACTCGCCCAGAAGGAGGCGGGGACAGGGACAAGGGTCGTGGCAAAGTTTGGGAAAGCTTAGGCCGAAAATGCGGCCTCCAGGGCGTCCAGAAATTCTAAACTCTGGAAGGCCGCCGTGACGTCGCCCCTGGGGGTCATGGGGTCAAACTCGGCCAGCCGGCGTCGGGGTCCGGGACAAGGGTCGTGGCCAAGTTTGGGGCGGCTCGGGCCGAAAATGCGGCCTCCAGAGCGTCCAGAAGTTCTGAACTGTAGAAGGCCGCCGTGACGTCGCCTAGCTGGGGGTCACGGGGGTCAAACTCAGCCAGCGGGCGGCGGGGACCGGGACGTAGGTCGTGGCCAAGTTTAGGGCGGATCGGGCCGACAATGCGGCCTCCAGAGCGTCCAGAAGTTCTGAACTCTGGAAGGCCTCCGTCACGTCGCCCCCCGGGGGTCGCTGGGGTCAAACTTGGCCAGGGGGCTGCAGGGGCCGGGACGTAGGTCGTGGCCAAGTTTGGGGCGGCTCGGGCCGAAAATGTGGCCTCCAGAGCGTCCAGAAGTTCTGAACTCTGGAAGGCCGCCGTGACGTCGCCTCCCTGGGGGTCAAAGGGGTCAAACTCGCCCAGTAAGAGGCGGGGACAGGGACAAGGGTCGTGGCAAAGTTTGGGAAAGCTTAGGCCGAAAATGCGGCCTCCAGGGCGTCCAGAAATTCTAAACTCTGGTAGGCCGCCGTGAAGTCGCCCCCCGGGGGTCATGGGGGTCAAACTCGGTCAACCGGCGTCGGGGTCCGGGACAAGGGTCGTGGCAAAGTTTGGGGCGGCTCGGGCCGAAAATGCGGCCTCCAGAGCGTCCAGAAGTTCTGAACTGTAGAAGGCCGCCGTGACGTCGCCTCCCTGGGGGTCACGGGGGTCAAACTCGGCCAGCGGGCGGCGGGGGCCGGGACAAGGGTCGTAGCAAAGTTAAGGAAAGCTTAGGCCGAAAATGCGGCCTCCAGGGCGTCCATAAATTCTAAACTCTGGAAGGCCGCCGTGACGTCGCCCCCCGGGGGTCATGGGGTGAAACTCGGCCAGCCGGCGGCAGGGTCCGGGACAAGGGTCGTGGCCAAGTTTGGGGCGGCTCGGGCCGAAAATGCGGCCTCCAGAACGTCCAGAAGTTCTGAACTGTAGAAGGCCGCCGTGACGTCGCCCCCGGGGGTCACGGGGGTCAAACTCGGCCAGCGGGCGGCGGGGGCCGGGACAAGGGTCGTAGCAAAGTTAAGGAAAGCTTAGGCCGAAAATGCGGCCTCCAGGGCGTCCAGAAATTCTAAACTCTGGAAGGCCGCCGTGACGTCGCCCCCCGGGGGTCATGGGGTGAAACTCGGCCAGCCGGCGGCAGGGTCCGGGACAAGGGTCGTGGCCAAGTTTGGGGCGGCTCGGGCCGAAAATGCGGCCTCCAGAACGTCCAGAAGTTCTGAACTGTAGAAGGCCGCCGTGACGTCGCCCCCGGGGGTCACGGGGGTCAAACTCGGCCAGCGGGCGGCGGGGGCCGGGACGTAGGTCGTGGCAAAGTTTGGGAAAGCTTAGGCCGAAAATGCGGCCTCCAGAGCGTCGAGAAGTTCTGAACTGTAGAAGGCCGCCGTGACGTCGTCTCCCTGGGGGTCACGGGGGTCAAACTCGGCCAGCGGCTGGCCGGGGCCGGGACGTGGGTCATGGCCAAGTTTGAGGCGGCTCGGGCCGAAAATGCGGCCTCCAGAGCGTCCAGAAGTTCTGAACTCTGAAGGCCGCCGTGACGTCGCCCCACCGGGGGTCACGGGGGTCAAACCAGGCCCGCCGGCGGCGGGGACCGGGACGTGCGTCGTAGCTAAGTTTGGGGCGGCTCGGGCCGAAAATGCGGCCTCCAGAGCGTCCAGAACTTCTGAACTCTGGAAGGCCGCCGTCACGTCGCCCCCCGGGGATCACGGGGGTCAAACTCGGCCAGCCGGTGGCAGGGGCTGGGACAAGGGTCGTGGCCAAGTTTGGGGGGGCTCCGGCCGAAAATGCGGCCTCCAGAGCGTCCAGAAGTACTGAACTCCGGAAGGCCGCCGTCACGTCGCCCCCCGGCGGTCGCGGGGTTCAAACTTGGCCAGGGGGCTGCAGGGGCCGTGACAATGGTCGTGGCCAAGTTTGGGGCGGCTCGGGCCGAAAACGCGGCCTCCAGAGCGTCCAGAAGTTCTGAACTCGGGAAGGCAGCCGTTACATCGCCCCCCCGAGGGTCATGGGGGTCAAACTCGGCCAGCCGGCGGCGGGGTCCGGGACAAGGGTCGTGGCCAAGTTTGGGGGGGCTTAGGCCGAAAATGCGGCCTCCAGAGCGTCCAGAAGTTCTGAACTGTAGAAGGCCGCCGTGACGTCGCTTCCCTTGGGGTCACGGGGGTCAAACTCGGCCAGCGGCTGGCCGGGGCCGGGACGTGGGTCGTGCCCAAGTTTGGGGCGGCTCGGGCCGAAAATGCGGCCTCAAGAGCGTCCAGAAGTTCTGAACTCTGAAGGCCGCCGTGACGTCGCCCCACCGGGGGTCACGGGGGTCAAACCAGGCCCGCCGGCGGCGGGGACCGGGACGTGCGTCGTAGCTAAGTATGGGGCGGCTCGGGCCGAAAATGCGGCCTCCAGAGCGTCCAGAAGTTCTGAACTCTGGAAGGCCGCCGTCACGTCGCTCCCCGGGGGTCAAACTCGGCCAGCCGGCGACAGGGGCTGGGACAAGCGTCGTGGCCAAGTTTGGGGGGCTCCGGCCGTAAATGCGGCCTCCAGAGCGTCCAGAACTTCTGAACTCAGAAAGACCGGCGTCACGTCGCACACCGGGGGTCGCGGGGTCAAACTTGGCCAGGGGGCTGCAGGGGCCGGGAAAATGGTCGTGGCCAAGTTTGGGGCGGATCGGGCCGAAAATGCGGCCTCCAGAGCGTCCAGAACTTCTGAACTCTGGAAGGCCGCCGTCACGTCGCTCCCCGGGGGTCAAACTCGGCCAGCCGGCGACAGGGGCTGGGACAAGCGTCGTGGCCAAGTTTGGGGGGCTCCGGCCGTAAATGCGGCCTCCAGAGCGTCCAGAACTTCTGAACTCTGAAAGGCCGGCGTCACGTCGCCCACCGGGGGTCGCGGGGGTCAAACTTGGCCAGGGGGCTGTAGGGGCCGGGAAAATGGTCGTGGCCAAGTTTGGGGCGGATCGGGCCGAAAATGCGGCCTCCAGAGCGTCCAGAACTTCTGAACTCTGGAAGGCCGCCGTCACGTCGCCCCCCGGGGATCACGGGGGTCAAACTCGGCCAGCCGGCGGCAGGGCCTGGGACAAGGGTTGTGGCCAAGTTTGGGGGGGGGGCACCGGCCGTAAATGCGGCCTCAAGAGCGTCCAGAAGTTCTGAACTCTGGAAGGCCGCCGTCACGTCGCCCCCCGGGGGTCAAACTTGGCCAGGGGGCTGCAGGGGCCGGGAAAATGGTCGTGGCCAAGTTTGGGGCGGATCGGGCCGAAAATGCGGCCTCCAGAGCGTCCAGAAGTTCTGAACTCCGGAAGGCCGCCGTCACGTCGCCCCCCGGGGGTCGCGGGGTTCAAACTTGGCCAGGGGGCTGCAGGAGCCGGGAGAATGGTCGTGGCCAAGTTTGGGGCGGATCGGGCCGAAAATGCGGCCTCCAGAGCGTCCAGAAGTTCTGAACTCCGGAAGGCCGCCGTCACGTCGCCCCCCGGCGGTCGCGGGGTTCAAACTTGGCCAGGGGGCTGCAGGGGCCGGGACAATGGTCGTGGCCAAGTTTGGGGCGGATCGGGCCGAAAACGCGGCCTCCAGAGCGTCCAGAAGTTCTGAACTCTGGAAGGCAGCCGTTACATCGCCCCCCCGAGGGTCATGGGAGTCAAACTCGGCCAGCCGGCGGCGGGGTCCGGGACAAGGGTCGTGGCCAAGTTTGGGGGGGGCTTAGGCCGAAAATGCGGCCTCCAGAGCGTCCAGAAGTTCAGAACTGTAGAAGGCCTCCGTGACGTCGCCTCCCTGGGGGTCACGGGGGTCAAATTCGGCCAGCGGCTAGCCGGGGCCGGGACGTGGGTCGTGGCCAAGTTTGGGGCGGCTCGGGCCGAAAATGCGGCCTCCAGAGCGTCCAGAAGTTCTGAACTCTGAAGGCCGCCGTGACGTCGCCTCCCTGGGGGTCAAAGTGGTCAAACTCGCCCAGAAGGAGGCGGGGACAGGGACAAGGGTCGTGGCAAAGTTTGGGAAAGCTTAGGCCGAAAATGCGGCCTCCAGGGCGTCCAGAAATTCTAAACTCTGGAAGGCCGCCGTGACGTCGCCCCTGGGGGTCATGGGGGTCAAACTCGGCCAGCCGGCGTCGGGGTCCGGGACAAGGGTCGTGGCCAAGTTTGGGGCGGCTCGGGCCGAAAATGCGGCCTCCAGAGCGTCCAGAAGTTCTGAACTGTGGAAGGCCGCCGTCACGTCGCCTCCCTGGGGGTCACGGGGGTCAAACTCGGCCAGCGGTCGGCGGGGGCCGGGACGTGGGTCGTGGCCAAGTTTGGGGCGGCTCGGGCCGAAAATGCGGCCTCCAGAGCGTCCAGAAGTTCTGAACTGTAGAAGGCCGCCGTGACGTCGCCTAGCTGGGGGTCACGGGGGTCAAACTCAGCCAGCGGGCGGCGGGGACCGGGACGTAGGTCGTGGCGAAGTTTAGGGCGGATCGGGCCGAAAATGCGGCCTCCAGAGCGTCCAGAAGTTCTGAACTCTGGAAGGCCGCCGTCACGTCGCCCCCCGGGGGTCGCTGGGGTCAAACTTGGCCAGGGGGCTGCAGGGGCCGGGACGTAGGTCGTGGCCAAGTTTGGGGCGGCTCGGGCCGAAAATGCGGCCTCCAGAGCGTCCAGAAGTTCTGAACTCTGGAAGGCCGCCGTGACGTCGCCCCACCGGGGGTCACGGGGTCAAACTCGCCCAGTAAGAGGCGGGGACAGGGACAAGGGTGGTGGCAAAGTTTGGGAAAGCTTAGGCCGAAAATGCGGCCTCCAGGGCGTCCAGAAATTCTAAAATCTGGAAGGCCGCCGTGAAGTCGCCCCCCGGGGGTCATGGGGGTCAAACTCGGTCAGCCGGCGTCGGGGTCCGGGACAAGGGTCGTGGCAAAGTTTGGGGCGGCTCGGGCCGAAAATGCGGCCTCCAGGGCGTCCAGAAGTTCTGAACTGTAGAAGGCCGCCGTGACGTCGCCTCCCTGGGGGTCACGGGGGTCAAACTCGGCCAGCGGGCGGCGGGGGCCGGGACAAGGGTCGTAGCAAAGTTTAGAAAAGCTTAGGCCGAAAATGCGGCCTCCAGGGCGTCCAGAAATTCTAAACTCTGGAAGGCCGCCGTGAAGTCGCCCCCCGGGGGTCATGGGGGTCAAACTCGGTCAGCCGGCGTCGGGGTCCGGGACAAGGGTCGTGGCAAAGTTTGGGGCGGCTCGGGCCGAAAATGCGGCCTCCAGAGCGTCCAGAAGTTCTGAACTGTAGAAGGCCGCCGTGACGTCGCCTCCCTGGGGGTCACGGGGGTCAAACTCAGCCAGCGGCTGGCCGGGGCCGGGACGTGGGTCGTGGCCAAGTTTGGGGCGGATCGGGCCGAAAATGCGGCCTCCAGAGCGTCCAGAACTTCTGAACTCTGGAAGGCCGCCGTCACGTCGCTCCCCGGGGGTCAAACTCGGCCAGCCGGCGACAGGGGCTGGGACAAGCGTCGTGGCCAAGTTTGGGGGGCTCCGGCCGTAAATGCGGCCTCCAGAGCGTCCAGAATTTCTGAACTCTGAAAGGCCGGCGTCACGTCGCCCACCGGGGTTGCGGGGGTCAAACTTGGCCAGGGGGCTGCAGGGGCCGAGAAAATGGTCGTGGCCAAGTTTGGGGCGGCTCGGGGCGAAAATGCGGCCTCCAGAGCGTCCAGAACTTCTTAACTCTGGAAGGCCGCCGTGACGTCGCCCCCCGGGGGTCAAACTCGGCCAGCCGGCGACAGATGCTGGGACAAGCGTCGTGGCCAAGTTTGGGGGGCTCCGGCCGTAAATGCGGCCTCCAGAGTGTCCAGAACTTCTGAACTCTGAAAGGCCGGCGTCACGTCGCCCACCGGGGGTCGCGGGGGTCAAACTTGGGCAGGGGGCTGCAGGGGCCGGGAAAATGGTCGTGGCCAAGTTTGGGGCGGATCGGGCCGAAAATGCGGCCTCCAGAGCGTCCAGAACTTCTGAACAATGGAAGGCCGCCGTCACGTCGCCCCCCGGGGATCACGGGGTTCAAACTTGGCCAGGGGGCTGCAGGGGCCGGGACAATGGTCGTGGCCAAGTTTGGGGCGTTTCGGGCCGAAAACGCGGCCTCCAGAGCGTCCAGAAGTTCTGAACTCTGGAAGGCAGCCGTTACATCGCCCCCCCGAGGGTCATGGGGGTCAAACTCGGCCAGCCGGCGGCGGGGTCCGGGACAAGGGTCGTGGCCAAGTTTGGGGGGGCTTAGGCCGAAAATGCGGCCTCCAGAGCGTCCAGAAGTTCTGAACTGTAGAAGGCCGCCGTCACGTCGCCTCCCTGGGGGTCACGGGGGTCAAACTCGGCCAGCGGCTGGCCGGGGTCCGGGACAAGGGTCGTGGCCAAGTTTGGGGCGGCTCGGGCCGAAAATGCGGCCTCCAGAGCGTCCAGAAGTTCTGAACTCTGAAGGCCGCCGTGACGTCGCCTCCCTGGGGGTCAAAGTGGTCAAACTCGCCCAGAAGGAGGCGGGGACAGGGACAAGGGTCGTGGCAAAGTTAAGGAAATCTTAGGCCGAAAATGCGGCCTCCAGGGCGTCCAGAAATTCTAAACTCTGGAAGGCCGCCGTGACGTCGCCCCCCGGGGGTCATGGGGTGAAACTCGGCCAGCCGGCGGCAGGGTCCGGGACAAGGGTCGTGGCCAAGTTTGGGGCGGCTCGGGCCGAAAATGCGGCCTCCAGAACGTCCAGAATTTCTGAACTGTAGAAGGCCGCCGTGACGTCGCCCCGGGGCTCACGGGGGTCAAACTCGGCCAGCGGGCGGCGGGGGCCGGGACGTAGGTCGTGGCAAAGTTTGGGAAAGGTTAGGCCGAAAATGCGGCCTCCAGAGCGTCCAGAAGTTCTGAACTCCGGAAGGCCGCCGTCACGTCGCCCCCCGGGGGTCGCGGGCTTCAAACTTAGCCAGGGGGCTGCAGGGGCCGGGACAATGGTCGTGGCCAAGTTTGGGGCGGCTCGGGCCGAAAACGCGGCCTCCAGAGCGTCCAGAAGTTCTGAACTCTGGAAGGCAGCCGTTACATCGCCCCCCCGAGGGTCATGGGGGTCAAACTCGGCCAGCCGGCGGCGGGGTCCGGGACAAGGGTCGTGGCCAAGTTTGGGGGGGCTTAGGCCGAAAATGCGGCCTCCAGAGCGTCCAGAAGTTCTGAACTGTAGAAGGCCGCCGTCACGTCGCCTCCCTGGGGGTCACGGGGGTCAAACTCGGCCAGCGGCTGGCCGGGGTCCGGGACAAGGGTCGTGGCCATGTTTGGGGGGGCTTAGGCCGAAAATGCGGCCTCCAGAGCGTCCAGAAGTTCAGAACTGTAGAAGGCCTCCGTGACGTCGCCTCCCTGGGGGTCACGGGGGCCAAACTCGGCCAGCGGCTGGCCGGGGCCGGGACGTGGGTCGTGGCCAAGTTTGGGGCGGCTCGGGCCGAAAATGCGGCCTCCAGAGCGTCCAGAAGTTCTGAACTCTGAAGGCCGCCGTGACGTCGCCTCCCTGGGGGTCAAAGTGGTCAAACTCGCCCAGAAGGAGGCGGGGACAGGGACAAGGGTCGTGGCAAAGTTTGGGAAAGCTTAGGCCGAAAATGCGGCCTCCAGGGCGTCCAGAAATTCTAAACTCTGGAAGGCCGCCGTGACGTCGCCCCTGGGGGTCATGGGGGTCAAACTCGGCCAGCCGGCGTCGGGGTCCGGGACAAGGGTCGTGGCCAAGTTTGGGGCGGCTCGGGCCGAAAATGCGGCCTCCAGAGCGTCCAGAAGTTCTGAACTGTAGAAGGCCGCCGTGACGTCGCCTCCCTGGGGGTCACGGGGGTCAAACTCGGCCAGCGGTCGGCAGGGGCCGGGACGTGGGTCGTGGCCAAGTTTGGGGCGGCTCGGGCCGAAAATGCGGCCTCCAGAGCGTCCAGAAGTTCTGAACTGTAGAAGGCCGCCGTGACGTCGCCCAGCTGGGGGTCACGGGGGTCAAACTCAGCCAGCGGGCGGCGGGGACCGGGACGTAGGTCGTGGCCAAGTTTAGGGCGGATCGGGCCGACAATGCGGCCTCCAGAGCGTCCAGAAGTTCTGAACTCTGGAAGGCCGCCGTCACGTCGCCCCCCGGGGGTCGCTGGGGTCAAACTTGGCCAGGGGGCTGCAGGGGCCGGGACGTAGGTCGTGGCCAAGTTTGGGGCGGCTCGGGCCGAAAATGCGGCCTCCAGAGCGTCCAGAAGTTCTGAACTCTGGAAGGCCGCCGTGACGTCGACCCACCTGGGGTCACGGGGTCAAACTCGGCCAGCCGGTGTCGGGGTCCGGGACAAGGGTCGTGGTCAGGTTTGGGGCGGCTCGGGCCGAAAAAGCGGCCTCCAGAGCGTCCAGAAGTTCTGAACTGTAGAAGACCGCCGTGACGTCGCCTCCCTGGGGGTCAAAGGGGTCAAACTCGCCCAGTAAGAGGCGGGGACAGGGACAAGGGTCGTGGCAAAGTTTGGGAAAGCTTAGGCCGAAAATGCGGCCTCCAGGGCGTCCAGAAATTCTAAACTCTGGAAGGCCGCCGTGAAGTCGCCCCACCGGGGGTCACGGGGGTCAAACCAGGCCCGCCGGCGGCGGGGACCGGGACGTGCGTCGTAGCTAAGTCTGGGGCGGCTCGGGCCGAAAATGCGGCCTCCAGAGCGTCCAGAAGTTCTGAACTCTGAAGGCCGCCGTGACGTCGCCCCACCGGGGGTCACGGGGGTCAAACCAGGCCCGCCGGCGGCGGGGACCGGGACGTGCGTCGTAGCTAAGTTTGGGGCGGCTCGGGCCGAAAATGCGGCCTCCAGAGCGTCCAGAAGTTCTGAACTCTGGAAGGCCGCCGTCACGTCGCTCCCCGGGGGTCAAACTCGGCCAGCCGGCGACAGGGGCTGGGACAAGCGTCGTGGCCAAGTTTGGGGGGCTCCGGCCGTAAATGCGGCCTCCAGAGCGTCCAGAACTTCTGAACTCTGAAAGGCCGGCGTCACGTCGCCCACCGGGGGTCGCGGGGGCCAAACTTGGCCAGGGGGCTGCAGGGGCCGGGAAAATGGTCGTGGCCAAGTTTGGGGCGGATCGGGCCGAAAATGCGGCCTCCAGAGCGTCCAGAACTTCTGAACTCTGGAAGGCCGCCGTCACGTCGTCCCCCGGGGATCACGGGGGTCAAACTCGGCCAGCCGGCGGCAGGGGCTGGGACAAGGGTTGTGGCCAAGTTTGGGGGGGCTCCGGCCGTAAATGCGGCCTCAAGAGCGTCCAGAAGTTCTGAACTCTGGAAGGCCGCCGTCACGTCGCCCCCCGGGGGTCAAACTTGGCCAGGGGGCTGCAGGGGCCGGGAAAATGGTCGTGGCCAAGTTTGGGGCGGATCGGGCCGAAAATGCGGCCTCCAGAGCGTCCAGAAGTTCTGAACTCTGGAAGGCAGCCGTTACATCGCCCTCCCGAGGGTCATGGGGGTCAAACTCGGCCAGTTGGCGGCGGGGTCCGGGACAAGGGTCGTGGCCAAGTTTGGGGGGGCTTAGGCCGAAAATGCGGCCTCCAGAGCGTCCAGAAGTTCTGAACTGTAGAAGGCCGCCGTGACGTCGCCTCCCTGGGAGTCACGAGGGTCAAACTCGCCCAGAAGGAGGCGGGGACAGGGACAAGGGTCGTGGCCAAGTTTGGGAAAGCTTAGGCCGAAAATGCGGCCTCCAGGGCGTCCAGAAATTCTAAACTCTGGAAGGCCGCCGTGACGTCGCCCCTGGGGGTCATGGGGGTCAAACTCGGCCAGCCGGCGTCGGGGTCCGGGACAAGGGTCGTGGCCAAGTTTGGGGCGGCTCGGGCCGAAAATGCGGCCTCCAGAGCGTCCAGAAGTTCTGAACTGTAGAAGGCCGCCGTCACGTCGCCTCCCTGGGGGTCACGGGGGTCAAACTCGGCCAGCGGTCGGCGGGGGCCGGGACGTGGGTCGTGGCCAAGTTTGGGGCGGCTCGGGCCGAAAATGCGGCCTCCAGAGCGTCCAGAAGTTCTGAACTGTAGAAGGCCGCCGTGACGTCGCCTCCCTGGGGGTCACGGGGGTCAAACTCGGCCAGCGGGCGGCGGGGGCCGGGACAAGGGTCGTAGCAAAGTTAAGGAAAGCTTAGGCCGAAAATGCGGCCTCCAGGGCGTCCAGAAATTCTAAACTCTGGAAGGCCGCCGTGACGTCGCCCCCCGGGTGTCATGGGGTGAAACTCGGCCAGCCGGCGGCAGGGTCCGGGACAAGGGTCGTGGCCAAGTTTGGGGCGGCTCGGGCCGAAAATGCGGCCTCCAGAACGTCCAGAAGTTCTGAATTGTAGAAGGCCGCCGTGACGTCGCCCCCGGGGGTCACGGGGGTCAAACTCGGCCAGCCGGCGGCAGGGGCTGGGACAAGGGTCTTGGCCAAGTTTGGGGGGGCTCCGGCCGTAAATGCGGCCTCAAGAGCGTCCAGAAGTTCTGAACTCTGTCAAACTCGGTCAAACTTGGCCAGGGGGCTGCAGAGGCCGGGAAAATGGTCGTGGCCAAGTTTGGGGCGGATCGGGCCGAAAATGCGGCCTCCAGAGCGTCCAGAAGTTCTGAACTCTGGAAGGCCGCCGTCACGTCGCCCCCCGGGGGTCGCGGGGGTAAAACTTGGCCAGGGGGCTGCAGGGGCCGGGAAAATGGTCGTGGCCAAGTTTGGGAAGGATCGGGCCGAAAATGCGGCCTCCAGAGCGTCCAGAAGTTCTGAACTCTGGAAGGCCGCCGTGACGTCGCCCCACCGGGGGTCACGGGGTCAAACTCGGCCAGCCGGTGTCGGGGTCCGGGACAAGGGTCGTGGTCAGGTCTGGGGCGGCTCGGGCCGAAAATGTGGCCTCCAGAGCGTCCAGAAGTTCTGAACTGTAGAAGGCCGCCGTGACGTCGCCTCCCTGGGGGTCAAAGGGGTCAAACTCGCCCAGTAAGAGGCGGGGACAGGGACAAGGGTCGTGGCAAAGTTTGGGAAAGCTTAGGCCGAAAATGCGGCCTCCAGGGCGTCCAGAAATTCTAAACTCTGGAAGGCCGCCGTGAAGTCGCCCCCCGGGGGTCATGGGGGTCAAACTCGGTCATCTGGCGTCGGGGTCCGGGACAAGGGTCGTGGCAAAGTTTGGGGCGGCTCGGGCCGAAAATGCGGCCTCCAGAGCGTCCAGAAGTTCTGAACTGTAGAAGGCCGCCGTGACGTCGCCTCCCTGGGGGTCACGGGGGTCAAACTCGGCCAGCGGGCGGCGGGGGCCGGGACAAGGGTCGTAGCAAAGTTAAGGAAAGCTTAGGCCGAAAATGCGGCCTCCAGGGCGTCCAGAAATTCTAAACTCTGGAAGGCCGCCGTGACGTCGCCCCCCGGGTGTCATGGGGTGAAACTCGGCCAGCCGGCGGCAGGGTCCGGGACAAGGGTCGTGGCCAAGTTTGGGGCGGCTCGGGCCGAAAATGCGGCCTCCAGAACGTCCAGAAGTTCTGAACTGTAGAAGGCCGCCGTGACGTCGCCCCCGGGGGTCACGGGGGTCAAACTCGGCCAGCGGGCGGCGGGGGCCGGGACGTAGGTCGTGGCAAAGTTTGGGAAAGCTTAGGCCGAAAATGCGGCCTCCAGAGCGTCGAGAAGTTCTGAACACTGAAGGCCGCCGTGACGTCGCCCCACCGGGGGTCACGGGGGTCAAACCAGGCCCGCCGGCGGCGAGGACCGGGACGTGCGTCGTAGCTAAGTTTGGGGCGGCTCGGGCCGAAAATGCGGCCTCCAGAGCGTCCAGAAGTTCTGAACTCTGGAAGGCCGCCGTCACGTCGTCCCCCGGGGGTCAAACTCGGCCAGCCGGCGACAGGGGCTGGGACAAGCGTCGTGGCCAAGTTTGGAGGGCTCCGGCCGTAAATGCGGCCTCCAGAGCGTCCAGAACTTCTGAACTCTGAAAGGCCGGCGTCACGTCGCCCACCGGGGGTCGCGGGGGTCAAACTTGGCCAGGGGGCTGCAGGGGCCGGGACAATGGTCGTGGCCAAGTTTGGGGCGGCTCGGGCCGAAAACGCGGCCTCCAGAGCGTCCAGAAGTTCTGAACTCTGGAAGGCAGCCGTTACATCGCCCCCCCCCGAGGGTCATGGGGGTCAAACTCGGCCAGCCGGCGGCGGGGTCCGGGACAAGGGTCGTGGCCAAGTTTGGGGGGGCTTAGGCCGAAAATGCGGCCTCCAGAACGTCCAGAAGTTCTGAACTGTAAAGGCCGCCGTCACGTCGCCTCCCTGGGGGTCATGGGGGTCAAACTCGGCCAGCGGCTGGCCGGGGTCCGGGACAAGGGTCGTGGTTAAGTTTGGGGGGGCTTAGGCCGAAAATGCGGCCTCCAGAGCGTCCAGAAGTTCTGAACTCTGAAGGCCGCCGTGACGTCGCCTCACTGGGGGTCAAAGTGGTCAAACTCGCCCAGAAGGAGGCGGGGACAGGGACAAGGGTCGTGGCAAAGTTTGGGAAAGCTTAGGCCGAAAATGCGGCCTCCAGGGCGTCCAGAAATTCTAAACTCTGGAAGGCCGCGGTGACGTCGCCCCTAGGGGTCATGGGGGTCAAACTCGGCCAGCCGGCGTCGGGGTCCGGGACAAGGGTCGTGGCCAAGTTTGGGGCGGCTCTGGCCGAAAATGCGGCCTCCAGAGCGTCCAGAAGTTCTGAACTGTAGAAGGCCGCCGTGACGTCGCCTAGCTGGGGGTCACGGGGGTCAGACTCAGCCAGCGGGCGGCGGGGACCGGGACGTAGGTCGTGGCCAAGTTTAGGGCGGATCGGGCCGACAATGCGGCCTCCAGAGCGTCCAGAAGTTCTGAACTCTGGAAGGCCGCCGTCACGTCGCCCCCCGGGGGTCGCTGGGATCAAACTTGGCCAGGGGGCTGCAGGGGCCGGGACGTAGGTCGTGGCCAAGTTTGGGGCGGCTCGGGCCGAAAATGCGGCCTCCAGAGCGTCCAGAAGTTCTGAACTGTAGAAGGCCGCCGTGACGTCGCCTCCCTGGAAGTCACGGGGGTCAAACTCGGCCAGCGGGCGGCGGGGGCCGGGACAAGGGTCGTAGCAATGTTAAGGAAAGCTTAGGCCGAAAATGCGGCCTCCAGGGCGTCCAGAAATTCTAAACTCTGGAAGGCCGCCGTGACGTCGCCCCCCGGGGGTCATGGGGTGAAACTCGGCCAGCCGGCGGCAGGGTCCGGGACAAGGGTCGTGGCCAAGTTTGGGAAAGCTTAGGCCGAAAATGCGGCCTCCAGGGCGTCCAGAAATTCTAAACTCTGGAAGGCCGCCGTGAAGTCGCCCCCCGGGGGTCATGGGGGTCAAACTCGCTCAGCCGGCGTCGGGGTCCGGGACAAGGGTCGTGGCCAAGTTTGGGGCGGCTCGGGCCGAAAATGCGGCCTCCAGAACGTCCAGAAGTTCTGAACTGTAGAAGGCCGCCGTGACGTCGCCTCCCTGGGGGTCACGGCGGTCAAACTCGGCCAGCTGGCGGCGGGGGCCGGGACGTAGGTCGTGGCAAAGTTTGGGAAAGCTTAGGCCGAAAATGCGGCCTCCAGAGCGTCGAGAAGTTCTTAACTGTAGAAGGCCGCCGTCACGTCGCCCCCCGGGGGTCACGGGGGTCAAACTCGGCTAGCGGCTGGCCGGGGCCGGGACGTGGGTCGTGGCCAAGTTTGGGGCGGCTCGGGCCGAAAATGCGGCCTCCAGAGCGTCCAGAAATTCTGAACTCTGAAGGCCGCCGTGACGTCGCCCCACCGGGGGTCACGGGGGTCAAACCAGGCCCGCCGGCGGCGGGGACCGGGACGTGCGTCGTAGCTAAGTTTGGGGCGGCTCGGGCCGAAAATGCGGCCTCCAGAGCGTCCAGAAGTTCTGAACTCTGGAAGGCCGCCGTCACGTCGTCCCCCGGGGGTCAAACTCGGCCAGCCGGCGACAGGGGCTGGGACAAGCGTCGTGGCCAAGTTTGGGGGGCTCCGGCCGTAAATGCGGCCTCCAGAGCGTCCAGAACTTCTGAACTCTGAAAGGCCGGCGTCACGTCGCCCACAGGGGGTCGCGGGGGTCAAACTTGGCCAGGGGGCTGCAGGGGCCGGGAAAATGGTCGTGGCCAAGTTTGGGGCGGATCGGGCCGAAAATGCGGCCTCCAGAGCGTCCAGAACTTCTGAACTCTGGAAGGCCGACGTCACGTCGCCCCCCCGGGGATCACGGGGGTCAAACTCGGCCAGCCGGCGGCAGGGGCTGGGACAAGGGTCGTGGCCAAGTTTGGGGGGGCTCCGGCCGTAAATGCGGCCTCAAGAGCGTCCAGAAGTTCTGAACTCTAGAAGGCCGCCGTCACGTCGCCCCCCAGGGGTCAAACTTGGCCAGGGGGCTGCAGGGGCCGGGAAAATGGTCGTGGCCAAGTTTGGGGCGGATCGGGCCGAAAATGCGGCCTCCAGAGCGTCCAGAAGTTCTGAACTCCGGAAGGCCGCCGTCACGTCGCCCCCCGGGGGTCTCGGGGTTCAAACTTGCCCAGGGGGCTGCAGGGGCCGGGACAATGGTCGTGGCCAAGTTTGGGGCGGCTCGGGCCGAAAACGCGGCCTCCAGAGCGTCCAGAAGTTCTGAACTCTGGAAGGCAGCCGTTACATCGCCCCCCCGAGGGTCATGGGGGTCAAACTCGGCCAGCCGGCGGCGGGGTCCGGGACAAGGGTCGTGGCCAAGTTTGGGGGGGCTTAGGCCGAAAATGCGGCCTCCAGAGCGTCCAGAAGTTCTGAACTGTAGAAGGCCGCCGTGACGTCGCCTCCCTGGGGGTCACGGGGGTCAAACTCGGCCAGCGGCTGGCCGGGGCCGGGACGTGGGTCGTGGCCAAGTTTGGGGCGGCTCGGGCCGAAAATGCGGCCTCCAGAGCGTCCAGAAATTCTGAACTCTGAAGGCCGCCGTGACGTCGCCTCCCTGGGGGTCAAAGTGGTCAAACTCGCCCAGAAGGAGGCGGGGACAGGGACAAGGGTCGTGGCAAAGTTTTGTAAAGCTTAGACCGAAAATGCGGCCTCCAGGGCGTCCAGAAATTCTAAACTCTGGAAGGCCGCCGTGACGTCGCCCCTGGGGGTCATGGGGGTCAAACTCGGCCAGCCGGCGTCGGGGTCCGGGACAAGGGTCGTGGCCAAGTTTGGGGCGGCTCGGGCCGAAAATGCGGCCTCCAGAGCGTCCAGAAGTTCTGAACTGTAGAAGGCAGCCGTGACGTCGCCTAGCTGGGGGTCACGGGGGTCAAACTCAGCCAGCGGGCGGCGGGGACCGGGACGTAGGTCGTGGCCAAGTTTAGGGCGGATCGGGCCGACAATGCGGCCTCCAGAGCGTCCAGAAGTTCTGAACTCTGGAAGGCCTCCGTCACGTCGCCCCCCGGGGGTCGCTGGGGTCAAACTTGGCCAGGGGGCTGCAGGGGCCGGGACGTAGGTCGTGGCCAAGTTTGGGGCGGCTCGGGCCGAAAATGCGGCCTCCAGAGCGTCCAGAAGTTCTGAACTCTGGAAGGCCGCCGTGACGTCGCCCCACCGGGGGTCACGGGGTCAAACTCGGCCAGCCGGTGTCGGGGTCCGGGACAAGGGTCGTGGTCAGGTTTGGGGCGGCTCGGGCCGAAAATGCGGCCTCCAGAGCGTCCAGAATTTCTGAACTGTAGAAGGCCGCCGTCACGTCGCCTCCCTGGGGGTCACGGGGGTCAAACTCGGCCAGCGGCTGGCCGGGGCCGGGACGTGTGTCGTGGCCAAGTTTGGGGCGGCTCGGGCCGAAAATGCGGCCTCCAGAGCGTCCAGAAGTTCTGAACTCTGAAGGCCGCCGTGACGTCGCCCCACCGGGGGTCACGGGGGTCAAACCAGGCCCGCCGGCGGCGGGGACCGGGACGTGCGTCGTAGCTAAGTTTGGGGCGGGTCGGGCCGAAAATGCGGCCTCCAGAGCGTCCAGAAGTTCTGAACTCTGGAAGGCCGCCGTCACGTCGCCCCCCGGGGGTCAAACTCGGCCAGCCGGCGACAGGGGCTGGGACAAGCGTCGTGGCCAAGTTTGGGGGGCTCCGGCCGTAAATGCGGCCTCCAGAGCGTCCAGAACTTCTGAACTCTGAAAGGCCGGCGTCACGTCGCCCACCGGGGGTCGCGGGGGTCAAACTTGGCCAGGGGGCTGCAGGGGCCGGGAAAATGGTCGTGGCCAATTTTGGGGCGGATCGGGCCGAAAATGCGGCCTCCAGAGCGTCCAGAAGTTCTGAACTCTGGAAGGCCGCCGTCACGTCGCCCCCCGGGGGTCGCGGGGGTAAAACTTGACAAGGGGGCTGCAGGGGCCGGGAAAATGGTCGTGGCCAAGTTTGGGAAGGATCGGGCCGAAAATGCGGCCTCCAGAGCGTCCAGAAGTTCTGAACTCCGGAAGGCCGCCGTCACGTCGCCCCACGAGGGTCGTGGGGTTCAAACTTGGCCAGGGGGCTGCAAGGGCCGGGACGTAGGTCGTGGCCAAGTTTGGGGCGGCTCGGGCCGAAAATGCGGCCTCCAGAGCTTCCAGAAGTTCTGAACTCTGGAAGGCCGCCGTGACGTCGCCCCACCGGGGGTCACGGGGTCAAACTCGCCCAGTAAGAGGCGGGGACAGGGACAAGGGTCGTGGTAAAGTTTGGGAAAGCTTAGGCCGAAAATGCGGCCTCCAGGGCGTCCAGAAATTCTAAAATCTGGAAGGCCGCCGTGAAGTCGCCCCCCGGGGGTCATGGGGGTCAAACTCGGTCAGCCGGCGTCGGGGTCCGGGACAAGGGTCGTGGCAAAGTTTGGGGCGGCTCGGGCCGAAAATGCGGCCTCCAGAGCGTCCAGAAGTTCTGAACTGTAGAAGGCCGCCGTGACGTCGCCTCCCTGGGGGTCACGGGGGTCAAACTCGGCCAGCGGCTGGCCGGGGCCGGGACGTGGGTCGTGGCCAAGTTTGGAGCGGGGACAGGGACAAGGGTCGTGGCAAAGATTGGGAAAGCTTAGGCCGAAAATGCGGCCTCCATGGCATCCAGAAATTCTAAACTCTGGAAGGCCGCCGTGACGTCGCCCCTGGGGGTCATGGGGGTCAAACTCGGCCAGCCGGCGTCGGGGTCCGGGACAAGGGTCGTGGCCAAGTTTGGGGCGGCTCGGGCCGAAAATGCGGCCTCCAGAGCGTCCAGAAGTTCTGAACTGTAGAAGGCCGCCGTGACGTCGCCTCCCTGGGGGTCACAGGGGTCAAAGTCGGCCAGCGGCTGGCCGGGGCCGGGACGTGGGTCGTGGCCAAGTTTGGGGCGGCTCGGGCCGAAAATGCGGCCTCCAGAGCGTCCAGAAGTTTTGAACTCTGAAGGCCGCCGTGACGTCGCCTCCCTGGGGGTCAAAGTGGTCAAACTCGCCCAGAAGGAGGCGGGGACAGGGACAAGGGTCGTGGCAAAGTTTGGGAAAGCTTAGGCCGAAAATGCGGCCTCCAGGGCGTCCAGAAATTCTAAACTTTGGAAGGCCGCCGTGACGTCGCCCCTGGGGGTCATGGGGGTCAAACTCGGCCAGCCGGCGTCGGGGTCCGGGACAAGGGTCGTGGCCAAGTTTGGGGCGGCTCGGGCCGAAAATGCGGCCTCCAGAGCGTCCAGAAGTTCTGAACTGTAGAAGGCCGCCGTGACGTCGCCTAGCTGGGGGTCACGGGGGTCAAACTCAGCCAGCGGGCGGCGGGGACCGGGACGTAGGTCGTGGCCAAGTTTAGGGCGGATCGGGCCGACAATGCGGCCTCCAGAGCGTCCAGAAGTTCTGAACTCTGGAAGGCCTCCGTCACGTCGCCCCCCGGGGGTCGCTGGGGTCAAACTTGGCCAGGGGGCTGCAGGGGCCGGGACGTAGGTCGTGGCCAAGTTTGGGGCGGCTCGGGCCGAAAATGTGGCCTCCATAGCGTCCAGAAGTTCTGAACTCTGGAAGGCCGCCGTGACGTCGCCTCCCTGGGGGTCAAAGGGGTCAAACTCGCCCAGTAAGAGGCGGGGACAGGGACAAGGGTCGTGGCAAAGTTTGGGAAAGCTTAGGCCGAAAATGCGGCCTCCAGGGCGTCCAGAAATTCTAAACTCTGGAAGGCCGCCGTGAAGTCGCCCCCCGGGGGTCATGGGGGTCAAACTCGGTCAACCGGCGTCGGGGTCCGGGACAAGGGTCGTGGCAAAGTTTGGGGCGGCTCGGGCCGAAAATGCGGCCTCCAGAGCGTCCAGAAGTTCTGAACTGTAGAAGGCCGCCGTGACGTCGCCTCCCTGGGGGTCACGGGGGTCAAACTCGGCCAGCGGGCGGCGGGGGCCGGGACAAGGGTCGTAGCAAAGTTAAGGAAAGCTTAGGCCGAAAATGCGGCCTCCAGGGCGTCCAGAAATTCTAAACTCTGGAAGGCCGCCGTGACGTCGCCCCCCGGGGGTCATGGGGTGAAACTCGGCCAGCCGGCGGCAGGGTCCGGGACAAGGGTCGTGGCCAAGTTTGGGGCGGCTCGGGCCGAAAATGCGGCCTCCAGAACGTCCAGAAGTTCTGAACTGTAGAAGGCCGCCGTGACGTCGCCCCCGGGGGTCACGGGGGTCAAACTCGGCCAGCGGGCGGCGGGGGCCGGGACAAGGGTCGTAGCAAAGTTAAGGAAAGCTTAGGCCGAAAATGCGGCCTCCAGGGCGTCCAGAAATTCTAAACTCTGGAAGGCCGCCGTGACGTCGCCCCCCGGGGGTCATGGGGTGAAACTCGGCCAGCCGGCGGCAGGGTCCGGGACAAGGGTCGTGGCCAAGTTTGGGGCGGCTCGGGCCGAAAATGCGGCCTCCAGAACGTCCAGAAGTTCTGAACTGTAGAAGGCCGCCGTGACGTCGCCCCCGGGGGTCACGGGGGTCAAACTCGGCCAGCGGGCGGCGGGGGCCGGGACGTAGGTCGTGGCAAAGTTTGGGAAAGCTTAGGCCGAAAATGCGGCCTCCAGAGCGTCGAGAAGTTCTGAACTGTAGAAGGCCGCCGTGACGTCGCCTCCCTGGGGGTCACGGGGGTCAAACTCGGCCAGCGGCTGGCCGGGGCCGGGACGTGGGTCATGGCCAAGTTTGAGGCGGCTCGGGCCGAAAATGCGGCCTCCAGAGCGTCCAGAAGTTCTGAACTCTGAAGGCCGCCGTGACGTCGCCCCACCGGGGGTCACGGGGGTCAAACCAGGCCCGCCGGCGGCGGGGACCGGGACGTGCGTCGTAGCTAAGTTTGGGGCGGCTCGGGCCGAAAATGCGGCCTCCAGAGCGTCCAGAACTTCTGAACTCTGGAAGGCCGCCGTAACGTCGCCCCCCGGGGATCACGGGGGTCAAACTCGGCCAGCCGGTGGCAGGGGCTGGGACAAGGGTCGTGGCCAAGTTTGGGGGGGCTCCGGCCAAAAATGCGGCCTCCAGAGCGTCCAGAAGTACTGAACTCCGGAAGGCCGCCGTCACGTCGCCCCCCGGCGGTCGCGGGGTTCAAACTTGGCCAGGGGGCTGCAGGGGCCGTGACAATGGTCGTGGCCAAGTTTGGGGCGGCTCGGGCCGAAAACGCGGCCTCCAGAGCGTCCAGAAGTTCTGAACTCGGGAAGGCAGCCGTTACATCGCCCCCCCGAGGGTCATGGGGGTCAAACTCGGCCAGCCGGCGGCGGGGTCCGGGACAAGGGTCGTGGCCAAGTTTGGGGGGGCTTAGGCCGAAAATGCGGCCTCCAGAGCGTCCAGAAGTTCTGAACTGTAGAAGGCCGCCGTGACGTCGCTTCCCTTGGGGTCACGGGGGTCAAACTCGGCCAGCGGCTGGCCGGGGCCGGGACGTGGGTCGTGCCCAAGTTTGGGGCGGCTCGGGCCGAAAATGCGGCCTCAAGAGCGTCCAGAAGTTCTGAACTCTGAAGGCCGCCGTGACGTCGCCCCACCGGGGGTCACGGGGGTCAAACCAGGCCCGCCGGCGGCGGGGACCGGGACGTGCGTCGTAGCTAAGTATGGGGCGGCTCGGGCCGAAAATGCGGCCTCCAGAGCGTCCAGAAGTTCTGAACTCTGGAAGGCCGCCGTCACGTCGCTCCCCGGGGGTCAAACTCGGCCAGCCGGCGACAGGGGCTGGGACAAGCGTCGTGGCCAAGTTTGGGGGGCTCCGGCCGTAAATGCGGCCTCCAGAGCGTCCAGAACTTCTGAACTCTGAAAGACCGGCGTCACGTCGCACACCGGGGGTCGCGGGGTCAAACTTGGCCAGGGGGCTGCAGGGGCCGGGAAAATGGTCGTGGCCAAGTTTGGGGCGGATCGGGCCGAAAATGCGGCCTCCAGAGCGTCCAGAACTTCTGAACTCTGGAAGGCCGCCGTCACGTCGCTCCCCGGGGGTCAAACTCGGCCAGCCGGCGACAGGGGCTGGGACAAGCGTCGTGGCCAAGTTTGGGGGGCTCCGGCCGTAAATGCGGCCTCCAGAGCGTCCAGAACTTCTGAACTCTGAAAGGCCGGCGTCACGTCGCCCACCGGGGGTCGCGGGGGTCAAACTTGGCCAGGGGGCTGCAGGGGCCGGGAAAATGGTCGTGGCCAAGTTTGGGGCGGATCGGGCCGAAAATGCGGCCTCCAGAGCGTCCAGAACTTCTGAACTCTGGAAGGCCGCCGTCACGTCGCCCCCCGGGGATCACGGGGGTCAAACTCGGCCAGCCGGCGGCAGGGCCTGGGACAAGGGTTGTGGCCAAGTTTGGGGGGGGGCACCGGCCGTAAATGCGGCCTCAAGAGCGTCCAGAAGTTCTGAACTCTGGAAGGCCGCCGTCACGTCGCCCCCCGGGGGTCAAACTTGGCCAGGGGGCTGCAGGGGCCGGGAAAATGGTCGTGGCCAAGTTTGGGGCGGATCGGGCCGAAAATGCGGCCTCCAGAGCGTCCAGAAGTTCTGAACTCCGGAAGGCCGCCGTCACGTCGCCCCCCGGGGGTCGCGGGGTTCAAACTTGGCCAGGGGGCTGCAGGAGCCGGGAGAATGGTCGTGGCCAAGTTTGGGGCGGATCGGGCCGAAAATGCGGCCTCCAGAGCGTCCAGAAGTTCTGAACTCCGGAAGGCCGCCGTCACGTCGCCCCCCGGCGGTCGCGGGGTTCAAACTTGGCCAGGGGGCTGCAGGGGCCGGGACAATGGTCGTGGCCAAGTTTGGGGCGGATCGGGCCGAAAACGCGGCCTCCAGAGCGTCCAGAAGTTCTGAACTCTGGAAGGCAGCCGTTACATCGCCCCCCCGAGGGTCATGGGAGTCAAACTCGGCCAGCCGGCGGCGGGGTCCGGGACAAGGGTCGTGGCCAAGTTTGGGGGGGCTTAGGCCGAAAATGCGGCCTCCAGAGCGTCCAGAAGTTCAGAACTGTAGAAGGCCTCCGTGACGTCGCCTCCCTGGGGGTCACGGGGGTCAAATTCGGCCAGCGGCTAGCCGGGGCTGGGACGTGGGTCGTGGCCAAGTTTGGGGCGGCTCGGGCCGAAAATGCGGCCTCCAGAGCGTCCAGAAGTTCTGAACTCTGAAGGCCGCCGTGACGTCGCCTCCCTGGGGGTCAAAGTGGTCAAACTCGCCCAGAAGGAGGCGGGGACAGGGACAAGGGTCGTGGCAAAGTTTGGGAAAGCTTAGGCCGAAAATGCGGCCTCCAGGGCGTCCAGAAATTCTAAACTCTGGAAGGCCGCCGTGACGTCGCCCCTGGGGGTCATGGGGGTCAAACTCGGCCAGCCGGCGTCGGGGTCCGGGACAAGGGTCGTGGCCAAGTTTGGGGCGGCTCGGGCCGAAAATGCGGCCTCCAGAGCGTCCAGAAGTTCTGAACTGTAGAAGGCCGCCGTCACGTCGCCTCCCTGGGGGTCACGGGGGTCAAACTCGGCCAGCGGTCGGCGGGGGCCGGGACGTGGGTCGTGGCCAAGTTTGGGGCGGCTCGGGCCGAAAATGCGGCCTCCAGAGCGTCCAGAAGTTCTGAACTGTAGAAGGCCGCCGTGACGTCGCCTAGCTGGGGGTCACGGGGGTCAAACTCAGCCAGCGGGCGGCGGGGACCGGGACGTAGGTCGTGGCCAAGTTTAGGGCGGATCGGGCCGACAATGCGGCCTCCAGAGCGTCCAGAAGTTCTGAACTCTGGAAGGCCGCCGTCACGTCGCCCCCCGGGGGTCGCTAGGGTCAAACTTGGCCAGGGGGCTGCAGGGGCCGGGACGTAGGTCGTGGCCAAGTTTGGGGCGGCTCGGGCCGAAAATGCGGCCTCCAGAGCGTCCAGAAGTTCTGAACTCTGGAAGGCCGCCGTGACGTCGCCCCACCGGGGGTCACGGGGTCAAACTCGCCCAGTAAGAGGCGGGGACAGGGACAAGGGTGGTGGCAAAGTTTGGGAAAGCTTAGGCCGAAAATGCGGCCTCCAGGGCGTCCAGAAATTCTAAACTCTGGAAGGCCGCCGTGAAGTCGCCCCCCGGGGGTCATGGGGGTCAAACTCGGTCAGCCGGCGTCGGGGTCCGGGACAAGGGTCGTGGCAAAGTTTGGGGCGGCTCGGGCCGAAAATGCGGCCTCCAGAGCGTCCAGAAGTTCTGAACTGTAGAAGGCCGCCGTGACGTCGCCTCCCTGGGGGTCACGGGGGTCAAACTCAGCCAGCGGCTGGCCGGGGCCGGGACGTGGGTCGTGGCCAAGTTTGGGGCGGATCGGGCCGAAAATGCGGCCTCCAGAGCGTCCAGAAGTTCTGAACTCTGGAAGGCCGCCGTCACGTCGCTCCCCGGGGGTCAAACTCGGCCAGCCGGCGACAGGGGCTGGGACAAGCGTCGTGGCCAAGTTTGGGGGGCTCCGGCCGTAAATGCGGCCTCCAGAGCGTCCAGAATTTCTGAACTCTGAAAGGCCGGCGTCACGTCGCCCACCGGGGTCGCGGGGGTCAAACTTGGCCAGGGGGCTGCAGGGGCCGGGAAAATGGTCGTGGCCAAGTTTGGGGCGGCTCGGGGCGAAAATGCGGCCTCCAGAGCGTCCAGAACTTCTTAACTCTGGAAGGCCGCCGTGACGTCGCCCCCCGGGGGTCAAACTCGGCCAGCCGGCGACAGATGCTGGGACAAGCGTCGTGGCCAAGTTTGGGGGGCTCCGGCCGTAAATGCGGCCTCCAGAGTGTCCAGAACTTCTGAACTCTGAAAGGCCGGCGTCACGTCGCCCACCGGGGGTCGCGGGGGTCAAACTTGGACAGGGGGCTGCAGGGGCCGGGAAAATGGTCGTGGCCAAGTTTGGGGCGGATCGGGCCGAAAATGCGGCCTCCAGAGCGTCCAGAACTTCTGAACAATGGAAGGCCGCCGTCACGTCGCCCCCCGGGGATCACGGGGTTCAAACTTGGCCAGGGGGCTGCAGGGGCCGGGACAATGGTCGTGGCCAAGTTTGGGGCGTTTCGGGCCGAAAACGCGGCCTCCAGAGCGTCCAGAAGTTCTGAACTCTGGAAGGCAGCCGTTACATCGCCCCCCCGAGGGTCATGGGGGTCAAACTCGGCCAGCCGGCGGCGGGGTCCGGGACAAGGGTCGTGGCCAAGTTTGGGGGGGCTTAGGCCGAAAATGCGGCCTCCAGAGCGTCCAGAAGTTCTGAACTGTAGAAGGCAGCCGTCACGTCGCCTCCCTGGGGGTCACGGGGGTCAAACTCGGCCAGCGGCTGGCCGGGGTCCGGGACAAGGGTCGTGGCCAAGTTTGGGGCGGCTCGGGCCGAAAATGCGGCCTCCAGAGCGTCCAGAAGTTCTGAACTCTGAAGGCCGCCGTGACGTCGCCTCCCTGGGGGTCAAAGTGGTCAAACTCGCCCAGAAGGAGGCGGGGACAGGGACAAGGGTCGTGGCAAAGTTAAGGAAATCTTAGGCCGAAAATGCGGCCTCCAGGGCGTCCAGAAATTCTAAACTCTGGAAGGCCGCCGTGACGTCGCCCCCCGGGGGTCATGGGGTGAAAATCGGCCAGCCGGCGGCAGGGTCCGGGACAAGGGTCGTGGCCAAGTTTGGGGCGGCTCGGGCCGAAAATGCGGCCTCCAGAACGTCCAGAATTTCTGAACTGTTGAAGGCCGCCGTGACGTCGCCCCCGGGGCTCACGGGGGTCAAACTCGGCCAGCGGGCGGCGGGGGCCGGGACGTAGGTCGTGGCAAAGTTTGGGAAAGCTTAGGCCGAAAATGCGGCCTCCAGAGCGTCCAGAAGTTCTGAACTCCGGAAGGCCGCCGTCACGTCGCCCCCCGGGGGTCGCGGGCTTCAAACTTAGCCAGGGGGCTGCAGGGGCCGGGACAATGGTCGTGGCCAAGTTTGGGGCGGCTCGGGCCGAAAACGCGGCCTCCAGAGCGTCCAGAAGTTCTGAACTCTGGAAGGCAGCCGTTACATCGCCCCCCCGAGGGTCATGGGGGTCAAACTCGGCCAGCCGGCGGCGGGGTCCGGGACAAGGGTCGTGGCCAAGTTTGGGGGGGCTTAGGCCGAAAATGCGGCCTCCAGAGCGTCCAGAAGTTCTGAACTGTAGAAGGCCGCCGTCACGTCGCCTCCCTGGGGGTCACGGGGGTCAAACTCGGCCAGCGGCTGGCCGGGGTCCGGGACAAGGGTCGTGGCCATGTTTGGGGGGGCTTAGGCCGAAAATGCGGCCTCCAGAGCGTCCAGAAGTTCAGAACTGTAGAAGGCCTCCGTGACGTCGCCTCCCTGGGGGTCACGGGGGCCAAACTCGGCCAGCGGCTGGCCGGGGCCGGGACGTGGGTCGTGGCCAAGTTTGGGGCGGCTCGGGCCGAAAATGCGGCCTCCAGAGCGTCCAGAAGTTCTGAACTCTGAAGGCCGCCGTGACGTCGCCTCCCTGGGGGTCAAAGTGGTCAAACTCGCCCAGAAGGAGGCGGGGACAGGGACAAGGGTCGTGGCAAAGTTTGGGAAAGCTTAGGCCGAAAATGCGGCCTCCAGGGCGTCCAGAAATTCTAAACTCTGGAAGGCCGCCGTGACGTCGCCCCTGGGGGTCATGGGGGTCAAACTCGGCCAGCCGGCGTCGGGGTCCGGGACAAGGGTCGTGGCCAAGTTTGGGGCGGCTCGGGCCGAAAATGCGGCCTCCAGAGCGTCCAGAAGTTCTGAACTGTAGAAGGCCGCCGTGACGTCGCCTCCCTGGGGGTCACGGGGGTCAAACTCGGCCAGCGGTCGGCAGGGGCCGGGACGTGGGTCGTGGCCAAGTTTGGGGCGGCTCGGGCCGAAAATGCGGCCTCCAGAGCGTCCAGAAGTTCTGAACTGTAGAAGGCCGCCGTGACGTCGCCCAGCTGGGGGTCACGGGGGTCAAACTCAGCCAGCGGGCGGCGGGGACCGGGACGTAGGTCGTGGCCAAGTTTAGGGCGGATCGGGCCGACAATGCGGCCTCCAGAGCGTCCAGAAGTTCTGAACTCTGGAAGGCCGCCGTCACGTCGCCCCCCGGGGGTCGCTGGGGTCAAACTTGGCCAGGGGGCTGCAGGGGCCGGGACGTAGGTCGTGGCCAAGTTTGGGGCGGCTCGGGCCGAAAATGCGGCCTCCAGAGCGTCCAGAAGTTCTGAACTCTGGAAGGCCGCCGTGACGTCGACCCACCTGGGGTCACGGGGTCAAACTCGGCCAGCCGGTGTCGGGGTCCGGGACAAGGGTCGTGGTCAGGTTTGGGGCGGCTCGGGCCGAAAAAGCGGCCTCCAGAGCGTCCAGAAGTTCTGAACTGTAGAAGACCGCCGTGACGTCGCCTCCCTGGGGGTCAAAGGGGTCAAACTCGCCCAGTAAGAGGCGGGGACAGGGACAAGGGTCGTGGCAAAGTTTGGGAAAGCTTAGGCCGAAAATGCGGCCTCCAGGGCGTCCAGAAATTCTAAACTCTGGAAGGCCGCCGTGAAGTCGCCCCACCGGGGGTCACGGGGGTCAAACCAGGCCCGCCGGCGGCGGGGACCGGGACGTGCGTCGTAGCTAAGTCTGGGGCGGCTCGGGCCGAAAATGCGGCCTCCAGAGCGTCCAGAAGTTCTGAACTCTGAAGGCCGCCGTGACGTCGCCCCACCGGGGGTCACGGGGGTCAAACCAGGCCCGCCGGCGGCGGGGACCGGGACGTGCGTCGTAGCTAAGTTTGGGGCGGCTCGGGCCGAAAATGCGGCCTCCAGAGCGTCCAGAAGTTCTGAACTCTGGAAGGCCGCCGTCACGTCGCTCCCCGGGGGTCAAACTCGGCCAGCCGGCGACAGGGGCTGGGACAAGCGTCGTGGCCAAGTTTGGGGGGCTCCGGCCGTAAATGCGGCCTCCAGAGCGTCCAGAACTTCTGAACTCTGAAAGGCCGGCGTCACGTCGCCCACCGGGGGTCGCGGGGGCCAAACTTGGCCAGGGGGCTGCAGGGGCCGGGAAAATGGTCGTGGCCAAGTTTGGGGCGGATCGGGCCGAAAATGCGGCCTCCAGAGCGTCCAGAACTTCTGAACTCTGGAAGGCCGCCGTCACGTCGTCCCCCGGGGATCACGGGGGTCAAACTCGGCCAGCCGGCGGCAGGGGCTGGGACAAGGGTTGTGGCCAAGTTTGGGGGGGCTCCGGCCGTAAATGCGGCCTCAAGAGCGTCCAGAAGTTCTGAACTCTGGAAGGCCGCCGTCACGTCGCCCCCCGGGGGTCAAACTTGGCCAGGGGGCTGCAGGGGCCGGGAAAATGGTCGTGGCCAAGTTTGGGGCGGATCGGGCCGAAAATGCGGCCTCCAGAGCGTCCAGAAGTTCTGAACTCTGGAAGGCAGCCGTTACATCGCCCCCCCGAGGGTCATGGGGGTCAAACTCGGCCAGTTGGCGGCGGGGTCCGGGACAAGGGTCGTGGCCAAGTTTGGGGGGGCTTAGGCCGAAAATGCGGCCTCCAGAGCGTCCAGAAGTTCTGAACTGTAGAAGGCCGCCGTGACGTCGCCTCCCTGGGAGTCACGAGGGTCAAACTCGCCCAGAAGGAGGCGGGGACAGGGACAAGGGTCGTGGCCAAGTTTGGGAAAGCTTAGGCCGAAAATGCGGCCTCCAGGGCGTCCAGAAATTCTAAACTCTGGAAGGCCGCCGTGACGTCGCCCCCCCGGGGTCATGGGGTGAAACTCGGCCAGCCGGCGGCAGGGTCCGGGACAAGGGTCGTGGCCAAGTTTGGGGCGGCTCGGGCCGAAAATGCGGCCTCCAGAACGTCCAGAAGTTCTGAACTGTAGAAGGCCGCCGTGACGTCGCCTCCCTGGGGATCATGGGGGTCAAACTCGGCCAGCGGCTGGCCGGGGTCCGGGACAAGGGTCGTGGTTAAGTTTGGGGGGCTTAGGCCGAAAATGCGGCCTCCAGAGCGTCCAGAAGTTCTGAACTCTGAAGGCCGCCGTGACGTCGCCTCACTGGGGGTCAAAGTGGTCAAACTCGCCCAGAAGGAGGCGGGGACAGGGACAAGGGTCGTGGCAAAGTTTGGGAAAGGTTTGGCCGAAAATGCGGCCTCCAGGGCGTCCAGAAATTCTAAACTCTGGAAGGCCGCGGTGACGTCGCCCCTGGGGGTCATGGGGGTCAAACTCGGCCAGCCGGCGTCGGGGTCCGGGACAAGGGTCGTGGCCAAGTTTGGGGCGGCTCTGGCCGAAAATGCGGCCTCCAGAGCGTCCAGAAGTTCTGAACTGTAGAAGGCCGCCGTGACGTCGCCTAGCTGGGGGTCAAAGTGGTCAAACTCGCCCAGAAGGAGGCGGGGACAGGGACAAGGGTCGTGGCAAAGTTAAGGAAATCTTAGGCCGAAAATGCGGCCTCCAGGGCGTCCAGAAGTTCTGAACTCTGGAAGGCCGCCGTGACGTCGCCCCCCGGGGGTCGCTGGGATCAAACTTGGCCAGGGGGCTGCAGGGGCCGGGACGTAGGTCGTGGCCAAGTTTGGGGCGGCTCGGGCCGAAAATGCGGCCTCCAGAGCGTCCAGAAGTTCTGAACTCTGGAAGGCCGCCGTGACGTCGCCCCACCGGGGGTCACGGGGTCAAACTCGGCCAGCCGGTGTCGGGGTCCGGGACAAGGGTCGTGGTCAGGTTTGGGGCGGCTCGGGCCGAAAATGCGGCCCCCAGAGCGTCCAGAATTTCTGAACTGTAGAAGGCCGCCGTGACGTTGCCTCCCTGGGGGTCAAAGGGGTCAAACTCGCCCAGTAAGAGGCGGGGACAGGGACAAGGGTCGTGGCAAAGTTTGGGAAAGCTTAGGCCGAAAATGCGGCCTCCAGGGCGTCCAGAAATTCTAAACACTGGAAGGTCGCCGTGAAGTCGCCCCCCGGGGGTCATGGGGGTCAAACTCGGTCAGCCGGCGTCGGGGTCCGGGACAAGGGTCGTGGCAAAGTTTGGGGCGGCTCGGGCCGAAAATGCGGCCTCCAGAGCGTCCAGAAGTTCTGAACTGTAGAAGGCCGCCGTGACGTCGCCTCCCTGGAAGTCACGGGGGTCAAACTCGGCCAGCGGGCGGCGGGGGCCGGGACAAGGGTCGTAGCAATGTTAAGGAAAGCTTAGGCCGAAAATGCGGCCTCCAGGGCGTCCAGAAATTCTAAACTCTGGAAGGCCGCCGTGACGTCGCCCCCCGGGGGTCATGGGGTGAAACTCAGCCAGCCGGCGGCAGGGTCCGGGACAAGGGTCGTGGCCAAGTTTGGGAAAGCTTAGGCCGAAAATGCGGCCTCCAGGGCGTCCAGAAATTCTAAACTCTGGAAGGCCGCCGTGAAGTCGCCCCCCGGGGGTCATGGGGGTCAAACTCGGTCAGCCGGCGTCGGGGTCCGGGACAAGGGTCGTGGCCAAGTTTGGGGCGGCTCGGGCCGAAAATGCGGCCTCCAGAACGTCCAGAAGTTTTGAACTGTAGAAGGCCGCCGTGACGTCGCCTCCCTGGGGGTCACGGCGGTCAAACTCGGCCAGCTGGCGGCGGGGGCCGGGACGTAGGTCGTGGCAAAGTTTGGGAAAGCTTAGGCCGAAAATGCGGCCTCCAGAGCGTCGAGAAGTTCTGAACTGTAGAAGGCCGCCGTCACGTCGCCCCCCGGGGGTCACGGGGGTCAAACTCGGCTAGCGGCTGGCCGGGGCCGGGACGTGGGTCGTGGCCAAGTTTGGGGCGGCTCGGGCCGAAAATGCGGCCTCCAGAGCGTCCAGAAATTCTGAACTCTGAAGGCCGCCGTGACGTCGCCCCACCGGGGGTCACGGGGGTCAAACCAGGCCCGCCGGCGGCGGGGACCGGGACGTGCGTCGTAGCTAAGTTTGGGGCGGCTCGGGCCGAAAATGCGGCCTCCAGAGCGTCCAGAAGTTCTGAACTCTGGAAGGCCGCCGTCACGTCGTCCCCCGGGGGTCAAACTCGGCCAGCCGGCGACAGGGGCTGGGACAAGCGTCGTGGCCAAGTTTGGGGGGCTCCGGCCGTAAATGCGGCCTCCAGAGCGTCCAGAACTTCTGAACTCTGAAAGGCCGGCGTCACGTCGCCCACAGGGGGTCGCGGGGGTCAAACTTGGCCAGGGGGCTGCAGGGGCCGGGAAAATGGTCGTGGCCAAGTTTGGGGCGGATCGGGCCGAAAATGCGGCCTCCAGAGCGTCCAGAACTTCTGAACTCTGGAAGGCCGCCGTCACGTCGCCCCCCCGGGGATCACGGGGGTCAAACTCGGCCAGCCGGCGGCAGGGGCTGGGACAAGGGTCGTGGCCAAGTTTGGGGGGGCTCCGGCCGTAAATGCGGCCTCAAGAGCGTCCAGAAGTTCTGAACTCTAGAAGGCCGCCGTCACGTCGCCCCCCAGGGGTCAAACTTGGCCAGGGGGCTGCAGGGGCCGGGAAAATGGTCGTGGCCGAGTTTGGGGCGAATCGGGCCGAAAATGCGGCCTCCAGAGCGTCCAGAAGTTCTGAACTCCGGAAGGCCGCCGTCACGTCGCCCCCCGGGGGTCGCGGGGTTCAACCTTGCCCAGGGGGCTGCAGGGGCCGGGACAATGGTCGTGGCCAAGTTTGGGGCGGCTCGGGCCGAAAACGCGGCCTCCAGAGCGTCCAGAAGTTCTGAACTCTGGAAGGCAGCCGTTACATCGCCCCCCCGAGTGTCATGGGGGTCAAACTCGGCCAGCCGGCGGCGGGGTCCGGGACAAGGGTCGTGGCCAAGTTTGGGGGGGCTTAGGCCGAAAATGCGGCCTCCAGAGCGTCCAGAAGTTCTGAACTGTAGAAGGCCGCCGTGACGTCGCCTCCCTGGGGGTCACGGGGGTCAAACTCGGCCAGCGGCTGGCCGGGGCCGGGACGTGGGTCGTGGCCAAGTTTGGGGCGGCTCGGGCCGAAAATGCGGCCTCCAGAGCGTCCAGAAATTCTGAACTCTGAAGGCCGCCGTGACGTCGCCTCCCTGGGGGTCAAAGTGGTCAAACTCGCCCAGAAGGAGGCGGGGACAGGGACAAGGGTCGTGGCAAAGTTTTGTAAAGCTTAGACCGAAAATGCGGCCTCCAGGGCGTCCAGAAATTCTAAACTCTGGAAGGCCGCCGTGAAGTCGCCCCCCGGGGGTCATGGGGGTCAAACTCGGTCAGTAAGAGGCGGGGTCCGGGACAGGGGTCGTGGCAAAGTTTGGGGCGGCTCGGGCCGAAAATGCGGCCTCCAGAGCGTCCAGAAGTTCTGAACTGTAGAAGGCCGCCGTGACGTCGCCTCCCTGGGGGTCAAAGGGGTCAAACTCGCCCAGTAAGAGGCGGGGACAGGGACAAGGGTCGTGGCAATGTTTGGGGCGGCTCGGGCCGAAAATGCGGCCTCCAGAGCGTCCAGAAGTTCTGAACTGTAGAAGGCCGCCGTGACGTCGCCTCCCTGGGGGTCAAAGGGGTCAAATCCGGTCAGTAAGAGGCGGGGTCCGGGACAGGGGTCGTGGCAAAGTTTGGGGCGGCTCGGGCCGAAAATGCGGCCTCCAGAGCGTCCAGAAGTTCTGAACTGTAGAAGGCCGCCGTGACGTCGCCTCCCTGGGGTCAAAGGGGTCAAACTCGCCCAGTAAGAGGCGGGGACAGGGACAAGGGTCGTGGCAATGTTTGGGGCGGCTCGGGCCGAAAATGCGGCCTCCAGGGCGTCCAGAAGTTCTGAACTGTAGAAGGCCGCCGTGACGTCGCCTCCCTGGGGGTCAAAGGGGTCAAACTCGCCCAGTAAGAGGCGGGGACAGGGACAAGGGTCGTGGCAAAGTTTGGGAAAGCTTAGGCCGAAAATGCGGCCTCCAGGGCGTCCAGAAATTCTAAACTCTGGAAGGCCGCCGTGAAGTCGCCCCACGGGGGTCATGGGGGTCAAACTCGACCAGCCGGCGTCGGGGTCCGGGACAAGGGTCGTGGCCAAGTTTGGGGCGGCTCGGGCCGAAAATACGGCCTCCAGAGCGTCCAGAAGTTCTGAACTGTAGAAGGCCGCCGTGACGTCGCCTCCCTGGGGGTCACGGGGGTCAAACTCGGCCAGCGGTCGGCGGGGGCCGGGACGTGGGTCGTGGCCAAGTTTTGGGCGGCTCGGGCCGAAAATGCGGCCTCCAGAGCGTCGAGAAGTTCTGAACTGTAGAAGGCAGCCGTGACGTCGCCTAGCTGGGGGTCACGGGGGTCAAACTCAGCCAGCGGGCGGCGGGGACCGGGACGTAGGTCGTGGCCAAGTTTAGGGCGGATCGGGCCGACAATGCGGCCTCCAGAGCGTCCAGAAGTTCTGAACTCTGGAAGGCCGCCGTGACGTCGCCCCCCGGTGGTCGCTGGGGTCAAACTTGGCCAGGGGGCTGCAGGGGCCGGGACGTAGGTCGTGGCCAAGTTTGGGGCGGCTCGGGCCGAAAATGCGGCCTCCAGAGCGTCCAGAAGTTCTGAACTCTGGAAGGCCGCCGTGACGTCGCCCCACCGGGGGTCACGGGGTCAAACTCGGCCAGCCGGTGTCGGGGTCCGGGACAAGGGTCGTGGTCAGGTTTGGGGCGGCTCGGGCTGAAAATGCGGCCTCCAGAGCGTCCAGAAGTTCTGAACTGTAGAAGGCCGCCGTGACCTCGCCTCCCTGGGGGTGAAAGGGGTCAAACTCGCTCAGTAAGAGGCGGGGACAGGGACAAGGGTCGTGGCAAAGTTTAGGAAAGCTTAGGCCGAAAATGCGGCCTCCAGGGCGTCCAGAAATTCTAAACTCTGCAAGGCCGCCGTCACGTCGCCCCCCGGGGGTCATGGGGGTCAAACTCGGTCAGTAAGAGGCGGGGTCCGGGACAGGGGTCGTGGCAAAGTTTGGGGCGGCTCGGGCCGAAAATGCGGCCTCCAGAGCGTCCAGAAGTTCTGAACTGTAGAAGGCCGCCGTGACGTCGCCTCCCTGAGGGTCACGGGGGTCAAACTCGGCCAGCGGGCGGCGGGGGCCGGGACAAGGGTCGTAGCAAAGTTTAGGAAAGCTTAGGCCGAAAATGCGGCCTCCAGGGCGTCCAGAAATTCTAAACTCTGGAAGGCCGCCGTGACGTTGCCCCCCGGGGGTCATGGGGTGAAACTCGGCCAGCCGGCGGCAGGGTCCGGGACAAGGGTCGTGGCCAAGTTTGGGGCGGCTCGGGCCGAAAATGCGGCCTCCAGAGCGTCCAGAAGTTCTGAACTCTGAAGGCAGCCGTGACGTCGCCCCACCGGGGGTCACGGGGGTCAAACCAGCCCGCCGGCGGCGGGGACCGGGACGTGCGTCGTAGCTAAGTTTGGGGCGGCTCGGGCCGAAAATGCGGCCTCCAGAGCGTCCAGAAGTTCTGAACTCTGGAAGGCCGCCGTCACGTCGCCCCCCGGGGGTCACGGGGGTCAAACTCGGCCAGCCGGCGGCAGGGGCTGGGACAAGGGTCGTGGCCAAGTTTGGGGGGCTCCTGCCGTAAATGCGGCCTCCAGAGCGTCCAGAAGTTCTGAACTCTGAAAGGCCAGCGTTACGTCGCCCACCGGGGGTCGCGGGGGTCAAACTTGGCCAAGGGGCTGCAGGGGCCGGGAAAATGGTCGTGGCCAAGTTTGGGGCGGATCGGGCCGAAAATGCGGCCTCCAGAGCGTCCAGAAGTTCTGAACTCCGGAAGGCCGCCGTCACGTCGCCCCCCGGGGGTCGCGGGGTTCAAACTTGGCCAGGGGGCTGCAGGGGCCGGGACAATGGTCGTGGCCAAGTTTGGGGCGGCTCGGGCCGAAAACGCGGCCTCCAGAGCGTCCAGAAGTTCTGAACTCTGGAAGGCAGCCGTTTACATCGCCCCCCCGAGGGTCATGGGGGTCAAACTCGGCCAGCCGGCGGCGGGGTCCGGGACAAGGGTCGTGGCCAAGTTTGGGGGGGCTTAGGCCGAAAATGCGGCCTCCAGAGCGTCCAGAAGTTCTGAACTGTAGAAGGCCGCCGTGACGTCGACTCCCTGGGGGTCACGGAGGTCAAACTCGGCCAGCGGCTGGCCGGGGCCGGGACGTGGGTCGTGGCCAAGTTTGGGGCGGCTCGGGCCGAAAATGCGGCCTCCAGAGCGTCCAGAAGTTCTGAACTCTGAAGGCCGCCGTGACGTCGCCTCCCTGGGGGTCAAAGTGGTCAAACTCGCCCAGAAGGAGACGGGGACAGGGACAAGGGTCGTGGCAAAGTTTGGGAAAGCTTAGGCCGAAAATGCGGCCTCCAGGGCGTCCAGAAATTCTAAACTCTGCAAGGCCGCCGTCACGTCGCCCCCCGGGGGTCGCGGGGTTCAAACTTGGCCAGGGGGCTGCAGGGGCCGGGACAATGGTCGTGGCCAAGTTTGGGGCGGCTAGGGCCGAAAACGCGGCCTCCAGAGCGTCCAGAAGTTCTGAACTCTGGAAGGCCGCCGTCACGTCGCCCCCCGGGGGTCGCTGGGGTCAAACTTGACCAGGGGGCTGCAGGGGCCGGGACGTAGGTCGTGGCCAAGTTTGGGGCGGCTCGGGCCGAAAATGCGGCCTCCAGAGCGTCCAGAAGTTCTGAACTCTGGAAGGCCGCCGTGACGTCGCCCCACCGGGGGTCACGGGGTCAAACTCGGCCAGCCGGTGTCGGGGTCCGGGACAAGGGTCGTGGTCAGGTTTGGGGCGGCTCGGGCCGAAAATGCGGCCTCCAGAGCGTCCAGAAGTTCTGAACTGTAGAAGGCCGCCGTGACGTCGCCTCCATGGGGGTCAAAGGGGTCAAACTCGCCCAGTAAGAGGCGGGGACAGGGACAAGGGTCGTGGCAAAGTTTGGGAAAGCTTAGGCCGAAAATGCGGCCTCCAGGGCGTCCAGAAATTCTAAACTCTGGAAGGCCGCCGTGAAGTCGCCCCCAGGGGGTCATGGGGGTCAAACTCGGTCAGCCGGCGTCGGGGTCCGGGACAAGGGTCGTGGCAAAGTTTGGGGCGGCTCGGGCCGAAAATGCGGCCTCCAGAGCGTCCAGAAGTTCTGAACTGTAGAAGGCCGCCGTGACGTCGCCTCCCTGGGGGTCACGGGGGTCAAACTCGGCCAGCGGGCGGCAGGGGCCGGGACAAGGGTCGTAGCAAAGTTTAGGAAAGCTTAGGCCGAAAATGCGGCCTCCAGGGCGTCCAGAAATTCTAAACTCTGGAAGGCCGCCGTGACGTCGCCCCCCGGGGGTCATGGGGTGAAACTCGGCCAGCCGGCGGCAGGGTCCGGGACAAGGGTCGTGGCCATGTTTGGGGCGGCTCGGGCCGAAAATGCGGCCTCCAGAACGTCCAGAATTTCTGAACTGTAGAAGGCCGCCGTGACGTCGCCCCCGGGGGGTCACGGAAGTCAAACTCGGCCAGCGGGCGGTAGGAGCCGGGAGGTGGGTCGTGGCCAAGTTTGTGGCGGCTCGGGCCCAAAATGCGACCTCCAGAGCCTCCAGAAGTTCTGAACTCTGAAGGCCGCCGTGACGTCGCCCCACCGGGGGTCATGGGGGTCAAACCAGGCCCGCCGGCGGCGGGGACCGGGACGTGCGTCGTAGCTAAGTTTGGGGCAGCTCGGGCCGAAAATGCGGCCTCCAGAGCGTCCAGAAGTTCTGAACTCTGGAAGGCCGCCGTCACGTCGCCCCCCGGGGGTCAAACTCGGCCAGCCGGCGACAGGGGCTGGGACAAGCGTCGTGGCCAAGTTTGGGGGGCTCCGGCCGTAAATGCGGCCTCCAGAGCGTCCAGAACTTCTGAACTCTGAAAGGCCGGCGTCACGTCGCCCACCGGGGGTCGCGGGGGTCAAACTTGGCCAGGGGGCTGCAGGGGCCGGGAAAATGGTCGTGGCCAAGTTTGGGGCGGATCGGGCCGAAAATGCGGCCTCCAGAGCGTCCAGAACTTCTGAACTCTGGAAGGCCGCCGTCACGTCGCCCCCCGGGGATCACGGGGGTCAAACTCGGCCAGCCGGCGGCAGGGGCTGGGACAAGGGTCGTGGCCAAGTTTGGGGGGGCTCCGGCCGTAAATGCGGCCTCAAGAGCGTCCAGAAGTTCTGAACTCTGGAAGGCCGCCGTCACGTCGCCCCCCGGGGGTCAAACTTGGCCAGGGGCTGCAGGGGCCGGGGAAATGGTCGTGGCCAAGTTTGGGGCGGCTCGGGCCGAAAATGCGGCCTCCAGAGCGTCCAGAAGTTCTGAACTCCGGAAGGCCGCCGTCACGTCGCCCCCCGGGGGTCAAACTTAGCCAGGGGGCTGCAGGGGCCGGGAAAATGGTCGTGGCCAAGTTTGGGGCGGATCGGGCCGAAAATGCGGCCTCCAGAGCGTCCAGAAGTTCCGTACTCCGGAAGGCCGCCGTCACGTCGCCCCCCGGGGGTCGCGGGGGTCAAACTTGGCCAGGGGGCTGCAGGGGCCGGGACAATGGTCGTGGCCAAGTTTGGGGCGGCTCGGGGCGAAAACGCGGCCTCCAGAGCGTCCAGAAGTTCTGAACTCTGGAAGGCAGCCGTCAAATCGCCCCCCCCGAGGGTCATGGGGGTCAAACTCGGCCAGCGGTCGGCGGGGTCCGGAACAAGGGTCGTGGCCAAGTTTGGGGGCGCTTAGGCCGAAAATGCGGCCTCCAGAGCGTCCAGAAGTTCTGAACTGTAGAAGGCCGCCGTGACGTCGCCTCCCTGGGGGTCACGGGGTTCAAACTCGGCCAGCGGCTGGCCGGGGCCGGGACGTGGGTCGTGGCCAAGTTTGGGGCGGCTCGGGCCGAAAATGCGGCCTCCAGAGCGTCCAGAAGTTCTGAACTCTGAAGGCCGCCGTGACGTCGCCTCCCTGGGGGTCAAAGTGGTCAAACTCGCCCAGAAGGAGGCTGGAACAGGGACAAGGGTCGTGGCAAAGTTTGGGAAAGCTTAGGCCGAAAATGCGGCCTCCAGGGCGTCCAGAAATTCTAAACTCTGGAAGGCCGCCCTGACGTCGCCCCTGGGGGTCATGCGGGTCAAACTCGGCCAGCCGGCGTCGGGGTCCGGGACAAGGGTCGTGGCCAAGTTTGGGGCGGCTCGGGCCGAAAATGCGGCCTCCAGAGCGTCTAGAAGTTCTGAACTGTAGAAGGCCGCCGTCACGTCGTGGGGGGTCACGGGGGTCAAACTCGGCCAGCGGTCGGCGGGGGCCGGGACGTGGGTCGTGGCCAAGTTTGGGGCGGCTCGGGCCGAAAATGCGGCCTCCAGAGCGTCCAGAAGTTCTGAACTGTAGAAGGCCGCCGTGACGTCGCCTAGCTCGGGGTCACGGGGGTCAAACTCAGCCAGCCGGCGGCGGGGACCGGGACGTAGGTCGTGGCCAAGTTTAGGGCGGATCGGGCCGACAATGCGGCCTCCAGAGCGTCCAGAAGTTCTGAACTCCGGAAGGCCGCCGTCACGTCGCCCCCCGGGGGTCGCGGGGTTCAAACTTGGCCAGGGGGCTGCAGGGGCCGGGACAATGGTCGTGGCCAAGTTTGGGGCGGCTCGGGCCGAAAACGCGGCCTCCAGAGCGTCCAGAAGTTCTGAACTCTGGAAGGCAGCCGTTTACATCGCCCCCCCGAGGGTCATGGGGGTCAAACTCGGCCAGCCGGCGGCGGGGTCCGGGACAAGGGTCGTGGCCAAGTTTGGGGGGGCTTAGGCCGAAAATGCGGCCTCCAGAGCGTCCAGAAGTTCTGAACTGTAGAAGGCCGCCGTGACGTCGCCTCCCTGGGGGTCACGGAGGTCAAACTCGGCCAGCGGCTGGCCGGGGCCGGGACGTGGGTCGTGGCCAAGTTTGGGGCGGCTCGGGCCGAAAATGCGGCCTCCAGAGCGTCCAGAAGTTCTGAACTCTGAAGGCCGCCGTGACGTCGCCTCCCTGGGGGTCAAAGTGGTCAAACTCGCCCAGAAGGAGACGGGGACAGGGACAAGGGTCGTGGCAAAGTTTGGGAAAGCTTAGGCCGAAAATGCGGCCTCCAGGGCGTCCAGAAATTCTAAACTCTGCAAGGCCGCCGTCACGTCGCCCCCCGGGGGTCGCGGGGTTCAAACTTGGCCAGGGGGCTGCAGGGGCCGGGACAATGGTCGTGGCCAAGTTTGGGGCGGCTAGGGCCGAAAACGCGGCCTCCAGAGCGTCCAGAAGTTCTGAACTCTGGAAGGCCGCCGTCACGTCGCCCCCCGGGGGTCGCTGGGGTCAAACTTGACCAGGGGGCTGCAGGGGCCGGGACGTAGGTCGTGGCCAAGTTTGGGGCGGCTCGGGCCGAAAATGCGGCCTCCAGAGCGTCCAGAAGTTCTGAACTCTGGAAGGCCGCCGTGACGTCGCCCCACCGGGGGTCACGGGGTCAAACTCGGCCAGCCGGTGTCGGGGTCCGGGACAAGGGTCGTGGTCAGGTTTGGGGCGGCTCGGGCCGAAAATGCGGCCTCCAGAGCGTCCAGAAGTTCTGAACTGTAGAAGGCCGCCGTGACGTCGCCTCCATGGGGGTCAAAGGGGTCAAACTCGCCCAGTAAGAGGCGGGGACAGGGACAAGGGTCGTGGCAAAGTTTGGGAAAGCTTAGGCCGAAAATGCGGCCTCCAGGGCGTCCAGAAATTCTAAACTCTGGAAGGCCGCCGTGAAGTCGCCCCCAGGGGGTCATGGGGGTCAAACTCGGTCAGCCGGCGTCGGGGTCCGGGACAAGGGTCGTGGCAAAGTTTGGGGCGGCTCGGGCCGAAAATGCGGCCGCCAGAGCGTCCAGAAGTTCTGAACTGTAGAAGGCCGCCGTGACGTCGCCTCCCTGGGGGTCACGGGGGTCAAACTCGGCCAGCGGGCGGCAGGGGCCGGGACAAGGGTCGTAGCAAAGTTTAGGAAAGCTTAGGCCGAAAATGCGGCCTCCAGGGCGTCCAGAAATTCTAAACTCTGGAAGGCCGCCGTGACGTCGCCCCCCGGGGGTCATGGGGTGAAACTCGGCCAGCCGGCGGCAGGGTCCGGGACAAGGGTCGTGGCCATGTTTGGGGCGGCTCGGGCCGAAAATGCGGCCTCCAGAACGTCCAGAATTTCTGAACTGTAGAAGGCCGCCGTGACGTCGCCCCCGGGGGGTCACGGAAGTCAAACTCGGCCAGCGGGCGGTAGGAGCCGGGACGTGGGTCGTGGCCAAGTTTGTGGCGGCTCGGGCCCAAAATGCGACCTCCAGAGCCTCCAGAAGTTCTGAACTCTGAAGGCCGCCGTGACGTCGCCCCACCGGGGGTCATGGGGGTCAAACCAGGCCCGCCGGCGGCGGGGACCGGGACGTGCGTCGTAGCTAAGTTTGGGGCAGCTCGGGCCGAAAATGCGGCCTCCAGAGCGTCCAGAAGTTCTGAACTCTGGAAGGCCGCCGTCACGTCGCCCCCCGGGGGTCAAACTCGGCCAGCCGGCGACAGGGGCTGGGACAAGCGTCGTGGCCAAGTTTGGGGGGCTCCGGCCGTAAATGCGGCCTCCAGAGCGTCCAGAACTTCTGAACTCTGAAAGGCCGGCGTCACGTCGCCCACCGGGGGTCGCGGGGGTCAAACTTGGCCAGGGGGCTGCAGGGGCCGGGAAAATGGTCGTGGCCAAGTTTGGGGCGGATCGGGCCGAAAATGCGGCCTCCAGAGCGTCCAGAACTTCTGAACTCTGGAAGGCCGCCGTCACGTCGCCCCCCGGGGATCACGGGGGTCAAACTCGGCCAGCCGGCGGCAGGGGCTGGGACAAGGGTCGTGGCCAAGTTTGGGGGGGCTCCGGCCGTAAATGCGGCCTCAAGAGCGTCCAGAAGTTCTGAACTCTGGAAGGCCGCCGTCACGTCGCCCCCCGGGGGTCAAACTTGGCCAGGGGCTGCAGGGGCCGGGAAAATGGTCGTGGCCAAGTTTGGGGCGGCTCGGGCCGAAAATGCGGCCTCCAGAGCGTCCAGAAGTTCTGAACTCCGGAAGGCCGCCGTCACGTCGCCCCCCGGGGGTCAAACTTAGCCAGGGGGCTGCAGGGGCCGGGAAAATGGTCGTGGCCAAGTTTGGGGCGGATCGGGCCGAAAATGCGGCCTCCAGAGCGTCCAGAAGTTCCGTACTCCGGAAGGCCGCCGTCACGTCGCCCCCCGGGGGTCGCGGGGGTGAAGCTTGGCCAGGGGGCTGCAGGGGCCGGGACAATGGTCGTGGCCAAGTTTGGGGCGGCTCGGGGCGAAAACGCGGCCTCCAGAGCGTCCAGAAGTTCTGAACTCTGGAAGGCAGCCGTCAAATCGCCCCCCCGAGGGTCATGGGGGTCAAACTCGGCCAGCGGTCGGCGGGGTCCGGAACAAGGGTCGTGGCCAAGTTTGGGGGCGCTTAGGCCGAAAATGCGGCCTCCAGAGCGTCCAGAAGTTCTGAACTGTAGAAGGCCGCCGTGACGTCGCCTCCCTGGGGGTCACGGGGCTCAAACTCGGCCAGCGGCTGGCCGGGGCCGGGACGTGGGTCGTGGCCAAGTTTGGGGCGGCTCGGGCCGAAAATGCGGCCTCCAGAGCGTCCAGAAGTTCTGAACTCTGAAGGCCGCCGTGACGTCGCCTCCCTGGGGGTCAAAGTGGTCAAACTCGCCCAGAAGGAGGCTGGAACAGGGACAAGGGTCGTGGCAAAGTTTGGGAAAGCTTAGGCCGAAAATGCGGCCTCCAGGGCGTCCAGAAATTCTAAACTCTGGAAGGCCGCCCTGACGTCGCCCCTGGGGGTCATGCGGGTCAAACTCGGCCAGCCGGCGTCGGGGTCCGGGACAAGGGTCGTGGCCAAGTTTGGGGCGGCTCGGGCCGAAAATGCGGCCTCCAGAGCGTCTAGAAGTTCTGAACTGTAGAAGGCCGCCGTCACGTCGTGGGGGGTCACGGGGGTCAAACTCGGCCAGCGGTCGGCGGGGGCCGGGACGTGGGTCGTGGCCAAGTTTGGGGCGGCTCGGGCCGAAAATGCGGCCTCCAGAGCGTCCAGAAGTTCTGAACTGTAGAAGGCCGCCGTGACGTCGCCTAGCTCGGGGTCACGGGGGTCAAACTCAGCCAGCCGGCGGCGGGGACCGGGACGTAGGTCGTGGCCAAGTTTAGGGCGGATCGGGCCGACAATGCGGCCTCCAGAGCGTCCAGAAGTTCTGAACTCTGGAAGGCCGCCGTCACGTCGCCCCCGGGGGTCGCTGGGGTCAAACTTGGCCAGGGGGCTGCAGGGGCCGGGACGTAGGTCGTGGCCAAATTTGGGGCGGCTCGGGCCGAAAATGCTGCCTCCAGAGCGTCCAGAACTTCTGAACTCTGGAAGGCCGCCGTGACGTCGCCCCACCGGGGGTCACGGGGTCAAACTCGGCCAGCCGGTGTCGGGGTCCGGGACAAGGGTCGTGGTCAGGTTTGGGGCGGCTCGGGCCGAAAATGCGGCCTCCAGAGCGTCCAGAAGTTCTGAACTGTAGAAGGCCGCCGTGACGTCGCCTCCCTGGGGGTCAAAGGGGTCAAACTCGCCCAGTAAGAGGCGGGGACAGGGACAAGGGTCGTGGCAAAGTTTGGGAAAGCTTAGGCCGAAAATGCGGCCTCCAGGGCGTCCAGAAATTCTAAACTCTGGAAGGCCGCCGTGACGTCGTCCCCCGGGGGTCATGGGGGTCAAACTCGGTCAGCCGGCGTCGGGGTCCGGGACAAGGGTCGTGGCAAAGTTTGGGGCGGCTCGGGCCGAAAATGCGGCCTCCAGAGCGTCCAGAAGTTCTGAACTCTGGAAGGCCGCCGTCACGTCGCCCCCCGGGGATCACGGGGGTCAAACTCGGCCAGCCGGCGGCAGGGGCTGGGACAAGGGTTGTGGCCAAGTTTGGGGGGGCTCCGGCCGTAAATGCGGCCTCAAGAGCGTCCAGAAGTTCTGAACTCTGGAAGGCCGCCGTCACGTCGCCCCCCGGGGGTCAAACTTGGCCAGGGGGCTGCAGGGGCCGGGAAAATGGTCGTGGCCAAGTTTGGGGCGGATCGGGCCGAAAATGCGGCCTCCAGAGCGTCCAGAAGTTCTGAACTCCGGAAGGCCGCCGTCACGTCGCCCCCCGGGGGTCGCGGGGTTCAAAATTGGCCAGGGGGCTGCAGGGGCCGGGACAATGGTCGTGGCCAAGTTTGGGGCGGCTCGGGCCGAAAATGCGGCCTCCAGAACGTCCAGAAGTTCTGAACTGTAGAAGGCCGCCGTCACGTCGCCCCCCGGGGTCACGGGTGTCAAACTCGGCCAGCGGGCGGCGGGGGCCGGGACGTAGGTCGTGGCAAAGTTTGGGAAAGCTTAGGCCGAAAATGCGGCCTCCAGAGTGTCGAGAAGTTCTGAACTGTAGAAGGCCGCCGTGACGTCGCCTCCCTGGGGGTCACAGGGGTCAAACTCGGCCAGCGGCTGGCCGGGGCCGGGACGTGGGTCGTGGCCAAGTTTGGGGCGGCTCGGGCCGAAAATGCGGCCTCCAGAGCGTCCAGAAGTTCTGAACTCTGAAGGCCGCCGTGACGTCGCCCCACCGGGGGTCACGGGGGTCAAACCAGGCCCGCCGGCGGTGGGGACCGGGACGTGCGTCGTAGCTAAGTTTGGGGCGGCTCGGGCCGAAAATGCGGCCTCCAGAGCGTCCAGAAGTTCTGAACTCTGAAGGCCGCCGTGACGTCGCCCCACCGGGGGTCACGGGGGTCAAACCAGGCCCGCCGGCGGCGGGGACCGGGACGTGCGTCGTAGCTAAGTTTGGGGCGGCTCGGGCCGAAAATGCGGCCTCCAGAGCGTCCAGAAGTTCTGAACTCTGGAATTCCGCCGTCACGTCGCTCCCCGGGGGTCAAACTCGGCCAGCCGGCGACAGAGGCTGGGACAAGCGTCGTGGCCAAGTTTGGGGGGCTCCGGCCGTAAATGCGGCCTCCAGAGCGTCCAGAACTTCTGAACTCTGAAAGGCCGGCGTCACGTCGCCCACCGGGGGTTGCGGGGGTCAAACTTGGCCAGGGGGCTGCAGGGGCCGGGAAAATGGTCGTGGCCAAGTTTGGGGCGGATCGGGCCGAAAATGCGGCCTCCAGAGCGTCTAGAACTTCTGAACTCTGGAAGGCCGCCGTCACGTCGCCCCCCGGGGATCACGGGGGTCAAACTCGGCCAGCCGGCGGCAGGGGCTGGGACAAGGGTTGTGGCCAAGTTTGGGGGGGCTCCGGCCGTAAATGCGGCCTCAAGAGCGTCCAGAAGTTCTGAACTCTGGAAGGCCGCCGTCACGTCGCCCCCCGGGGGTCAAACTTGGCCAGGGGGCTGCAGGGGCCGGGAAAATGGTCGTGGCCAAGTTTGGGGCGGATCGGGCCGAAAATGCGGCCTCCAGAGCGTCCAGAAGTTCTGAACTCCGGAAGGCCGCCGTCACGTCGCCCCCCGAGGGTCGCGGGGTTCAAACTTGGCCAGGGGGCTGCAGGGGCCGGGAAAATGGTCGTGGCCAAGTTTGGGGCGGCTCGGGCCGAAAACGCGGCCTCCAGAGCGTCCAGAAGTTCTGAACTCTGGAAGGCAGCCGTTACATCGCCCCCACGAGGGTCATGGGGGTCAAACTCGGCCAGCCGGCGGCGGGGTCCGGGACAAGGGTCGTGGCCAAGTTTGGGGGGGCTTAGGCCGAAAATGCGGCCTCCAGAGCGTCCAGAAGTTCTGAACTGTAGAAGGCCGCCGTGACGTCGCCTCCCTGGGGGTCACGGGGATCAAACTCGGCCAGCGGCTGGCCGGGGCCGGGACGTGGGTCGTGGCCAAGTTTGGGGCGGCTCGGGCCGAAAATGCGGCCTCCAGAGCGTCCAGAAGTTCTGAACTCTGAAGGCCGCCGTGACGTCGCCTCCCTGGGGGTCAAAGTGGTCAAACTCGCCCAGAAGGAGGCGGGGACAGGGACAAGGGTCGTGGCAAAGTTTGGGAAAGCTTAGGCCGAAAATGCGGCCTCCAGGGCGTCCAGAAATTCTAAACTCTGGAAGGCCGCCGTGACGTCGCCTCCCTGGGGGTCACGGGGGTCAAACTCGGCCAGCGGCTGGCCGGGGCCGGGACGTGGGTCGTGGCCAAGTTTGGGGCGGCTCGGGCCGAAAATGCGGCCTCCAGAGCGTCCAGAAGTTCTGAACTCTAGAAGGCCGCCGTCACGTCGCCCCCCGGGGGTCAAACTTGGCCAGGGGGCTGCAGGGGCCGGGAAAATGGTCGTGGCCAAGTTTGGGGCGGATCGGGCCGAAAATGCGGCCTCCAGAGCGTCCAGAAGTTCTGAACTCCGGAAGGCCGCCGTCACGTCGCCCCCCGGGGGTCGCGATGTTCAAACTTGGCCAGGGGGCTGCAGGGGCCGGGACAATGGTCGTGGCCAAGTTTGGGGCGGCTCGGGCCGAAAACGCGGCCTCCAGAGCGTCCAGAAGTTCTGAACTCTGGAAGGCAGCCGTTACATCGCCCCCCCGAGGGTCATGGGGGTCAAACTCGGCCAGCCGGCGGCGGGGTCCGGGACGTGGGTCGTGGCCAAGTTTGGGGCGGCTCGGGCCGAAAATGCGGCCTCCAGAGCGTCCAGAAGTTCTGAACTCTGAAGGCCGCCGTGACGTCGCCTCCCTGGGGGTCAAAGTGGTCAAACTCGCCCAGAAGGAGGCGGGGACAGGGACAAGGGTCGTGGCAAAGTTTGGGAAAGCTTAGGCCGAAAATGCGGCCTCCAGGGCGTCCAGAAATTCTAAAATCTGGAAGGCCGCCGTGAAGTCGCCCCCCGGGGGTCATGGGGGTCAAACTCGGTCAGCCGGCGTCGGGGTCCGGGACAAGGGTCGTGGCAAAGTTTGGGGCGGCTCGGGCCGAAAATGCGGCCTCCAGAGCGTCCAGAAGTTCTGAACTGTAGAAGGCCGCCGTGACGTCGCCTCCCTGGGGGTCACGGGGGTCAAACTCGGCCAGCGGGCGGCGGGGGCCGGGACAAGGGTCGTAGCAAAGTTAAGGAAAGCTTAGGCCGAAAATGCGGCCTCCAGGGCGTCCAGAAATTCTAAACTCTGGAAGGCCGCCGTGACGTCGCCCCCCGGGGGTCATATGGTGAAACTCGGCCAGCCGGCGGCAGGGTACGGGACAAGGGTCGTGGCCAAGTTTGGGGCGGCTCGGGCCGAAAATGCGGCCTCCAGAACGTCCAGAATTTCTGAACTGTAGAAGGCCGCCGTGACGTCGCCCCCGGGGGTCACGGGGGTCAAACTCGACCAGCGGGCGGCGGGGGCCGGGACGTAGGTCGTGGCAAAGTTTGGGAAAGCTTAGGCCGAAAATGCGGCCTCCAGAGCGTCCAGAAGTTCTGAACTCTGGAAGGCAGCCGTTACATCGCCCCCCCCGAGGGTCATGGGGGTCAAACTCGGCCAGCCGGCGGCGGGGTCCGGGACAAGGGTCGTGGCCAAGTTTGGGGGGGCTTAGGCCGAAAATGCGGCCTCCAGAGCGTCCAGAAGTTCTGAACTGTAGAAGGCCGCCGTGACGTCGCCTGCCTGGGGGTCACGGGGGTCAAAGTCGGCCAGCGGCTGGCCAGGGCCGGGACGTGGGTCGTGGCCAAGTTTGGGGCGGCTCGGGCCGAAAATGCGGCCTCCAGAGCGTCCAGAAGTTCTGAACTCTGAAGGCCGCCGTGACGTCGCCTCCCTGGGGGTCAAAGTGGTCAAACTCACCCAGAAGGAGGCGGGGACAGGGACAAGGGTCGTGGCAAAACTTGGCCAGGGGGCTGCAGGGGCCGGGACAATGGTCGTGGCCAAGTTTGGGGCGGCTCGGGCCGAAAACGCGGCCTCCAGAGCGTCCGGAAGTTCTGAACTGTAGAAGGCCGCCGTGACGTCGCCTCCCTGGGGGTCACGGGGGTCAAACTCGGCCAGCGGCTGGCTGGGGCCGGGACGTGGGTCGTGGCCAAGTTTGGGGCGGCTCGGGCCGAAAATGCGGCCTCCAGAGCGTCCAGAAGTTCTGAACTCTGAAGGCCGCCGTGACGTCGCCCCACCGGGGGTCACGGGGGTCAAACCAGGCCCGCCGGCGGCGGGGACCGGGACGTGCGTCGTAGCTAAGTTTGGGGCGGCTCGGGCCGAAAATGCGGCCTCCAGAGCGTCCAGAAGTTCTGAACTCTGGAAGGCCGCCGTCACGTCGCCCCCCGGGGGTCAAACTCGGCCAGCCGGCGACAGGGGCTGGGACAAGCGTCGTGGCCAAGTTTGGGGGGCTCCGGCCGTAAATGCGGCCTCCAGAGCGTCCAGAACTTCTGAACTCTGAAAGGCCGGCGTCACGTCGCCCACCGGGGGTTGCGGGGGTCAAACTCGGCCAGCCGGCGGCAGTGGCTGGGACAAGGGTCGTGGCCAAGTTTGGGTGGGCTCCGGCCGTAAATGCGGCCTCAAGAGCGTCCAGAAGTTCTGAACTCTGGAAGGCCGCCGTCACGTCGCCCCCCGGGGGTCAAACTTGGCCAGGGGGCTGCAGGGGCCGGGAAAATGGTCGTGGCCAAGTTTGGGAAGGATCGGGCCGAAAATGCGGCCTCCAGAGCGTCCAGAAGTTCTGAACTGTAGAAGGCCGGCGTCACGTCGCCCACCGGGGGTTGCGGGGGTCAAACTTGGCCAGGGGGCTGCAGGGGCCGGGAAAATGGTCGTGGCCAAGTTTGGGGCGGATCGGGCCGAAAATGCGGCCTCAAGAGCGTCCAGAACTTCTGAACTCTGGAAGGCCGCCGTCACGTCGCCCCCCGGGGATCACGGGGGTCAAACTTGGCCAGGGGGCTGCAGGGGCCGGGAAAATGGTCGTGGCCAAGTTTGGGGCGGATCGGGCCGAAAATGCGGCCTCCAGAGCGTCCAGAAGTTCTGAACTCCGGAAGGCCGCCGTCACGTCGCCCCCCGGGGGTTGCGGGGTTCAAACTTGGCCAGGGGGCTGCAGGGGCCGGGTCAATGGTCGTGGCCAAGTTTGGGGCGGCTCGGGCCGAAAACGCGGCCTCCAGAGCGTCCAGAAGTTCTGAACTCTGGAAGGCAGCCGTTACATCGCCCCCCCCGAGGGTCATGGGGGTCAAACTCGGCCAGCCGGCGGCGGGGTCCGGGACAAGGGTCGTGGCCAAGTTTGGGGGGGCTTAGGCCGAAAATGCGGCCTCCAGAGCGTCCAGAAGTTCTGAACTGTAGAAGGCCGCCGTCACGTCGCCTCCCTGGGGGTCACGGGGGTCAAAGTCGGCCAGCGGCTGGCCGGGGTCCGGGACAAGGGTCGTGGCCAAGTTTGGGGGGGCTTAGGCCGAAAATGCGGCCTCCAGAGCGTCCAGAAGTTCGGAACTGTGGAAGGCCTCCGTGACGTCGCCTCCCTGGGGGTCACGGGGGTCAAAGTCGGCCAGCGGCTGGCCAGGGCCGGGACGTGGGTCGTGGCCAAGTTTGGGGCGGCTCGGGCCGAAAATGCGGCCTCCAGAGCGTCCAGAAGTTCTGAACTCTGAAGGCCGCCGTGACGTCGCCTCCCTGGTGGTCAAAGTGGTCAAACTCGCCCAGAAGGAGGCGGGGACAGGGACAAGGGTCGTGGCAAATGCGGCCTCCAGAGCGTCCAGAAGTTCTGAACTCTGGAAGGCCGCCGTCACGTCGCCCCCCGGGGGTCAAACTCGGCCAGCCGGCGGCAGGGGCTGGGACAAGCGTCGTGGCCATGTTTGGGGGGCTCCGGCCGTAAATGCGGCCTCCAGAGCGTCCAGAACTTCTGAACTCTGAAAGGCCGGCGTCACGTCGCCCACCGGGGGTCGCGGGGGTCAAACTTGGCCAGGGGGCTGCAGGGGCCGGGAAAATGGTCGTGGCCAAGTTTGGGGCGGATCGGGCCGAAAATGCGGCCTCCAGAGCGTCCAGAACTTCTGAACTCTGGAAGGCCGCCGTCACGTCGCCCCCCGGGGATCACGGGGGTCAAACTCGGCCAGCCGGCGGCAGGGGCTGGGACAAGGGTCGTGGCCAAGTTTGGGTGGGCTCCGGCCGTAAATGCGGCCTCAAGAGCGTCCAGAAGTTCTGAACTCTAGAAGGCCGCCGTCACGTCGCCCCCCGGGGGTCAAACTTGGCCAGGGGGCTGCAGGGGCCGGGAAAATGGTCGTGGCCAAGTTTGGGGCGGATCAGGCCGAAAATGCGGCCTCCAGAGCGTCCAGAAGTTCTGAACTCCGGAAGGCCGCCGTCACGTCGCCCCCCGGGGGTCGCGGGGTTCAAACTTGGCCAGGGGGCTGCAGGGGCCGGGACAATGGTCGTGGCCAAGTTTGGGGCGGCTCGGGCCGAAAACGCGGCCTCCAGAGCGTCCAGAAGTTCTGAACTCTGGAAGGCAGCCGTTACATCGCCCCCCCGAGGGTCATGGGGGTCAAACTCGGCCAGCCGGCGGCGGGGTCCGGGACGTGGGTCGTGGCCAAGTTTGGGGCGGCTCGGGCCGAAAATGCGGCCTCCAGAGCGTCCAGAAGTTCTGAACTCTGAAGGCCGCCGTGACGTCGCCTCCCTGGGGGTCAAAGTGGTCAAACTCGCCCAGAAGGAGGCGGGGACAGGGACAAGGGTCGTGGCAAAGTTTGGGAAAGCTTAGGCCGAAAATGCGGCCTCCAGGGCGTCCAGAAATTCTAAAATCTGGAAGGCCGCCGTGAAGTCGCCCCCCGGGGGTCATGGGGGTCAAACTCGGTCAGCCGGCGTCGGGGTCCGGGACAAGGGTCGTGGCAAAGTTTGGGGCGGCTCGGGCCGAAAATGCGGCCTCCAGAGCGTCCAGAAGTTCTGAACTGTAGAAGGCCGCCGTGACGTCGCCTCCCTGGGGGTCACGGGGGTCAAACTCGGCCAGCGGGCGGCGGGGGCCGGGACAAGGGTCGTAGCAAAGTTAAGGAAAGCTTAGGCCGAAAATGCGGCCTCCAGGGCGTCCAGAAATTCTAAACTCTGGAAGGCCGCCGTGACGTCGCCCCCCGGGGGTCATATGGTGAAACTCGGCCAGCCGGCGGCAGGGTACGGGACAAGGGTCGTGGCCAAGTTTGGGGCGGCTCGGGCCGAAAATGCGGCCTCCAGAACGTCCAGAATTTCTGAACTGTAGAAGGCCGCCGTGACGTCGCCCCCGGGGGTCACGGGGGTCAAACTCGACCAGCGGGCGGCGGGGGCCGGGACGTAGGTCGTGGCAAAGTTTGGGAAAGCTTAGGCCGAAAATGCGGCCTCCAGAGCGTCCAGAAGTTCTGAACTCTGGAAGGCAGCCGTTACATCGCCCCCCCCGAGGGTCATGGGGGTCAAACTCGGCCAGCCGGCGGCGGGGTCCGGGACAAGGGTCGTGGCCAAGTTTGGGGGGGCTTAGGCCGAAAATGCGGCCTCCAGAGCGTCCAGAAGTTCTGAACTGTAGAAGGCCGCCGTGACGTCGCCTGCCTGGGGGTCACGGGGGTCAAAGTCGGCCAGCGGCTGGCCAGGGCCGGGACGTGGGTCGTGGCCAAGTTTGGGGCGGCTCGGGCCGAAAATGCGGCCTCCAGAGCGTCCAGAAGTTCTGAACTCTGAAGGCCGCCGTGACGTCGCCTCCCTGGGGGTCAAAGTGGTCAAACTCACCCAGAAGGAGGCGGGGACAGGGACAAGGGTCGTGGCAAAACTTGGCCAGGGGGCTGCAGGGGCCGGGACAATGGTCGTGGCCAAGTTTGGGGCGGCTCGGGCCGAAAACGCGGCCTCCAGAGCGTCCGGAAGTTCTGAACTGTAGAAGGCCGCCGTGACGTCGCCTCCCTGGGGGTCACGGGGGTCAAACTCGGCCAGCGGCTGGCTGGGGCCGGGACGTGGGTCGTGGCCAAGTTTGGGGCGGCTCGGGCCGAAAATGCGGCCTCCAGAGCGTCCAGAAGTTCTGAACTCTGAAGGCCGCCGTGACGTCGCCCCACCGGGGGTCACGGGGGTCAAACCAGGCCCGCCGGCGGCGGGGACCGGGACGTGCGTCGTAGCTAAGTTTGGGGCGGCTCGGGCCGAAAATGCGGCCTCCAGAGCGTCCAGAAGTTCTGAACTCTGGAAGGCCGCCGTCACGTCGCCCCCCGGGGGTCAAACTCGGCCAGCCGGCGACAGGGGCTGGGACAAGCGTCGTGGCCAAGTTTGGGGGGCTCCGGCCGTAAATGCGGCCTCCAGAGCGTCCAGAACTTCTGAACTCTGAAAGGCCGGCGTCACGTCGCCCACCGGGGGTTGCGGGGGTCAAACTCGGCCAGCCGGCGGCAGTGGCTGGGACAAGGGTCGTGGCCAAGTTTGGGTGGGCTCCGGCCGTAAATGCGGCCTCAAGAGCGTCCAGAAGTTCTGAACTCTGGAAGGCCGCCGTCACGTCGCCCCCCGGGGGTCAAACTTGGCCAGGGGGCTGCAGGGGCCGGGAAAATGGTCGTGGCCAAGTTTGGGAAGGATCGGGCCGAAAATGCGGCCTCCAGAGCGTCCAGAAGTTCTGAACTGTAGAAGGCCGGCGTCACGTCGCCCACCGGGGGTTGCGGGGGTCAAACTTGGCCAGGGGGCTGCAGGGGCCGGGAAAATGGTCGTGGCCAAGTTTGGGGCGGATCGGGACGAAAATGCGGCCTCAAGAGCGTCCAGAACTTCTGAACTCTGGAAGGCCGCCGTCACGTCGCCCCCCGGGGATCACGGGGGTCAAACTTGGCCAGGGGGCTGCAGGGGCCGGGAAAATGGTCGTGGCCAAGTTTGGGGCGGATCGGGCCGAAAATGCGGCCTCCAGAGCGTCCAGAAGTTCTGAACTCCGGAAGGCCGCCGTCACGTCGCCCCCCGGGGGTTGCGGGGTTCAAACTTGGCCAGGGGGCTGCAGGGGCCGGGACAATGGTCGTGGCCAAGTTTGGGGCGGCTCGGGCCGAAAACGCGGCCTCCAGAGCGTCCAGAAGTTCTGAACTCTGGAAGGCAGCCGTTACATCGCCCCCCCCGAGGGTCATGGGGGTCAAACTCGGCCAGCCGGCGGCGGGGTCCGGGACAAGGGTCGTGGCCAAGTTTGGGGGGGCTTAGGCCGAAAATGCGGCCTCCAGAGCGTCCAGAAGTTCTGAACTGTAGAAGGCCGCCGTCACGTCGCCTCCCTGGGGGTCACGGGGGTCAAAGTCGGCCAGCGGCTGGCCGGGGTCCGGGACAAGGGTCGTGGCCAAGTTTGGGGGGGCTTAGGCCGAAAATGCGGCCTCCAGAGCGTCCAGAAGTTCGGAACTGTGGAAGGCCTCCGTGACGTCGCCTCCCTGGGGGTCACGGGGGTCAAAGTCGGCCAGCGGCTGGCCAGGGCCGGGACGTGGGTCGTGGCCAAGTTTGGGGCGGCTCGGGCCGAAAATGCGGCCTCCAGAGCGTCCAGAAGTTCTGAACTCTGAAGGCCGCCGTGACGTCGCCTCCCTGGTGGTCAAAGTGGTCAAACTCGCCCAGAAGGAGGCGGGGACAGGGACAAGGGTCGTGGCAAATGCGGCCTCCAGAGCGTCCAGAAGTTCTGAACTCTGGAAGGCCGCCGTCACGTCGCCCCCCGGGGGTCAAACTCGGCCAGCCGGCGGCAGGGGCTGGGACAAGCGTCGTGGCCATGTTTGGGGGGCTCCGGCCGTAAATGCGGCCTCCAGAGCGTCCAGAACTTCTGAACTCTGAAAGGCCGGCGTCACGTCGCCCACCGGGGGTCGCGGGGGTCAAACTTGGCCAGGGGGCTGCAGGGGCCGGGAAAATGGTCGTGGCCAAGTTTGGGGCGGATCGGGCCGAAAATGCGGCCTCCAGAGCGTCCAGAACTTCTGAACTCTGGAAGGCCGCCGTCACGTCGCCCCCCGGGGATCACGGGGGTCAAACTCGGCCAGCCGGCGGCAGGGGCTGGGACAAGGGTCGTGGCCAAGTTTGGGTGGGCTCCGGCCGTAAATGCGGCCTCAAGAGCGTCCAGAAGTTCTGAACTCTAGAAGGCCGCCGTCACGTCGCCCCCCGGGGGTCAAACTTGGCCAGGGGGCTGCAGGGGCCGGGAAAATGGTCGTGGCCAAGTTTGGGGCGGATCAGGCCGAAAATGCGGCCTCCAGAGCGTCCAGAAGTTCTGAACTCCGGAAGGCCGCCGTCACGTCGCCCCCCGGGGGTCGCGGGGTTCAAACTTGGCCAGGGGGCTGCAGGGGCCGGGACAATGGTCGTGGCCAAGTTTGGGGCGGCTCGGGCCGAAAACGCGGCCTCCAGAGCGTCCAGAAGTTCTGAACTCTGGAAGGCAGCCGTTACATCGCCCCCCCGAGGGTCATGGGGGTCAAACTCGGCCAGCCGGCGGCGGGGTCCGGGACGTGGGTCGTGGCCAAGTTTGGGGCGGCTCGGGCCGAAAATGCGGCCTCCAGAGCGTCCAGAAGTTCTGAACTCTGAAGGCCGCCGTGACGTCGCCTCCCTGGGGGTCAAAGTGGTCAAACTCGCCCAGAAGGAGGCGGGGACAGGGACAAGGGTCGTGGCAAAGTTTGGGAAAGCTTAGGCCGAAAATGCGGCCTCCAGGGCGTCCAGAAATTCTAAAATCTGGAAGGCCGCCGTGAAGTCGCCCCCCGGGGGTCATGGGGGTCAAACTCGGTCAGCCGGCGTCGGGGTCCGGGACAAGGGTCGTGGCAAAGTTTGGGGCGGCTCGGGCCGAAAATGCGGCCTCCAGAGCGTCCAGAAGTTCTGAACTGTAGAAGGCCGCCGTGACGTCGCCTTCCTGGGGGTCACGGGGGTCAAACTCGGCCAGCGGGCGGCGGGGGCCGGGACAAGGGTCGTAGCAAAGTTAAGGAAAGCTTAGGCCGAAAATGCGGCCTCCAGGGCGTCCAGAAATTCTAAACTCTGGAAGGCCGCCGTGACGTCGCCCCCCGGGGGTCATATGGTGAAACTCGGCCAGCCGGCGGCAGGGTACGGGACAAGGGTCGTGGCCAAGTTTGGGGCGGCTCGGGCCGAAAATGCGGCCTCCAGAACGTCCAGAATTTCTGAACTGTAGAAGGCCGCCGTGACGTCGCCCCCGGGGGTCACGGGGGTCAAACTCGACCAGCGGGCGGCGGGGGCCGGGACGTAGGTCGTGGCAAAGTTTGGGAAAGCTTAGGCCGAAAATGCGGCCTCCAGAGCGTCCAGAAGTTCTGAACTCTGGAAGGCAGCCGTTACATCGCCCCCCCCGAGGGTCATGGGGGTCGAACTCGGCCAGCCGGCGGCGGGGTCCGGGACAAGGGTCGTGGCCAAGTTTGGGGGGGCTTAGGCCGAAAATGCGGCCTCCAGAGCGTCCAGAAGTTCTGAACTGTAGAAGGCCGCCGTGACGTCGCCTGCCTGGGGGTCACGGGGGTCAAAGTCGGCCAGCGGCTGGCCAGGGCCGGGACGTGGGTCGTGGCCAAGTTTGGGGCGGCTCGGGCCGAAAATGCGGCCTCCAGAGCGTCCAGAAGTTCTGAACTCTGAAGGCCGCCGTGACGTCGCCTCCCTGGGGGTCAAAGTGGTCAAACTCACCCAGAAGGAGGCGGGGACAGGGACAAGGGTCGTGGCAAAACTTGGCCAGGGGGCTGCAGGGGCCGGGACAATGGTCGTGGCCAAGTTTGGGGCGGCTCGGGCCGAAAACGCGGCCTCCAGAGCGTCCGGAAGTTCTGAACTGTAGAAGGCCGCCGTGACGTCGCCTCCCTGGGGGTCACGGGGGTCAAACTCGGCCAGCGGCTGGCTGGGGCCGGGACGTGGGTCGTGGCCAAGTTTGGGGCGGCTCGGGCCGAAAATGCGGCCTCCAGAGCGTCCAGAAGTTCTGAACTCTGAAGGCCGCCGTGACGTCGCCCCACCGGGGGTCACGGGGGTCAAACCAGGCCCGCCGGCGGCGGGGACCGGGACGTGCGTCGTAGCTAAGTTTGGGGAGGCTCGGGCCGAAAATGCGGCCTCCAGAGCGTCCAGAAGTTCTGAACTCTGGAAGGCCGCCGTCACGTCGCCCCCCGGGGGTCAAACTCGGCCAGCCGGCGACAGGGGCTGGGACAAGCGTCGTGGCCAAGTTTGGGGGGCTCCGGCCGTAAATGCGGCCTCCAGAGCGTCCAGAACTTCTGAACTCTGAAAGGCCGGCGTCACGTCGCCCACCGGGGGTTGCGGGGGTCAAACTCGGCCAGCCGGCGGCAGTGGCTGGGACAAGGGTCGTGGCCAAGTTTGGGTGGGCTCCGGCCGTAAATGCGGCCTCAAGAGCGTCCAGAAGTTCTGAACTCTGGAAGGCCGCCGTCACGTCGCCCCCCGGGGGTCAAACTTGGCCAGGGGGCTGCAGGGGCCGGGAAAATGGTCGTGGCCAAGTTTGGGAAGGATCGGGCCGAAAATGCGGCCTCCAGAGCGTCCAGAAGTTCTGAACTGTAGAAGGCCGGCGTCACGTCGCCCACCGGGGGTTGCGGGGGTCAAACTTGGCCAGGGGGCTGCAGGGGCCGGGAAAATGGTCGTGGCCAAGTTTGGGGCGGATCGGACCGAAAATGCGGCCTCAAGAGCGTCCAGAACTTCTGAACTCTGGAAGGCCGCCGTCACGTCGCCCCCCGGGGATCACGGGGGTCAAACTTGGCCAGGGGGCTGCAGGGGCCGGGAAAATGGTCGTGGCCAAGTTTGGGGCGGATCGGGCCGAAAATGCGGCCTCCAGAGCGTCCAGAAGTTCTGAACTCCGGAAGGCCGCCGTCACGTCGCCCCCCGGGGGTTGCGGGGTTCAAACTTGGCCAGGGGGCTGCAGGGGCCGGGACAATGGTCGTGGCCAAGTTTGGGGCGGCTCGGGCCGAAAACGCGGCCTCCAGAGCGTCCAGAAGTTCTGAACTCTGGAAGGCAGCCGTTACATCGCCCCCCCCGAGGGTCATGGGGGTCAAACTCGGCCAGCCGGCGGCGGGGTCCGGGACAAGGGTCGTGGCCAAGTTTGGGGGGGCTTAGGCCGAAAATGCGGCCTCCAGAGCGTCCAGAAGTTCTGAACTGTAGAAGGCCGCCGTCACGTCGCCTCCCTGGGGGTCACGGGGGTCAAAGTCGGCCAGCGGCTGGCCGGGGTCCGGGACAAGGGTCGTGGCCAAGTTTGGGGGGGCTTAGGCCGAAAATGCGGCCTCCAGAGCGTCCAGAAGTTCGGAACTGTGGAAGGCCTCCGTGACGTCGCCTCCCTGGGGGTCACGGGGGTCAAAGTCGGCCAGCGGCTGGCCAGGGCCGGGACGTGGGTCGTGGCCAAGTTTGGGGCGGCTCGGGCCGAAAATGCGGCCTCCAGAGCGTCCAGAAGTTCTGAACTCTGAAGGCCGCCGTGACGTCGCCTCCCTGGTGGTCAAAGTGGTCAAACTCGCCCAGAAGGAGGCGGGGACAGGGACAAGGGTCGTGGCAAATGCGGCCTCCAGAGCGTCCAGAAGTTCTAAACTCTGGAAGGCCGCCGTGACGTCGCCCTCCGGGGGTCATGGGGTGAAACTCGGCCAGCCGGCGGCGGGGTCCGGGACAAGGGTCGTGGCCAAGTTTGGGGCGGCTCGGGCCGAAAATGCGGCCTCCAGAGCGTCCAGAAGTTCTGAACTCTGAAGGCCGCCGTGACGTCGCCTCCCTGGGGGTCATGGGGGTCAAACTCGGCCAGCGGCTGGCCGGGGCCGGGACGTGGGTCCTGGCCAAGTTTGGGGCGGCTCGGGCCGAAAATGCGGCCTCCAGAGCATCCAGAAGTTCTGAACTCTGAAGGCCGCCGTGACGTCGCCTCCCTGGGGGTCAAAGTGGTCAAACTCGCCCAGAAGGAGGCGGGGACAGGGACAAGGGTCGTGGCAAAGTTTGGGAAAGCTTAGGCCGAAAATGCGGCCTCCAGGGCGTCCAGAAATTCTAAAATCTGGAAGGCCGCCGTGAAGTCGCCCCCCGGGGGTCATGGGGGTCAAACTCGGTCAGCCGGCGTCGGGGTCCGGGACAAGGGTCGTGGCAAAGTTTGGGGCGGCTCGGGCCGAAAATGCGGCCTCCAGAGCGTCCAGAAGTTCTGAACTGTAGAAGGCCGCCGTGACGTCGCCTCCCTGGGGGTCACGGGGGTCAAACTCGGCCAGCGGGCGGCGGGGACCGGGACAAGGGTCGTAGCAAAGTTTAGAAAAGCTTAGGCCGAAAATGCGGCCTCCAGGGCGTCCAGAAATTCTAAACTTTGGAAGGCCGCCGTGAAGTCGCCCCCCGGGGGTCATGGGGGTCAAACTCGGTCAGCCGGCGTCGGGGTCCAGGACAAGGGTCGTGGCAAAGTTTGGGGCGGCTCGGGCCGAAAATGCGGCCTCCAGAGCGTCCAGAAGTTCTGAACTGTAGAAGGCCGCCGTGACGTCGCCTCCCTGGGGGTCAAGGTGGTCAAACTCGGCCAGCGGGCGGCGGGGGCCGGGACAAGGGTCGTAGCAAAGTTAAGGAAAACTTAGGCCGAAAATGCGGCCTCCAGGGCGTCCAGAAATTCTAAACTCTGGAAGGCCGCCGTGACGTCGCCCCCCCGGGGTCATGGGGTGAAACTCGGCCAGCCGGCGGCAGGGTCCGGGACAAGGGTCGTGGCCAAGTTTGGGGCGGCTCGGGCCGAAAATGCGGCCTCCAGAACGTCCAGAAGTTCTGAACTGTAGAAGGCCGCCGTGACGTCGCCCCCGGGGTCACGGGGGTCAAACTCGGCCAGCGGGCGGCGGGGGCCGGGACGTAGGTCGTGGCAAAGTTTGGGAAAGCTTAGGCCGAAAATGCGGCCTCCAGAGCGTCGAGAAGTTCTGAACTGTAGAAGGCCGCCGTGACGTCGCCTCCCTGGGGGTCACGGGGGTCAAACTCGGCCAGCGGCTGGCCGGGGCCGGGACGTGGGTCGTGGCCAAGTTTGGGGCGGCTCGGGCCGAAAATGCGGCCTCCAGAGCGTCCAGAAGTTCTGAACTCTGAAGGCCGCCGTGACGTCGCCCCACCGGGGGTCACGGGGGTCAAACCAGGCCCGCCGGCGGCGGGGACCGGGACGTGCGTCGTAGCTAAGTTTGGGGCGGCTCGGGCCGAAAATGCGGCCTCCAGAGCGTCCAGAAGTTCTGAACTCTGGAAGGCCGCCGTCACGTCGCCCCCCGGGGGTCAAACTCGGCCAGCCGGCGACAGGGGCTGGGACAAGCGTCGTGGCCAAGTTTGGGGGGCTCTGTCCGTAAATGCGGCCTCCAGAGCGTCCAGAACTTCTGAACTCTGAAAGGCCGGCGTCACGTCGCCCACCGGGGGTCGCGGGGGTCAAACTTGGCCAGGGGGCTGCAGGGGCCGGGAAAATGGTCGTGGCCAAGTTTGGGGCGGATCGGGCCGAAAATGCGGCCTCCAGAGCGTCCAGAACTTCTGAACTCTGGAAGGCCGCCGTCACGTCGCCCCCCGGGGATCACGGGGGTCAAACTCGGCCAGCCGGCAGCAGGGGCTGGGACAAGGGTCGTGGCCAAGTTTGGGGGGGCTCCGGCCGTAAATGCGGCCTCAAGAGCGTCCAGAAGTTCTGAACTCTAGAAGGCCGCCGTCACGTCGCCCCCCGGGGGTCGCGGGGTTCAAACTTGGCCAGGGGGCTGCAGGGGCCGGGACAATGGTCGTGGCCAAGTTTGGGGCGGCTCGGGCCGAAAACGCGGCCTCCAGAGCGTCCAGAAGTTCTGAACTCTGGAAGGCAGCCGTTACATCGCCCCCCCGAGGGTCATGGGGGTCAAACTCGGCCAGCCGGCGGCGGGGTCCGGGACAAGGGTCGTGGCCAAGTTTGGGGGGGCTTAGGCCGAAAATGCGGCCTCCAGAGCGTCCAGAAGTTCTGAACTGTAGAAGGCCGCCGTGACGTCGCCTCCCTGGGGGCACGGGGGTCAAAGTCGGCCAGCGGCTGGCCAGGGCCGGGACGTGGGTCGTGGCCAAGTTTGGGGCGGCTCGGGCCGAAAATGCGGCCTCCAGAGCGTCCAGAAGTTCTGAACTCTGAAGGCCGCCGTGACGTCGCCTCCCTGGGGGTCAAAGTGGTCAAACTCACCCAGAAGGAGGCGGGGACAGGGACAAGGGTCGTGGCAAAGTTTGGGAAAGCTTAGGCCGAAAATGCGGCCTCCAGGGCGTCCAGAAATTCTAAACTCTGGAAGGCCGCCGTGACGTCGCCCTTGGGGGTCATGGGGGTCAAACTCGGCCAGCCGGCGTCGGGGTCCGGGACAAGGGTCGTGGCCAAGTTTGGGGCGGCTCGGGCCGAAAATGCGGCCTCCAGAGCGTCCAGAAGTTCTGAACTGTAGAAGGCCGCCGTGACGTCGCCTCCCTGGGGGTCACGGGGGTCAAACTCGGCCAGCGGCTGGCCGGGGCTGGGACGTGGGTCGTGGCCAAGTTTGGGGCGGCTCGGGCCGAAAATGCGACCTCCAGAACGTCCAGAAGTTCTGAACTGTAGAAGGCCGCCGTGACGTCGCCCCCGGGGGTCACGGGGGTCAAACTCGGCCAGCGGGCGGCGGGGGCCGGGACGTAGGTCGTGGCAAAGTTTGGGAAAGCTTAGGCCGAAAATGCGGCCTCCAGGGCGTCCAGAAATTCTAAACTCTGGAAGGCCGCCGTGAAGTCGCCCCCCGGGGGTCATGGGGGTCAAACTCGGTCAGCCGGCGTCGGGGTCCAGGACAAGGGTCGTGGCAAAGTTTGGGGCGGCTCGGGCCGAAAATGCGGCCTCCAGAGCGTCCAGAAGTTCTGAACTGTAGAAGGCCGCCGTGACGTCGCCTCCCTGGGGGTCAAGGTGGTCAAACTCGGCCAGCGGGCGGCGGGGGCCGGGACAAGGGTCGTAGCAAAGTTAAGGAAAACTTAGGCCGAAAATGCGGCCTCCAGGGCGTCCAGAAATTCTAAACTCTGGAAGGCCGCCGTGACGTCGCCCCCCCGGGGTCATGGGGTGAAACTCGGCCAGCCGGCGGCAGGGTCCGGGACAAGGGTCGTGGCCAAGTTTGGGGCGGCTCGGGCCGAAAATGCGGCCTCCAGAACGTCCAGAAGTTCTGAACTGTAGAAGGCCGCCGTGACGTCAAACTCGGCCAGCGGGCGGCGGGGGCCGGGACGTAGGTCGTGGCAAAGTTTGGGAAAGCTTAGGCCGAAAATGCGGCCTCCAGAGCGTCGAGAAGTTCTGAACTGTAGAAGGCCGCCGTGACGTCGCCTCCCTGGGGGTCACGGGGGTCAAACTCGGCCAGCGGCTGGCCGGGGCCGGGACGTGGGTCGTGGCCAAGTTTGGGGCGGCTCGGGCCGAAAATGCGGCCTCCAGAGCGTCCAGAAGTTCTGAACTCTGAAGGCCGCCGTGACGTCGCCCCACCGGGGGTCACGGGGGTCAAACCAGGCCCGCCGGCGGCGGGGACCGGGACGTGCGTCGTAGCTAAGTTTGGGGCGGCTCGGGCCGAAAATGCGGCCTCCAGAGCGTCCAGAAGTTCTGAACTCTGGAAGGCCGCCGTCACGTAGCCCCCCGGGGGTCAAACTCGGCCAGCCGGCGACAGGGGCTGGGACAAGCGTCGTGGCCAAGTTTGGGGGGCTCCGTCCGTAAATGCGGCCTCCAGAGCGTCCAGAACTTCTGACCTCTGAAAGGCCGGCGTCACGTCGCCCACCGGGGGTCGCGGGGGTCAAACTTGGCCAGGGGGCTGCAGGGGCTGGGACAATGGTCGTGGCCAAGTTTGGGGCGGCTCGGGCCGAAAACGTGGCCTCCAGAGCGTCCAGAAGTTCTGAACTCTGGAAGGCAGCCGTTACATCGCCCCCCCGAGGGTCATGGGGGTCAAACTCGGCCAGCCGGCGGCGGGGTCCGGGACGTGGGTCGTGGCCAAGTTTGGGGGGGCTTAGGCCGAAAATGCGGCCTCCAGAGCGTCCAGAAGTTCTGAACTGTAGAAGGCCGCCGTGACGTCGCCTCCCTGGGGGTCACGGGGGTCAAACTCGGCCAGCGGCTGGCCGGGGCTGGGACGTGGGTCGTGGCCAAGTTTGGGGCGGCTCGGGCCGAAAATGCGGCCTCCAGAACGTCCAGAAGTTCTGAACTGTAGAAGGCCGCCGTGACGTCGCCCCCGGGGGTCACGGGGGTCAAACTCGGCCAGCGGGCGGCGGGGGCCGGGACGTAGGTCGTGGCAAAGTTTGGGAAAGCTTAGGCCGAAAATGCGGCCTCCAGAGCGTCGAGAAGTTCTGAACACTGAAGGCCGCCGTGACGTCGCCCCACCGGGGGTCACGGGGGTCAAACCAGGCCCGCCGGCGGCGGGGACCGGGACGTGCGTCGTAGCTAAGTTTGGGGCGGCTCGGGCCGAAAATGCGGCCTCCAGAGCGTCCAGAAGTTCTGAACTCTGGAAGGCCGCCGTAACGTCGCCCCTGGGGGTCATGGGGGTCAAACTCGGCCAGCCGGCGTCGGGGTCCGGGACAAGGGTCGTGGCAAAGTTTGGGGCGGCTCGGGCCGAAAATGCGGCCTCCAGAGCGTCCAGAAGTTCTGAACTGTAGAAGGCCGCCGTGACGTCGCCTCCCTGGGGGTCACGGGGGTCAAACTCGGCCAGCGGCTGGCCGGGGCTGGGACGTGGGTCGTGGCCAAGTTTGGGGCGGCTCGGGCCGAAAATGCGGCCTCCAGAACGTCCAGAAGTTCTGAACTGTAGAAGGCCGCCGTGACGTCGCCCCCGGGGGTCACGGGGGTCAAACTCGGCCAGCGGGCGGCGGGGGCCGGGACGTAGGTCGTGGCCAAGTTTGGGGCGGCTCGGGCCGAAAATGTGGCCTCCAGAACGTCAAGAAGTTCTGAACTGTAGAAGGCCGCCGTGACGTCGCCCCCGGGGGTCACGGGGGTCAAACTCGGCCAGCGGGCGGCGGGGGCCGGGACGTAGGTCGTGGCAAAGTTTGGGAAAGCTTAGGCCGAAAATGCGGCCTCCAGAGCGTTGAGAAGTTCTGAACTGTAGAAGGCCGCCGTGATGTCGCCTCCCTGGGGGTCACGGGGATCAAACTCGGCCAGCGGCTGACCGGGGCCGGGATGTGGGTCGTGGCCAAGTTTGGGGCGGCTCGGGCCGAAAATGCGGCCTCCAGAGCGTCCAGAAGTTCTGAACTCTGAAGGCCGCCGTGACGTCGCCCCACCGGGGGTCACGGGGGTCAAACCAGGCCCGCCGGCGGCAGGGGCTGGGACAAGGGTCGTGGCCAAGTTTGGGGGGGCTCCGGCCGTAAATGCGGCCTCAAGAGCGTCCAGAAGTTCTGAACTCTGTCAAACTCGGTCAAACTTGGCCAGGGGGCTGCAGAGGCCGGGAAAATGGTCGTGGCCAAGTTTGGGGCGGATCGGGCCGAAAATGCGGCCTCCAGAGCGTCCAGAAGTTCTGAACTCTGGAAGGCCGCCGTCACGTCGCCCCCCGGGGGTCGCGGGGGTAAAACTTGGCCAGGGGGCTGCAGGGGCCGGGAAAATGGTCGTGGCCAAGTTTGGGAAGGATCGGGCCGAAAATGCGGCCTCCAGAGCGTCCAGAAGTTCTGAACTCTGGAAGGCCGCCGTGACGTCGCCCCACCGGGGGTCACGGGGTCAAACTCGGCCAGCCGGTGTCGGGGTCCGGGACAAGGGTCGTGGTCAGGTCTGGGGCGGCTCAGGCCGAAAATGTGGCCTCCAGAGCGTCCAGAAGTTCTGAACTGTAGAAGGCCGCCGTGACGTCGCCTCCCTGGGGGTCAAAGGGGTCAAACTCGCCCAGTAAGAGGCGGGGACAGGGACAAGGGTCGTGGCAAAGTTTGGGAAAGCTTAGGCCGAAAATGCGGCCTCCAGGGCGTCCAGAAATTCTAAACTCTGGAAGGCCGCCGTGAAGTCGCCCCCCGGGGGTCATGGGGGTCAAACTCGGTCATCTGGCGTCGGGGTCCGGGACAAGGGTCGTGGCAAAGTTTGGGGCGGCTCGGGCCGAAAATGCGGCCTCCAGAGCGTCCAGAAGTTCTGAACTGTAGAAGGCCGCCGTGACGTCGCCTCCCTGGGGGTCACGGGGGTCAAACTCGGCCAGCGGGCGGCGGGGGCCGGGACAAGGGTCGTAGCAAAGTTAAGGAAAGCTTAGGCCGAAAATGCGGCCTCCAGGGCGTCCAGAAATTCTAAACTCTGGAAGGCCGCCGTGACGTCGCCCCCCGGGTGTCATGGGGTGAAACTCGGCCAGCCGGCGGCAGGGTCCGGGACAAGGGTCGTGGCCAAGTTTGGGGCGGCTCGGGCCGAAAATGCGGCCTCCAGAACGTCCAGAAGTTCTGAACTGTAGAAGGCCGCCGTGACGTCGCCCCCGGGGGTCACGGGGGTCAAACTCGGCCAGCGGGCGGCGGGGGCCGGGACGTAGGTCGTGGCAAAGTTTGGGAAAGCTTAGGCCGAAAATGCGGCCTCCAGAGCGTCGAGAAGTTCTGAACACTGAAGGCCGCCGTGACGTCGCCCCACCGGGGGTCACGGGGGTCAAACCAGGCCCGCCGGCGGCGAGGACCGGGACGTGCGTCGTAGCTAAGTTTGGGGCGGCTCGGGCCGAAAATGCGGCCTCCAGAGCGTCCAGAAGTTCTGAACTCTGGAAGGCCGCCGTCACGTCGTCCCCCGGGGGTCAAACTCGGCCAGCCGGCGACAGGGGCTGGGACAAGCGTCGTGGCCAAGTTTGGAGGGCTCCGGCCGTAAATGCGGCCTCCAGAGCGTCCAGAACTTCTGAACTCTGAAAGGCCGGCGTCACGTCGCCCACCGGGGGTCGCGGGGGTCAAACTTGGCCAGGGGGCTGCAGGGGCCGGGAAAATGGTCGTGGCCAGGTTTGGGGCGGATCGGGCCGAAAATGCGGCCTCCAGAGCGTCCAGAACTTCTGAACTCTGGAAGGCCGCCGTCACGTCGCCCCCCGGGGATCACGTGGGTCAAACTCGGCCAGCCGGCGGCAGGGGCTGGGACAAGGGTCGTGGCCAAGTTTGGGGGGGCTCCGGCCGTAAATGCGGCCTCAAGAGCGTCCAGAAGTTCTGAACTCTAGAAGGCCGCCGTCACGTCGCCCCCCGGGGGTCAAACTTGGCCAGGGGGCTGCAGGGGCCGGGAAAATGGTCGTGGCCAAGTTTGGGGCGGATCGGGCCGAAAATGCGGCCTCCAGAGCGTCCAGAAGTTCTGAACTCTGGAAGGCAGCCGTTACATCGCCCCCCCGAGGGTCATGGGGGTCAAACTCGGCCAGCCGGCGGCGGGGTCCGGGACAAGGGTCGTGGCCAAGTTTGGGGGGGCTTAGGCCGAAAATGCGGCCTCCAGAGCGTCCAGAAGTTCTGAACTGTAGAAGGCCGCCGTGACGTCGCCTCCCTGGGGGTCACGGCGGTCAAACTCGGCCAGCTGGCGGCGGGGGCCGGGACGTAGGTCGTGGCAAAGTTTGGGAAAGCTTAGGCCGAAAATGCGGCCTCCAGAGCGTCGAGAAGTTCTGAACTGTAGAAGGCCGCCGTGACGTCGCCTCCCTTGGGGTCACGGGGGTCAAAGTCGGCCAGCGGCTGGCCGGGGCCGGGACGTGGGTCGTGGCCAAGTTTGGGGCGGCTCGGGCCGAAAATGCGGCCTCCAGAGCGTCCAGAAGTTCTGAACTCTGAAGGCCGCCGTGACGTCGCCTCCCTGGGGGTCAAAGTGGTCAAACTCGCCCAGAAGGAGGCGGGGACAGGGACAAGGGTCGTGGCAAAGTTTGGGAAAGCTTAGGCCGAAAATGCGGCCTCCAGGGCGTCCAGAAATTCTAAACTCTGGAAGGCCGCCGTGACGTCGCCCCTGGGGGTCATGGGGGTCAAACTCGGCCAGCCGGCGTCGGGGTCCGGGACAAGGGTCGTGGCCAAGTTTGGGGCGGCTCGGGCCGAAAATGCGGCCTCCAGAGCGTCCAGAAGTTCTGAACTGTAGAAGGCCGCCGTGACGTCGCCTCCCTGGGGGTCATGGGGTGAAACTCGGCCAGCCGGCGGCAGGGTCCGGGAAAAGGGTCGTGGCCAAGTTTGGGGCGGCTCGGGCCGAAAATGCGGCCTCCAGAACGTCCAGAAGTTCTGAACTGTAGAAGGCCGCCGTGACGTCGCCCCCGGGGGTCACGGGGGTCAAACTCGGCCAGCGGGCGGCGGGGGCCGGGACGTAGGTCGTGGCAAAGTTTGGGAAAGCTTAGGCCGAAAATGCGGCCTCCAGAGCGTCGAGAAGTTCTGAACTGTAGAAGGCCGCCGTGACGTCGCTTCCCTGGGGGTCACGGGGGTCAAACTCAACCAGCGGCTGGCCGGGGCCGGGACGTGGGTCGTGGCCAAGTTTGGGGCGGCTCGGGCCGAAAATGCGGCCTCCAGAGCGTCCAGAACTTCTGAACTCTGAAGGCCGCCGTGACGTCGCCCCACCGGGGGTCACGGGGGTCAAACCAGGCCCGCCGGCGGCGGGGACCGGGACGTGCGTCGTAGCTAAGTTTGGGGCGGCTCGGGCCGAAAATGCGGCCTCCAGAGCGTCCAGAAGTTCTGAACTCTGGAAGGCCGCCGTCACGTCGCCCCCCGGGGATCAAACTCGGCCAGCCGGCGACAGGGGCTGGGACAAGCGTCGTGGCCAAGTTTGGGGGGCTCCGGCCGTAAATGCGGCCTCCAGAGCGTCCAGAACTTCTGAACTCTGAAAGGCCGGCGTCACGTCGCCCACCGGGGGTCGCGGGGGTCAAACTTGGCCAGGGGGCTGCAGGGGCCGGGAAAATGGTCGTGGCCAAGTTTGGGAAGGATCGGGCCGAAAATGCGGCCTCCAGAGCGTCCAGAAGTTCTGACCACCGGAAGGCCGCCGTCACGTCGCCCCCCGGGGGTCGCGGGGTTCAAACTTGGCCAGGGGGCTGCAGGGGCCGGGACAATGGTCGTGGCCAAGTTTGGGGCGGCTCGGGCCGAAAACGCGGCCTCCAGAGCGTCCAGAAGTTCTGAACTCTGGAAGGCAGCCGTTACATCGCCCCCCCCCGAGGGTCATGGGGGTCAAACTCGGCCAGCCGGCGGCGGGGTCCGGGACAAGGGTCGTGGCCAAGTTTGGGGGGGCTTAGGCCGAAAATGCGGCCTCCAGAACGTCCAGAAGTTCTGAACTGTAAAGGCCGCCGTCACGTCGCCTCCCTGGGGGTCATGGGGGTCAAACTCGGCCAGCGGCTGGCCGGGGTCCGGGACAAGGGTCGTCGTTAAGTTTGGGGGGGCTTAGGCCGAAAATGCGGCCCCCAGAGCGTCCAGAAGTTCTGAACTCTGAAGGCCGCCGTGACGTCGCCTCACTGGGGGTCAAAGTGGTCAAACTCGCCCAGAAGGAGGCGGGGACAGGGACAAGGGTCGTGGCAAAGTTTGGGAAAGCTTAGGCCGAAAATGCGGCCTCCAGGGCGTCCAGAAATTCTAAACTCTGGAAGGCCGCGGTGACGTCGCCCCTGGGGGTCATGGGGGTCAAACTCGGCCAGCCGGCGTCGGGGTCCGGGACAAGGGTCGTGGCCAAGTTTGGGGCGGCTCTGGCCGAAAATGCGGCCTCCAGAGCGTCCAGAAGTTCTGAACTGTAGAAGGCCGCCGTGACGTCGCCTAGCTGGGGGTCACGGGGGTCAGACTCAGCCAGCGGGCGGCGGGGACCGGGACGTAGGTCGTGGCCAAGTTTAGGGCGGATCGGGCCGACAATGCGGCCTCCAGAGCGTCCAGAAGTTCTGAACTCTGGAAGGCCGCCGTCACGTCGCCCCCCGGGGGTCGCTGGGATCAAACTTGGCCAGGGGGCTGCAGGGGCCGGGACGTAGGTCGTGGCCAAGTTTGGGGCGGCTCGGGCCGAAAATGCGGCCTCCAGAGCGTCCAGAAGTTCTGAACTGTAGAAGGCCGCCGTGACGTCGCCTCCCTGGAAGTCACGGGGATCAAACTCGGCCAGCGGGCGGCGGGGGCCGGGACAAGGGTCGTAGCAATGTTAAGGAAAGCTTAGGCCGAAAATGCGGCCTCCAGGGCGTCCAGAAATTCTAAACTCTGGAAGGCCGCCGTGACGTCGCCCCCCGGGGGTCATGGGGTGAAACTCGGCCAGCCGGCGGCAGGGTCCGGGACAAGGGTCGTGGCCAAGTTTGGGAAAGCTTAGGCCGAAAATGCGGCCTCCAGGGCGTCCAGAAATTCTAAACTCTGGAAGGCCGCCGTGAAGTCGCCCCCCGGGGGTCATGGGGGTCAAACTCGGTCAGCCGGCGTCGGGGTCCGGGACAAGGGTCGTGGCCAAGTTTGGGGCGGCTCGGGCCGAAAATGCGGCCTCCAGAACGTCCAGAAGTTCTGAACTGTAGAAGGCCGCCGTGACGTCGCCTCCCTGGGGGTCACGGCGGTCAAACTCGGCCAGCTGGCGGCGGGGGCCGGGACGTAGGTCGTGGCAAAGTTTGGGAAAGCTTAGGCCGAAAATGCGGCCTCCAGAGCGTCGAGAAGTTCTTAACTGTAGAAGGCCGCCGTCACGTCGCCCCCCGGGGGTCACGGGGGTCTAACTCGGCTAGCGGCTGGCCGGGGCCGGGACGTGGGTCGTGGCCAAGTTTGGGGCGGCTCGGGCCGAAAATGCGGCCTCCAGAGCGTCCAGAAATTCTGAACTCTGAAGGCCGCCGTGACGTCGCCCCACCGGGGGTCACGGGGGTCAAACCAGGCCCGCCGGCGGCGGGGACCGGGACGTGCGTCGTAGCTAAGTTTGGGGCGGCTCGGGCCGAAAATGCGGCCTCCAGAGCGTCCAGAAGTTCTGAACTCTGGAAGGCCGCCGTCACGTCGTCCCCCGGGGGTCAAACTCGGCCAGCCGGCGACAGGGGCTGGGACAAGCGTCGTGGCCAAGTTTGGGGGGCTCCGGCCGTAAATGCGGCCTCCAGAGCGTCCAGAACTTCTGAACTCTGAAAGGCCGGCGTCACGTCGCCCACAGGGGGTCGCGGGGGTCAAACTTGGCCAGGGGGCTGCAGGGGCCGGGAAAATGGTCGTGGCCAAGTTTGGGGCGGATCGGGCCGAAAATGCGGCCTCCAGAGCGTCCAGAACTTCTGAACTCTGGAAGGCCGCCGTCACGTCGCCCCCCCGGGGATCACGGGGGTCAAACTCGGCCAGCCGGCGGCAGGGGCTGGGACAAGGGTCGTGGCCAAGTTTGGGGGGGCTCCGGCCGTAAATGCGGCCTCAAGAGCGTCCAGAAGTTCTGAACTCTGGAAGGCCGCCGTCACGTCGCCCCCCGGGGGTCAAACTTGGCCAGGGGGCTGCAGGGGCCGGGAAAATGGTCGTGGCCAAGTTTGGGGCGGATCGGGCCGAAAATGCGGCCTCCAGAGCGTCCAGAAGTTCTGAACTCCGGAAGGCCGCCGTCACGTCGCCCCCCGAGGGTCGCGGGGTTCAAACTTGGCCAGGGGGCTGCAGGGGCCGGGAAAATGGTCGTGGCCAAGTTTGGGGCGGCTCGGGCCGAAAACGCGGCCTCCAGAGCGTCCAGAAGTTCTGAACTCTGGAAGGCAGCCGTTACATCGCCCCCACGAGGGTCATGGGGGTCAAACTCGGCCAGCCGGCGGCGGGGTCCGGGACAAGGGTCGTGGCCAAGTTTGGGGGGGCTTAGGCCGAAAATGCGGCCTCCAGAGCGTCCAGAAGTTCTGAACTGTAGAAGGCCGCCGTGACGTCGCCTCCCTGGGGGTCACGGGGATCAAAGTCGGCCAGCGGCTGGCCGGGGCCGGGACGTGGGTCGTGGCCAAGTTTGGGGCGGCTCGGGCCGAAAATGCGGCCTCCAGAGCGTCCAGAAGTTCTGAACTCTGAAGGCCGCCGTGACGTCGCCTCCCTGGGGGTCAAAGTGGTCAAACTCGCCCAGAAGGAGGCGGGGACAGGGACAAGGGTCGTGGCAAAGTTTGGGAAAGCTTAGGCCGAAAATGCGGCCTCCAGGGCGTCCAGAAATTCTAAACTCTGGAAGGCCGCCGTGACGTCGCCTCCCTGGGGGTCACGGGGGTCAAACTCGGCCAGCGGCTGGCCGGGGCCGGGACGTGGGTCGTGGCCAAGTTTGGGGCGGCTCGGGCCGAAAATGCGGCCTCCAGAGCGTCCAGAAGTTCTGAACTCTGAAGGCCGCCGTGACGTCGCCCCACCGGGGGTCACGGGGGTCAAACCAGGCCCGCCGGCGGCGGGGACCGGGACGTGCGTCGTAGCTAAGTTTGGGGCGGCTCGGGCCGAAAATGCGGCCTCCAGAGCGTCCAGAAGTTCTGAACTCTGGAAGGCCGCCGTCACGTCGCCCCCCGGGGGTCTAACTCGGCCAGCCGGCGGCAGGGGCTGGGACAAGCGTCGTGGCCATGTTTGGGGGGCTCCGGCCGTAAATGCGGCCTCCAGAGCGTCCTGAACTTCTTAACTCTGAAAGGCCGGCGTCACGTCGCCCACCGGGGGTCGTGGGGGTCAAACTTGGCCAGGGGGCTGCAGGGGCCGGGAAAATGGTCGTGGCCAAGTTTGGGGCGGATCGGGCCGAAAATGCGGCCTCCAGAGCGTCCAGAACTTCTGAACTCTGGAAGGCCGCCGTCACGTCGCCCCTCGGGAATCACGGGGGTCAAACTCGGCCAGCCGGCGGCAGGGGCTGGGACAAGGGTCGTGGCCAAGTTTGGGTGGGCTCCGGCCGTAAATGCGGCCTCAAGAGCGTCCAGAAGTTCTGAACTCTAGAAGGCCGCCGTCACGTCGCCCCCCGGGGGTCAAACTTGGCCAGGGGGCTGCAGGGGCCGGGAAAATGGTCGTGGCCAAGTTTGGGGCGGATCGGGCCGAAAATGCGGCCTCCAGAGCGTCCAGAAGTTCTGAACTCCGGAAGGCCGCCGTCACGTCGCCCCCCGGGGGTCGCGATGTTCAAACTTGGCCAGGGGGCTGCAGGGGCCGGGACAATGGTCGTGGCCAAGTTTGGGGCGGCTCGGGCCGAAAACGCGGCCTCCAGAGCGTCCAGAAGTTCTGAACTCTGGAAGGCAGCCGTTACATCGCCCCCCCGAGGGTCATGGGGGTCAAACTCGGCCAGCCGGCGGCGGGGTCCGGGACGTGGGTCGTGGCCAAGTTTGGGGCGGCTCGGGCCGAAAATGCGGCCTCCAGAGCGTCCAGAAGTTCTGAACTCTGAAGGCCGCCGTGACGTCGCCTCCCTGGGGGTCAAAGTGGTCAAACTCGCCCAGAAGGAGGCGGGGACAGGGACAAGGGTCGTGGCAAAGTTTGGGAAAGCTTAGGCCGAAAATGCGGCCTCCAGGGCGTCCAGAAATTCTAAAATCTGGAAGGCCGCCGTGAAGTCGCCCCCCGGGGGTCATGGGGGTCAAACTCGGTCAGCCGGCGTCGGGGTCCGGGACAAGGGTCGTGGCAAAGTTTGGGGCGGCTCGGGCCGAAAATGCGGCCTCCAGAGCGTCCAGAAGTTCTGAACTGTAGAAGGCCGCCGTGACGTCGCCTCCCTGGGGGTCACGGGGGTCAAACTCGGCCAGCGGGCGGCGGGGGCCGGGACAAGGGTCGTAGCAAAGTTAAGGAAAGCTTAGGCCGAAAATGCGGCCTCCAGGGCGTCCAGAAATTCTAAACTCTGGAAGGCCGCCGTGACGTCGCCCCCCGGGGGTCATATGGTGAAACTCGGCCAGCCGGCGGCAGGGTACGGGACAAGGGTCGTGGCCAAGTTTGGGGCGGCTCGGGCCGAAAATGCGGCCTCCAGAACGTCCAGAATTTCTGAACTGTAGAAGGCCGCCGTGACGTCGCCCCCGGGGGTCACGGGGGTCAAACTCGACCAGCGGGCGGCGGGGGCCGGGACGTAGGTCGTGGCAAAGTTTGGGAAAGCTTAGGCCGAAAATGCGGCCTCCAGAGCGTCCAGAAGTTCTGAACTCTGGAAGGCAGCCGTTACATCGCCCCCCCCGAGGGTCATGGGGGTCAAACTCGGCCAGCCGGCGGCGGGGTCCGGGACAAGGGTCGTGGCCAAGTTTGGGGGGGCTTAGGCCGAAAATGCGTCCTCCAGAGCGTCCAGAAGTTCTGAACTGTAGAAGGCCGCCGTGACGTCGCCTGCCTGGGGGTCACGGGGGTCAAAGTCGGCCAGCGGCTGGCCAGGGCCGGGACGTGGGTCGTGGCCAAGTTTGGGGCGGCTCGGGCCGAAAATGCGGCCTCCAGAGCGTCCAGAAGTTCTGAACTCTGAAGGCCGCCGTGACGTCGCCTCCCTGGGGGTCAAAGTGGTCAAACTCACCCAGAAGGAGGCGGGGACAGGGACAAGGGTCGTGGCAAAACTTGGCCAGGGGGCTGCAGGGGCCGGGACAATGGTCGTGGCCAAGTTTGGGGCGGCTCGGGCCGAAAACGCGGCCTCCAGAGCGTCCGGAAGTTCTGAACTGTAGAAGGCCGCCGTGACGTCGCCTCCCTGGGGGTCACGGGGGTCAAACTCGGCCAGCGGCTGGCTGGGGCCGGGACGTTGGTCGTGGCCAAGTTTGGGGCGGCTCGGGCCTAAAATGCGGCCTCCAGAGCGTCCAGAAGTTCTGAACTCTGAAGGCCGCCGTGACGTCGCCCCACCGGGGGTCACGGGGGTCAAACCAGGCCCGCCGGCGGCGGGGACCGGGACGTGCGTCGTAGCTAAGTTTGGGGCGGCTCGGGCCGAAAATGCGGCCTCCAGAGCGTCCAGAAGTTCTGAACTCTGGAAGGCCGCCGTCACGTCGCCCCCCGGGGGTCAAACTCGGCCAGCCGGCGACAGGGGCTGGGACAAGCGTCGTGGCCAAGTTTGGGGGGCTCCGGCCGTAAATGCGGCCTCCAGAGCGTCCAGAACTTCTGAACTCTGAAAGGCCGGCGTCACGTCGCCCACCGGGGGTTGCGGGGGTCAAACTCGGCCAGCCGGCGGCAGTGGCTGGGACAAGGGTCGTGGCCAAGTTTGGGTGGGCTCCGGCCGTAAATGCGGCCTCAAGAGCGTCCAGAAGTTCTGAACTCTGGAAGGCCGCCGTCACGTCGCCCCCCGGGGGTCAAACTTGGCCAGGGGGCTGCAGGGGCCGGGAAAATGGTCGTGGCCAAGTTTGGGAAGGATCGGGCCGAAAATGCGGCCTCCAGAGCGTCCAGAAGTTCTGAACTGTAGAAGGCCGGCGTCACGTCGCCCACCGGGGGTTGCGGGGGTCAAACTTGGCCAGGGGGCTGCAGGGGCCGGGAAAATGGTCGTGGCCAAGTTTGGGGCGGATCGGGCCGAAAATGCGGCCTCAAGAGCGTCCAGAACTTCTGAACTCTGGAAGGCCGCCGTCACGTCGCCCCCCGGGGATCACGGGGGTCAAACTTGGCCAGGGGGCTGCAGGGGCCGGGAAAATGGTCGTGGCCAAGTTTGGGGCGGATCGGGCCGAAAATGCGGCCTCCAGAGCGTCCAGAAGTTCTGAACTCCGGAAGGCCGCCGTCACGTCGCCCCCCGGGGGTTGCGGGGTTCAAACTTGGCCAGGGGGCTGCAGGGGCCGGGACAATGGTCGTGGCCAAGTTTGGGGCGGCTCGGGCCGAAAACGCGGCCTCCAGAGCGTCCAGAAGTTCTGAACTCTGGAAGGCAGCCGTTACATCGCCCCCCCCGAGGGTCATGGGGGTCAAACTCGGCCAGCCGGCGGCGGGGTCCGGGACAAGGGTCGTGGCCAAGTTTGGGGGGGCTTAGGCCGAAAATGCGGCCTCCAGAGCGTCCAGAAGTTCTGAACTGTAGAAGGCCGCCGTCACGTCGCCTCCCTGGGGGTCACGGGGGTCAAAGTCGGCCAGCGGCTGGCCGGGGTCCGGGACAAGGGTCGTGGCCAAGTTTGGGGGGGCTTAGGCCGAAAATGCGGCCTCCAGAGCGTCCAGAAGTTCGGAACTGTGGAAGGCCTCCGTGACGTCGCCTCCCTGGGGGTCACGGGGGTCAAAGTCGGCCAGCGGCTGGCCAGGGCCGGGACGTGGGTCGTGGCCAAGTTTGGGGCGGCTCGGGCCGAAAATGCGGCCTCCAGAGCGTCCAGAAGTTCTGAACTCTGAAGGCCGCCGTGACGTCGCCTCCCTGGTGGTCAAAGTGGTCAAACTCGCCCAGAAGGAGGCGGGGACAGGGACAAGGGTCGTGGCAAATGCGGCCTCCAGAGCGTCCAGAAGTTCTGAACTCTGGAAGGCCGCCGTCACGTCGCCCCCCGGGGGTCAAACTCGGCCAGCCGGCGGCAGGGGCTGGGACAAGCGTCGTGGCCATGTTTGGGGGGTTCCGGCCGTAAATGCGGCCTCCAGAGCGTCCAGAACTTCTGAACTCTGAAAGGCCGGCGTCACGTCGCCCACCGGGGGTCGCGGGGGTCAAACTTGGCCAGGGGGCTGCAGGGGCCGGGAAAATGGTCGTGGCCAAGTTTGGGGCGGATCGGGCCGAAAATGCGGCCTCCAGAGCGTCCAGAACTTCTGAACTCTGGAAGGCCGCCGTCACGTCGCCCCCCGGGGATCACGGGGGTCAAACTCGGCCAGCCGGCGGCAGGGGCTGGGACAAGGGTCGTGGCCAAGTTTGGGTGGGCTCCGGCCGTAAATGCGGCCTCAAGAGCGTCCAGAAGTTCTGAACTCTAGAAGGCCGCCGTCACGTCGCCCCCCGGGGGTCAAACTTGGCCAGGGGGCTGCAGGGGCCGGGAAAATGGTCGTGGCCAAGTTTGGGGCGGATCAGGCCGAAAATGCGGCCTCCAGAGCGTCCAGAAGTTCTGAACTCCGGAAGGCCGCCGTCACGTCGCCCCCCGGGGGTCGCGGGGTTCAAACTTGGCCAGGGGGCTGCAGGGGCCGGGACAATGGTCGTGGCCAAGTTTGGGGCGGCTCGGGCCGAAAACGCGGCCTCCAGAGCGTCCAGAAGTTCTGAACTCTGGAAGGCAGCCGTTACATCGCCCCCCCGAGGGTTATGGGGGTCAAACTCGGCCAGCCGGCGGCGGGGTCCGGGACGTGGGTCGTGGCCAAGTTTGGGGCGGCTCGGGCCGAAAATGCGGCCTCCAGAGCGTCCAGAAGTTCTGAACTCTGAAGGCCGCCGTGACGTCGCCTCCCTGGGGGTCAAAGTGGTCAAACTCGCCCAGAAGGAGGCGGGGACAGGGACAAGGGTCGTGGCAAAGTTTGGGAAAGCTTAGGCCGAAAATGCGGCCTCCAGGGCGTCCAGAAATTCTAAAATCTGGAAGGCCGCCGTGAAGTCGCCCCCCGGGGGTCATGGGGGTCAAACTCGGTCAGCCGGCGTCGGGGTCCGGGACAAGGGTCGTGGCAAAGTTTGGGGCGGCTCGGGCCGAAAATGCGGCCTCCAGAGCGTCCAGAAGTTCTGAACTGTAGAAGGCCGCCGTGACGTCGCCTCCCTGGGGGTCACGGGGGTCAAACTCGGCCAGCGGGCGGCGGGGGCCGGGACAAGGGTCGTAGCAAAGTTAAGGAAAGCTTAGGCCGAAAATGCGGCCTCCAGGGCGTCCAGAAATTCTAAACTCTGGAAGGCCGCCGTGACGTCGCCCCCCGGGGGTCATATGGTGAAACTCGGCCAGCCGGCGGCAGGGTACGGGACAAGGGTCGTGGCCAAGTTTGGGGCGGCTCGGGCCGAAAATGCGGCCTCCAGAACGTCCAGAATTTCTGAACTGTAGAAGGCCGCCGTGACGTCGCCCCCGGGGGTCACGGGGGTCAAACTCGACCAGCGGGCGGCGGGGGCCGGGACGTAGGTCGTGGCAAAGTTTGGGAAAGCTTAGGCCGAAAATGCGGCCTCCAGAGCGTCCAGAAGTTCTGAACTCTGGAAGGCAGCCGTTACATCGCCCCCCCCGAGGGTCATGGGGGTCGAACTCGGCCAGCCGGCGGCGGGGTCCGGGACAAGGGTCGTGGCCAAGTTTGGGGGGGCTTAGGCCGAAAATGCGGCCTCCAGAGCGTCCAGAAGTTCTGAACTGTAGAAGGCCGCCGTGACGTCGCCTGCCTGGGGGTCACGGGGGTCAAAGTCGGCCAGCGGCTGGCCAGGGCCGGGACGTGGGTCGTGGCCAAGTTTGGGGCGGCTCGGGCCGAAAATGCGGCCTCCAGAGCGTCCAGAAGTTCTGAACTCTGAAGGCCGCCGTGACGTCGCCTCCCTGGGGGTCAAAGTGGTCAAACTCACCCAGAAGGAGGCGGGGACAGGGACAAGGGTCGTGGCAAAGTTTGGGAAAGCTTAGGCCGAAAATGCGGCCTCCAGGGTGTCCAGAAATTCTAAACTCTGGAAGGCCGCCGTGACGTCGCCCCTGGGGGTCATGGGGGTCAAACTCGGCCAGCCGGCGTCGGGGTCCGGGACAAGGGTCGTGGCCAAGTTTGGGGCGGCTCGGGCCGAAAATGCGGCCTCCAGAGCGTCCAGAAGTTCTGAACTGTAGAAGGCCGCCGTGACGTCGCCTCCCTGGGGGTCACGGGGGTCAAACTCGGCCAGCGGCTGGCCGGGGCTGGGACGTGGGTCGTGGCCAAGTTTGGGGCGGCTCGGGCCGAAAATGCGACCTCCAGAACGTCCAGAAGTTCTGAACTGTAGAAGGCCGCCGTGACGTCGCCCCCGGGGGTCACGGGGGTCAAACTCGGCCAGCGGGCGGCGGGGGCCGGGACGTAGGTCGTGGCAAAGTTTGGGAAAGCTTAGGCCGAAAATGCGGCCTCCAGGGCGTCCAGAAATTCTAAACTCTGGAAGGCCGCCGTGAAGTCGCCCCCCGGGGGTCATGGGGGTCAAACTCGGTCAGCCGGCGTCGGGGTCCAGGACAAGGGTCGTGGCAAAGTTTGGGGCGGCTCGGGCCGAAAATGCGGCCTCCAGAGCGTCCAGAAGTTCTGAACTGTAGAAGGCCGCCGTGACGTCGCCTCCCTGGGGGTCAAGGTGGTCAAACTCGGCCAGCGGGCGGCGGGGGCCGGGACAAGGGTCGTAGCAAAGTTAAGGAAAACTTAGGCCGAAAATGCGGCCTCCAGGGCGTCCAGAAATTCTAAACTCTGGAAGGCCGCCGTGACGTCGCCCCCCCGGGGTCATGGGGTGAAACTCGGCCAGCCGGCGGCAGGGTCCGGGACAAGGGTCGTGGCCAAGTTTGGGGCTGCTCGGGCCGAAAATGCGGCCTCCAGAACGTCCAGAAGTTCTGAACTGTAGAAGGCCGCCGTGACGTCAAACTCGGCCAGCGGGCGGCGGGGGCCGGGACGTAGGTCGTGGCAAAGTTTGGGAAAGCTTAGGCCGAAAATGCGGCCTCCAGAGCGTCGAGAAGTTCTGAACTGTAGAAGGCCGCCGTGACGTCGCCTCCCTGGGGGTCACGGGGGTCAAACTCGGCCAGCGGCTGGCCGGGGCCGGGACGTGGGTCGTGGCCAAGTTTGGGGCGGCTCGGGCCGAAAATGCGGCCTCCAGAGCGTCCAGAAGTTCTGAACTCTGAAGGCCGCCGTGACGTCGCCCCACCGGGGGTCACGGGGGTCAAACCAGGCCCGCCGGCGGCGGGGACCGGGACGTGCGTCGTAGCTAAGTTTGGGGCGGCTCGGGCCGAAAATGCGGCCTCCAGAGCGTCCAGAAGTTCTGAACTCTGGAAGGCCGCCGTCACGTAGCCCCCCGGGGGTCAAACTCGGCCAGCCGGCGACAGGGGCTGGGACAAGCGTCGTGGCCAAGTTTGGGGGGCTCCGTCCGTAAATGCGGCCTCCAGAGCGTCCAGAACTTCTGACCTCTGAAAGGCCGGCGTCACGTCGCCCACCGGGGGTCGCGGGGGTCAAACTTGGCCAGGGGGCTGCAGGGGCTGGGACAATGGTCGTGGCCAAGTTTGGGGCGGCTCGGGCCGAAAACGCGGCCTCCAGAGCGTCCAGAAGTTCTGAACTCTGGAAGGCAGCCGTTACATCGCCCCCCCGAGGGTCATGGGGGTCAAACTCGGCCAGCCGGCGGCGGGGTCCGGGACGTGGGTCGTGGCCAAGTTTGGGGGGGCTTAGGCCGAAAATGCGGCCTCCAGAGCGTCCAGAAGTTCTGAACTGTAGAAGGCCGCCGTGACGTCGCCTCCCTGGGGGTCACGGGGGTCAAACTCGGCCAGCGGCTGGCCGGGGCTGGGACGTGGGTCGTGGCCAAGTTTGGGGCGGCTCGGGCCGAAAATGCGGCCTCCAGAACGTCCAGAAGTTCTGAACTGTAGAAGGCCGCCGTGACGTCGCCCCCGGGGGTCACGGGGGTCAAACTCGGCCAGCGGGCGGCGGGGGCCGGGACGTAGGTCGTGGCAAAGTTTGGGAAAGCTTAGGCCGAAAATGCGGCCTCCAGAGCGTCGAGAAGTTCTGAACACTGAAGGCCGCCGTGACGTCGCCCCACCGGGGGTCACGGGGGTCAAACCAGGCCCGCCGGCGGCGGGGACCGGGACGTGCGTCGTAGCTAAGTTTGGGGCGGCTCGGGCCGAAAATGCGGCCTCCAGAGCGTCCAGAAGTTCTGAACTCTGGAAGGCCGCCGTAACGTCGCCCCTGGGGGTCATGGGGGTCAAACTCGGCCAGCCGGCGTCGGGGTCCGGGACAAGGGTCGTGGCAAAGTTTGGGGCGGCTCGGGCCGAAAATGCGGCCTCCAGAGCGTCCAGAAGTTCTGAACTGTAGAAGGCCGCCGTGACGTCGCCTCCCTGGGGGTCACGGGGGTCAAACTCGGCCAGCGGCTGGCCGGGGCTGGGACGTGGGTCGTGGCCAAGTTTGGGGCGGCTCGGGCCGAAAATGCGGCCTCCAGAACGTCCAGAAGTTCTGAACTGTAGAAGGCCGCCGTGACGTCGCCCCCGGGGGTCACGGGGGTCAAACTCGGCCAGCGGGCGGCGGGGGCCGGGACGTAGGTCGTGGCCAAGTTTGGGGCGGCTCGGGCCGAAAATGTGGCCTCCAGAACGTCAAGAAGTTCTGAACTGTAGAAGGCCGCCGTGACGTCGCCCCCGGGGGTCACGGGGGTCAAACTCGGCCAGCGGGCGGCGGGGGCCGGGACGTAGGTCGTGGCAAAGTTTGGGAAAGCTTAGGCCGAAAATGCGGCCTCCAGAGCGTTGAGAAGTTCTGAACTGTAGAAGGCCGCCGTGATGTCGCCTCCCTGGGGGTCACGGGGATCAAACTCGGCCAGCGGCTGGCCGGGGCCGGGATGTGGGTCGTGGCCAAGTTTGGGGCGGCTCGGGCCGAAAATGCGGCCTCCAGAGCGTCCAGAAGTTCTGAACTCTGAAGGCCGCCGTGACGTCGCCCCACCGGGGGTCACGGGGGTCAAACCAGGCCCGCCGGCGGCAGGGGCTGGGACAAGGGTCGTGGCCAAGTTTGGGGGGGCTCCGGCCGTAAATGCGGCCTCAAGAGCGTCCAGAAGTTCTGAACTCTGTCAAACTCGGTCAAACTTGGCCAGGGGGCTGCAGAGGCCGGGAAAATGGTCGTGGCCAAGTTTGGGGCGGATCGGGCCGAAAATGCGGCCTCCAGAGCGTCCAGAAGTTCTGAACTCTGGAAGGCCGCCGTCACGTCGCCCCCCGGGGGTCGCGGGGGTAAAACTTGGCCAGGGGGCTGCAGGGGCCGGGAAAATGGTCGTGGCCAAGTTTGGGAAGGATCGGGCCGAAAATGCGGCCTCCAGAGCGTCCAGAAGTTCTGAACTCTGGAAGGCCGCCGTGACGTCGCCCCACCGGGGGTCACGGGGTCAAACTCGGCCAGCCGGTGTCGGGGTCCGGGACAAGGGTCGTGGTCAGGTCTGGGGCGGCTCAGGCCGAAAATGTGGCCTCCAGAGCGTCCAGAAGTTCTGAACTGTAGAAGGCCGCCGTGACGTCGCCTCCCTGGGGGTCAAAGGGGTCAAACTCGCCCAGTAAGAGGCGGGGACAGGGACAAGGGTCGTGGCAAAGTTTGGGAAAGCTTAGGCCGAAAATGCGGCCTCCAGGGCGTCCAGAAATTCTAAACTCTGGAAGGCCGCCGTGAAGTCGCCCCCCGGGGGTCATGGGGGTCAAACTCGGTCATCTGGCGTCGGGGTCCGGGACAAGGGTCGTGGCAAAGTTTGGGGCGGCTCGGGCCGAAAATGCGGCCTCCAGAGCGTCCAGAAGTTCTGAACTGTAGAAGGCCGCCGTGACGTCGCCTCCCTGGGGGTCACGGGGGTCAAACTCGGCCAGCGGGCGGCGGGGGCCGGGACAAGGGTCGTAGCAAAGTTAAGGAAAGCTTAGGCCGAAAATGCGGCCTCCAGGGCGTCCAGAAATTCTAAACTCTGGAAGGCCGCCGTGACGTCGCCCCCCGGGTGTCATGGGGTGAAACTCGGCCAGCCGGCGGCAGGGTCCGGGACAAGGGTCGTGGCCAAGTTTGGGGCGGCTCGGGCCGAAAATGCGGCCTCCAGAACGTCCAGAAGTTCTGAACTGTAGAAGGCCGCCGTGACGTCGCCCCCGGGGGTCACGGGGGTCAAACTCGGCCAGCGGGCGGCGGGGGCCGGGACGTAGGTCGTGGCAAAGTTTGGGAAAGCTTAGGCCGAAAATGCGGCCTCCAGAGCGTCGAGAAGTTCTGAACACTGAAGGCCGCCGTGACGTCGCCCCACCGGGGGTCACGGGGGTCAAAGTCGGCCAGCGGCTGGCCGGGGCCGGGACGTGGGTCGTGGCCAAGTTTGGGGCGGCTCGGGCCGAAAATGCGGCCTCCAGAGCGTCCAGAAGTTCTGAACTCTGAAGGCCGCCGTGACGTCGCCTCCCTGGGGGTCAAAGTGGTCAAACTCGCCCAGAAGGAGGCGGGGACAGGGACAAGGGTCGTGGCAAAGTTTGGGAAAGCTTAGGCCGAAAATGCGGCCTCCAGGGCGTCCAGAAATTCTAAACTCTGGAAGGCCGCCGTGACGTCGCCCCTGGGGGTCATGGGGGTCAAACTCGGCCAGCCGGCGTCGGGGTCCGGGACAAGGGTCGTGGCCAAGTTTGGGGCGGCTCGGGCCGAAAATGCGGCCTCCAGAGCGTCCAGAAGTTCTGAACTGTAGAAGGCCGCCGTGACGTCGCCTCCCTGGGGGTCATGGGGTGAAACTCGGCCAGCCGGCGGCAGGGTCCGGGAAAAGGGTCGTGGCCAAGTTTGGGGCGGCTCGGGCCGAAAATGCGGCCTCCAGAACGTCCAGAAGTTCTGAACTGTAGAAGGCCGCCGTGACGTCGCCCCCGGGGGTCACGGGGGTCAAACTCGGCCAGCGGGCGGCGGGGGCCGGGACGTAGGTCGTGGCAAAGTTTGGGAAAGCTTAGGCCGAAAATGCGGCCTCCAGAGCGTCGAGAAGTTCTGAACTGTAGAAGGCCGCCGTGACGTCGCTTCCCTGGGGGTCACGGGGGTCAAACTCAACCAGCGGCTGGCCGGGGCCGGGACGTGGGTCGTGGCCAAGTTTGGGGCGGCTCGGGCCGAAAATGCGGCCTCCAGAGCGTCCAGAACTTCTGAACTCTGAAGGCCGCCGTGACGTCGCCCCACCGGGGGTCACGGGGGTCAAACCAGGCCCGCCGGCGGCGGGGACCGGGACGTGCGTCGTAGCTAAGTTTGGGGCGGCTCGGGCCGAAAATGCGGCCTCCAGAGCGTCCAGAAGTTCTGAACTCTGGAAGGCCGCCGTCACGTCGCCCCCCGGGGATCAAACTCGGCCAGCCGGCGACAGGGGCTGGGACAAGCGTCGTGGCCAAGTTTGGGGGGCTCCGGCCGTAAATGCGGCCTCCAGAGCGTCCAGAACTTCTGAACTCTGAAAGGCCGGCGTCACGTCGCCCACCGGGGGTCGCGGGGGTCAAACTTGGCCAGGGGGCTGCAGGGGCCGGGAAAATGGTCGTGGCCAAGTTTGGGAAGGATCGAGCCGAAAATGCGGCCTCCAGAGCGTCCAGAAGTTCTGACCACCGGAAGGCCGCCGTCACGTCGCCCCCCGGGGGTCGCGGGGTTCAAACTTGGCCAGGGGGCTGCAGGGGCCGGGACAATGGTCGTGGCCAAGTTTGGGGCGGCTCGGGCCGAAAACGCGGCCTCCAGAGCGTCCAGAAGTTCTGAACTCTGGAAGGCAGCCGTTACATCGCCCCCCCCCGAGGGTCATGGGGGTCAAACTCGGCCAGCCGGCGGCGGGGTCCGGGACAAGGGTCGTGGCCAAGTTTGGGGGGGCTTAGGCCGAAAATGCGGCCTCCAGAACGTCCAGAAGTTCTGAACTGTAAAGGCCGCCGTCACGTCGCCTCCCTGGGGGTCATGGGGGTCAAACTCGGCCAGCGGCTGGCCGGGGTCCGGGACAAGGGTCGTGGTTAAGTTTGGGGGGGCTTAGGCCGAAAATGCGGCCTCCAGAGCGTCCAGAAGTTCTGAACTCTGAAGGCCGCCGTGACGTCGCCTCACTGGGGGTCAAAGTGGTCAAACTCGCCCAGAAGGAGGCGGGGACAGGGACAAGGGTCGTGGCAAAGTTTGGGAAAGCTTAGGCCGAAAATGCGGCCTCCAGGGCGTCCAGAAATTCTAAACTCTGGAAGGCCGCGGTGACGTCGCCCCTGGGGGTCATGGGGGTCAAACTCGGCCAGCCGGCGTCGGGGTCCGGGACAAGGGTCGTGGCCAAGTTTGGGGCGGCTCTGGCCGAAAATGCGGCCTCCAGAGCGTCCAGAAGTTCTGAACTGTAGAAGGCCGCCGTGACGTCGCCTAGCTGGGGGTCACGGGGGTCAGACTCAGCCAGCGGGCGGCGGGGACCGGGACGTAGGTCGTGGCCAAGTTTAGGGCGGATCGGGCCGACAATGCGGCCTCCAGAGCGTCCAGAAGTTCTGAACTCTGGAAGGCCGCCGTCACGTCGCCCCCCGGGGGTCGCTGGGATCAAACTTGGCCAGGGGGCTGCAGGGGCCGGGACGTAGGTCGTGGCCAAGTTTGGGGCGGCTCGGGCCGAAAATGCGGCCTCCAGAGCGTCCAGAAGTTCTGAACTGTAGAAGGCCGCCGTGACGTCGCCTCCCTGGAAGTCACGGGGGTCAAACTCGGCCAGCGGGCGGCGGGGGCCGGGACAAGGGTCGTAGCAATGTTAAGGAAAGCTTAGGCCGAAAATGCGGCCTCCAGGGCGTCCAGAAATTCTAAACTCTGGAAGGCCGCCGTGACGTCGCCCCCCGGGGGTCATGGGGTGAAACTCGGCCAGCCGGCGGCAGGGTCCGGGACAAGGGTCGTGGCCAAGTTTGGGAAAGCTTAGGCCGAAAATGCGGCCTCCAGGGCGTCCAGAAATTCTAAACTCTGGAAGGCCGCCGTGAAGTCGCCCCCCGGGGGTCATGGGGGTCAAACTCGGTCAGCCGGCGTCGGGGTCCGGGACAAGGGTCGTGGCCAAGTTTGGGGCGGCTCGGGCCGAAAATGCGGCCTCCAGAACGTCCAGAAGTTCTGAACTGTAGAAGGCCGCCGTGACGTCGCCTCCCTGGGGGTCACGGCGGTCAAACTCGGCCAGCTGGCGGCGGGGGCCGGGACGTAGGTCGTGGCAAAGTTTGGGAAAGCTTAGGCCGAAAATGCGGCCTCCAGAGCGTCGAGAAGTTCTTAACTGTAGAAGGCCGCCGTCACGTCGCCCCCCGGGGGTCACGGGGGTCTAACTCGGCTAGCGGCTGGCCGGGGCCGGGACGTGGGTCGTGGCCAAGTTTGGGGCGGCTCGGGCCGAAAATGCGGCCTCCAGAGCGTCCAGAAATTCTGAACTCTGAAGGCCGCCGTGACGTCGCCCCACCGGGGGTCACGGGGGTCAAACCAGGCCCGCCGGCGGCGGGGACCGGGACGTGCGTCGTAGCTAAGTTTGGGGCGGCTCGGGCCGAAAATGCGGCCTCCAGAGCGTCCAGAAGTTCTGAACTCTGGAAGGCCGCCGTCACGTCGTCCCCCGGGGGTCAAACTCGGCCAGCCGGCAACAGGGGCTGGGACAAGCGTCGTGGCCAAGTTTGGGGGGCTCCGGCCGTAAATGCGGCCTCCAGAGCGTCCAGAACTTCTGAACTCTGAAAGGCCGGCGTCACGTCGCCCACAGGGGGTCGCGGGGGTCAAACTTGGCCAGGGGGCTGCAGGGGCCGGGAAAATGGTCGTGGCCAAGTTTGGGGCGGATCGGGCCGAAAATGCGGCCTCCAGAGCGTCCAGAACTTCTGAACTCTGGAAGGCCGCCGTCACGTCGCCCCCCCGGGGATCACGGGGGTCAAACTCGGCCAGCCGGCGGCAGGGGCTGGGACAAGGGTCGTGGCCAAGTTTGGGGGGGCTCCGGCCGTAAATGCGGCCTCAAGAGCGTCCAGAAGTTCTGAACTCTGGAAGGCCGCCGTCACGTCGCCCCCCGGGGGTCAAACTTGGCCAGGGGGCTGCAGGGGCCGGGAAAATGGTCGTGGCCAAGTTTGGGGCGGATCGGGCCGAAAATGCGGCCTCCAGAGCGTCCAGAAGTTCTGAACTCCGGAAGGCCGCCGTCACGTCGCCCCCCGAGGGTCGCGGGGTTCAAACTTGGCCAGGGGGCTGCAGGGGCCGGGAAAATGGTCGTGGCCAAGTTTGGGGCGGCTCGGGCCGAAAACGCGGCCTCCAGAGCGTCCAGAAGTTCTGAACTCTGGAAGGCAGCCGTTACATCGCCCCCACGAGGGTCATGGGGGTCAAACTCGGCCAGCCGGCGGCGGGGTCCGGGACAAGGGTCGTGGCCAAGTTTGGGGGGGCTTAGGCCGAAAATGCGGCCTCCAGAGCGTCCAGAAGTTCTGAACTGTAGAAGGCCGCCGTGACGTCGCCTCCCTGGGGGTCACGGGGATCAAACTCGGCCAGCGGCTGGCCGGGGCCGGGACGTGGGTCGTGGCCAAGTTTGGGGCGGCTCGGGCCGAAAATGCGGCCTCCAGAGCGTCCAGAAGTTCTGAACTCTGAAGGCCGCCGTGACGTCGCCTCCCTGGGGGTCAAAGTGGTCAAACTCGCCCAGAAGGAGGCGGGGACAGGGACAAGGGTCGTGGCAAAGTTTGGGAAAGCTTAGGCCGAAAATGCGGCCTCCAGGGCGTCCAGAAATTCTAAACTCTGGAAGGCCGCCGTGACGTCGCCTCCCTGGGGGTCACGGGGGTCAAACTCGGCCAGCGGCTGGCCGGGGCCGGGACGTGGGTCGTGGCCAAGTTTGGGGCGGCTCGGGCCGAAAATGCGGCCTCCAGAGCGTCCAGAAGTTCTGAACTCTGAAGGCCGCCGTGACGTCGCCCCACCGGGGGTCACGGGGGTCAAACCAGGCCCGCCGGCGGCGGGGACCGGGACGTGCGTCGTAGCTAAGTTTGGGGCGGCTCGGGCCGAAAATGCGGCCTCCAGAGCGTCCAGAAGTTCTGAACTCTGGAAGGCCGCCGTCACGTCGCCCCCCGGGGGTCTAACTCGGCCAGCCGGCGGCAGGGGCTGGGACAAGCGTCGTGGCCATGTTTGGGGGGCTCCGGCCGTAAATGCGGCCTCCAGAGCGTCCTGAACTTCTGAACTCTGAAAGGCCGGCGTCACGTCGCCCACCGGGGGTCGTGGGGGTCAAACTTGGCCAGGGGGCTGCAGGGGCCGGGAAAATGGTCGTGGCCAAGTTTGGGGCGGATCGGGCCGAAAATGCGGCCTCCAGAGCGTCCAGAACTTCTGAACTCTGGAAGGCCGCCGTCACGTCGCCCCTCGGGAATCACGGGGGTCAAACTCGGCCAGCCGGCGGCAGGGGCTGGGACAAGGGTCGTGGCCAAGTTTGGGTGGGCTCCGGCCGTAAATGCGGCCTCAAGAGCGTCCAGAAGTTCTGAACTCTAGAAGGCCGCCGTCACGTCGCCCCCCGGGGGTCAAACTTGGCCAGGGGGCTGCAGGGGCCGGGAAAATGGTCGTGGCCAAGTTTGGGGCGGATCGGGCCGAAAATGCGGCCTCCAGAGCGTCCAGAAGTTCTGAACTCCGGAAGGCCGCCGTCACGTCGCCCCCCGGGGGTCGCGATGTTCAAACTTGGCCAGGGGGCTGCAGGGGCCGGGACAATGGTCGTGGCCAAGTTTGGGGCGGCTCGGGCCGAAAACGCGGCCTCCAGAGCGTCCAGAAGTTCTGAACTCTGGAAGGCAGCCGTTACATCGCCCCCCCGAGGGTCATGGGGGTCAAACTCGGCCAGCCGGCGGCGGGGTCCGGGACGTGGGTCGTGGCCAAGTTTGGGGCGGCTCGGGCCGAAAATGCGGCCTCCAGAGCGTCCAGAAGTTCTGAACTCTGAAGGCCGCCGTGACGTCGCCTCCCTGGGGGTCAAAGTGGTCAAACTCGCCCAGAAGGAGGCGGGGACAGGGACAAGGGTCGTGGCAAAGTTTGGGAAAGCTTAGGCCGAAAATGCGGCCTCCAGGGCGTCCAGAAATTCTAAAATCTGGAAGGCCGCCGTGAAGTCGCCCCCCGGGGGTCATGGGGGTCAAACTCGGTCAGCCGGCGTCGGGGTCCGGGACAAGGGTCGTGGCAAAGTTTGGGGCGGCTCGGGCCGAAAATGCGGCCTCCAGAGCGTCCAGAAGTTCTGAACTGTAGAAGGCCGCCGTGACGTCGCCTCCCTGGGGGTCACGGGGGTCAAACTCGGCCAGCGGGCGGCGGGGGCCGGGACAAGGGTCGTAGCAAAGTTAAGGAAAGCTTAGGCCGAAAATGCGGCCTCCAGGGCGTCCAGAAATTCTAAACTCTGGAAGGCCGCCGTGACGTCGCCCCCCGGGGGTCATATGGTGAAACTCGGCCAGCCGGCGGCAGGGTACGGGACAAGGGTCGTGGCCAAGTTTGGGGCGGCTCGGGCCGAAAATGCGGCCTCCAGAACGTCCAGAATTTCTGAACTGTAGAAGGCCGCCGTGACGTCGCCCCCGGGGGTCACGGGGGTCAAACTCGACCAGCGGGCGGCGGGGGCCGGGACGTAGGTCGTGGCAAAGTTTGGGAAAGCTTAGGCCGAAAATGCGGCCTCCAGAGCGTCCAGAAGTTCTGAACTCTGGAAGGCAGCCGTTACATCGCCCCCCCCGAGGGTCATGGGGGTCAAACTCGGCCAGCCGGCGGCGGGGTCCGGGACAAGGGTCGTGGCCAAGTTTGGGGGGGCTTAGGCCGAAAATGCGGCCTCCAGAGCGTCCAGAAGTTCTGAACTGTAGAAGGCCGCCGTGACGTCGCCTGCCTGGGGGTCACGGGGGTCAAAGTCGGCCAGCGGCTGGCCAAGGCCGGGACGTGGGTCGTGGCCAAGTTTGGGGCGGCTCGGGCCGAAAATGCGGCCTCCAGAGCGTCCAGAAGTTCTGAACTCTGAAGGCCGCCGTGACGTCGCCTCCCTGGGGGTCAAAGTGGTCAAACTCACCCAGAAGGAGGCGGGGACAGGGACAAGGGTCGTGGCAAAACTTGGCCAGGGGGCTGCAGGGGCCGGGACAATGGTCGTGGCCAAGTTTGGGGCGGCTCGGGCCGAAAACGCGGCCTCCAGAGCGTCCGGAAGTTCTGAACTGTAGAAGGCCGCCGTGACGTCGCCTCCCTGGGGGTCACGGGGGTCAAACTCGGCCAGCGGCTGGCTGGGGCCGGGACGTGGGTCGTGGCCAAGTTTGGGGCGGCTCGGGCCGAAAATGCGGCCTCCAGAGCGTCCAGAAGTTCTGAACTCTGAAGGCCGCCGTGACGTCGCCCCACCGGGGGTCACGGGGGTCAAACCAGGCCCGCCGGCGGCGGGGACCGGGACGTGCGTCGTAGCTAAGTTTGGGGAGGCTCGGGCCGAAAATGCGGCCTCCAGAGCGTCCAGAAGTTCTGAACTCTGGAAGGCCGCCGTCACGTCGCCCCCCGGGGGTCAAACTCGGCCAGCCGGCGACAGGGGCTGGGACAAGCGTCGTGGCCAAGTTTGGGGGGCTCCGGCCGTAAATGCGGCCTCCAGAGCGTCCAGAACTTCTGAACTCTGAAAGGCCGACGTCACGTCGCCCACCGGGGGTTGCGGGGGTCAAACTCGGCCAGCCGGCGGCAGTGGCTGGGACAAGGGTCGTGGCCAAGTTTGGGTGGGCTCCGGCCGTAAATGCGGCCTCAAGAGCGTCCAGAAGTTCTGAACTCTGGAAGGCCGCCGTCACGTCGCCCCCCGGGGGTCAAACTTGGCCAGGGGGCTGCAGGGGCCGGGAAAATGGTCGTGGCCAAGTTTGGGAAGGATCGGGCCGAAAATGCGGCCTCCAGAGCGTCCAGAAGTTCTGAACTGTAGAAGGCCGGCGTCACGTCGCCCACCGGGGGTTGCGGGGGTCAAACTTGGCCAGGGGGCTGCAGGGGCCGGGAAAATGGTCGTGGCCAAGTTTGGGGCGGATCGGACCGAAAATGCGGCCTCAAGAGCGTCCAGAACTTCTGAACTCTGGAAGGCCGCCGTCACGTCGCCCCCCGGGGATCACGGGGGTCAAACTTGGCCAGGGGGCTGCAGGGGCCGGGAAAATGGTCGTGGCCAAGTTTGGGGCGGATCGGGCCGAAAATGCGGCCTCCAGAGCGTCCAGAAGTTCTGAACTCCAGAAGGCCGCCGTCACGTCGCCCCCCGGGGGTTGCGGGGTTCAAACTTGGCCAGGGGGCTGCAGGGGCCGGGACAATGGTCGTGGCCAAGTTTGGGGCGGCTCGGGCCGAAAACGCGGCCTCCAGAGCGTCCAGAAGTTCTGAACTCTGGAAGGCAGCCGTTACATCGCCCCCCCCGAGGGTCATGGGGGTCAAACTCGGCCAGCCGGCGGCGGGGTCCGGGACAAGGGTCGTGGCCAAGTTTGGGGGGGCTTAGGCCGAAAAAGCGGGCTCCAGAGCGTCCAGAAGTTCTGAACTGTAGAAGGCCGCCGTCACGTCGCCTCCCTGGGGGTCACGGGGGTCAAAGTCGGCCAGCGGCTGGCCGGGGTCCGGGACAAGGGTCGTGGCCAAGTTTGGGGGGGCTTAGGCCGAAAATGCGGCCTCCAGAGCGTCCAGAAGTTCGGAACTGTGGAAGGCCTCCGTGACGTCGCCTCCCTGGGGGTCACGGGGGTCAAAGTCGGCCAGCGGCTGGCCAGGGCCGGGACGTGGGTCGTGGCCAAGTTTGGGGCGGCTCGGGCCGAAAATGCGGCCTCCAGAGCGTCCAGAAGTTCTGAACTCTGAAGGCCGCCGTGACGTCGCCTCCCTGGTGGTCAAAGTGGTCAAACTCGCCCAGAAGGAGGCGGGGACAGGGACAAGGGTCGTGGCAAATGCGGCCTCCAGAGCGTCCAGAAGTTCTAAACTCTGGAAGGCCGCCGTGACGTCGCCCTCCGGGGGTCATGGGGTGAAACTCGGCCAGCCGGCGGCGGGGTCCGGGACAAGGGTCGTGGCCAAGTTTGGGGCGGCTCGGGCCGAAAATGCGGCCTCCAGAGCGTCCAGAAGTTCTGAACTCTGAAGGCCGCCGTGACGTCGCCTCCCTGGGGGTCATGGGGGTCAAACTCGGCCAGCGGCTGGCCGGGGCCGGGACGTGGGTCCTGGCCAAGTTTGGGGCGGCTCGGGCCGAAAATGCGGCCTCCAGAGCATCCAGAAGTTCTGAACTCTGAAGGCCGCCGTGACGTCGCCTCCCTGGGGGTCAAAGTGGTCAAACTCGCCCAGAAGGAGGCGGGGACAGGGACAAGGGTCGTGGCAAAGTTTGGGAAAGCTTAGGCCGAAAATGCGGCCTCCAGGGCGTCCAGAAATTCTAAAATCTGGAAGGCCGCCGTGAAGTCGCCCCCCGGGGGTCATGGGGGTCAAACTCGGTCAGCCGGCGTCGGGGTCCGGGACAAGGGTCGTGGCAAAGTTTGGGGCGGCTCGGGCCGAAAATGCGGCCTCCAGAGCGTCCAGAAGTTCTGAACTGTAGAAGGCCGCCGTGACGTCGCCTCCCTGGGGGTCACGGGGGTCAAACTCGGCCAGCGGGCGGCGGGGACCGGGACAAGGGTCGTAGCAAAGTTTAGAAAAGCTTAGGCCGAAAATGCGGCCTCCAGGGCGTCCAGAAATTCTAAACTTTGGAAGGCCGCCGTGAAGTCGCCCCCCGGGGGTCATGGGGGTCAAACTCGGTCAGCCGGCGTCGGGGTCCAGGACAAGGGTCGTGGCAAAGTTTGGGGCGGCTCGGGCCGAAAATGCGGCCTCCAGAGCGTCCAGAAGTTCTGAACTGTAGAAGGCCGCCGTGACGTCGCCTCCCTGGGGGTCAAGGTGGTCAAACTCGGCCAGCGGGCGGCGGGGGCCGGGACAAGGGTCGTAGCAAAGTTAAGGAAAACTTAGGCCGAAAATGCGGCCTCCAGGGCGTCCAGAAATTCTAAACTCTGGAAGGCCGCCGTGACGTCGCCCCCCCGGGGTCATGGGGTGAAACTCGGCCAGCCGGCGGCAGGGTCCGGGACAAGGGTCGTGGCCAAGTTTGGGGCGGCTCGGGCCGAAAATGCGGCCTCCAGAACGTCCAGAAGTTCTGAACTGTAGAAGGCCGCCGTGACGTCGCCCCCGGGGTCACGGGGGTCAAACTCGGCCAGCGGGCGGCGGGGGCCGGGACGTAGGTCGTGGCAAAGTTTGGGAAAGCTTAGGCCGAAAATGCGGCCTCCAGAGCGTCGAGAAGTTCTGAACTGTAGAAGGCCGCCGTGACGTCGCCTCCCTGGGGGTCACGGGGGTCAAACTCGGCCAGCGGCTGGCCGGGGCCGGGACGTGGGTCGTGGTCAAGTTTGGGGCGGCTCGGGCCGAAAATGCGGCCTCCAGAGCGTCCAGAAGTTCTGAACTCTGAAGGCCGCCGTGACGTCGCCCCACCGGGGGTCACGGGGGTCAAACCAGGCCCGCCGGCGGCGGGGACCGGGACGTGCGTCGTAGCTAAGTTTGGGGCGGCTCGGGCCGAAAATGCGGCCTCCAGAGCGTCCAGAAGTTCTGAACTCTGGAAGGCCGCCGTCACGTCGCCCCCCGGGGGTCAAACTCGGCCAGCCGGCGACAGGGGCTGGGACAAGCGTCGTGGCCAAGTTTGGGGGGCTCTGTCCGTAAATGCGGCCTCCAGAGCGTCCAGAACTTCTGAACTCTGAAAGGCCGGCGTCACGTCGCCCACCGGGGGTCGCGGGGGTCAAACTTGGCCAGGGGGCTGCAGGGGCCGGGAAAATGGTCGTGGCCAAGTTTGGGGCGGATCGGGCCGAAAATGCGGCCTCCAGAGCGTCCAGAACTTCTGAACTCTGGAAGGCCGCCGTCACGTCGTCCCCCGGGGATCACGGGGGTCAAACTCGGCCAGCCGGCAGCAGGGGCTGGGACAAGGGTCGTGGCCAAGTTTGGGGGGGCTCCGGCCGTAAATGCGGCCTCAAGAGCGTCCAGAAGTTCTGAACTCTAGAAGGGCGCCGTCACGTCGCCCCCCGGGGGTCAAACTTGGCCAGGGGGCTGCAGGGGCCGGGAAAATGGTCGTGGCCAAGTTTGGGGCGGATCGGGCCGAAAATGCGGCCTCCAGAGCGTCCAGAAGTTCTGAACTCCGGAAGGCCGCCGTCACGTCGCCCCCCGGGGGTCGCGGGGTTCAAACTTGGCCAGGGGGCTGCAGGGGCCGGGACAATGGTCGTGGCCAAGTTTGGGGCGGCTCGGGCCGAAAACGCGGCCTCCAGAGCGTCCAGAAGTTCTGAACTCTGGAAGGCAGCCGTTACATCGCCCCCCCGAGGGTCATGGGGGTCAAACTCGGCCAGCCGGCGGCGGGGTCCGGGACAAGGGTCGTGGCCAAGTTTGGGGGGGCTTAGGCCGAAAATGCGGCCTCCAGAGCGTCCAGAAGTTCTGAACTGTAGAAGGCCGCCGTGACGTCGCCTCCCTGGGGGTCACGGGGGTCAAACTCGGCCAGCGGCTGGCCGGGGCCGGGACGTGGGTCGTGGCCAAGTTTGGGGCGGCTCGGGCCGAAAATGCGGCCTCCAGAGCGTCCAGAAATTCTGAACTCTGAAGGCCGCCGTGACGTCGCCTCCCTGGGGGTCAAAGTGGTCAAACTCGCCCAGAAGGAGGCGGGGACAGGGACAAGGGTCGTGGCAAAGTTTTGTAAAGCTTAGACCGAAAATGCGGCCTCCAGGGCGTCCAGAAATTCTAAACTCTGGAAGGCCGCCGTGACGTCGCCCCTGGGGGTCATGGGGGTCAAACTCGGCCAGCCGGCGTCGGGGTCCGGGACAAGGGTCGTGGCCAAGTTTGGGGCGGCTCGGGCCGAAAATGCGGCCTCCAGAGCGTCCAGAAGTTCTGAACTGTAGAAGGCAGCCGTGACGTCGCCTAGCTGGGGGTCACGGGGGTCAAACTCAGCCAGCGGGCGGCGGGGACCGGGACGTAGGTCGTGGCCAAGTTTAGGGCGGATCGGGCCGACAATGCGGCCTCCAGAGCGTCCAGAAGTTCTGAACTCTGGAAGGCCTCCGTCACGTCGCCCCCCGGGGGTCGCTGGGGTCAAACTTGGCCAGGGGGCTGCAGGGGCCGGGACGTAGGTCGTGGCCAAGTTTGGGGCGGCTCGGGCCGAAAATGCGGCCTCCAGAGCGTCCAGAAGTTCTGAACTCTGGAAGGCCGCCGTGACGTCGCCCCACCGGGGGTCACGGGGTCAAACTCGGCCAGCCGGTGTCGGGGTCCGGGACAAGGGTCGTGGTCAGGTTTGGGGCGGCTCGGGCCGAAAATGCGGCCTCCAGAGCGTCCAGAATTTCTGAACTGTAGAAGGCCGCCGTCACGTCGCCTCCCTGGGGGTCACGGGGGTCAAACTCGGCCAGCGGATTGCCGGGGCCGGGACGTGTGTCGCGGCCAAGTTTGGGGCGGCTCGGGCGGAAAATGCGGCCTCCAGAGCGTCCAGAAGTTCTGAACTCTGAAGGCCGCCGTGACGTCGCCCCACCGGGGGTCACGGGGGTCAAACCAGGCCCGCCGGCGGCGGGGACCGGGACGTGCGTCGTAGCTAAGTTTGGGGCGGGTCGGGCCGAAAATGCGGCCTCCAGAGCGTCCAGAAGTTCTGAACTCTGGAAGGCCGCCGTCACGTCGCCCCCCGGGGGTCAAACTCGGCCAGCCGGCGACAGGGGCTGGGACAAGCGTCGTGGCCAAGTTTGGGGGGCTCCGGCCGTAAATGCGGCCTCCAGAGCGTCCAGAACTTCTGAACTCTGAAAGGCCGGCGTCACGTCGCCCACCGGGGGTCGCGGGGGTCAAACTTGGCCAGGGGGCTGCAGGGGCCGGGAAAATGGTCGTGGCCAAGTTTGGGGCGGATCGGGCCGAAAATGCGGCCTCCAGAGCGTCCAGAAGTTCTGAACTCTGGAAGGCCGCCGTCACGTCGCCCCCCGGGGGTCGCGGGGGTAAAACTTGACAAGGGGGCTGCAGGGGCCGGGAAAATGGTCGTGGCCAAGTTTGGGAAGGATCGGGCCGAAAATGCGGCCTCCAGAGCGTCCAGAAGTTCTGAACTCCGGAAGGCCGCCGTCACGTCGCCCCACGAGGGTCGTGGGGTTCAAACTTGGCCATGGGGCTGCAAGGGCCGGGACGTAGGTCGTGGCCAAGTTTGGGGCGGCTCGGGCCGAAAATGCGGCCTCCAGAGCTTCCAGAAGTTCTGAACTCTGGAAGGCCGCCGTGACGTCGCCCCACCGGGGGTCACGGGGTCAAACTCGCCCAGTAAGAGGCGGGGACAGGGACAAGGGTCGTGGTAAAGTTTGGGAAAGCTTAGGCCGAAAATGCGGCCTCCAGGGCGTCCAGAAATTCTAAAATCTGGAAGGCCGCCGTGAAGTCGCCCCCCGGGGGTCATGGGGGTCAAACTCGGTCAGCCGGCGTCGGGGTCCGGGACAAGGGTCGTGGCAAAGTTTGGGGCGGCTCGGGCCGAAAATGCGGCCTCCAGAGCGTCCAGAAGTTCTGAACTGTAGAAGGCCGCCGTGACGTCGCCTCCCTGGGGGTCACGGGGGTCAAACTCGGCCAGCGGCTGGCCGGGGCCGGGACGTGGGTCGTGGCCAAGTTTGGAGCGGGGACAGGGACAAGGGTCGTGGCAAAGATTGGGAAAGCTTAGGCCGAAAATGCGGCCTCCATGGCATCCAGAAATTCTAAACTCTGGAAGGCCGCCGTGACGTCGCCCCTGGGGGTCATGGGGGTCAAACTCGGCCAGCCGGCGTCGGGGTCCGGAACAAGGGTCGTGGCCAAGTTTGGGGCGGCTCGGGCCGAAAATGCGGCCTCCAGAGCGTCCAGAAGTTCTGAACTGTAGAAGGCCGCCGTGACGTCGCCTCCCTGGGGGTCACAGGGGTCAAAGTCGGCCAGCGGCTGGCCGGGGCCGGGACGTGGGTCGTGGCCAAGTTTGGGGCGGCTCGGGCCGAAAATGCGGCCTCCAGAGCGTCCAGAACTTTTGAACTCTGAAGGCCGCCGTGACGTCGCCTCCCTGGGGGTCAAAGTGGTCAAACTCGCCCAGAAGGAGGCGGGGACAGGGACAAGGGTCGTGGCAAAGTTTGGGAAAGCTTAGGCCGAAAATGCGGCCTCCAGGGCGTCCAGAAATTCTAAACTCTGGAAGGCCGCCGTGACGTCGCCCCTGGGGGTCATGGGGGTCAAACTCGGCCAGCCGGCGTCGGGGTCCGGGACAAGGGTCGTGGCCAAGTTTGGGGCGGCTCGGGCCGAAAATGCGGCCTCCAGAGCGTCCAGAAGTTCTGAACTGTAGAAGGCCGCCGTGACGTCGCCTAGCTGGGGGTCACGGGGGTCAAACTCAGCCAGCGGGCGGCGGGGACCGGGACGTAGGTCGTGGCCAAGTTTAGGGCGGATCGGGCCGACAATGCGGCCTCCAGAGCGTCCAGAAGTTCTGAACTCTGGAAGGCCTCCGTCACGTCGCCCCCCGGGGGTCGCTGGGGTCAAACTTGGCCAGGGGGCTGCAGGGGCCGGGACGTAGGTCGTGGCCAAGTTTGGGGCGGCTCGGGCCGAAAATGTGGCCTCCAGAGCGTCCAGAAGTTCTGAACTCTGGAAGGCCGCCGTGACGTCGCCTCCCTGGGGGTCAAAGGGGTCAAACTCGCCCAGTAAGAGGCGGGGACAGGGACAAGGGTCGTGGCAAAGTTTGGGAAAGCTTAGGCCGAAAATGCGGCCTCCAGGGCGTCCAGAAATTCTAAACTCTGGAAGGCCGCCGTGAAGTCGCCCCCCGGGGGTCATGGGGGTCAAACTCGGTCAACCGGCGTCGGGGTCCGGGACAAGGGTCGTGGCAAAGTTTGGGGCGGCTCGGGCCGAAAATGCGGCCTCCAGAGCGTCCAGAAGTTCTGAACTGTAGAAGGCCGCCGTGACGTCGCCTCCCTGGGGGTCACGGGGGTCAAACTCGGCCAGCGGGCGGCGGGGGCCGGGACAAGGGTCGTAGCAAAGTTAAGGAAAGCTTAGGCCGAAAATGCGGCCTCCAGGGCGTCCATAAATTCTAAACTCTGGAAGGCCGCCGTGACGTCGCCCCCCGGGGGTCATGGGGTGAAACTCGGCCAGCCGGCGGCAGGGTCCGGGACAAGGGTCGTGGCCAAGTTTGGGGCGGCTCGGGCCGAAAATGCGGCCTCCAGAACGTCCAGAAGTTCTGAACTGTAGAAGGCCGCCGTGACGTCGCCCCCGGGGGTCACGGGGGTCAAACTCGGCCAGCGGGCGGCGGGGGCCGGGACAAGGGTCGTAGCAAAGTTAAGGAAAGCTTAGGCCGAAAATGCGGCCTCCAGGGCGTCCAGAAATTCTAAACTCTGGAAGGCCGCCGTGACGTCGCCCCCCGGGGGTCATGGGGTGAAACTCGGCCAGCCGGCGGCAGGGTCCGGGACAAGGGTCGTGGCCAAGTTTGGGGCGGCTCGGGCCGAAAATGCGGCCTCCAGAACGTCCAGAAGTTCTGAACTGTAGAAGGCCGCCGTGACGTCGCCCCCGGGGGTCACGGGGGTCAAACTCGGCCAGCGGGCGGCGGGGGCCGGGACGTAGGTCGTGGCAAAGTTTGGGAAAGCTTAGGCCGAAAATGCGGCCTCCAGAGCGTCGAGAAGTTCTGAACTGTAGAAGGCCGCCGTGACGTCGCCTCCCTGGGGGTCACGGGGGTCAAACTCGGCCAGCGGCTGGCCGGGGCCGGGACGTGGGTCATGGCCAAGTTTGAGGCTGCTCGGGCCGAAAATGCGGCCTCCAGAGCGTCCAGAAGTTCTGAACTCTGAAGGCCGCCGTGACGTCGCCCCACCGGGGGTCACGGGGGTCAAACCAGGCCCGCCGGCGGCGGGGACCGGGACGTGCGTCGTAGCTAAGTTTGGGGCGGCTCGGGCCGAAAATGCGGCCTCCAGAGCGTCCAGAACTTCTGAACTCTGGAAGGCCGCCGTCACGTCGCCCCCCGGGGATCACGGGGGTCAAACTCGGCCAGCCGGTGGCAGGGGCTGGGACAAGGGTCGTGGCCAAGTTTGGGGGGGCTCCGGCCAAAAATGCGGCCTCCAGAGCGTCCAGAAGTACTGAACTCCGGAAGGCCGCCGTCACGTCGCCCCCCGGCGGTCGCGGGGTTCAAACTTGGCCAGGGGGCTGCAGGGGCCGTGACAATGGTCGTGGCCAAGTTTGGGGCGGCTCGGGCCGAAAACGCGGCCTCCAGAGCGTCCAGAAGTTCTGAACTCGGGAAGTCAGCCGTTACATCGCCCCCCCGAGGGTCATGGGGGTCAAACTCGGCCAGCCGGCGGCGGGGTCCGGGACAAGGGTCGTGGCCAAGTTTGGGGGGGCTTAGGCCGAAAATGCGGCCTCCAGAGCGTCCAGAAGTTCTGAACTGTAGAAGGCCGCCGTGACGTCGCTTCCCTTGGGGTCACGGGGGTCAAACTCGGCCAGCGGCTGGCCGGAGCCGGGACGTGGGTCGTGCCCAAGTTTGGGGCGGCTCGGGCCGAAAATGCGGCCTCAAGAGCGTCCAGAAGTTCTGAACTCTGAAGGCCGCCGTGACGTCGCCCCACCGGGGGTCACGGGGGTCAAACCAGGCCCGCCGGCGGCGGGGACCGGGACGTGCGTCGTAGCTAAGTATGGGGCGGCTCGGGCCGAAAATGCGGCCTCCAGAGCGTCCAGAAGTTCTGAACTCTGGAAGGCCGCCGTCACGTCGCTCCCCGGGGGTCAAACTCGGCCAGCCGGCGACAGGGGCTGGGACAAGCGTCGTGGCCAAGTTTGGGGGGCTCCGGCCGTAAATGCGGCCTCCAGAGCGTCCAGAACTTCTGAACTCTGAAAGACCGGCGTCACGTCGCACACCGGGGGTCGCGGGGTCAAACTTGGCCAGGGGGCTGCAGGGGCCGGGAAAATGGTCGTGGCCAAGTTTGGGGCGGATCGGGCCGAAAATGCGGCCTCCAGAGCGTCCAGAACTTCTGAACTCTGGAAGGCCGCCGTCACGTCGCTCCCCGGGGGTCAAACTCGGCCAGCCGGCGACAGGGGCTGGGACAAGCGTCGTGGCCAAGTTTGGGGGGCTCCGGCCGTAAATGCGGCCTCCAGAGCGTCCAGAACTTCTGAACTCTGAAAGGCCGGCGTCACGTCGCCCACCGGGGGTCGCGGGGGTCAAACTTGGCCAGGGGGCTGCAGGGGCCGGGAAAATGGTCGTGGCCAAGTTTGGGGCGGATCGGGCCGAAAATGCGGCCTCCAGAGCGTCCAGAACTTCTGAACTCCGGAAGGCCGCCGTCACGTCGCCCCCCGGGGGTCGCTGGGGTCAAACTTGGCCAGGGGGCTGCAGGGGCCGGGACGTAGGTCGTGGCCAAGTTTGGGGCGGCTCGGGCCGAAAATGCGGCCTCCAGAGCGTCCAGAAGTTCTGAACTCTGGAAGGCCGCCGTGACGTCGACCCACCTGGGGTCACGGGGTCAAACTCGGCCAGCCGGTGTCGGGGTCCGGGACAAGGGTCGTGGTCAGGTTTGGGGCGGCTCGGGCCGAAAAAGCGGCCTCCAGAGCGTCCAGAAGTTCTGAACTGTAGAAGACCGCCGTGACGTCGCCTCCCTGGGGGTCAAAGGGGTCAAACTCGCCCAGTAAGAGGCGGGGACAGGGACAAGGGTCGTGGCAAAGTTTGGGAAAGCTTAGGCCGAAAATGCGGCCTCCAGGGCGTCCAGAAATTCTAAACTCTGGAAGGCCGCCGTGAAGTCGCCCCACCGGGGGTCACGGGGGTCAAACCAGGCCCGCCGGCGGCGGGGACCGGGACGTGCGTCGTAGCTAAGTCTGGGGCGGCTCGGGCCGAAAATGCGGCCTCCAGAGCGTCCAGAAGTTCTGAACTCTGAAGGCCGCCGTGACGTCGCCCCACCGGGGGTCACGGGGGTCAAACCAGGCCCGCCGGCAGCGGGGACCGGGACGTGCGTCGTAGCTAAGTTTGGGGCGGCTCGGGCCGAAAATGCGGCCTCCAGAGCGTCCAGAAGTTCTGAACTCTGGAAGGCCGCCGTCACGTCGCTCCCCGGGGGTCAAACTCGGCCAGCCGGCGACAGGGGCTGGGACAAGCGTCGTGGCCAAGTTTGGGGGGCTCCGGCCGTAAATGCGGCCTCCAGAGCGTCCAGAACTTCTGAACTCTGAAAGGCCGGCGTCACGTCGCCCACCGGGGGTCGCGGGGGCCAAACTTGGCCAGGGGGCTGCAGGGGCCGGGAAAATGGTCGTGGCCAAGTTTGGGGCGGATCGGGCCGAAAATGCGGCCTCCAGAGCGTCCAGAACTTCTGAACTCTGGAAGGCCGCCGTCACGTCGTCCCCCGGGGATCACGGGGGTCAAACTCGGCCAGCCGGCGGCAGGGGCTGGGACAAGGGTTGTGGCCAAGTTTGGGGGGGCTCCGGCCGTAAATGCGGCCTCAAGAGCGTCCAGAAGTTCTGAACTCTGGAAGGCCGCCGTCACGTCGCCCCCCGGGGGTCAAACTTGGCCAGGGGGCTGCAGGGGCCGGGAAAATGGTCGTGGCCAAGTTTGGGGCGGATCGGGCCGAAAATGCGGCCTCCAGAGCGTCCAGAAGTTCTGAACTCTGGAAGGCAGCCGTTACATCGCCCCCCCGAGGGTCATGGGGGTCAAACTCGGCCAGTTGGCGGCGGGGTCCGGGACAAGGGTCGTGGCCAAGTTTGGGGGGGCTTAGGCCGAAAATGCGGCCTCCAGAGCGTCCAGAAGTTCTGAACTGTAGAAGGCCGCCGTGACGTCGCCTCCCTGGGAGTCACGAGGGTCAAACTCGCCCAGAAGGAGGCGGGGACAGGGACAAGGGTCGTGGCCAAGTTTGGGAAAGCTTAGGCCGAAAATGCGGCCTCCAGGGCGTCCAGAAATTCTAAACTCTGGAAGGCCGCCGTGACGTCGCCCCTGGGGGTCATGGGGGTCAAACTCGGCCAGCCGGCGTCGGGGTCCGGGACAAGGGTCGTGGCCAAGTTTGGGGCGGCTCGGGCCGAAAATGCGGCCTCCAGAGCGTCAAGAAGTTCTGAACTGTAGAAGGCCGCCGTCACGTCGCCTCCCTGGGGGTCACGGGGGTCAAACTCGGCCAGCGGTCGGCGGGGGCCGGGACGTGGGTCGTGGCCAAGTTTGGGGCGGCTCGGGCCGAAAATGCGGCCTCCAGAGCGTCCAGAAGTTCTGAACTGTAGAAGGCCGCCGTGACGTCGCCTCCCTGGGGGTCACGGGGGTCAAACTCGGCCAGCGGGCGGCGGGGGCCGGGACAAGGGTCGTAGCAAAGTTAAGGAAAGCTTAGGCCGAAAATGCGGCCTCCAGGGCGTCCAGAAATTCTAAACTCTGGAAGGCCGCCGTGACGTCGCCCCCCGGGTGTCATGGGGTGAAACTCGGCCAGCCGGCGGCAGGGTCCGGGACAAGGGTCGTGGCCAAGTTTGGGGCGGCTCGGGCCGAAAATGCGGCCTCCAGAACGTCCAGAAGTTCTGAATTGTAGAAGGCCGCCGTGACGTCGCCCCCGGGGGTCACGGGGGTCAAACTCGGCCAGCGGGCGGCGGGGGCCGGGACGTAGGTCGTGGCAAAGTTTGGGAAAGCTTAGGCCGAAAATGCGGCCTCCAGAGCGTCGAGAAGTTCTGAACTCTGAAGGCCGCCGTGACGTCGCCCCACCGGGGGTCACGGGGGTCAAACCAGGCCCGCCGGCAGCGGGGACCGGGACGTGCGTCGTAGCTAAGTTTGGGGCGGCTCGGGCCGAAAATGCGGCCTCCAGAGCGTCCAGAAGTTCTGAACTCTGGAAGGCCGCCGTCACGTCGTCCCCCGGGGGCCAAACTCGGCCAGCCGGCGACAGGGGCTGGGACAAGCGTCGTGGCCAAGTTTGGGGGGCTCCGGCCGTAAATGCGGCCTCCAGAGCGTCCAGAACTTCTGAACTCTGAAAGGCCGTCGTCACGTCGCCCACCGGGGGTCGCTGGGGTCAAACTTGGCCAGGGGGCTGCAGGGGCCGGGAAAATGGTCGTGGCCAAGTTTGGGGCGGATCGGGCCGAAAATGCGGCCTCCAGAGCGTCCAGAACTTCTGAACTCTGGAAGGCCGCCGTCACGTCGCCCCCCGGGGATCACGGGGGTCAAACTCGGCCAGCCGGCGGCAGGGGCTGGGACAAGGGTCGTGGCCAAGTTTGGGGGGCTCCGGCCGTAAATGCGGCCTCAAGAGCGTCCAGAAGTTCTGAACTCTAGAAGGCCGCCGTCACGTCGCCCCCCGGGGGTCAAACTTGGCCAGGGGGCTGCAGGGGCCCGGAAAATGGTCGTGGCCAAGTTTGGGGCGGATCGGGCCGAAAATGCGGCCTCCAGAGCGTCCAGAAGTTCTGAACTCCGGAAGGCCGCCGTCACGTCGCCCCCCGGGGGTCGCGGGGTTCAAACTTGGCCAGGGGGCTGCAGGGGCCGGGACAATGGTCGTGGCCAAGTTTGGGGCGGCTCGGGCCGAAAACGCGGCCTCCAGAGCGTCCAGAAGTTCTGAACTCTGGAAGGCAGCCGTTACATCGCCCCTCCGAGGGTCATGGGGGTCAAACTCGGCCAGCCGGCGGCGGGGTCCGGGACGTGGGTCGTGGCCAAGTTTGGGGCGGCTCGGGCCGAAAATGCGGCCTCCAGAGCGTCCAGAAGTTCTGAACTCTGAAGGCCGCCGTGACGTCGCCTCCCTGGGGGTCAAAGTGGTCAAACTCGCCCAGAAGGAGGCGGGGACAGGGACAAGGGTCGTGGCAAAGTTTGGGAAAGCTTAGGCCGAAAATGCGGCCTCCAGGGCGTCCAGAAATTCTAAAATCTGGAAGGCCGCCGTGAAGTCGCCCCCCCGGGGGTCATGGGGGTCAAACTCGGTCAGCCGGCGTCGGGGTCCGGGACAAGGGTCGTGGCAAAGTTTGGGGCGGCTCGGGCCGAAAATGCGGCCTCCAGAGCGTCCAGAAGTTCTGAACTGTAGAAGGCCGCCGTGACGTCGCCTCCCTGGGGGTCACGGGGGTCAAACTCGGCCAGCGGGGGGCGGGGGCCGGGACAAGGGTCGTAGCAAAGTTTAGAAAAGCTTAGGCCGAAAATGCGGCCTCCAGGGCGTCCAGAAATTCTAAACTCTGGAAGGCCGCCGTGAAGTCGCCCCCCGGGGGTCATGGGGGTCAAACTCGGTCAGCCGGCGTCGGGGTCCAGGACAAGGGTCGTGGCAAAGTTTGGGGCGGCTCGGGCCGAAAATGCGGCCTCCAGAGCGTCCAGAAGTTCTGAACTGTAGAAGGCCGCCGTGACGTCGCCTCCCTGGGGGTCAAGGTAGTCAAACTCGGCCAGCGGGCGGCGGGGGCCGGGACAAGGGTCGTAGCAAAGTTAAGGAAAACTTAGGCCGAAAATGCGGCCTCCAGGGCGTCCAGAAATTCTAAACTCTGGAAGGCCGCCGTGACGTCGCCCCCCCGGGGTCATGGGGTGAAACTCGGCCAGCCGGCGGCAGGGTCCGGGACAAGGGTCGTGGCCAAGTTTGGGGCGGCTCGGGCCGAAAATGCGGCCTCCAGAACGTCCAGAAGTTCTGAACTGTAGAAGGCCGCCGTGACGTCGCCCCCGGGGGTCACGGGGGTCAAACTCGGCCAGCGGGCGGCGGGGGCCGGGACGTAGGTCGTGGCAAAGTTTGGGAAAGCTTAGGCCGAAAATGCGGCCTCCAGAGCGTCGAGAAGTTCTGAACTGTAGAAGGCCGCCGTGACGTCGCCTCCCTGGGGGTCACGGGGGTCAAACTCGGCCAGCGGCTGGCCGGGGCCGGGACGTGGGTCGTGGCCAAGTTTGGGGCGGCTCGGGCCGAAAATGCGGCCTCCAGAGCGTCCAGAAGTTCTGAACTCTGAAGGCCGCCGTGACGTCGCCCCACCGGGGGTCACGGGGGTCAAACCAGGCCCGCCGGCGGCGGGGACCGGGACGTGCGTCGTAGCTAAGTTTGGGGCGGCTCGGGCCGAAAATGCGGCCTCCAGAGCGTCCAGAAGTTCTGAACTCTGGAAGGCCGCCGTCACGTCGCCCCCCGGGGGTCAAACTCGGCCAGCCGGCGACAGGGGCTGGGACAAGCGTCGTGGCCAAGTTTGGGGGGCTCCGTCCGTAAATGCGGCCTCCAGAGCGTCCAGAACTTCTGACCTCTGAAAGGCCGGCGTCACGTCGCCCACCGGGGGTCGCGGGGGTCAAACTTGGCCAGGGGGCTGCAGGGGCCGGGACAATGGTCGTGGCCAAGTTTGGGGCGGCTCGGGCCGAAAACGCGGCCTCCAGAGCGTCCAGAAGTTCTGAACTCTGGAAGGCAGCCGTTACATCGCCCCCCCGAGGGTCATGGGGGTCAAACTCGGCCAGCCGGCGGCGGGGTCCGGGACGTGGGTCGTGGCCAAGTTTTGGGGGGGCTTAGGCCGAAAATGCGGCCTCCAGAGCGTCCAGAAGTTCTGAACTGTAGAAGGCCGCCGTGACGTCGCCTCCCTGGGGGTCACGGGGGTCAAACTCGGCCAGCGGCTGGCCGGGGCTGGGACGTGGGTCGTGGCCAAGTTTGGGGCGGCTCGGGCCGAAAATGCGGCCTCCAGAACGTCCAGAAGTTCTGAACTGTAGAAGGCCGCCGTGACGTCGCCCCCGGGGGTCACGGGGGTCAAACTCGGCCAGCGGGCGGCGGCGGCCGGGACGTAGGTCGTGGCAAAGTTTGGGAAAGCTTAGGCCGAAAATGCGGCCTCCAGAGCGTCGAGAAGTTCTGAACACTGAAGGCCGCCGTGACGTCGCCCCACCGGGGGTCACGGGGGTCAAACCAGGCCCGCCGGCGGCGGGGACCGGGACGTGCGTCGTAGCTAAGTTTGGGGCGGGTCGGGCCGAAAATGCGGCCTCCAGAGCGTCCAGAAGTTCTGAACTCTGGAAGGCCGCCGTCACGTCGCCCCTGGGGGTCATGGGGGTCAAACTCGGCCAGCCGGCGTCGGGGTCCGGGACAAGGGTCGTGGCAAAGTTTGGGGCGGCTCGGGCCGACAATGCGGCCTCCAGAGCGTCCAGAAGTTCTGAACTGTAGAAGGCCGCCGTGACGTCGCCTCCCTGGGGGTCACGGGGGTCAAACTCGGCCAGCGGCTGGCCGGGGCTGGGACGTGGGTCGTGGCCAAGTTTGGGGCGGCTCGGGCCGAAAATGCGGCCTCCAGAACGTCCAGAAGTTCTGAACTGTAGAAGGCCGCCGTGACGTCGCCCCCGGGGGTCACGGGGGTCAAACTCGGCCAGCGGGCGGCGGGGGCCGGGACGTAGGTGGTGGCCAAGTTTGGGGCGGCTCGGGCCGAAAATGTGGCCTCCAGAACGTCAAGAAGTTCTGAACTGTAGAAGGCCGCCGTGACGTCGCCCCCGGGGGTCACGGGGGTCAAACTCGGCCAGCGGGCGGCGGGGGCCGGGACGTAGGTCGTGGCAAAGTTTGGGAAAGCTTAGGCCGAAAATGCGGCCTCCAGAGCGTTGAGAAGTTCTGAACTGTAGAAGGCCGCCGTGATGTCGCCTCCCTGGGGGTCACGGGGATCAAACTCGGCCAGCGGCTGGCCGGGGCCGGGAATTGGGTCGTGGCCAAGTTTGGGGCGGCTCGGGCCGAAAATGCGGCCTCCAGAGCGTCCAGAAGTTCTGAACTCTGAAGGCCGCCGTGACGTCGCCCCACCGGGGGTCACGGGGGTCAAACCAGGCCCGCCGGCGGCGGGGACCGGGACGTGCGTCGTAGCTAAGTTTGGGGCGGCTCGGGCCGAAAATGCGGCCTCCAGAGCGTCCAGAAGTTCTGAACTCTGGAAGGCCGCCGTCACGTCGCCCCCCGGGGGTCAAACTCGGCCAGCCGGCGACAGGGGCTGGGACAAGCGTCGTGGCCAAGTTTGGGGGGCTCCGGCCGTAAATGCGGCCTCCAGAGCGTCCAGAACTTCTGAACTCTGAAAGGCCGGCGTCACGTCGCCCACCGGGGGTCGCGGGGGTCAAACTTGGCCAGGGGGCTGCAGGGGCCGGGAAAATGGTCGTGGCCAAGTTTGGGGCGGATCGGGCCGAAAATGCGGCCTCCAGAGCGTCCAGAAGTTCTGAACTCTGGAAGGCCGCCGTCACGTCGCCCCCCGGGGATCACGGGGGTCAAACTCGGCCAGCCGGCGGCATGGGCTGGGACAAGGGTCGTGGCCAAGTTTGGGGGGGCTCCGACCGTAAATGCGGCCTCCAGAGCGTCCAGAAGTTCTGAACTCTGGAAGGCCGCCGTCACGTCGCCCCCCGGGGATCACGGGGGTCAAACTCGGCCAGCCGGCGGCAGGGGCTGGGACAAGGGTCGTGGCCAAGTTTGGGGGGGCTCCGGCCGTAAATGCGGCCTCAAGAGCGTCCAGAAGTTCTGAACTCTGTCAAACTCGGTCAAACTTGGCCAGGGGGCTGCAGAGGCCGGGAAAATGGTCGTGGCCAAGTTTGGGGCGGATCGGGCCGAAAATGCGGCCTCCAGAGCGTCCAGAAGTTCTGAACTCTGGAAGGCCGCCGTCACGTCGCCCCCCGGGGGTCGCGGGGGTAAAACTTGGCCAGGGGGCTGCAGGGGCCGGGAAAATGGTCGTGGCCAAGTTTGGGAAGGATCGGGCCGAAAATGCGGCCTCCAGAGCGTCCAGAAGTTCTGAACTCTGGAAGGCCGCCGTGACGTCGCCCCACCGGGGGTCACGGGGTCAAACTCGGCCAGCCGGTGTCGGGGTCCGGGACAAGGGTCGTGGTCAGGTCTGGGGCGGCTCGGGCCGAAAATGTGGCGTCCAGAGCATCCAGAAGTTCTGAACTGTAGAAGGCCGCCGTGACGTCGCCTCCCTGGGGGTCAAAGGGGTCAAACTCGCCCAGTAAGAGGCGGGGACAGGGACAAGGGTCGTGGCAAAGTTTGGGAAAGCTTAGGCCGAAAATGCGGCCTCCAGGGCGTCCAGAAATTCTAAACTCTGGAAGGCCGCCGTGAAGTCGCCCCCCGGGGGTCATGGGGGTCAAACTCGGTCATCTGGCGTCGGGGTCCGGGACAAGGGTCGTGGCAAAGTTTGGGGCGGCTCGGGCCGAAAATGCGGCCTCCAGAGCGTCCAGAAGTTCTGAACTGTAGAAGGCCGCCGTGACGTCGCCTCCCTGGGGGTCACGGGGGTCAAACTCGGCCAGCGGGCGGCGGGGGCCGGGACAAGGGTCGTAGCAAAGTTAAGGAAAGCTTAGGCCGAAAATGCGGCCTCCAGGGCGTCCAGAAATTCTAAACTCTGGAAGGCCGCCGTGACGTCGCCCCCCGGGTGTCATGGGGTGAAACTCGGCCAGCCGGCGGCAGGGTCCGGGACAAGGGTCGTGGCCAAGTTTGGGGCGGCTCGGGCCGAAAATGCGGCCTCCAGAACGTCCAGAAGTTCTGAACTGTAGAAGGCCGCCGTGACGTCGCCCCCGGGGGTCACGGGGGTCAAACTCGGCCAGCGGGCGGCGGGGGCCGGGACGTAGGTCGTGGCAAAGTTTGGGAAAGCTTAGGCCGAAAATGCGGCCTCCAGAGCGTCGAGAAGTTCTGAACACTGAAGGCCGCCGTGACGTCGCCCCACCGGGGGTCACGGGGGTCAAACCAGGCCCGCCGGCGGCGAGGACCGGGACGTGCGTCGTAGCTAAGTTTGGGGCGGCTCGGGCCGAAAATGCGGCCTCCAGAGCGTCCAGAAGTTCTGAACTCTGGAAGGCCGCCGTCACGTCGTCCCCCGGGGGTCAAACTCGGCCAGCCGGCGACAGGGGCTGGGACAAGCGTCGTGGCCAAGTTTGGAGGGTTCCGGCCGTAAATGCGGCCTCCAGAGCGTCCAGAACTTCTGAACTCTGAAAGGCCGGCGTCACGTCGCCCACCGGGGGTCGCGGGGGTCAAACTTGGCCAGGGGGCTGCAGGGGCCGGGAAAATGGTCGTGGCCAAGTTTGGGGCGGATCGGGCCGAAAATGCGGCCTCCAGAGCGTCCAGAACTTCTGAACTCTGGAAGGCCGCCGTCACGTCGCCCCCCGGGGATCACGGGGGTCAAACTCGGCCAGCCGGCGGCAGGGGCTGGGACAAGGGTCGTGGCCAAGTTTGGGGGGGGCTCCGGCCGTAAATGCGGCCTCAAGAGCGTCCAGAAGTTCTGAACTCTAGAAGGCCGCCGTCACGTCGCCCCCCGGGGGTCAAACTTGGCCAGGGGGCTGCAGGGGCCGGGAAAATGGTCGTGGCCAAGTTTGGGGCGGATCGGGCCGAAAATGCGGCCTCCAGAGCGTCCAGAAGTTCTGAACTCCGGAAGGCCGCCGTCACGTCGCCCCCCCGGGGGTCGCGGGGTTCAAACTTGGCCAGGGGGCTGCAGGGGCCGGGACAATGGTCGTGGCCAAGTTTGGGGCGGCTCGGGCCGAAAACGCGGCCTCCAGAGCGTCCAGAAGTTCTGAACTCTGGAAGGCAGCCGTTACATCGCCCCCCCGAGGGTCATGGGGGTCAAACTCGGCCAGCCGGCGGCGGGGTCCGGGACAAGGGTCGTGGCCAAGTTTGGGGGGGCTTAGGCCGAAAATGCGGCCTCCAGAGCGTCCAGAAGTTCTGAACTGTAGAAGGCCGCCGTGACGTCGCCTCCCTGGGGGTCACGGCGGTCAAACTCGGCCAGCTGGCGGCGGGGGCCGGGACGTAGGTCGTGGCAAAGTTTGGGAAAGCTTAGGCCGAAAATGCGGCCTCCAGAGCGTCGAGAAGTTCTGAACTGTAGAAGGCCGCCGTGACGTCGCCTCCCTTGGGGTCACGGGGGTCAAAGTCGGCCAGCGGCTGGCCGGGGCCGGGACGTGGGTCGTGGCCAAGTTTGGGGCGGCTCGGGCCGAAAATGCGGCCTCCAGAGCGTCCAGAAGTTCTGAACTCTGAAGGCCGCCGTGACGTCGCCTCCCTGGGGGTCAAAGTGGTCAAACTCGCCCAGAAGGAGGCGGGGACAGGGACAAGGGTCGTGGCAAAGTTTGGGAAAGCTTAGGCCGAAAATGCGGCCTCCAGGGCGTCCAGAAATTCTAAACTCTGGAAGGCCGCCGTGACGTCGCCCCTGGGGGTCATGGGGGTCAAACTCGGCCAGCCGGCGTCGGGGTCCGGGACAAGGGTCGTGGCCAAGTTTGGGGCGGCTCGGGCCGAAAATGCGGCCTCCAGAGCGTCCAGAAGTTCTGAACTGTAGAAGGCCGCCGTGACGTCGCCTCCCTGGGGGTCACGGGGGTCAAACTCGGCCAGCGGTCGGCGGGGGCCGGGACGTGGGTCGTGGCCAAGTTTGGGGCGGCTCGGGCCGAAAATGCGGCCTCCAGAGCGTCCAGAAGTTCTGAACTGTTGAAGGCCATCGTGACGTCGCCTAGCTGGGGGTCACGGGGGTCAACCTCAGCCAGCGGGCGGCGGGGACCGGGACGTAGGTCGTGGCCAAGTTTAGGGCGGATCGGGCCGACAATGCGGCCTCCAGAGCGTCCAGAAGTTCTGAACTCTGGAAGGCCGCCGTCACGTCGCCCCCCGGGGGTCGCTGGGGTCAAACTTGGCCAGGGGGCTGCAGGGGCCGGGACGTAGGTCGTGGCCAAGTTTGGGGCGGCTCGGGCCGAAAATGCGGCCTCCAGAGCGTCCAGAAGTTGTAAACTCTGGAAGGCCGCCGTGACGTCGCCCCACCGGGGGTCACGGGGTCAAACTCGGCCAGCCGGTGTCGGGGTCCGGGACAAGGGTCGTGGTCAGGTTTGGGGCGGCTCGGGCCGAAAATGCGGCCTCCAGAGCGTCCAGAAGTTCTGAACTGTAGAAGACCGCCGTGACGTCGCCTCCCTGGGGGTCAAAGGGGTCAAACTCGCCCAGTAAGAGGCGGGGACAGGGACAAGGGTCGTGGCAAAGTTTGGGGCGGCTCGGGCCGAAAATGCGGCCTCCAGAGCGTCCAGAAGTTCTGAACTGTAGAAGGCCGCCGTGACGTCGCCTCCCTGGGGGTCACGGGGGTCAAACTCGGCCAGCGGGCGGCGGGGGCCGGGACAAGGGTCGTAGCAAAGTTAAGGAAAGCTTAGGCCGAAAATGCGGCCTCCAGGGCGTCCAGAAATTCTAAACTCTGGAAGGCCGCCGTGACGTCGCCCCCCGGGGGTCATGGGGTGAAACTCGGCCAGCCGGCGGCAGGGTCCGGGACAAGGGTCGTGGCCAAGCTTGGGGCGGCTCGGGCCGAAAATGCGGCCTCCAGAACGTCCAGAAGTTCTGAACTGTAGAAGGCCGCCGTGACGTCGCCCCCGGGGGTCACGGGGGTCAAACTCGGCCAGCGGGCGGCGGGGTCCGGGACAAGGGTCGTGGCCAAGTTTGGGGGGGCTTAGGCCGAAAATGCGGCCTCCAGAGCGTCCAGAAGTTCTGAACTGTAGAAGGCCGCCGTGACGTCGCCTCCCTGGGGGTCACGGCGGTCAAACTCGGCCAGCTGGCGGCGGGGGCCGGGACGTAGGTCGTGGCAAAGTTTGGGAAAGCTTAGGCCGAAAATGCGGCCTCCAGAGCGTCGAGAAGTTCTGAACTGTAGAAGGCCGCCGTGACGTCGCCTCCCTTGGGGTCACGGGGGTCAAAGTCGGCCAGCGGCTGGCCGGGGCCGGGACGTGGGTCGTGGCCAAGTTTGGGGCGGCTCGGGCCGAAAATGCGGCCTCCAGAGCGTCCAGAAGTTCTGAACTCTGAAGGCCGCCGTGACGTCGCCTCCCTGGGGGTCAAAGTGGTCAAACTCGCCCAGAAGGAGGCGGGGACAGGGACAAGGGTCGTGGCAAAGTTTGGGAAAGCTTAGGCCGAAAATGCGGCCTCCAGGGCGTCCAGAAATTCTAAACTCTGGAAGGCCGCCGTGACGTCGCCCCTGGGGGTCATGGGGGTCAAACTCGGCCAGCCGGCGTCGGGGTCCGGGACAAGGGTCGTGGCCAAGTTTGGGGCGGCTCGGGCCGAAAATGCGGCCTCCAGAGCGTCCAGAAGTTCTGAACTGTAGAAGGCCGCCGTGACGTCGCCTCCCTGGGGGTCACGGGGGTCAAACTCGGCCAGCGGTCGGCGGGGGCCGGGACGTGGGTCGTGGCCAAGTTTGGGGCGGCTCGGGCCGAAAATGCGGCCTCCAGAGCGTCCAGAAGTTCTGAACTGTTGAAGGCCATCGTGACGTCGCCTAGCTGGGGGTCACGGGGGTCAACCTCAGCCAGCGGGCGGCGGGGACCGGGACGTAGGTCGTGGCCAAGTTTAGGGCGGATCGGGCCGACAATGCGGCCTCCAGAGCGTCCAGAAGTTCTGAACTCTGGAAGGCCGCCGTCACGTCGCCCCCCGGGGGTCGCTGGGGTCAAACTTGGCCAGGGGGCTGCAGGGGCCGGGACGTAGGTCGTGGCCAAGTTTGGGGCGGCTCGGGCCGAAAATGCGGCCTCCAGAGCGTCCAGAAGTTGTAAACTCTGGAAGGCCGCCGTGACGTCGCCCCACCGGGGGTCACGGGGTCAAACTCGGCCAGCCGGTGTCGGGGTCCGGGACAAGGGTCGTGGTCAGGTTTGGGGCGGCTCGGGCCGAAAATGCGGCCTCCAGAGCGTCCAGAAGTTCTGAACTGTAGAAGACCGCCGTGACGTCGCCTCCCTGGGGGTCAAAGGGGTCAAACTCGCCCAGTAAGAGGCGGGGACAGGGACAAGGGTCGTGGCAAAGTTTGGGGCGGCTCGGGCCGAAAATGCGGCCTCCAGAGCGTCCAGAAGTTCTGAACTGTAGAAGGCCGCCGTGACGTCGCCTCCCTGGGGGTCACGGGGGTCAAACTCGGCCAGCGGGCGGCGGGGGCCGGGACAAGGGTCGTAGCAAAGTTAAGGAAAGCTTAGGCCGAAAATGCGGCCTCCAGGGCGTCCAGAAATTCTAAACTCTGGAAGGCCGCCGTGACGTCGCCCCCCGGGGGTCATGGGGTGAAACTCGGCCAGCCGGCGGCAGGGTCCGGGACAAGGGTCGTGGCCAAGCTTGGGGCGGCTCGGGCCGAAAATGCGGCCTCCAGAACGTCCAGAAGTTCTGAACTGTAGAAGGCCGCCGTGACGTCGCCCCCGGGGGTCACGGGGGTCAAACTCGGCCAGCGGGCGGCGGGGGCCGTGACGTAGGTCGTGGCAAAGTTTGGGAAAGCTTAGGCCGAAAATGCGGCCTCCAGAGCGTCGAGAAGTTCTGAACTGTAGAAGGCCGCCGTGACGTCGCTTCCCTGGGGGTCACGGAGGTCAAACTCAACCAGCGGCTGGCCGGGGCCGGGACGTGGGTCGTGGCCAAGTTTGGGGCGGCTCGGGCCGAAAATGCGGCCTCCAGAGCGTCCAGAACTTCTGAACTCTGAAGGCCGCCGTGACGTCGCCCCACCGGGGGTCACGGGGGTCAAACCAGGCCCGCCGGCGGCGGGGACCGGGACGTGCGTCGTAGCTAAGTTTGGGGCGGCTCGGGCCGAAAATGCGGCCTCCAGAGCGTCCAGAAGTTCTGAACTCTGGAAGGCCGCCGTCACGTCGCCCCCCGGGGATCAAACTCGGCCAGCCGGCGACAGGGGCTGGGACAAGCGTCGTGGCCAAGTTTGGGGGGCTCCGGCCGTAAATGCGGCCTCCAGAGCGTCCAGAACTTCTGAACTCTGAAAGGCCGGCGTCACGTCGCCCACCGGGGGTCGCGGGGGTCAAACTTGGCCAGGGGGCTGCATTGGCCGGGAAAATGGTCGTGGCCAAGTTTGGGAAGGATCGGGCCGAAAATGCGGCCTCCAAGGCGTCCAGAAGTTCTGACCACCGGAAGGCCGCCGTCACGTCGCCCCCCGGGGGTCGCGGGGTTCAAACTTGGCCAGGGGGCTGCAGGGGCCGGGACAATGGTCGTGGCCAAGTTTGGGGCGGCTCGGGCCGAAAACGCGGCCTCCAGAGCGTCCAGAAGTTCTGAACTCTGGAAGGCAGCCGTTACATCGCCCCCCCCCGAGGGTCATGGGGGTCAAACTCGGCCAGCCGGCGGCGGGGTCCGGGACAAGGGTCGTGGCCAAGTTTGGGGGGGCTTAGGCCGAAAATGCGGCCTCCAGAACGTCCAGAAGTTCTGAACTGTAAAGGCCGCCGTCACGTCGCCTCCCTGGGGATCATGGGGGTCAAACTCGGCCAGCGGCTGGCCGGGGTCCGGGACAAGGGTCGTGGTTAAGTTTGGGGGGGCTTAGGCCGAAAATGCGGCCTCCAGAGCGTCCAGAAGTTCTGAACTCTGAAGGCCGCCGTGACGTCGCCTCACTGGGGGTCAAAGTGGTCAAACTCGCCCAGAAGGAGGCGGGGACAGGGACAAGGGTCGTGGCAAAGTTTGGGAAAGGTTTGGCCGAAAATGCGGCCTCCAGGGCGTCCAGAAATTCTAAACTCTGGAAGGCCGCGGTGACGTCGCCCCTGGGGGTCATGGGGGTCAAACTCGGCCAGCCGGCGTCGGGGTCCGGGACAAGGGTCGTGGCCAAGTTTGGGGCGGCTCTGGCCGAAAATGCGGCCTCCAGAGCGTCCAGAAGTTCTGAACTGTAGAAGGCCGCCGTGACGTCGCCTAGCTGGGGGTCACGGGGGTCAGACTCAGCCAGCGGGCGGCGGGGACCGGGACGTAGGTCGTGGCCAAGTTTAGGGCGGATCGGGCCGACAATGCGGCCTCCAGAGCGTCCAGAAGTTCTGAACTCTGGAAGGCCGCCGTCACGTCGCCCCCCGGGGGTCGCTGGGATCAAACTTGGCCAGGGGGCTGCAGGGGCCGGGACGTAGGTCGTGGCCAAGTTTGGGGCGGCTCGGGCCGAAAATGCGGCCTCCAGAGCGTCCAGAAGTTCTGAACTCTGGAAGGCCGCCGTGACGTCGCCCCACCGGGGGTCACGGGGTCAAACTCGGCCAGCCGGTGTCGGGGTCCGGGACAAGGGTCGTGGTCAGGTTTGGGGCGGCTCGGGCCGAAAATGCGGCCCCCAGAGCGTCCAGAAGTTCTGAACTGTAGAAGGCCGCCGTGACGTTGCCTCCCTGGGGGTCAAAGGGGTCAAACTCGCCCAGTAAGAGGCGGGGACAGGGACAAGGGTCGTGGCAAAGTTTGGGAAAGCTTAGGCCGAAAATGCGGCCTCCAGGGCGTCCAGAAATTCTAAACACTGGAAGGTCGCCGTGAAGTCGCCCCCCGGGGGTCATGGGGGTCAAACTCGGTCAGCCGGCGTCGGGGTCCGGGACAAGGGTCGTGGCAAAGTTTGGGGCGGCTCGGGCCGAAAATGCGGCCTCCAGAGCGTCCAGAAGTTCTGAACTGTAGAAGGCCGCCGTGACGTCGCCTCCCTGGAAGTCACGGGGGTCAAACTCGGCCAGCGGGCGGCGGGGGCCGGGACAAGGGTCGTAGCAATGTTAAGGAAAGCTTAGGCCGAAAATGCGGCCTCCAGGGCGTCCAGAAATTCTAAACTCTGGAAGGCCGCCGTGACGTCGCCCCCCGGGGGTCATGGGGTGAAACTCAGCCAGCCGGCGGCAGGGTCCGGGACAAGGGTCGTGGCCAAGTTTGGGAAAGCTTAGGCCGAAAATGCGGCCTCCAGGGCGTCCAGAAATTCTAAACTCTGGAAGGCCGCCGTGAAGTCGCCCCCCGGGGGTCATGGGGGTCAAACTCGGTCAGCCGGCGTCGGGGTCCGGGACAAGGGTCGTGGCCAAGTTTGGGGCGGCTCGGGCCGAAAATGCGGCCTCCAGAACGTCCAGAAGTTCTGAACTGTAGAAGGCCGCCGTGACGTCGCCTCCCTGGGGGTCACGGCGGTCAAACTCGGCCAGCTGGCGGCGGGGGCCGGGACGTAGGTCGTGGCAAAGTTTGGGAAAGCTTAGGCCGAAAATGCGGCCTCCAGAGCGTCGAGAAGTTCTGAACTGTAGAAGGCCGCCGTCACGTCGCCCCCCGGGGGTCACGGGGGTCAAACTCGGCTAGCGGCTGGCCGGGGCCGGGACGTGGGTCGTGGCCAAGTTTGGGGCGGCTCGGGCCGAAAATGCGGCCTCCAGAGCGTCCAGAAATTCTGAACTCTGAAGGCCGCCGTGACGTCGCCCCACCGGGGGTCACGGGGGTCAAACCAGGCCCGCCGGCGGCGGGGACCGGGATGTGCGTCGTAGCTAAGTTTGGGGCGGCTCGGGCCGAAAATGCGGCCTCCAGAGCGTCCAGAAGTTCTGAACTCTGGAAGGCCGCCGTCACGTCGTCCCCCGGGGGTCAAACTCGGCCAGCCGGCGACAGGGGCTGGGACAAGCGTCGTGGCCAAGTTTGGGGGGCTCCGGCCGTAAATGCGGCCTCCAGAGCGTCCAGAACTTCTGAACTCTGAAAGGCCGGCGTCACGTCGCCCACAGGGGGTCGCGGGGGTCAAACTTGGCCAGGGGGCTGCAGGGGCCGGGAAAATGGTCGTGGCCAAGTTTGGGGCGGATCGGGCCGAAAATGCGGCCTCCAGAGCGTCCAGAACTTCTGAACTCTGGAAGGCCGCCGTCACGTCGCCCCCCCGGGGATCACGGGGGTCAAACTCGGCCAGCCGGCGGCAGGGGCTGGGACAAGGGTCGTGGCCAAGTTTGGGGGGGCTCCGGCCGTAAATGCGGCCTCAAGAGCGTCCAGAAGTTCTGAACTCTAGAAGGCCGCCGTCACGTCGCCCCCCAGGGGTCAAACTTGGCCAGGGGGCTGCAGGGGCCGGGAAAATGGTCGTGGCCAAGTTTGGGGCGAATCGGGCCGAAAATGCGGCCTCCAGAGCGTCCAGAAGTTCTGAACTCCGGAAGGCCGCCGTCACGTCGCCCCCCGGGGGTCGCGGGGTTCAAACTTGCCCAGGGGGCTGCAGGGGCCGGGACAATGGTCGTGGCCAAGTTTGGGGCGGCTCGGGCCGAAAACGCGGCCTCCAGAGCGTCCAGAAGTTCTGAACTCTGGAAGGCAGCCGTTACATCGCCCCCCCGAGTGTCATGGGGGTCAAACTCGGCCAGCCGGCGGCGGGGTCCGGGACAAGGGTCGTGGCCAAGTTTGGGGGGGCTTAGGCCGAAAATGCGGCCTCCAGAGCGTCCAGAAGTTCTGAACTGTAGAAGGCCGCCGTGACGTCGCCTCCCTGGGGGTCACGGGGGTCAAACTCGGCCAGCGGCTGGCCGGGGCCGGGACGTGGGTCGTGGCCAAGTTTGGGGCGGCTCGGGCCGAAAATGCGGCCTCCAGAGCGTCCAGAAATTCTGAACTCTGAAGGCCGCCGTGACGTCGCCTCCCTGGGGGTCAAAGTGGTCAAACTCGCCCAGAAGGAGGCGGGGACAGGGACAAGGGTCGTGGCAAAGTTTTGTAAAGCTTAGACCGAAAATGCGGCCTCCAGGGCGTCCAGAAATTCTAAACTCTGGAAGGCCGCCGTGACGTCGCCCCTGGGGGTCATGGGGGTCAAACTCGGCCAGCCGGCGTCGGGGTCCGGGACAAGGGTCGTGGCCAAGTTTGGGGCGGCTCGGGCCGAAAATGCGGCCTCCAGAGCGTCCAGAAGTTCTGAACTGTAGAAGGCCGCCGTGACGTCGCCTAGCTGAGGGTCACGGGGGTCAAACTCAGCCAGCGGGCGGCGGGGACCGGGACGTAGGTCGTGGCCAAGTTTAGGGCGGATCGGGCCGACAATGCGGCCTCCAGAGCGTCCAGAAGTTCTGAACTCTGGAAGGCCTCCGTCACGTCGCCCCCCGGGGGTCGCTGGGGTCAAACTTGGCCAGGGGGCTGCAGGGGCCGGGACGTAGGTCGTGGCCAAGTTTGGGGCGGCTCGGGCCGAAAATGCGGCCTCCAGAGCGTCCAGAAGTTCTGAACTCTGGAAGGCCGCCGTGACGTCGCCCCACCGGGGGTCTCGGGGTCAAACTCGGCCAGCCGGTGTCGGGGTCCGGGACAAGGGTCGTGGTCAGGTTTGGGGCGGCTCGGGCCGAAAATGCGGCCTCCAGAGCGTCCAGAATTTCTGAACTGTAGAAGGCCGCCGTCACGTCGCCTCCCTGGGGGTCACGGGGGTCAAACTCGGCCAGCGGCTGGCCGGGGCCGGGACGTGTGTCGTGGCCAAGTTTGGGGCGGCTCGGGCCGAAAATGCGGCCTCCAGAGCGTCCAGAAGTTCTGAACTCTGAAGGCCGCCGTGACGTCGCCCCACCGGGGGTCACGGGGGTCAAACCAGGCCCGCCGGCGGCGGGGACCGGGACGTGCGTCGTAGCTAAGTTTGGGGCGGGTCGGGCCGAAAATGCGGCCTCCAGAGCGTCCAGAAGTTCTGAACTCTGGAAGGCCGCCGTCACGTCGCCCCCGGGGGTCACGGGGGTCAAACTCGGCCAGCGGGCGGCGGGGGCCGGGACAAGGGTCGTAGCAAAGTTAAGGAAAGCTTAGGCCGAAAATGCGGCCTCCAGGGCGTCCAGAAATTCTAAACTCTGGAAGGCCGCCGTGACGTCGCCCCCCGGGGGTCATGGGGTGAAACTCGGCTAGCCGGCGGCAGGGTCCGGGACAAGGGTCGTGGCCAAGTTTGGGGCGGCTCGGGCCGAAAATGCGGCCTCCAGAACGTCCAGAAGTTCTGAACTGTAGAAGGCCGCCGTGACGTCGCCCCCGGGGGTCACGGGGGTCAAACTCGGCCAGCGGGCGGCGGGGGCCGGGACGTAGGTCGTGGCAAAGTTTGGGAAAGCTTAGGCCGAAAATGCGGCCTCCAGAGCGTCGAGAAGTTCTGAACTGTAGAAGGCCGCCGTGACGTCGCCTCCCTGGGGGTCACGGGGGTCAAACTCGGCCAGCGGCTGGCCGGGGCCGGGACGTGGGTCATGGCCAAGTTTGAGGCGGCTCGGGCCGAAAATGCGGCCTCCAGAGCGTCCAGAAGTTCTGAACTCTGAAGGCCGCCGTGACGTCGCCCCACCGGGGGTCACGGGGGTCAAACCAGGCCCGCCGGCGGCGGGGACCGGGACGTGCGTCGTAGCTAAGTTTGGGGCGGCTCGGGCCGAAAATGCGGCCTCCAGAGCGTCCAGAACTTCTGAACTCTGGAAGGCCGCCGTCACGTCGCCCCCCGGGTATCACGGGGGTCAAACTCGGCCAGCCGGTGGCAGGGGCTGGGACAAGGGTCGTGGCCAAGTTTGGGGGGGCTCCGGCCGAAAATGCGGCCTCCAGAGCGTCCAGAAGTACTGAACTCCGGAAGGCCGCCGTCACGTCGCCCCCCGGCGGTCGCGGGGTTCAAACTTGGCCAGGGGGCTGCAGGGGCCGTGACAATGGTCGTGGCCAAGTTTGGGGCGGCTCGGGCCGAAAACGCGGCCTCCAGAGCGTCCAGAAGTTCTGAACTCGGGAAGGCAGCCGTTACATCGCCCCCCCGAGGGTAATGGGGGTCAAACTCGGCCAGCCGGCGGCGGGGTCCGGGACAAGGGTCGTGGCCAAGTTTGGGGGGGGCTTAGGCCGAAAATGCGGCCTCCAGAGCGTCCAGAAGTTCTGAACTGTAGAAGGCCGCCGTGACGTCGCTTCCCTTGGGGTCACGGGGGTCAAACTCGGCCAGCGGCTGGCCGGGGCCGGGACGTGGGTCGTGCCCAAGTTTGGGGCGGCTCGGGCCGAAAATGCGGCCTCCAGAGCGTCCAGAAGTTCTGAACTCTGAAGGCCGCCGTGACGTCGCCCCACCGGGGGTCACGGGGGTCAAACCAGGCCCGCCGGCGGCGGGGACCGGGACGTGCGTCGTAGCTAAGTTTGGGGCGGCTCGGGCCGAAAATGCGGCCTCCAGAGCGTCCAGAAGTTCTGAACTCTGGAAGGCCGCCGTCACGTCGCTCCCCGGGGGTCAAACTCGGCCAGCCGGCGACAGGGGCTGGGACAAGCGTCGTGGCCAAGTTTGGGGGGCTCCGGCCGTAAATGCGGCCTCCAGAGCGTCCAGAACTTCTGAACTCTGAAAGACCGGCGTCACGTCGCACACCGGGGGTCGCGGGGTCAAACTTGGCCAGGGGGCTGCAGGGGCCGGCAAAATGGTCGTGGCCAAGTTTGGGGTGGATCGGGCCGAAAATGCGGCCTCCAGAGCGTCCAGAACTTCTGAACTCTGGAAGGCCGCCGTCACGTCGCTCCCCGGGGGTCAAACTCGGCCAGCCGGCGACAGGGGCTGGGACAAGCGTCGTGGCCAAGTTTGGGGGGCTCCGGCCGTAAATGCGGCCTCCAGAGCGTCCAGAACTTCTGAACTCTGAAAGGCCGGCGTCACGTCGCCCACCGGGGGTCGCGGGGGTCAAACTTGGCCAGGGGGCTGCAGGGGCCGGGAAAATGGTCGTGGCCAAGTTTGGGGCGGATCGGGCCGAAAATGCGGCCTCCAGAGCGTCCAGAACTTCTGAACTCTGGAAGGCCGCCGTCACGTCGCCCCCCGGGGATCACGGGGGTCAAACTCGGCCAGCCGGCGGCAGGGCCTGGGACAAGGGTTGTGGCCAAGTTTGGGGGGGCACCGGCCGTAAATGCGGCCTCAAGAGCGTCCAGAAGTTCTGAACTCTGGAAGGCCGCCGTCACGTCGCCCCCCGGGGGTCAAACTTGGCCAGGGGGCTGCAGGGGCCGGGAAAATGGTCGTGGCCAAGTTTGGGGCGGATCGGGCCGAAAATGCGGCCTCCAGAGCGTCCAGAAGTTCTGAACTCCGGAAGGCCGCCGTCACGTCGCCCCCCGGGGGTCGCGGGGTTCAAACTTGGCCAGGGGGCTGCAGGAGCCGGGAGAATGGTCGTGGCCAAGTTTGGGGCGGATCGGGCCGAAAATGCGGCCTCCAGAGCGTCCAGAAGTTCTGAACTCCGGAAGGCCGCCGTCACGTCGCCCCCCGGCGGTCGCGGGGTTCAAACTTGGCCAGGGGGCTGCAGGGGCCAGGACAATGGTCGTGGCCAAGTTTGGGGCGGCTCGGGCCGAAAACGCGGCCTCCAGAGCGTCCAGAAGTTCTGAACTCTGGAAGGCAGCCGTTACATCGCCCCCCCGAGGGTCATGGGAGTCAAACTCGGCCAGCCGGCGGCGGGGTCCGGGACAAGGGTCGTGGCCAAGTTTGGGGGGGCTTAGGCCGAAAATGCGGCCTCCAGAGCGTCCAGAAGTTCAGAACTGTAGAAGGCCTCCGTGACGTCGCCTCCCTGGGGGTCACGGGGGTCAAATTCGGCCAGCGGCTAGCCGGGGCCGGGACGTGGGTCGTGGCCAAGTTTGGGGCGGCTCGGGCCGAAAATGCGGCCTCCAGAGCGTCCAGAAGTTCTGAACTCTGAAGGCCGCCGTGACGTCGCCTCCCTGGGGGTCAAAGTGGTCAAACTCGCCCAGAAGGAGGCGGGGACAGGGACAAGGGTCGTGGCAAAGTTTGGGAAAGCTTAGGCCGAAAATGCGGCCTCCAGGGCGTCCAGAAATTCTAAACTCTGGAAGGCCGCCGTGACGTCGCCCCTGGGGGTCATGAGGGTCAAACTCGGCCAGCCGGCGTCGGGGTCCGGGACAAGGGTCGTGGCCAAGTTTGGGGCGGCTCGGGCCGAAAATGCGGCCTCCAGAGCGTCCAGAAGTTCTGAACTGTAGAAGGCCGCCGTCACGTCGCCTCCCTGGGGGTCACGGGGGTCAAACTCGGCCAGCGGTCGGCTGGGGCCGGGACGTGGGTCGTGGCCAAGTTTGGGGCGGCTCGGGCCGAAAATGCGGCCTCCAGAGCGTCCAGAAGTTCTGAACTGTAGAAGGCCGCCGTGACGTCGCCTAGCTGGGGGTCACGGGGGTCAAACTCAGCCAGCGGGCGGCGGGGACCGGGACGTAGGTCGTGGCCAAGTTTAGGGCGGATCGGGCCGACAATGCGGCCTCCAGAGCGTCCAGAAGTTCTGAACTCTGGAAGGCCGCCGTCACGTCGCCCCCCGGGGGTCGCTGGGGTCAAACTTGGCCAGGGGGCTGCAGGGGCCGGGACGTAGGTCGTGGCCAAGTTTGGGGCGGCTCGGGCCGAAAATGCGGCCTCCAGAGCGTCCAGAAGTTCTGAACTCTGGAAGGCCGCCGTGACGTCGCCCCACCGGGGGTCACGGGGTCAAACTCGCCCAGTAAGAGGCGGGGACAGGGACAAGGGTGGTGGCAAAGTTTGGGAAAGCTTAGGCCGAAAATGCGGCCTCCAGGGCGTCCAGAAATTCTAAAATCTGGAAGGCCGCCGTGAAGTCGCCCCCCGGGGGTCATGGGGGTCAAACTCGGTCAGCCGGCGTCGGGGTCCGGGACAAGGGTCGTGGCAAAGTTTGGGGCGGCTCGGGCCGAAAATGCGGCCTCCAGGGCGTCCAGAAGTTCTGAACTGTAGAAGGCCGCCGTGACGTCGCCTCCCTGGGGGTCACGGGGGTCAAACTCGGCCAGCGGGCGGCGGGGGCCGGGACAAGGGTCGTAGCAAAGTTTAGAAAAGCTTAGGCCGAAAATGCGGCCTCCAGGGCGTCCAGAAATTCTAAACTCTGGAAGGCCGCCGTGAAGTCGCCCCCCGGGGGTCATGGGGGTCAAACTCGGTCAGCCGGCGTCGGGGTCCGGGACAAGGGTCGTGGCAAAGTTTGGGGCGGCTCGGGCCGAAAATGCGGCCTCCAGAGCGTCCAGAAGTTCTGAACTGTAGAAGGCCGCCGTGACGTCGCCTCCCTGGGGGTCACGGGGGTCAAACTCAGCCAGCGGCTGGCCGGGGCCGGGACGTGGGTCGTGGCCAAGTTTGGGGCGGCTCGGGCCGAAAATGCGGCCTCCAGAGCGTCCAGAAGTTCTGAACTCTGGAAGGCCGCCGTCACGTCGCTCCCCGGGGGTCAAACTCGGCCAGCCGGCGACAGGGGCTGGGACAAGCGTCGTGGCCAAGTTTGGGGGGCTCCGGCCGTAAATGCGGCCTCCAGAGCGTCCAGAATTTCTGAACTCTGAAAGGCCGGCGTCACGTCGCCCACCGGGGGTCGCGGGGTCAAACTTGGCCAGGGGGCTGCAGGGGCCGGGAAAATGGTCGTGGCCAAGTTTGGGGCGGATCGGGCCGAAAATGCGGCCTCCAGAGCGTCCAGAACTTCTTAACTCTGGAAGGCCGCCGTGACGTCGCCCCCCGGGGGTCAAACTCGGCCAGCCGGCGACAGATGCTGGGACAAGCGTCGTGGCCAAGTTTGGGGGGCTCCGGCCGTAAATGCGGCCTCCAGAGTGTCCAGAACTTCTGAACTCTGAAAGGCCGGCGTCACGTCGCCCACCGGGGGTCGCGGGGGTTAAACTTGGACAGGGGGCTGCAGGGGCCGGGAAAATGGTCGTGGCCAAGTTTGGGGCGGATCGGGCCGAAAATGCGGCCTCCAGAGCGTCCAGAACTTCTGAACAATGGAAGGCCGCCGTCACGTCGCCCCCCGGGGATCTCGGGGTTCAAACTTGGCCAGGGGGCTGCAGGGGCCGGGACAATGGTCGTGGCCAAGTTTGGGGCCTTTCGGGCCGAAAACGCGGCCTCCAGAGCGTCCAGAAGTTCTGAACTCTGGAAGGCAGCCGTTACATCGCCCCCCCGAGGGTCATGGGGGTCAAACTCGGCCAGCCGGCGGCGGGGTCCGGGACAAGGGTCGTGGCCAAGTTTGGGGGGGCTTAGGCCGAAAATGCGGCCTCCAGAGCGTCCAGAAGTTCTGAACTGTAGAAGGCCGCCGTCACGTCGCCTCCCTGGGGGTCACGGGGGTCAAACTCGGCCAGCGGCTGGCCGGGGTCCGGGACAAGGGTCGTGGCCAAGTTTGGGGCGGCTCGGGCCGAAAATGCGGCCTCCAGAGCGTCCAGAAGTTCTGAACTCTGAAGGCCGCCGTGACGTCGCCTCCCTGGGGGTCAAAGTGGTCAAACTCGCCCAGAAGGAGGCGGGGACAGGGACAAGGGTCGTGGCAAAGTTAAGGAAATCTTAGGCCGAAAATGCGGCCTCCAGGGCGTCCAGAAATTCTAAACTCTGGAAGGCCGCCGTGACGTCGCCCCCCGGGGGTCATGGGGTGAAACTCGGCCAGCCGGCGGCAGGGTCCGGGACAAGGGTCGTGGCCAAGTTTGGGGCGGCTCGGGCCGAAAATGCGGCCTCCAGAACGTCCAGAATTTCTGAACTGTAGAAGGCCGCCGTGACGTCGCCCCCGGGGCTCACGGGGGTCAAACTCGGCCAGCGGGCGGCGGGGGCCGGGACGTAGGTCGTGGCAAAGTTTGGGAAAGCTTAGGCCGAAAATGCGGCCTCCAGAGCGTCCAGAAGTTCTGAACTCCGGAAGGCCGCCGTCACGTCGCCCCCCGGGGGTCGCGGGCTTCAAACTTAGCCAGGGGGCTGCAGGGGCCGGGACAATGGTCGTGGCCAAGTTTGGGGCGGCTCGGGCCGAAAACGCGGCCTCCAGAGCGTCCAGAAGTTCTGAACTCTGGAAGGCAGCCGTTACATCGCCCCCCCGAGGGTCATGGGGGTCAAACTCGGCCAGCCGGCGGCGGGGTCCGGGACAAGGGTCGTGGCCAAGTTTGGGGGGGCTTAGGCCGAAAATGCGGCCTCCAGAGCGTCCAGAAGTTCTGAACTGTAGAAGGCCGCCGTCACGTCGCCTCCCTGGGGGTCACGGGGGTCAAACTCGGCCAGCGGCTGGCCGGGGTCCGGGACAAGGGTCGTGGCCATGTTTGGGGGGGCTTAGGCCGAAAATGCGGCCTCCAGAGCGTCCAGAAGTTCAGAACTGTAGAAGGCCTCCGTGACGTCGCCTCCCTGGGGGTCACGGGGGCCAAACTCGGCCAACGGCTGGCCGGGGCCGGGACGTGGGTCGTGGCCAAGTTTGGGGCGGCTCGGGCCGAAAATGCGGCCTCCAGAGCGTCCAGAAGTTCTGAACTGTAGAAGGCCGCCGTCACGTCGCCTCCCTGGGGGTCACGGGGGTCAAACTCGGCCAGCGGTCGGCGGGGGCCGGGACGTGGGTCGTGGCCAAGTTTGGGGCGGCTCGGGCCGAAAATGCGGCCTCCAGAGCGTCCAGAAGTTCTGAACTGTAGAAGGCCGCCGTGACGTCGCCTAGCTGGGGGTCACGGGGGTCAAATTCAGCCAGCGGGCGGCGGGGACCGGGACGTAGGTCGTGGCCAAGTTTAGGGCGGATCGGGCCGACAATGCGGCCTCCAGAGCGTCCAGAAGTTCTGAACTCTGGAAGGCCGCCGTCACGTCGCCCCCCGGGGGTCGCTGGGGTCAAACTTGGCCAGGGGGCTGCAGGGGCCGGGACAATGGTCGTGGCCAAGTTTGGGGCGGCTCGGGCCGAAAATGCGGCCTCCAGAGCGTCCAGAAGTTCTGAACTCTGGAAGGCCGCCGTGACCTCGCCCCACCGGGGGTCACGGGGTCAAACTCGGCCAGCCGGTGTCGGGGTCCGGGACAAGGGTCGTGGTCAGGTTTGGGGCGGCTCGGGCCGAAAATGCGGCCTCCAGAGCGTCCAGAAGTTCTGAACTGTAGAAGGCCGCCGTGACGTCGCCTCCCTGGGGGTCAAAGGGGTCAAACTCGCCCAGTAAGAGGCGGGGACAGGGACAAGGGTCGTGGCAAAGTTTGGGAAAGCTTAGGCCGAAAATGCGGCCTCCAGGGCGTCCAGAAATTCTAAACTCTGGAAGGCCGCCGTGAAGTCGCCCCCCGGGGGTCATGGGGGTCAAACTCGGTCAGCCGGCGTCGGGGTCCGGGACAAGGGTCGTGGCAAAGTTTGGGGCGGCTCGGGCCGAAAATGCGGCCTCCAGAGCGTCCAGAAGTTCTGAACTGTAGAAGGCCGCCGTGACGTCGCCTCCCTGGGGGTCACGGGGGTCAAACTCGGCCAGCGGGCGGCGGGGGCCGGGACAAGGGTCGTAGCAAAGTTAAGGAAATCTTATGCCGAAAATGCGGCCTCCAGGGCGTCCAGAAATTCTAAACTCTGGAAGGCCGCCGTGACGTCGCCCCCCGGGGGTCATGGGGTGAAACTCGGCCAGCCGGCGGCAGGGTCCGGGACAAGGGTCGTGGCCAAGTTTGGGGCGGCTCGGGCCGAAAATGCGGCATCCAGAACGTCCAGAAGTTCTGAACTGTAGAAGGCCGCCGTGACGTCGACCCCAGGGGTCACGGGGGTCAAACTCGGCCAGCGGGCGGCGGGGGCCGGGACGTAGGTCGTGGCAAAGTTTGGGAAAGCTTAGGCCGAAAATGCGGCCTCCAGAGCGTCGAGAAGTTCTGAACTGTAGAAGGCCGCCGTGACGTCACCTCCCTGGGGGTCACGGGGGTCAAACTCGGCCAGCGGCTGGCCGGGGCCGGGACGTGGGTCGTGGCCAAGTTTGGGGCGGCTCGGGCCGAAAATGCGGCCTCCAGAGCGTCCAGAAGTTCTGAACTCTGAAGGCCGCCGTGACGTCGCCCCACCGGGGGTCACGGGGGTCAAACCAGGCCCGCCGGCGGCGGGGACCGGGACGTGCGTCGTAGCTAAGTTTGGGGCGGCTCGGGCCGAAAATGCGGCCTCCAGAGCGTCCAGAAGTTCTGAACTCTGGAAGGCCGCCGTCACGTCGCCCCCCGGGGGTCAAACTCGGCCAGCCGGCGACAGGGGCTGGGACAAGCGTCGTGGCCAAGTTTGGGGGGCTCCGTCCGTAAATGCGGCCTCCAGAGCGTCCAGAACTTCTGACCTCTGAAAGGCCGGCGTCACGTCGCCCACCGGGGGTCGCGGGGGTTAAACTTGGCCAGGGGGCTGCAGGGGCCGGGAAAATGGTCGTGGCCAAGTTTGGGGCGGATCGGGCCGAAAATGCGGCCTCCAGAGCGTCCAGAACTTCTGAACTCTGGAAGGCCGCCGTCACGTCGGCCCCCGGGGATCACGGGGGTCAAACTCGGCCAGCCGGCGGCATGGGCTGGGACAAGGGTCGTGGCCAAGTTTGGGGGGGCTCCGGCCGTAAATGCGGCCTCAAGAGCGTCCAGAAGTTCTGAACTCTGGAAGGCCGCCGTCACGTCGCCCCCCGGGGATCACGGGGGTCAAACTCGGCCAGCCGGCGGCAGGGTCCGGGACAAGGGTCGTGGCCAAGTTTGGGGCGGCTCGGGCCGAAAATGCGGCCTCCAGAACGTCCAGAAGTTCTGAACTGTAGAAGGCCGCCGTGACGTCGCCCCCGGGGGTCACGGGGGTCAAACTCGGCCAGCCGGCGGCGGGGGCCGGGACGTAGGTCGTGGCAAAGTTTGGGAAAGCTTAGGCCGAAAATGCGGCCTCCAGAGCGTCCAGAAGTTCTGAACTCTGGAAGGCCGCCGTCACGTCGTCCCCCGGGGGTCAAACTCGGCCAGCCGGCGACAGGGGCTGGGACAAGCGTCGTGACCAAGTTTGGGGGGCTCCGGCCGTAAATGCCAGCCGGCGGCGGGGTCCGGGACAAGGGTCGTGGCCAAGTTTGGGGGGGCTTAGGCCGAAAATGCGGCCTCCAGAGCGTCCAGAAGTTCTGAACTGTAGAAGGCCGCCGTGACGTCGCCTCCCTGGGGGTCACGGGGGTCAAACTCGGCCAGCGGCTGGCCGGGGTCCGGGACAAGGGTCGTGGCCAAGTTTGGGGCGGCTCGGGCCGAAAATGCGGCCTCCAGAGCGTCCAGAAGTTCTGAACTCTGAAGGCCGCCGTGACGTCGCCTCCCTGGGGGTCAAAGTGGTCAAACTCGCCCAGAAGGAGGCGGGGACAGGGACAAGGGTCGTGGCAAAGTTAAGGAAATCTTAGGCCGAAAATGCGGCCTCCAGGGCGTCCAGAAATTCTAAACTCTGGAAGGCCGCCGTGAGGTCGCCCCCCGGGGGTCATGGGGTGAAACTCGGCCAGCCGGCGGCAGGGTCCGGGACAAGGGTCGTGGCCAAGTTTGGGGTGGCTCGGGCCGAAAATGCGGCCTCCAGAACGTCCAGAATTTCTGAACTGTAGAAGGCCGCCGTGACGTCGCCCCCGGGGCTCACGGGGGTCAAACTCGGCCAGCGGGCGGCGGGGGCCGGGACGTAGGTCGTGGCAAAGTTTGGGAAAGCTTAGGCCGAAAATGCGGCCTCCAGAGCGTCCAGAAGTTCTGAACTCCGGAAGGCCGCCGTCACGTCGCCCCCCGGGGGTCGCGGGCTTCAAACTTAGCCAGGGGGCTGCAGGGGCCGGGACAATGGTCGTGGCCAAGTTTGGGGCGGCTCGGGCCGAAAACGCGGCCTCCAGAGCGTCCAGAAGTTCTGAACTCTGGAAGGCAGCCGTTACATCGCCCCCCCGAGGGTCATTGGGGTCAAACTCGGCCAGCCGGCGGCGGGGTCCGGGACAAGGGTCGTGGCCAAGTTTGGGGGGGCTTAGGCCGAAAATGCGGCCTCCAGAGCGTCCAGAAGTTCTGAACTGTAGAAGGCCTCCGTGACGTCGCCTCCCTGGGGGTCACGGGGGCCAAACTCGGCCAGCGGCTGGCCGGGGCCGGGACGTGGGTCGTGGCCAAGTTCTGAACTGTAGAAGGCCGCCGTCACGTCGCCTCCCTGGGGGTCACGGGGGTCAAACTCGGCCAGCGGTCGGCGGGGGCCGGGACGTGGGTCGTGGCCAAGTTTGGGGCGGCTCGGGCCGAAAATGCGGCCTCCAGAGCGTCCAGAAGTTCTGAACTGTAGAAGGCCGCCGTGACGTCGCCTAGCTGGGGGTCACGGGGGTCAAACTCAGCCAGCGGGCGGCGGGGACCGGGACGTAGGTCGTGGCCAAGTTTAGGGCGGATCGGGCCGACAATGCGGCCTCCAGAGCGTCCAGAAGTTCTGAACTCTGGAAGGCCGCCGTCACGTCGCCCCCCGGGGGTCGCTGGGGTCAAACTTGGCCAGGGGGCTGCAGGGGCCGGGACGTAGGTCGTGGCCAAGTTTGGGGCGGCTCGGGCCGAAAATGCGGCCTCCAGAGCGTCCAGAAGTTCTGAACTCTGGAAGGCCGCCGTGACGTCGCCCCACCGGGGGTCACGGGGTCAAACTCGGCCAGCCGGTGTCGGGGTCCGGGACAAGGGTCGTGGTCAGGTTTGGGGCGGCTCGGGCCGAAAATGCGGCCTCCAGAGCGTCCAGAAGTTCTGAACTGTAGAAGGCCGCCGTGACGTCGCCTCCCTGGGGGTCAAAGGGGTCAAACTCGCCCAGTAAGAGGCGGGGACAGGGACAAGGGTCGTGGCAAAGTTTGGGAAAGCTTAGGCCGAAAATGCGGCCTCCAGGGCGTCCAGAAATTCTAAACTCTGGAAGGCCGCCGTGAAGTCGCCCCCCGGGGGTCATGGGGGTCAAACTCGGTCAGCCGGCGTCGGGGTCCGGGACAAGGGTCGTGGCAAAGTTTGGGGCGGCTCGGGCCGAAAATGCGGCCTCCAGAGCGTCCAGAAGTTCTGAACTGTAGAAGGCCGCCGTGACGTCGCCTCCCTGGGGGTCACGGGGGTCAAACTCGGCCAGCGGGCGGCGGGGGCCGGGACAAGGGTCGTAGCAAAGTTAAGGAAAGCTTAGGCAGAAAATGCGGCCTCCAGGGCGTCCAGAAATTCTAAACTCTGGAAGGCCGCCGTGACGTCGCCCCCCGGGGGTCATGGGGTGAAACTCGGCCAGCCGGCGGCAGGGTCCGGGACAAGGGTCGTGGCCAAGTTTGGGGCGGCTCGGGCCGAAAATGCGGCCTCCAGAACGTCCAGAAGTTCTGAACTGTAGAAGGCCGCCGTGACGTCGCCCCCGGGGGTCACGGGGGTCAAACTCGGCCAGCGGGCGGCGGGGGCCGGGACGTAGGTCGTGGCAAAGTTTGGGAAAGCTTAGGCCGAAAATGCGGCCTCCAGAGCGTCGAGAAGTTCTGAACTGTAGAAGGCCGCCGTGACGTCGCCTCCCTGGGGGTCACGGGGGTCAAACTCGGCCAGCGGCTGGCCGGGGCCGGGACGTGGGTCATGGCCAAGTTTGAGGCGGCTCGGGCCGAAAATGCGGCCTCCAGAGCGTCCAGAAGTTCTGAACTCTGAAGGCCGCCGTGACGTCGCCCCACCGGGGGTCACGGGGGTCAAACCAGGCCCGCCGGCGGCGGGGACCGGGACGTGCGTCGTAGCTAAGTTTGGGGCGGCTCGGGCCGAAAATGCGGCCTCCAGAGCGTCCAGAACTTCTGAACTCTGGAAGGCCGCCGTCACGTCGCCCCCCGGGGATCACGGGGGTCAAACTCGGCCAGCCGGTGGCAGGGGCTGGGAGAAGGGTCGTGGCCAAGTTTGGGGGGGCTCCGGCCGAAAATGCGGCCTCCAGAGCGTCCAGACGTTCTGAACTCCGGAAGGCCGCCGTCACGTCGCCCCCCGGCGGTCGCGGGGTTCAAACTTGGCCAGGGGGCTGCTGGGGCCGTGACAATGGTCGTGGCCAAGTTTGGGGCGGCTCGGGCCGAAAACGCGGCCTCCAGAGCGTCCAGAAGTTCTGAACTGTAGAAGGCCGCCGTCACGTCGCCTCCCTGGGGGTCACGGGGGTCAAACTCGGCCAGCGGTCGGCGGGGGCCGGGACGTGGGTCGTGGCCAAGTTTGGGGCGGCTCGGGCCGAAAATGCGGCCTCCAGAGCGTCCAGAAGTTCTGAACTGTAGAAGGCCGCCGTGACGTCGCCTAGCTGGGGGTCACGGGGGTCAAACTCAGCCAGCGGGCGGCGGGGACCGGGACGTAGGTCGTGGCCAAGTTTAGGGCGGATCGGGCCGACAATGCGGCCTCCAGAGCGTCCAGAAGTTCTGAACTCTGGAAGGCCGCCGTCACGTCGCCCCCCGGGGGTCGCTGGGGTCAAACTTGGCCAGGGGTCTGCAGGGGCCGGGTCGTAGGTCGTGGCCAAGTTTGGGGCGGCTCGGGCCGAAAATGCGGCCTCCAGAGCGTCCAGAAGTTCTGAACTCTGGAAGGCCGCCGTGACGTCGCCCCACCGGGGGTCACGGGGTCAAACTCGCCCAGTAAGAGGCGGGGATAGGGACAAGGGTGGTGGCAAAGTTTGGGAAAGCTTAGGCCGAAAATGCGGCCTCCAGGGCGTCCAGAAATTCTAAAATCTGGAAGGCCGCCGTGAAGTCGCCCCCCCGGGGGTCATGGGGGTCAAACTCGGTCAGCCGGCGTCGGGGTCCGGGACAAGGGTCGTGGCAAAGTTTGGGGCGGCTCGGGCCGAAAATGCGGCCTCCAGGGCGTCCAGAAGTTCTGAACTGTAGAAGGCCGCCGTGACGTCGCCTCCCTGGGGGTCACGGGGGTCAAACTCGGCCAGCGGGCGGCGGGGGCCGGGACAAGGGTCGTAGCGAAGTTTAGAAAAGCTTAGGCCGAAAATGCGGCCTCCAGGGCGTCCAGAAATTCTAAACTCTGGAAGGCCGCCGTGAAGTCGCCCCCCGGGGGTCATGGGGGTCAAACTCGGTCAGCCGGCGTCGGGGTCCGGGACAAGGGTCGTGGCAAAGTTTGGGGCGGCTCGGGCCGAAAATGTGGCCTCCAGAGCGTCCAGAAGTTCTGAACTGTAGAAGGCCGCCGTGACGTCGCCTCCCTGGGGGTCACGGGGGTCAAACTCAGCCAGCGGCTGGCCGGGGCCGGGACGTGGGTCGTGGCCAAGTTTGGGGCGGCTCGGGCCGAAAATGCGGCCTCCAGAGCGTCCAGAAGTTCTGAAATCTGAAGGCCGCCGTGACGTCGCCCCACCGGGGGTCACGGGGGTCAAACCAGGCCCGCCGGCGGCGGGGACCGGGACGTGCGTCGTAGCTAAGTTTGGGGCGGCTCGGGCCGAAAATGCGGCCTCCAGAGCGTCCAGAAGTTCTGAACTCTGGAAGGCCGCCGTCACGTCGCTCCCCGGGGGTCAAACTCGGCCAGCCGGCGACAGGGGCTGGGACAAGCGTCGTGGCCAAGTTTGGGGGGCTCCGGCCGTAAATGCGGCCTCCAGAGCGTCCAGAATTTCTGAACTCTGAAAGGCCGGCGTCACGTCGCCCACCGGGGGTCGCGGGGTCAAACTTGGCCAGGGGGCTGCAGGGGCCGGGAAAATGGTCGTGGCCAAGTTTGGGGCGGATCGGGCCGAAAATGCGGCCTCCAGAGCGTCCAGAACTTCTGAACTCTGGAAGGCCACCGTCACGTCGCTCCCCGGGGGTCAAACTCGGCCAGCCGGCGACAGGGGCTGGGACAAGCGTCGTGGCCAAGTTTGGGGGGCTCCGGCCGTAAATGCGGCCTCCAGAGCGTCCAGAACTTCTGAACTCTGAAAGGCCGGCGTCACGTCGCCCACCGGGGTCGCGGGGGTCAAACTTGGCCAGGGGGCTGCAGGGGCCGGGAAAATGGTCGTGGCCAAGTTTGGGGCGGCTCGGGCCGAAAATGCGGCCTCCAGAGCGTCCAGAACTTCTTAACTCTGGAAGGCCGCCGTGACGTCGCCCCCCGGGGGTCAAACTCGGCCAGCCGGCGACAGATGCTGGGACAAGCGTCGTGGCCAAGTTTGGGGGGCTCCGGCCGTAAATGCGGCCTCCAGAGTGTCCAGAACTTCTGAACTCTGAAAGGCCGGCGTCACGTCGCCCACCGGGGGTCGCGGGGGTGAAACTTGGACAGGGGGCTGCAGGGGCCGGGAAAATGGTCGTGGCCAAGTTTGGGGCGGATCGGGCCGCAAATGCGGCCTCCAGAGCGTCCAGAACTTCTGAACAATGGAAGGCCGCCGTCACGTCGCCCCCCGGGGATCACGGGGTTCAAACTTGGCCAGGGGGCTGCAGGGGCCGGGACAATGGTCGTGGCCAAGTTTGGGGCGGCTCGGGCCGAAAACGCGGCCTCCAGAGCGTCCAGAAGTTCTGAACTCTGGAAGGCAGCCGTTACATCGCCCCCCCGAGGGTCATGGGGGTCAAACTCGGCCAGCCGGCGGCGGGGTCCGGGACAAGGGTCGTGGCCAAGTTTGGGGGGGCTTAGGCCGAAAATGCGGCCTCCAGAGCGTCCAGAAGTTCTGAACTGTAGAAGGCCGCCGTCACGTCGCCTCCCTGGGGGTCACGGGGGTCAAACTCGGCCAGCGGCTGGCCGGGGTCCGGGAAAAGGGTCGTGGCCAAGTTTGGGGCGGCTCGGGCCGAAAATGCGGCCTCCAGAGCGTCCAGAAGTTCTGAACTCTGAAGGCCGCCGTGACGTCGCCTCCCTGGGGGTCAAAGTGGTCAAACTCGCCCAGAAGGAGGCGGGGACAGGGACAAGGGTCGTGGCAAAGTTAAGGAAATCTTAGGCCGAAAATGCGGCCTCCAGGGCGTCCAGAAATTCTAAACTCTGGAAGGCCGCCGTGACGTCGCCCCCCGGGGGTCATGGGGTGAAACTCGGCCAGCCGGCGGCAGGGTCCGGGACAAGGGTCGTGGCCAAGTTTGGGGCGGCTCGGGCCGAAAATGCGGCCTCCAGAACGTCCAGAATTTCTGAACTGTAGAAGGCCGCCGTGACGTCGCCCCCGGGGCTCACGGGGGTCAAACTCGGCCAGCGGGCGGCGGGGGCCGGGACAATGGTCGTGGCAAAGTTTGGGAAAGCTTAGGCCGAAAATGCGGCCTCCAGAGCGTCCAGAAGTTCTGAACTCCGGAAGGCCGCCGTCACGTCGTCCCCCGGGGGTCGCGGGCTTCAAACTTAGCCAGGGGGCTGCAGGGGCCGGGACAATGGTCGTGGCCAAGTTTGGGGCGGCTCGGGCCGAAAACGCGGCCTCCAGAGCGTCCAGAAGTTCTGAACTCTGGAAGGCAGCCGTTACATCGCCCCCCCGAGGGTCATGGGGGTCAAACTCGGCCAGCCGGCGGCGGGGTCCGGGACAAGGGTCGTGGCCAAGTTTGGGGGGGCTTAGGCCGAAAATGCGGCCTCCAGAGCGTCCAGAAGTTCTGAACTGTAGAAGGCCGCCGTCACGTCGCCTCCCTGGGGGTCACGGGGGTCAAACTCGGCCAGCGGCTGGCCGGGGTCCGGGACAAGGGTCGTGGCCATGTTTGGGGGGGCTTAGGCCGAAAATGCGGCCTCCAGAGCGTCCAGAAGTTCAGAACTGTAGAAGGCCTCCGTGACGTCGCCTCCCTGGGGGTCACGGGGGTCAAACTCGGCCAGCGGCTGGCCGGGGCCGGGACGTGGGTCGTGGCCAAGTTTGGGGCGGCTCGGGCCGAAAATGCGGCCTCCAGAGCGTCCAGAAATTCTGAACTCTGAAGGCCGCCGTGACGTCGCCTCCCTGGGGGTCAAAGTGGTCAAACTCGCCCAGAAGGAGGCGGGGACAGGGACAAGGGTCGTGGCCAAGTTTGGGGCGGCTCGGGCCGAAAATGCGGCCTCCAGGGCGTCCAGAAATTCTAAACTCTGGAAGGCCGCCGTGACGTCGCCCCTGGGGGTCATGGGGGTCAAACTCGGCCAGCCGGCGTCGGGGTCCGGGACAAGGGTCGTGGCCAAGTTTGGGGCGGCTCGGGCCGAAAATGCGGCCTCCAGAGCGTCCAGAAGTTCTGAACTGTAGCAGGCCGCCGTGACGTCGCCTCCCTGGGGGTCACGGGGGTCAAACTCGGCCAGCGGTCGGCAGGGGCCGGGACGTGGGTCGTGGCCAAGTTTGGGGCGGCTCGGGCCGAAAATGCGGCCTCCAGAGCGTCCAGTAGTTCTGAACTGTAGAAGGCCGCCGTGACGTCGCCTAGCTGGGGGTCACGGGGGTCAAACTCAGCCAGCGGGCGGCGGGGACCGGGACGTAGGTCGTGGCCAAGTTTAGGGCGGATCGGGCCGACAAATCGGCCTCCAGAGCGTCCAGAAGTTCTGAACTCTGGAAGGCCGCCGTCACGTCGCCCCCCGGGGGTCGCTGGGGTCAAACTTGGCCAGGGGGCTGCAGGGGCCGGGACGTAGGTCGTGGCCAAGTTTGGGGCGGCTCGGGCCGAAAATGCGGCCTCCAGAGCGTCCAGAAGTTCTGAACTCTGGAAGGCCGCCGTGACGTCGACCCACCTGGGGTCACGGGGTCAAACTCGGCCAGCCGGTGTCGGGGTCCGGGACAAGGGTCGTGGTCAGGTTTGGGGCGGCTCGGGCCGAAAAAGCGGCCTCCAGAGCGTCCAGAAGTTCTGAACTGTAGAAGACCGCCGTGACGTCGCCTCCCTGGGGGTCAAAGGGGTCAAACTCGCCCAGTAAGAGGCGGGGACAGGGACAAGGGTCGTGGCAAAGTTCGGGAAAGCTTAGGACGAAAATGCGGCCTCCAGGGCGTCCAGAAATTCTAAACTCTGGAAGGCCGCCGTGAAGTCGCCCCACCGGGGGTCACGGGGGTCAAACCAGGCCCGCCGGCGGCGGGGACCGGGACGTGCGTCGTAGCTAAGTTTGGGGCGGCTCGGGCCGAAAATGCGGCCTCCAGAGCGTCCAGAAGTTCTGAACTCTGGAAGGCCGCCGTCACGTCGCTCCCCGGGGGTCAAACTCGGCCAGCCGGCGACAGGGGCTGGGACAAGCGTCGTGGCCAAGTTTGGGGGGCTCCGGCCGTAAATGCGGCCTCCAGAGCGTCCAGAACTTCTGAACTCTGAAAGGCCGGCGTCACGTCGCCCACCGGGGGTCGCGGGGGTCAAACTTGGCCAGGGGGCTGCAGGGGCCGGGAAAATGGTCGTGGCCAAGTTTGGGGCGGATCGGGCCGAAAATGCGGCCTCCAGAGCGTCCAGAACTTCTGAACTCTGGAAGGCCGCCGTCACGTCGCCCCCCGGGGATCACGGGGGTCAAACTCGGCCAGCCGGCGGCAGGGGCTGGGACAAGGGTTGTGGCCAAGTTTGGGGGGGCTCCGGCCGTAAATGCGGCCTCAAGAGCGTCCAGAAGTTCTGAACTCTGGAAGGCCGCCGTCACGTCGCCCCCCGGGGGTCAAACTTGGCCAGGGGGCTGCAGGGGCCGGGAAAATGGTCGTGGCCAAGTTTGGGGCGGATCGGCCCGAAAATGCGGCCTCCAGAGCGTCCAGAAGTTCTGAACTCTGGAAGGCAGCCGTTACATCGCCCCCCCGAGGGTCATGGGGGTCAAACTCGGCCAGTTGGCGGCGGGGTCCGGGACAAGGGTCGTGGCCAAGTTTGGGGGGGCTTAGGCCGAAAATGCGGCCTCCAGAGCGTCCAGAAGTTCTGAACTGTAGAAGGCCGCCGTGACGTCGCCTCCCTGGGAGTCACGAGGGTCAAACTCGGCCAGCGGCTGGCCGGGGCCGGGACGTGGGTCGTGGCCAAGTTTGGGGCGGCTCGGGCCGAAAATGCGGCCTCCAGAGCGTCCAGAAGTTCTGAACTCTGAAGGCCGCCGTGACGTCGCCTCCCTGGGGGTCAAAGTGGTCAAACTCGCCCAGAAGGAGGCGGGGACAGGGACAAGGGTCGTGGCCAAGTTTGGGAAAGCTTAGGCCGAAAATGCGGCCTCCAGGGCGTCCAGAAATTCTAAACTCTGGAAGGCCGCCGTGACGTCGCCCCTGGGGGTCATGGGGGTCAAACTCGGCCAGCCGGCGTCGGGGTCCGGGACAAGGGTCGTGGCCAAGTTTGGGGCGGCTCGGGCCGAAAATGCGGCCTCCAGAGCGTCCAGAAGTTCTGAACTGTAGAAGGCCGCCGTCACGTCGCCTCCCTGGGGGTCACGGGGGTCAAACTCGGCCAGCGGTCGGCCGGGGCCGGGACGTCGGTCGTGGCCAAGTTTGGGGCGGCTCGGGCCGAAAATGCGGCCTCCAGAGCGTCCAGAAGTTCTGAACTGTAGAAGGCCGCCGTGACGTCGCCTAGCTGGGGGTCACGGGGGTCAAACTCAGCCAGCGGGCGGCGGGGACCGGGACGTAGGTCGTGGCCAAGTTTAGGGCGGATCGGGCCGACAATGCGGCCTCCAGAGCGTCCAGAAGTTCTGAACTCTGGAAGGCCGCCGTCACGTCGCCCCCCGGGGGTCGCTGGGGTCAAACTTGGCCAGGGGGCTGCAGGGGCCGGGACGTAGGTCGTGGCCAAGTTTGGGGCGGCTCGGGCCGAAAATGCGGCCTCCAGAGCGTCCAGAAGTTCTGAGCTCTGGAAGGCCGCCGTGACGTCGCCCCACCGGGGGTCACGGGGTCAAACTCGGCCAGCCGGTGTCGGGGTCCGGGACAAGGGTCGTGGTCAGGTTTGGGGCGGCTCGCGCCGAAAATGCGGCCTCCAGAGCGTCCAGAAGTTCTGAACTGTAGAAGGCCGCCGTGACGTCGCCTCCCTGGGGGTCAAAGGGGTCAAACTCGCCCAGTAAGAGGCGGGGACAGGGACAAGGGTCGTGGCAAAGTTTGGGAAAGCTTAGGCCGAAAATGCGGCCTCCAGGGCGTCCAGAAATTCTAAACTCTGGAAGGCCGCCGTGAAGTCGCCCCCCGGGGGTCATGGGGGTCAAACTCGGTCAGCCGGCGTCGGGGTCCGGGACAAGGGTCGTGGCAAAGTTTGGGGCGGCTCGGGCCGAAAATGCGGCCTCCAGAGCGTCCAGAAGTTCTGAACTGTAGAAGGCCGCCGTGACGTCGCCCCCGGGGGTCACGGGGGTCAAACTCGGCCAGCGGGCGGCGGGGGCCGGGAGGTAGGTCGTGGCAAAGTTTGGGAAAGCTTAGGCCGAAAATGCGGCCTCCAGAGTGTCGAGAAGTTCTGAACTGTAGAAGGCCGCCGTGACGTCGCCTCCCTGGGGGTCACGGGGGTCAAACTCGGCCAGCGGCTGGCCGGGGCCGGGACGTGGGTCGTGGCCAAGTTTGGGGCGGCTCGGGCCGAAAATGCGGCCTCCAGAGCGTCCAGAAGTTCTGAACTGTAGACGGCCGCCGTGACGTCGCCCCCGGGGGTCACGGGGGTCAAACTCGGCCAGCGGGCGGCGGGGGCCGGGACGTAGGTCGTGGCAAAGTTTGGGAAAGCTTAGGCCGAAAATGCGGCCTCCAGAGTGTCGAGAAGTTCTGAACTGTAGAAGGCCGCCGTGACGTCGCCTCCCTGGGGGTCACGGGGGTCAAACTCGGCCAGCGGGCGGCGGGGGCCGGGACAAGGGTCGTAGCAAAGTTAAGGAAATCTTATGCCGAAAATGCGGCCTCCAGGGCGTCCAGAAAGTCTAAACTCTGGAAGGCCGCCGTGACGTCGCCCCCCGGGGGTCATGGGGTGAAACTCGGCCAGCAGGCGGCAGGGTCCGGGACAAGGGTCGTGGCCAAGTTTGGGGCGGATCGGGCCAAAAATGCGGCCTCCAGAACGTCCAGAAGTTCTGAACTGTAGAAGGCCGCCGTGACGTCGCCCCCGGGGGTCACGGGGGTCAAACTCGGCCAGCGGGCGGCGGGGGCCGGGACGTAGGTCGTGGCAAAGTTTGGGAAAGCTTAGGCCGAAAATGCGGCCTCCAGAGTGTCGAGAAGTTCTGAACTGTAGAAGGCCGCCGTGACGTCGCCTCCCTGGGGGTCACGGGGGTCAAACTCGGCCAGCGGCTGGCCGGGGCCGGGACGTGGGTCGTGGCCAAGTTTGGGGCGGCTCGGGCCGATAATGCGGCCTCCAGAGCGTCCAGAAGTTCTGAACTCTGAAGGCCGTCTTGACGTCGCCCCACCGGGGGTCACGGGGGTCAAACCAGACCCGCCGGCGGCGGGGACCGGGACGTGCGTCGTAGCTAAGTTTGGGGCGGCTCGGGCCGAAAATGCGGCCTCCAGTGCGTCCAGAAGTTCTGAACTCTGAAGGCCGCCGTGACGTCGCCCCACCGGGGGTCACGGGGGTCAAACCAGGCCCGCCGGCGGCGGGGACCGGGACGTGCGTCGTAGCTAAGTTTGGGGCGGCTCGGGCCGAAAATGCGGCCTCCAGAGCGTCCAGAAGTTCTGAACTCTGGAAGGCAGCCGTTACATCGCCCCCCCGAGGGTCATGGGGGTCAAACTCGGCCAGCCGGCGGCGGGGTCCGGGACAAGGGTCGTGGCCAAGTTTGGGGGGCTTAGGCCGAAAATGCGGCCTCCAGAGCGTCCAGAAGTTCTGAACTGTAGAACGCCGCCGTGACGTCGCCTCCCTGGGGGTCACGGGGGTCAAACTCGGCCAGCGGCTGGACGGGGCCGGGACGTGGGTCGTGGCCAAGTTTGGGGCGGCTCGGGCCGAAAATGCGGCCTCCAGAGCGTCCAGAAGTTCTGAACTCTGAAGGCCGCCGTGACGTCGCCTCCCTGGGGGTCAAAGTGGCCCAGAAGGAGGCGGGGACAGGGACAAGGGTCGTGGCAAAGTTTGGGAAAGCTTAGGCCGAAAATGCGGCCTCCAGGGCGTCCAGAAATTCTAAACTCTGGAAGGCCGCCGTGACGTCGCCCCTGGGGGTCATGGGGGTCAAACTCGGCCAGCCGGCGTCGGGGTCCGGGACAAGGGTCGTGGCCAAGTTTGGGGCGGCTCGGGCCGAAAATGCGGCCTCTAGACCGTCCAGAAGTTCTGAACTCTGAAGGCCGCCGTCACGTCGCTCCCCGGGGGTCAAACTCGGCCAGCCGGCGACAGGGGCTGGGACAAGCGTCGTGGCCAAGTTTGGGGGGCTCCGGCCGTAAATGCGGCCTCCAGAGCGTCCAGAACTTCTGAACTGTAGAAGGTTGCCGTCACGTCGCCTCCCTGGGGGTCACGGGGGTCAAACTCGGCCAGCGGTCGGCGGGGGCCGGGACGTAGGTCGTGGCCAAGTTTGGGGCGGCTCGGGTCGAAAATGCGGCCTCCAGACCGTCCAGAAGTTCTGAACTCTGAAGGCCGCCGTGACGTCGCCCCCCTGGGGGTCAAAGTGGTCAAACTCGCCCAGAAGGAGGCGGGGACAGGGACAAGGGTCGTGGCAAAGTTTGGGAAAGCTTAGACCGAAAATGCGGCCTCCAGGGCGTCCAGAAATTCTAAACTCTGGAAGGCCGCCGTGACGTCGCCCCTGGGGGTCATGGGGGTCAAACTCGGCCAGCCGGCGTCGGGGTCCGGGACAAGGGTCGTGGCCAAGTTTGGGGCGGCTCGGGCCGAAAATGCGGCCTCCAGAGCGTCCAGAAGTTCTGAACTGTAGAAGGCCGCCGTCACGTCGCCTCCCTGGGGGTCACGGGGGTCAAACTCAGCCAGCGGGCGGCGGGGACCGGGACGTAGGTCGTGGCCAAGTTTAGGGCGGATCGGGCCGACAATGCGGCCTCCAGAGCGTCCAGAAGTTCTGAACTCTGGAAGGCCGCCGTCACGTCGCCCCCCGGGGGTCGCTGGAATCAAACTTGGCCAGGGGGCTGCAGGGGCCGGAACGTAGGTCGTGGCCAAGTTTGGGGCGGCTCGGGCCGAAAATGCGGCCTCCAGAGCGTCCAGAAGTTCTGAACTCTGGAAGGCCGCCGTGACGTCGCCTCCCTGGGGGTCAAAGGGGTCAAACTCGCCCAGTAAGAGGCGGGGACAGGGACAAGGGTCGTGGCCAGCGGGCGGCGGGGACCGGGACGTAGGTCGTGGCCAAGTTTAGGGCGGATCGGGCCGACAATGCGGCCTCCAGAGCGTCCAGAAGTTCTGAACTCTGGAAGGCCGCCGTCACGTCGCCCCCCGGGGGTCGCTGGAATCAAACTTGGCCAGGGGGCTGCAGGGGCCGGAACGTAGGTCGTGGCCAAGTTTGGGGGGGCTCCGGCCGAAAATGCGGCCTCCAGAGCGTCCAGAAGTTCTGAACTGTAGAAGGCCGCCGTGACGTCGCCTCCCTGGGGGTCACGGGGGTCAAACTCGGCCAGCGGGCGGCGGGGGCCGGGACAAGGGTCGTAGCAAAGTTAAGGAAAGCTTAGGCCGAAAATGCGGCCTCCAGGGCGTCCAGAAATTCTAAACTCTGGAAGGCCACCGTGACGTCGCCTCCCGGGGGTCATGGGGTGAAACTCGGCCAGCCGGCGGCAGGGTCCGGGACAAGGGTCGTGGCCAAGTTTGGGGCGGCTCGGGCCGAAAATGCGGCCTCCAGAGCGTCCAGAAGTTCTGAACTCTGGAAGGCCGCCGTGACGTCGCCTCCCTGGGGGTCAAAGGGGTCAAACTCGCCCAGTAAGAGGCGGGGACAGGGACAAGGGTCGTGGCCAGCGGGCGGCGGGGACCGGGACGTAGGTCGTGGCCAAGTTTAGGGCGGATCGGGCCGACAATGCGGCCTCCAGAGCGTCCAGAAGTTCTGAACTCTGGAAGGCCGCCGTCACGTCGCCCCCCGGGGGTCGCTGGAATCAAACTTGGCCAGGGGGCTGCAGGGGCCGGAACGTAGGTCGTGGCCAAGTTTGGGGGGGCTCCGGCCGAAAATGCGGCCTCCAGAGCGTCCAGAAGTTCTGAACTGTAGAAGGCCGCCGTGACGTCGCCTCCCTGGGGGTCACGGGGGTCAAACTCGGCCAGCGGGCGGCGGGGGCCGGGACAAGGGTCGTAGCAAAGTTAAGGAAAGCTTAGGCCGAAAATGCGGCCTCCAGGGCGTCCAGAAATTCTAAACTCTGGAAGGCCACCGTGACGTCGCCTCCCGGGGGTCATGGGGTGAAACTCGGCCAGCCGGCGGCAGGGTCCGGGACAAGGGTCGTGGCCAAGTTTGGGGCGGCTCGGGCCGAAAATGCGGCCTCCAGAACGTCCAGAAGTACTGAACTGTAGAAGGCCGCCGTGACGTCACCCCCGGGGGTCACGGGGGTCAAACCAGGCCCGCCGGCGGCGGGGACCGGGACGTGCGTCGTAGCTAAGTTTGGGGCGGCTCGGGCCGAAAATGCGGCCTCCAGAGCGTCCAGAAGTTCTGAACTCTGGAAGGCCGCCGTCACGTCGCTCCCCGGGGGTCAAACTCGGCCAGCCGGCGACAGGGGCTGGGACAAGCGTCGTGGCCAAGTTTGGGGGGCTCCGGCCGTAAATGCGGCCTCCAGAGCGTCCAGAACTTCTGAACTCTGAAACGCCGGCGTCACGTCGCCCACCGTGGGTCGCGGGGGTCAAACTTGGCCAGGGGGCTGCAGGGGCCGGGAAAATGGTCGTGGCCAAGTTTGGGGCGGATCGGGCCGAAAATGCGGCCTCCAGAGCGTCCAGAACTTCTGAACTCTGGAAGGCCGCCGTCACGTCGCCCCCCGGGGATAACGGGGGTCAAACTCGGCCAGCCGGCGGCAGGGGCTGGGACAAGGGTCGTGGCCAAGTTTGGGGGGGCTCCGGCCGTAAATGCGGCCTCAAGAGCGTCCAGAAGTTCTGAACTCTAGAAGGCCGCCGTCACGTCGCCCCCCGGGGGTCAAACTTGGCCAGGGGGCTGCAGGGGCCGGGAAAATGGTCGTGGCCAAGTTTGGGGCGGATCGGGCCGAAAATGCGGCCTCCAGAGACTCCAGAAGTTCTGAAGTCCGGAAGGCCGCCGTCACGTCGCCCCCCGGGGGTCGCGGGGTTCAAACTTGGCCAGGGGGCTGCAGGGGCCGGGACAATGGTCGTGGCCAAGTTTGGGGCGACTCGGGCCGAAAACGCGGCCTCCAGAGCGTCCAGAAGTTCTGAACTCTGGAAGGCAGGCGTTACATCGCCCCCCCGAGGGTCATGGGGGTCAAACTCGGCCAGCCGGCGGCGGGGTCCGGGACGTGGGTCGTGGCCAAGTTTGGGGCGGCTCGGGCCGAAAATGCGGCCTCCAGAGCGTCCAGAAGTTCTGAACTCTGAAGGCCGCCGTGACGTCGCCTCCCTGGGGGTCAAAGTGGTCAAACTCGCCCAGAAAGAGGCGGGGACAGGGACAAGGGTCGTGGCAAAGTTTGGGAAAGCTTAGGCCGAAAATGCGGCCTCCAGGGCGTCCAGAAATTCTAAAATCTGGAAGGCCGCCGTGAAGTCGCCCCCCTGGGGTCATGGGGGTCAAACTCGGTCAGCCGGCGTCGGGGTCCGGGACAAGGGTCGTGGCAAAGTTTGGGGCGGCTCGGGCCGAAAATGCGGCCTCCAGAGCGTCCAGAAGTTCTGAACTGTAGAAGGCCGCCGTGACGTCCCCTCCCTGGGGGTCACGGGGGTCAAACTCGGCCAGCGGGCGGCGGGGGCCGGGACAAGGGTCGTAGCAAAGTTAAGGAAAGCTTAGGCCGAAAATGCGGCCTCCAGGGCGTCCAGAAGTTCTGAACTCTGAAGGCCGCCGTGACGTCGCCCCACCGGGGGTCACGGGGGTCAAACCAGGCCCGCCGGCGGCGGGGACCGGGACGTGCGTCGTAGCTAAGTTTGGGGCGGCTCGGGCCGAAAATGCGGCCTCCAGAGCGTCCAGAAATTCTAAACTCTGGAAGGCCGCCGTGAAGTCGCCCCCCGGGGGTCATGGGGGTCAAACTCGGTCAGCCGGCGTCGGGGTCCGGGACAAGGGTCGTGGCAAAGTTTGGGGCGGCTCGGGCCGAAAATACGGCCTCCAGAGCGTCCAGAAGTTCTGAACTGTAGAAGGCCGCCGTGACGTCGCCTCCCTTGGGGTCACGGGGGTCAAACCAGGCCCGCCAGCGGCGGGGACCGGGACGTGCGTCGTAGCTAAGTTTGGGGCGGCTCGGGCCGAAAATGCGGCCTCCAGAGCGTCCAGAAGTTCTGAACTCTGAAGGCCGCCGTGACGTCGCCCCACCGGGGGTCACGGGGGTCAAACCAGGCCCGCCGGCGGCGGGGACCGGGACGTGCGTCATAGCTAAGTTTGGGGCGGCTCGGGCCGAAAATGCGGCCTCCAGAGCGTCCAGAAGTTCTGAACTCTGGAAGGCCGCCGTCACGTCGCTCCCCGGGGGTCAAACTCGGACAGCCGGCGACAGGGGCTGGGACAAGCGTCGTGGCCAAGTTTGGGGGGCTCCGGCCGTAAATGCGGCCTCCAGAGCGTCCAGAAGTTCTGAACTCTGGAAGGCAGCCGTTACATCGCCCCCCCGAGGGTCATGGGGGTCAAACTCGGCCAGCCGGCGGCGGGGTCCGGGATAAGGGTCGTGTCCAAGTTTGGGGGGCTTAGGCCGAAAATGCGGCCTCCAGAGCGTCCAGAAGTTCTGAACTGTAGAACGCCGCCGTGACGTCGCCTCCCTGGGGGTCACGGGGGTCAAACTCGGCCAGCGGCTGGCCGGGGCCGGGACGTGGGTCGTGGCCAAGTTTGGGGCGGCTCGGGCCGAAAATGCGGCCTCCAGAGCGTCCAGAAGTTCTGAACTCTGAAGGCCGCCGTGACGTCGCCTCCCTGGGGGTCAAAGTGGCCCAGAAGGAGGCGGGGACAGGGACAAGGGTCGTGGCAAAGTTTGGGAAAGCTTAGGCCGAAAATGCGGCCTCCAGGGCGTCCAGAAATTCTAAACTCTGGAAGGCCGCCGTGACGTCGCCCCTGGGGGTCATGGGGGTCAAACTCGGCCAGCCGGCGTCGGGGTCCGGGACAAGGGTCGTGGCCAAGTTTGGGGCGGCTCGGGCCGAAAATGCGGCCTCCAGAGCGTCCAGAAGTTCTGAACTGTAGAAGGCCGCCGTGACGTCGCCTCCCTGGGGGTCACGGGGGTCAAACTCGGCCAGCGGTCGGCGGGGGCCGGGACGTGGGTCGTGGCCAAGTTTGGGGCGGCTCGGGCCGAAAATGCGGCCTCCAGAGCGTCCAGAAGTTCTGAACTGTAGAAGGCCGCCGTGACGTCGCTTAGCTGGGGGTCACGGGGGTCAAACTCAGCCAGCGTGCGGCGGGGACCGGGACGTAGGTCGTGGCCAAGTTTAGGGCGGATCGGGCCGAAAATGCGGCCTCCAGAGCGTCCAGAAGTTCTGAACTCTGGAAGGCCGCCGTCACGTCGCCCCCCGGGGGTCGCTGGGGTCAAACTTGGCCACGGGGCTGCAGGGGCCGGGACGTAGGTCGTGGCCAAGTTTGGGGCGGCTCGGGCCGAAAATGCGGCCGCCAGAGCGTCCAGAAGTTCTGAACTCTGGAAGGCCGCCGTGACGTCGCCCCACCGGGGGTCACGGGGTCAAACTCGCCCAGTAAGAGGCTGGGACAGGGACAAGGGTCGTGGCAAAGTTTGGGAAAGCTTAGGCCGAAAATGCGGCCTCCAGAGCGTCCAGAAATTCTAAACTCTGGAAGGCAGCCGTGACGTCGCCCCTGGGGGTCATGGGGGTCAAACTCGGCCAGCCGGCGTCGGGGTCCGGGACAAGGGTCGTGGCCAAGTTTGGGGCGGCTCGGGCCGAAAATGCGGCCTCCAGAGCGTCCAGAAGTTCTGAACTGTAGAAGGCCGCCGTGACGTCGCCTCCCTGGGGGTCACGGTGGTCAAACTCGGCCAGCGGTCGGCGGGGGCCGGGACGTGGGTCGTGGCCAAGTTTGGGGCGGCTCGGGCCGAAAATGCGGCCTCCAGAGCGTCCAGAAGTTCTGAACTGTTGAAGGCCATCGTGACGTCGCCTAGCTGGGGGTCACGGGGGTCAACCTCAGCCAGCGGGCGGCGGGGACCGGGACGTAGGTCGTGGCCAAGTTTAGGGCGGATCGGGCCGACAATGCGGCCTCCAGAGCGTCCAGAAGTTCTGAACTCTGGAAGGCCGCCGTCACGTCGCCCCCCGGGGGTCGCTGGGGTCAAACTTGGCCAGGGGGCTGCAGGGGCCGGGACGTAGGTCGTGGCCAAGTTTGGGGCGGCTCGGGCCGAAAATGCGGCCTCCAGAGCGTCCAGAAGTTGTAAACTCTGGAAGGCCGCCGTGACGTCGCCCCACCGGGGGTCACGGGGTCAAACTCGGCCAGCCGGTGTCGGGGTCCGGGACAAGGGTCGTGGTCAGGTTTGGGGCGGCTCGGGCCGAAAATGCGGCCTCCAGAGCGTCCAGAAGTTCTGAACTGTAGAAGGCCGCCGTGACGTCGCCCCACCGGGGGTCGCGGGGGTCAAACTTGGCCAGGGGGCTGCAGGGGCCGGGAAAATGGTCGTGGCCAAGTTTGGGAAGGATCGGGCCGAAAATGCGGCCTCCAAGGCGTCCAGAAGTTCTGACCACCGGAAGGCCGCCGTCACGTCGCCCCCCGGGGGTCGCGGGGTTCAAACTTGGCCAGGGGGCTGCAGGGGCCGGGACAATGGTCGTGGCCAAGTTTGGGGCGGCTCGGGCCGAAAACGCGGCCTCCAGAGCGTCCAGAAGTTCTGAACTCTGGAAGGCAGCCGTTACATCGCCCCCCCCGAGGGTCATGGGGGTCAAACTCGGCCAGCCGGCGGCGGGGTCCGGGACAAGGGTCGTGGCCAAGTTTGGGGGGGCTTAGGCCGAAAATGCGGCCTCCAGAACGTCCAGAAGTTCTGAACTGTAAAGGCCGCCGTCACGTCGCCTCCCTGGGGATCATGGGGGTCAAACTCGGCCAGCGGCTGGCCGGGGTCCGGGACAAGGGTCGTGGTTAAGTTTGGGGGGGCTTAGGCCGAAAATGCGGCCTCCAGAGCGTCCAGAAGTTCTGAACTCTGAAGGCCGCCGTGACGTCGCCTCACTGGGGGTCAAAGTGGTCAAACTCGCCCAGAAGGAGGCGGGGACAGGGACAAGGGTCGTGGCAAAGTTTGGGAAAGCTTTGGCCGAAAATGCGGCCTCCAGGGCGTCCAGAAATTCTAAACTCTGGAAGGCCGCGGTGACGTCGCCCCTGGGGGTCATGGGGGGTCAAACTCGGCCAGCCGGCGTCGGGGTCCGGGACAAGGGTCGTGGCCAAGTTTGGGGCGGCTCTGGCCGAAAATGCGGCCTCCAGAGCGTCCAGAAGTTCTGAACTGTAGAAGGCCGCCGTGACGTCGCCTAGCTGGGGGACACGGGGGTCAGACTCAGCCAGCGGGCGGCGGGGACCGGGACGTAGGTCGTGGCCAAGTTTAGGGCGGATCGGGCCGACAATGCGGCCTCCAGAGCGTCCAGAAGTTCTGAACTCTGGAAGGCCGCCGTCACGTCGCCCCCCGGGGGTCGCTGGGATCAAACTTGGCCAGGGGGCTGCAGGGGCCGGGACGTAGGTCGTGGCCAAGTTTGGGGCGGCTCGGGCCGAAAATGCGGCCTCCAGAGCGTCCAGAAGTTCTGAACTCTGGAAGGCCGCCGTGACGTCGCCCCACCGGGGGTCACGGGGTCAAACTCGGCCAGCCGGTGTCGGGGTCCGGGACAAGGGTCGTGGTCAGGTTTGGGGCGGCTCGGGCCGAAAATGCGGCCCCCAGAGCGTCCAGAAGTTCTGAACTGTAGAAGGCCGCCGTGACGTTGCCTCCCTGGGGGTCAAAGGGGTCAAACTCGCCCAGTAAGAGGCGGGGACAGGGACAAGGGTCGTGGCAAAGTTTGGGAAAGCTTAGGCCGAAAATGCGGCCTCCAGGGCGTCCAGAAATTCTAAACACTGGAAGGTCGCCGTGAAGTCGCCCCCCGGGGGTCATGGGGGTCAAACTCGGTCAGCCGGCGTCGGGGTCCGGGACAAGGGTCGTGGCAAAGTTTGGGGCGGCTCGGGCCGAAAATGCGGCCTCCAGAGCGTCCAGAAGTTCTGAACTGTAGAAGGCCGCCGTGACGTCGCCTCCCTGGAAGTCACGGGGGTCAAACTCGGCCAGCGGGCGGCGGGGGCCGGGACAAGGGTCGTAGCAATGTTAAGGAAAGCTTAGGCCGAAAATGCGGCCTCCAGGGCGTCCAGAAATTCTAAACTCTGGAAGGCCGCCGTGACGTCGCCCCCCGGGGGTCATGGGGTGAAACTCAGCCAGCCGGCGGCAGGGTCCGGGACAAGGGTCGTGGCCAAGTTTGGGAAAGCTTAGGCCGAAAATGCGGCCTCCAGGGCGTCCAGAAATTCTAAACTCTGGAAGGCCGCCGTGAAGTCGCCCCCCGGGGGTCATGGGGGTCAAACTCGGTCAGCCGGCGTCGGGGTCCGGGACAAGGGTCGTGGCCAAGTTTGGGGCGGCTCGGGCCGAAAATGCGGCCTCCAGAACGTCCAGAAGTTCTGAACTGTAGAAGGCCGCCGTGATGTCGCCTCCCTGGGGGTCACGGCGGTCAAACTCGGCCAGCTGGCGGCGGGGGCCGGGACGTAGGTCGTGGCAAAGTTTGGGAAAGCTTAGGCCGAAAATGCGGCCTCCAGAGCGTCGAGAAGTTCTGAACTGTAGAAGGCCGCCGTCACGTCGGCTCGGGCCGAAAATGCGGCCTCCAGAGCGTCCAGAAATTCTGAACTCTGAAGGCCGCCGTGACGTCGCCCCACCGGGGGTCACGGGGGTCAAACCAGGCCCGCCGGCGGCGGGGACCGGGACGTGCGTCGTAGCTAAGTTTGGGGCGGCTCGGGCCGAAAATGCGGCCTCCAGAGCGTCCAGAAGTTCTGAACTCTGGAAGGCCGCCGTCACGTCGTCCCCCGGGGGTCGAACTCGGCCAGCCGGCGACAGGGGCTGGGACAAGCGTCGTGGCCAAGTTTGGGGGGCTCCGGCCGTAAATGCGGCCTCCAGAGCGTCCAGAACTTCTGAACTCTGAAAGGCCGGCGTCACGTCGCCCACAGGGGGTCGCGGGGGTCAAACTTGGCCAGGGGGCTGCAGGGGCCGGGAAAATGGTCGTGGCCAAGTTTGGGGCGGATCGGGCCGAATATGCGGCCTCCAGAGCGTCCAGAACTTCTGAACTCTGGAAGGCCGCCGTCACGTCGCCCCCCCGGGGATCACGGGGGTCAAACTCGGCCAGCCGGCGGCAGGGGCTGGGACAAGGGTCGTGGCCAAGTTTGGGGGGGCTCCGGCCGTAAATGCGGCCTCAAGAGCGTCCAGAAGTTCTGAACTCTAGAAGGCCGCCGTCACGTCGCCCCCCAGGGGTCAAACTTGGCCAGGGGGCTGCAGGGGCCGGGAAAATGGTCGTGGCCAAGTTTGGGGCGGATCGGGCCGAAAATGCGGCCTCCAGAGCGTCCAGAAGTTCTGAACTCCGGAAGGCCGCCGTCACGTCGCCCCCCGGGGGTCGCGGGGTTCAAACTTGCCCAGGGGGCTGCAGGGGCCGGGACAATGGTCGTGGCCAAGTTTGGGGCGGCTCGGGCCGAAAACGCGGCCTCCAGAGCGTCCAGAAGTTCTGAACTCTGGAAGGCAGCCGTTACATCGCCCCCCCGAGGGTCATGGGGGTCAAACTCGGCCAGCCGGCGGCGGGGTCCGGGACAAGGGTCGTGGCCAAGTTTGGGGGGGCTTAGGCCGAAAATGCGGCCTCCAGAGCGTCCAGAAGTTCTGAACTGTAGAAGGCCGCCGTGACGTCGCCTCCCTGGGGGTCACGGGGGTCAAACTCGGCCAGCGGCTGGCCGGGGCCGGGACGTGGGTCGTGGCCAAGTTTGGGGCGGCTCGGGCCGAAAATGCGGCCTCCAGAGCGTCCAGAAATTCTGAACTCTGAAGGCCGCCGTGACGTCGCCTCCCTGGGGGTCAAAGTGGTCAAACTCGCCCAGAAGGAGGCGGGGACAGGGACAAGGGTCGTGGCAAAGTTTTGTAAAGCTTAGACCGAAAATGCGGCCTCCAGGGCGTCCAGAAATTCTAAACTCTGGAAGGCCGCCGTGACGTCGCCCCTGGGGGTCATGGGGGTCAAACTCGGCCAGCCGGCGTCGGGGTCCGGGACAAGGGTCGTGGCCAAGTTTGGGGCGGCTCGGGCCGAAAATGCGGCCTCCAGAGCGTCCAGAAGTTCTGAACTGTAGAAGGCCGCCGTGACGTCGCCTAGCTGAGGGTCACGGGGGTCAAACTCAGCCAGCGGGCGGCGGGGACCGGGACGTAGGTCGTGGCCAAGTTTAGGGCGGATCGGGCCGACAATGCGGCCTCCAGAGCGTCCAGAAGTTCTGAACTCTGGAAGGCCTCCGTCACGTCGCCCCCCGGGGGTCGCTGGGGTCAAACTTGGCCAGGGGGCTGCAGGGGCCGGGACGTAGGTCGTGGCCAAGTTTGGGGCGGCTCGGGCCGAAAATGCGGCCTCCAGAGCGTCCAGAAGTTCTGAACTCTGGAAGGCCGCCGTGACGTCGCCCCACCGGGGGTCACGGGGTCAAACTCGGCCAGCCGGTGTCGGGGTCCGGGACAAGGGTCGTGGTCAGGTTTGGGGCGGCTCGGGCCGAAAATGCGGCCTCCAGAGCGTCCAGAATTTCTGAACTGTAGAAGGCCGCCGTCACGTCGCCTCCCTGGGGGTCACGGGGGTCAAACTCGGCCAGCGGCTGGCCGGGGCCGGGACGTGTGTCGTGGCCAAGTTTGGGGCGGCTCGGGCCGAAAATGCGGCCTCCAGAGCGTCAAGAAGTTCTGAACTCTGAAGGCCGCCGTGACGTCGCCCCACCGGGGGTCACGGGGGTCAAACCAGGCCCGCCGGCGGCGGGGGCCGGGACGTGCGTCGTAGCTAAGTTTGGGGCGGGTCGGGCCGAAAATGCGGCCTCCAGAGCGTCCAGAAGTTCTGAACTCTGGAAGGCCGCCGTCACGTCGCCCCCCGGGGGTCAAACTCGGCCAGCCGGCGACAGGGGCTGGGACAAGCGTCGTGGCCAAGTTTGGGGGGCTCCGGCCGTAAATGCGGCCTCCAGAGCGTCCAGAACTTCTGAACTCTGAAAGGCCGGCGTCACGTCGCCCACCGGGGGTCGCGGGGGTCAAACTTGGCCAGGGGGCTGCAGGGGCCGGGAAAATGGTCGTGGCCAAGTTTGGGGCGGATCGGGCCGAAAATGCGGCCTCCAGAGCGTCCAGAAGTTCTGAACTCTGGAAGGCCGCCGTCACGTCGCCCCCCGGGGGTCGCGGGGGTAAAACTTGACAAGGGGGCTGCAGGGGCCGGGAAAATGGTCATGGCCAAGTTTGGGAAGGATCGGGCCGAAAATGCGGCCTCCAGAGCGTCCAGAAGTTCTGAACTCTGGAAGGCCGCCGTGACGTCGCCCCACCGGGGGTCACGGGGTCAAACTCGGCCAGCCGGTGTTGGGGTCCGGGACAAGGGTCGTGGTCAGGTTTGGGGCGGCTCGGGCCGAAAATGCGGCCTCCAGAGCGTCCAGAAGTTCTGAACTCTGAAGGCCGCCGTGACGTCGCCTCCCTGGGGGTCAAAGTGGTCAAACTCGCCCAGAAGGAGGCGGGGACAGGGACAAGGGTCGTGGCAAAGTTAAGGAAATCTTAGGCCGAAAATGCGGCCTCCAGGGCGTCCAGAAATTCTAAACTCTGGAAGGCCGCCGTGAGGTCGCCCCCCGGGGGTCATGGGGTGAAACTCGGCCAGCCGGCGGCAGGGTCCGGGACAAGGGTCGTGGCCAAGTTTGGGGCGGCTCGGGCCGAAAATGCGGCCTCCAGAACGTCCAGAATTTCTGAACTGTAGAAGGCCGCCGTGACGTCGCCCCCGGGGCTCACGGGGGTCAAACTCGGCCAGCGGGCGGCGGGGGCCGGGACGTAGGTCGTGGCAAAGTTTGGGAAAGCTTAGGCCGAAAATGTGGCCTCCAGAGCGTCCAGAAGTTCTGAACTCTGGAAGGCAGCCGTTACATCGCCCCCCCGAGGGTCATGGGGGTCAAACTCGGCCAGCCGGCGGCGGGGTCCGGGACAAGGGTCGTGGCCAAGTTTGGGGGGGCTTAGGCCGAAAATGCGGCCTCCAGAGCGTCCAGAAGTTCTGAACTGTAGAAGGCCTCCGTGACGTCGCCTCCCTGGGGGTCACGGGGGCCAAACTCGGCCAGCGGCTGGCCGGGGCCGGGACGTGGGTCGTGGCCAAGTTCTGAACTGTAGAAGGCCGCCGTCACGTCGCCTCCCTGGGGGTCACGGGGGTCAAACTCGGCCAGCGGTCGGCGGGGGCCGGGACGTGGGTCGTGGCCAAGTTTGGGGCGGCTCGGGCCGAAAATGCGGCCTCCAGAGCGTCCAGAAGTTCTGAACTGTAGAAGGCCGCCGTGACGTCGCCTAGCTGGGGGTCACGGGGGTCAAACTCAGCCAGCGGGCGGCGGGGACCGGGACGTAGGTCGTGGCCAAGTTTAGGGCGGATCGGGCCGACAATGCGGCCTCCAGAGCGTCCAGAAGTTCTGAACTCTGGAAGGCCGCCGTCACGTCGCCCCCCGGGGGTCGCTGGGGTCAAACTTGGCCAGGGGGCTGCAGGGGCCGGGACGTAGGTCGTGGCCAAGTTTGGGGCGGCTCGGGCCGAAAATGCGGCCTCCAGAGCGTCCAGAAGTTCTGAACTCTGGAAGGCCGCCGTGACGTCGCCCCACCGGGGGTCACGGGGTCAAACTCGGCCAGCCGGTGTCGGGGTCCGGGACAAGGGTCGTGGTCAGGTTTGGGGCGGCTCGGGCCGAAAATGCGGCCTCCAGAGCGTCCAGAAGTTCTGAACTGTAGAAGGCCGCCGTGACGTCGCCTCCCTGGGGGTCAAAGGGGTCAAACTCGCCCAGTAAGAGGCGGGGACAGGGACAAGGGTCGTGGCAAAGTTTGGGAAAGCTTAGGCCGAAAATGCGGCCTCCAGGGCGTCCAGAAATTCTAAACTCTGGAAGGCCGCCGTGAAGTCGCCCCCCGGGGGTCATGGGGGTCAAACTCGGTCAGCCGGCGTCGGGGTCCGGGACAAGGGTCGTGGCAAAGTTTGGGGCGGCTCGGGCCGAAAATGCGGCCTCCAGAGCGTCCAGAAGTTCTGAACTGTAGAAGGCCGCCGTGACGTCGCCTCCCTGGGGGTCACGGGGGTCAAACTCGGCCAGCGGGCGGCGGGGGCCGGGACAAGGGTCGTAGCAAAGTTAAGGAAATCTTATGCCGAAAATGCGGCCTCCAGGGCGTCCAGAAATTCTAAACTCTGGAAGGCCGCCGTGACGTCGCCCCCCGGGGGTCATGGGGTGAAACTCGGCCAGCCGGCGGCAGGGTCCGGGACAAGGGTCGTGGCCAAGTTTGGGGCGGCTCGGGCCGAAAATGGGGCATCCAGAACGTCCAGAAGTTCTGAACTGTAGAAGGCCGCCGTGACGTCGCCCCCGGGGGTCACGGGGGTCAAACTCGGCCAGCGGGCGGCGGGGGCCGGGACGTAGGTCGTGGCAAAGTTTGGGAAAGCTTAGGCCGAAAATGCGGCCTCCAGAGCGTCGAGAAGTTCTGAACTGTAGAAGGCCGCCGTGACGTCGCCTCCCTGGGGGTCACGGGGGTCAAACTCGGCCAGCGGCTGGCCGGGGCCGGGACGTGGGTCGTGGCCAAGTTTGGGGCGGCTCGGGCCGAAAATGCGGCCTCCAGAGCCTTCAGAAGTTCTGAACTCTGAAGGCCGCCGTGACGTCGCCCCACCGGGGGTCACGGGGGTCAAACCAGGCCCGCCGGCGGCGGGGACCGGGACGTGCGTCGTAGCTAAGTTTGGGGCGGCTCGGGCCGAAAATGCGGCCTCCAGAGCGTCCAGAAGTTCTGAACTCTGGAAGGCCGCCGTCACGTCGCCCCCCGGGGGTCAAACTCGGCCAGCCGGCGACAGGGGCTGGGACAAGCGTCGTGGCCAAGTTTGGGGGGCTCCGTCCGTAAATGCGGCCTCCAGAGCGTCCAGAACTTCTGACCTCTGAAAGGCCGGCGTCACGTCGCCCACCGGGGGTCGCGGGGGTTAAACTTGGCCAGGGGGCTGCAGGGGCCGGGAAAATGGTCGTGGCCAAGTTTGGGGCGGATCGGGCCGAAAATGCGGCCTCCAGAGCGTCCAGAACTTCTGAACTCTGGAAGGCCGCCGTCACGTCGGCCCCCGGGGATCACGGGGGTCAAACTCGGCCAGCCGGCGGCATGGGCTGGGACAAGGGTCGTGGCCAAGTTTGGGGGGGCTCCGGCCGTAAATGCGGCCTCAAGAGCGTCCAGAAGTTCTGAACTCTGGAAGGCCGCCGTCACGTCGCCCCCCGGGGATCACGGGGGTCAAACTCGGCCAGCCGGCGGCAGGGTCCGGGACAAGGGTCGTGGCCAAGTTTGGGGCGGCTCGGGCCGAAAATGCGGCCTCCAGAACGTCCAGAAGTTCTGAACTGTAGAAGGCCGCCGTGACGTCGCCCCCGGGGGTCACGGGGGTCAAACTCGGCCAGCCGGCGGCGGGGGCCGGGACGTAGGTCGTGGCAAAGTTTGGGAAAGCTTAGGCCGAAAATGCGGCCTCCAGAGCGTCCAGAAGTTCTGAACTCTGGAAGGCCGCCGTCACGTCGTCCCCCGGGGGTCAAACTCGGCCAGCCGGCGACAGGGGCTGGGACAAGCGTCGTGGCCAAGTTTGGGGGGCTCCGGCCGTAAATGCGGCCTCCAGAGCGTCCAGAACTTCTGAACTCTGAAAGGCCGGCGTCACGTCGCCCACCGGGGGTCGCGGGGGTCAAACTTGGCCAGGGGGCTGCAGGGGCCGGGAAAATGGTCGTGGCCAAGTTTGGGGCGGATCGGGCCGAAAATGCGGCCTCCAGAGCGTCCAGAACTTCTGAACTCTGGAAGGCCGCCGTCACGTCGCCCCCCCGGGGATCACGGGGGTCAAACTCGGCCAGCCGGCGGCAGGGGCTGGGACAAGGGTCGTGGCCAAGTTTGGGGGGCCTCCGGCCGTATATGCGGCCTCAAGAGCGTCCAGAAGTTCTGAACTCTAGAAGGCCGCCGTCACGTCGCCCCCCGGGGGTCAAACTTGGCCAGGGGGCTGCAGGGGCCGGGAAAATGGTCGTGGCCAAGTTTGGGGCGGATCGGGCCGAAAATGCGGCCTCCATAGCGTCCAGAAGTTCTGAACTCCGGAAGGCCGCCGTCACGTCGCCCCCCGGGGGTCGCGGGGTTCAAACTTGGCCAGGGGGCTGCAGGGGCCGGGACAATGGTCGTGGCCAAGTTTGGGGCGGCTCGGGCCGAAAACGCGGCCTCCAGAGCGTCCAGAAGTTCTGAACTCTGGAAGGCAGCCGTTACATCGCCCCCCCGAGGGTCCTGGGGGTCAAACTCGGCCAGCCGGCGGCGGGGTCCGGGACAAGGGTCGTGGCCAAGTTTGGGGGGGCTTAGGCCGAAAATGCGGCCTCCAGAGCGTCCAGAAGTTCTGAACTGTAGAAGGCCGCCGTGACGTCGCCTCCCTGGGGGTCACGGGGGTCAAACTCGGCCAGCGGCTGGCCGGGGCCGGGACGTGGGTCGTGGCCAAGTTTGGGGCGGCTCGGGCCGAAAATGCGGCCTCCAGAGCGTCCAGAAGTTCTGAACTGTAGAAGGCCGCCGTCACGTCGCCTCCCTGGGAGTCAAAGTGGTCAAACTCGCCCAGAAGGAGGCGGGGACAGGGACAAGGGTCGTGGCAAAGTTTGGGAAAGCTTAGGCCGAAAATGCGGCCTCCAGGGCATCCAGAAATTCTAAACTCTGGAAGGCCGCCGTGACGTCGCCCCTGGGGGTCATGGGGGTCAAACTCGGCCAGCCGGCGTCGGGGTCCGGGACAAGGGTCGTGGCCAAGTTTGGGGCGGCTCGGGCCGAAAATGCGGCCTCCAGAGCGTCCAGAAGTTCTGAACTGTAGAAGGCCGCCGTGACGTCGCCTCCCTGGGGGTCACGGGGGTCAAACTCGGCCAGCCGGCTGGCCGGGGCTGGGACGTGGGTCGTGGCCAAGTTTGGGGCGGCTCGGGCCGAAAATGCGGCCTCCAGAACGTCCAGAAGTTCTGAACTGTAGAAGGCCGCCGTGACGTCGCCCCCGGGGGTCACGGGGGTCAAACTCGGCCAGCGGGCGGCGGGGGCCGGGACGTAGGTCGTGGCCAAGTTTGGGGCGGCTCGGGCCGAAAATGTGGCCTCCAGAACGTCAAGAAGTTCTGAACTGTAGAAGGCCGCCGTGACGTCGCCCCCGGGGGTCACGGGGGTCAAACTCGGCCAGCGGGCGGCGGGGGCCGGGACGTAGGTCGTGGCAAAGTTTGGGAAAGCTTAGGCCGAAAATGCGGCCTCCAGAGCGTTGAGAAGTTCTGAACTGTAGAAGGCCGCCGTGATGTCGCCTCCCTGGGGGTCACGGGGATCAAACTCGGCCAGCGGCTGGCCGGGGCCGGGATGTGGGTCGTGGCCAAGTTTGGGGCGGCTCGGGCCGAAAATGCGGCCTCCAGAGCGTCCAGAAGTTCTGAACTCTGAAGGCCGCCGTGACGTCGCCCCACCGGGGGTCACGGGGGTCAAACCAGGCCCGCCGGCGGCGGGGACCGGGACGTGCGTCGTAGCTAAGTTTGGGGCGGCTCGGGCCGAAAATGCGGCCTCCAGAGCGTCCAGAAGTTCTGAACTGTTGAAGGCCATCGTGACGTCGCCTAGCTGGGGGTCACGGGGGTCAAACTCAGCCAGCGGGCGGCGGGGACCGGGACGTAGGTCGTGGCCAAGTTTAGGGCGGATCGGGCCGACAATGCGGCCTCCAGAGCGTCCAGAAGTTCTGAACTCTGGAAGGCCGCCGTCATGTCGCCCCCCGGGGATCGCTGGGGTGAAACTTGGCCAGGGGGCTGCAGGGGCCGGGACGTAGGTCGTGGCCAAGTTTGGGGCGGCTCGGGCCGAAAATGCGGCCTCCAGAGCGTCCAGAAGTTGTAAACTCTGGAAGGCCGCCGTGACGTCGCCCCACCGGGGGTCACGGGGTCAAACTCGGCCAGCCGGTGTCGGGGTCCGGGACAAGGGTCGTGGTCAGGTTTGGGGCGGCTCGGGCCGAAAATGCGGCCTCCAGAGCGTCCAGAAGTTCTGAACTGTAGAAGGCCGCCGTGACGTCGCCTCCCTGGGGGTCAAAGGGGTCAAACTCGCCCAGTAAGAGGCGGGGACAGGGACAAGGGTCGTGGCAAAGTTTGGGAAAGCTTAGGCCGAAAATGCGGCCTCAAGGGCGTCCAGAAATTCTAAACTCTGGAAGGCCGCCGTGAAGTCGCCCCCCGGGGGTCATGGGGGTCAAACTCGGTCAGCCGGCGTCGGGGTCCGGGACAAGGGTCGTGACAAAGTTTGGGGCGGCTCGGGCCGAAAATGCGGCCTCCAGAGCGTCCAGAAGTTCTGAACTGTAGAAGGCCGCCGTGACGTCGCCTCCCTGGGGGTCACGGGGGTCAAACTCGGCCAGCGGGCGGCGGGGGCCGGGACAAGGGTCGTAGCAAAGTTAAGGAAAGCTTAGGCCGAAAATGCGGCCTCCAGGGCGTCCAGAAATTCTAAACTCTGGAAGGCCGCCGTGACGTCGCCCCCCGGGGGTCATGGGGTGAAACTCGGCCAGCCGGCGGCAGGCTCCGGGACAAGGGTCGTGGCCAAGTTTGGGGCGGCTCGGGCCGAAAATGCGGCCTCCAGAACGTCCAGAAGTTCTGAACTGTAGAAGGCCGCCGTGACGTCGCCCCCGGGGGTCACGGGGGTCAAACTCGGCCAGCGGGCGGCGGGGGCCGGGACGTAGGTCGTGGCAAAGTTTGGGAAAGCTTAGGCCGAAAATGCGGCCTCCAGAGCGTCGAGAAGTTCTGAACTGTAGAAGGCCGCCGTGACGTCGCTTCCTTGGGGGTCACGGGGGTCAAACTCAACCAGCGGCTGGCCGGGGCCGGGACGTGGGTCGTGGCCAAGTTTGGGGCGGCTCGGGCCGAAAATGCGGCCTGCAGAGCGTCCAGAAGTTCTGAACTGTAGAAGGCCGCCGTGACGTCGCCTCCCTGGGGGTCACGGGGCTCAAACTCGGCCAGCGGTCGGCGGGGGCCGGGACGTGGGTCGTGGCCAAGTTTGGGGCGGCTCGGGCCGAAAATGCGGCCTCCAGAGCGTCCAGAAGTTCTGAACTCTGGAAGGCCGCCGTCACGTCGCCCCCCGGGGATCAAACTCGGCCAGCCGGCGACAGGGGCTGGGACAAGCGTCGTGGCCAAGTTTGGGGGGCTCCGGCCGTAAATGCGGCCTCCAGAGCGTCCAGAACTTCTGAACTCTGAAAGGCCGGCGTCACGTCGCCCACCGGGGGTCGCGGGGGTCAAACTTTGCCAGGGGGCTGCAGGGGCCGGGAAAATGGTCGTGGCCAAGTTTGGGAAGGATCGGGCCGAAAATGCGGCCTCCAGAGCGTCCAGAAGTTCTGACCACCGGAAGGCCTCCGTCACGTCGCCCCCCGGGGGTCGCGGGGTTCAAACTTGGCCAGGGGGCTGCAGGGGCCGGGACAATGGTCGTGGCCAAGTTTGGGGCGGCTCGGGCCGAAAACGCGGCCTCCAGAGCGTCCAGAAGTTCTGAACTCTGGAAGGCAGCCGTTACATCGCCCCCCCCGAGGGTCATGGGGGTCAAACTCGGCCAGCCGGCGGCGGGGTCCGGGACAAGGGTCGTGGCCAAGTTTGGGGGGGCTTAGGCCGAAAATGCGGCCTCCAGAACGTCCAGAAGTTCTGAACTGTAAAGGCCGCCGTCACGTCGCCTCCCTGGGGGTCATGGGGGTCAAACTCGGCCAGCGGCTGGCCGGGGTCCGGGACAAGGGTCGTGGTTAAGTTTGGGGGGGCTTAGGCCGAAAATGCGGCCTCCAGAGCGTCCAGAAGTTCTGAACTCTGAAGGCCGCCGTGACGTCGCCTCACTGGGGGTCAAAGTGGTCAAACTCGCCCAGAAGGAGGCGGGGACAGGGACAAGGGTCGTGGCAAAGTTTGGGAAAGCTTAGGCCGAAAATGCGGCCTCCAGGGCGTCCAGAAATTCTAAACTCTGGAAGGCCGCCGTGACGTCGCCCCTGGGGGTCATGGGGGTCAAACTCGGCCAGCCGGCGTCTGGGTCCGGGACAAGGGTCGTGGCCAAGTTTGGGGCGGCTCTGGCCGAAAATGCGGCCTCCAGAGCGTCCAGAAGTTCTGAACTGTAGAAGGCCGCCGTGACGTCGCCTAGCTGGGGGTCACGGGGGTCAGACTCAGCCAGCGGGCGGCGGGGACCGGGACGTAGGTCGTGGCCAAGTTTAGGGCGGATCGGGCCGACAATGCGGCCTCCAGAGCGTCCAGAAGTTCTGAACTCTGGAAGGCCGCCGTCACGTCGCCCCCCGGGGGTCGCTGGGATCAAACTTGGCCAGGGGGCTGCAGGGGCCGGGACGTAGGTCGTGGCCAAGTTTGGGGCGGCTCGGGCCGAAAATGCGGCCTCCAGAGCGTCCAGAAGTTCTGAACTCTGGAAGGCCGCCGTGACGTCGCCCCACCGGGGGTCACGGGGTCAAACTCGGCCAGCCGGTGTCGGGGTCCGGGACAAGGGTCGTGGTCAGGTTTGGGGCGGCTCGGGCCGAAAATGTGGCCTCCAGAGCGTCCAGAAGTTCTGAACTGTAGAAGGCCGCCGTGACGTTCCCTCCCTGGGGGTCAAAGGGGTCAAACTCGCCCAGTAAGAGGCGGGGACAGGGACAAGGGTCGTGGCAAAGTTTGGGAAAGCTTAGGCCGAAAATGCGGCCTCCAGGGCGTCCAGAAATTCTAAACACTGGAAGGTCGTCGTGAAGTCGCCCCCCGGGGGTCATGGGGGTCAAACTCGGTCAGCCGGCGTCGGGGTCCGGGACAAGGGTCGTGGCAAAGTTTGGGGCGGCTCGGGCCGAAAATGCGGCCTCCAGAGCGTCCAGAAGTTCTGAACTGTAGAAGGCCGCCGTGACGTCGCCTCCCTGGAAGTCACGGGGGTCAAACTCGGCCAGCGGGCGGCGGGGGCCGGGACAAGGGTCGTAGCAATGTTAAGGAAAGCTTAGGCCGAAAATGCGGCCTCCAGGGCGTCCAGAAATTCTAAACTCTGGAAGGCAGCCGTTACATCGCCCCCCCGAGGGTCATGGGGGTCAAACTCGGCCAGCCGGCGGCGGGGTCCGGGACAAGGGTCGTCCCAAGTTTGGGGGGGCTTAGGCCGAAAATGCGGCCTCCAGAGCGTCCAGAAGTTCTGAACTGTAGAAGGCCGCCGTGACGTCGCCTCCCTGGGGGTCACGGGGGTCAAACTCGGCCAGCGGCTGGCCGGGGCCGGGACGTGGGTCGTGGCCAAGTTTGGGGCGGCTCGGGCCGAAAATGCGGCCTCCAGAGCGTCCAGAAATTCTGAACTCTGAAGGCCGCCGTGACGTCGCCTCCCTGGGGGTCAAAGTGGTCAAACTCGCCCAGAAGGAGGCGGGGACAGGGACAAGGGTCGTGGCAAAGTTTTGTAAAGCTTAGACCGAAAATGCGACCTCCAGGGCGTCCAGAAATTCTAAACTCTGGAAGGCCGCCGTGACGTCGCCCCTGGGGGTCATGGGGGTCAAACTCGGCCAGCCGGCGTCGGGGTCCGGGACAAGGGTCGTGGCCAAGTTTGGGGCGGCTCGGGCCGAAAATGCGGCCTCCAGAGCGTCCAGAAGTTCTGAACTGTAGAAGGCCGCCGTCACGTCGCCTCCCTGGTGGTCACGGGGGTCAAACTCGGCCAGCGGTCGGCTGGGGCCGGGACGTGGGTCGTGGCCAAGTTTGGGGCGGCTCGGGCCGAAAATGCGGCCTCCAGAGCGTCCAGAAGTTCTGAACTGTAGAAGGCCGCCGTGACGTCGCCTAGCTGGGGGTCACGGGGGTCAAACTCAGCCAGCGGGCGGCGGGGACCGGGACGTAGGTCGTGGCCAAGTTTAGGGCGGATCGGGCCGACAATGCGGCCTCCAGAGCGTCCAGAAGTTCTGAACTCTGGAAGGCCTCCGTCACGTCGCCCCCCGGGGGTCGCTGGGGTCAAACTTGGCCAGGGGGCTGCAGGGGCCGGGACGTAGGTCGTGGCCAAGTTTGGGGCGGCTCGGGCCGAAAATGCGGCCTCCAGAGCGTCCAGAAGTTCTGAACTCTGGAAGGCCGCCGTGACGTCGCCCCACCGGGGGTCACGGGGTCAAACTCGGCCAGCCGGTGTTGGGGTCCGGGACAAGGGTCGTGGTCAGGTTTGGGGCGGCTCGGGCCGAAAATGCGGCCTCCAGAGCGTCCAGAATTTCTGAACTGTAGAAGGCCGCCGTGACGTCGCCTCCCTGGGGGTCATAGGGGTCAAACTCGCCCAGTAAGAGGCGGGGACAGGGACAAGGGTCGTGCCAAAGTTTGGGAAAGCTTAGGCCGAAAATGCGGCCTCCAGAGCGTCCAGAAGTTCTGAACTGTAGAAGGCCGCCGTCACGTCGCCTCCCTGGGGGTCACGGGGGTCAAACTCGGCCAGCGGCTGGCCGGGGCCGGGACGTGTGTCGTGGCCAAGTTTGGGGCGGGTCGGGTCGCAAATGCGGCCTCCAGAGCGTCCAGAAGTTCTGAACTCTGGAAGGCCGCCGTCACGTCGCCCCCCGGGGGTCAAACTCGGCCAGCCGGCGACAGGGGCTGGGACAAGCGTCGTGGCCAAGTTTGGGGGGCTCCGGCCGTAAATGCGGCCTCCAGAGCGTCCAGAACTTCTGAACTCTGAAAGGCCGGCGTCACGTCGCCCACCGGGGGTCGCGGGGGTCAAACTTTGCCAGGGGGCTGCAGGGGCCGGGAAAATGGTCGTGGCCAAGTTTGGGGCGGATCGGGCCGAAAATGCGGCCTCCAGAGCGTCCAGAAGTTCTGAACTCTGGAAGGCCGCCGTCACGTCGCCCCCCGGGGGTCGCGGGGGTCAAACTTGACAAGGGGGCTGCAGGGGCCGGGAAAATGGTCGTGGCCAAGTTTGGGAAGGATCGGGCCGAAAATGCGGCCTCCAGAGCGTCCAGAAGTTCTGAACTCCGGAAGGCCGCCGTCACGTCGCCCCACGAGGGTCGTGGGGTTCAAACTTGGCCAGGGGGCTGCAGGGGCCGGGACGTAGGTCGTGGCCAAGTTTGGGGCGGCTCGGGCCGAAAATGCGGCCTCCAGAGCGTCCAGAAGTTCTGAACTCTGGAAGGCCGCCGTGACGTCGCCCCACCGGGGGTCACGGGGTCAAACTCGCCCAGTAAGAGGCGGGGACAGGGACAAGGGTCGTGGCAAAGTTTGGGAAAGCTTAGGCCGAAAATGCGGCCTCCAGGGCGTCCAGAAATTCTAAAATCTGGAAGGCCGCCGTGAAGTCGCCCCCCGGGGGTCATGGGGGTCAAACTCGGTCAGCCGGCGTCGGGGTCCGGGACAAGGGTCGTGGCAAAGTTTGGGGCGGCTCGGGCCGAAAATGCGGCCTCCAGAGCCTCCAGAAGTTCTGAACTGTAGAAGGCCGCCGTGACGTCGCCTCCCTGGGGGTCACGGGGGTCAAACTCGGCCAGCGGCTGGCCGGGGCCGGGACGTGGGTCGTGGCCAAGTTTGGGGCGGGGACAGGGACAAGGGTCGTGGCAAAGATTGGGAAAGCTTAGGCCGAAAATGCGGCCTCCATGGCATCCAGAAATTCTAAACTCTGGAAGGCCGCCGTGACGTCGCCCCTGGGGGTCATGGGGGTCAAACTCGGCCAGCCGGCGTCTGGGTCCGGGACAAGGGTCGTGGCCAAGTTTGGGGCGGCTCGGGCCGAAAATGCGGCCTCCAGAGCGTCCAGAAGTTCTGAACTGTAGAAGGCCGACGTGACGTCGCCTCCCTGGGGGTCACAGGGGTCAAAGTCGGCCAGCGGCTGGCCGGGGCCGGGACGTGGGTCGTGGCCAAGTTTGGGGCGGCTCGGGCCGAAAATGCGGCCTCCAGAGCGTCCAGAAGTTTTGAACTCTGAAGGCCGCCGTGACGTCGCCTCCCTGGGGGTCAAAGTGGTCAAACTCGCCCAGAAGGAGGCGGGGACAGGGACAAGGGTCGTGGCAAAGTTTGGGAAAGCTTAGGCCGAAAATGCGGCCTCCAGGGCGTCCAGAAATTCTAAACTCTGTAAGGCCGCCGTGACGTCGCCCCTGGGGGTCATGGGTGTCAAACTCAACCAGCCGGCGTCGGGGTCCGGGACAAGGGTCGTGGCCAAGTTTGGGGCGGCTCGGGCCGAAAATGCGGCCTCCAGAGCGTCCAGAAGTTCTGAACTGTAGAAGGCCGCCGTGACGTCGCCTAGCTGGGGGTCACGGGGGTCAAACTCAGCCAGCGGGCGGCGGGGACCGGGACGTAGGTCGTGGCCAAGTTTAGGGCGGATCGGGCCGACAATGCGGCCTCCAGAGCGTCCAGAAGTTCTGAACTCTGGAAGGCCTCCGTCACGTCGACCCCCGGGGGTCGCTGGGGTCAAACTTGGCCAGGGGGCTGCAGGGGCCGGGACGTAGGTCGTGGCCAAGTTTGGGGCGGCTCGGGCCGAAAATGCGGCCTCCAGAGCGTCCAGAAGTTCTGAACTCTGGAAGGCCGCCGTGACGTCGCCTCCCTGGGGGTCAAAGGGGTCAAACTCGCCCAGTAAGAGGCGGGGACAGGGACAAGGGTCGTGGCAAAGTTTGGGAAAGCTTAGGCCGAAAATGCGGCCTCCAGGGCGTCCAGAAATTCTAAACTCTGGAAGGCCGCCGTGAAGTCGCCCCCCGGGGGTCATGGGGGTCAAACTCGGTCAGCCGGCGTCGGGGTCCGGGACAAGGGTCGTGGCAAAGTTTGGGGCGGCTCGGGCCGAAAATGCGGCCTCCAGAGCGTCCAGAAGTTCTGAACTGTAGAAGGCCGCCGTGACGTCGCCTCCCTGGGGGTCACGGGGGTCAAACTCGGCCAGCGGGCGGCGGGGGCCGGGACAAGGGTCGTAGCAAAGTTAAGGAAAGCTTAGGCCGAAAATGCGGCCTCCAGGGCGTCCATAAATTCTAAACTCTGGAAGGCCGCCGTGACGTCGCCCCCCGGGGGTCATGGGGTGAAACTCGGCCAGCCGGCGGCAGGGTCCGGGACAAGGGTCGTGGCCAAGTTTGGGGCGGCTCGGGCCGAAAATGCGGCCTCCAGAACGTCCAGAAGTTCTGAACTGTAGAAGGCCGCCGTGACGTCGCCCCCGGGGGTCACGGGGGTCAAACTCGGCCAGCGGGCGGCGGGGGCCGGGACGTAGGTCGTGGCAAAGTTTGGGAAAGCTTAGGCCGAAAATGCGGCCTCCAGAGCGTCGAGAAGTTCTGAACTGTAGAAGGCCGCCGTGACGTCGCCTCCCTGGGGGTCACGGGGGTCAAACTCGGCCAGCGGCTGGCCGGGGCCGGGACGTGGGTCATGGCCAAGTTTGAGGCGGCTCGGGCCGAAAATGCGGCCTCCAGAGCGTCCAGAAGTTCTGAACTCTGAAGGCCGCCGTGACGTCGCCCCACCGGGGGTCACGGGGGTCAAACCAGGCCCGCCGGCGGCGGGGACCGGGACGTGCGTCGTAGCTAAGTTTGGGGCGGCTCGGGCCGAAAATGCGGCCTCCAGAGCGTCCAGAACTTCTGAACTCTGGAAGGCCGCCGTCACGTCGCCCCCCGGGGATCACGGGGGTCAAACTCGGCCAGCCGGTGGCAGGGGCTGGGAGAAGGGTCGTGGCCAAGTTTGGGGGGCTCCGGCCGAAAATGCGGCCTCCAGAGCGTCCAGACGTTCTGAACTCCGGAAGGCCGCCGTCACGTCGCCCCCCGGCGGTCGCGGGGTTCAAACTTGGCCAGGGGGCTGCAGGGGCCGTGACAATGGTCGTGGCCAAGTTTGGGGCGGCTCGGGCCGAAAACGCGGCCTCCAGAGCGTCCAGAAGTTCTGAACTGTAGAAGGCCGCCGTCACGTCGCCTCCCTGGGGGTCACGGGGGTCAAACTCGGCCAGCGGTCGGCGGGGGCCGGGACGTGGGTCGTGGCCAAGTTTGGGGCGGCTCGGGCCGAAAATGCGGCCTCCAGAGCGTCCAGAAGTTCTGAACTGTAGAAGGCCGCCGTGACGTCGCCTAGCTGGGGGTCACGGGGGTCAAACTCAGCCAGCGGGCGGCTGGGACCGGGACGTAGGTCGTGGCCAAGTTTAGGGCGGATCGGGCCGACAATGCGGCCTCCAGAGCGTCCAGAAGTTCTGAACTCTGGAAGGCCGCCGTCACGTCGCCCCCCGGGGGTCGCTGGGGTCAAACTTGGCCAGGGGTCTGCAGGGGCCGGGACGTAGGTCGTGGCCAAGTTTGGGGCGGCTCGGGCCGAAAATGCGGCCTCCAGAGCGTCCAGAAGTTCTGAACTCTGGAAGGCCGCCGTGACGTCGCCCCACCGGGGGTCACGGGGTCAAACTCGCCCAGTAAGAGGCGGGGACAGGGACAAGGGTGGTGGCAAAGTTTGGGAAAGCTTAGGCCGAAAATGCGGCCTCCAGGGCGTCCAGAAATTCTAAAATCTGGAAGGCCGCCGTGAAGTCGCCCCCCCGGGGGTCATGGGGGTCAAACTCGGTCAGCCGGCGTCGGGGTCCGGGACAAGGGTCGTGGCAAAGTTTGGGGCGGCTCGGGCCGAAAATGCGGCCTCCAGGGCGTCCAGAAGTTCTGAACTGTAGAAGGCCGCCGTGACGTCGCCTCCCTGGGGGTCACGGGGGTCAAACTCGGCCAGCGGGCGGCGGGGGCCGGGACAAGGGTCGTAGCGAAGTTTAGAAAAGCTTAGGCCGAAAATGCGGCCTCCAGGGCGTCCAGAAATTCTAAACTCTGGAAGGCCGCCGTGAAGTCGCCCCCCGGGGGTCATGGGGGTCAAACTCGGTCAGCCGGCGTCGGGGTCCGGGACAAGGGTCGTGGCAAAGTTTGGGGCGGCTCGGGCCGAAAATGCGGCCTCCAGAGCGTCCAGAAGTTCTGAAATCTGAAGGCCGCCGTGACGTCGCCCCACCGGGGGTCACGGGGGTCAAACCAGGCCCGCCGGCGGCGGGGACCGGGACGTGCGTCGTAGCTAAGTTTGGGGCGGCTCGGGCCGAAAATGCGGCCTCCAGAGCGTCCAGAAGTTCTGAACTCTGGAAGGCCGCCGTCACGTCGCTCCCCGGGGGTCAAACTCGGCCAGCCGGCGACAGGGGCTGGGACAAGCGTCGTGGCCAAGTTTGGGGGGCTCCGGCCGTAAATGCGGCCTCCAGAGCGTCCAGAATTTCTGAACTCTGAAAGGCCGGCGTCACGTCGCCCACCGGGGGTCGCGGGGTCAAACTTGGCCAGGGGGCTGCAGGGGCCGGGAAAATGGTCGTGGCCAAGTTTGGGGCGGATCGGGCCGAAAATGCGGCCTCCAGAGCGTCCAGAACTTCTGAACTCTGGAAGGCCACCGTCACGTCGCTCCCGGGGGTCAAACTCGGCCAGCCGGCGACAGGGGCTGGGACAAGCGTCGTGGCCAAGTTTGGGGGGCTCCGGCCGTAAATGCGGCCTCCAGAGCGTCCAGAACTTCTGAACTCTGAAAGGCCGGCGTCACGTCGCCCACCGGGGTCGCGGGGGTCAAACTTGGCCAGGGGGCTGCAGGGGCCGGGAAAATGGTCGTGGCCAAGTTTGGGGCGGCTCGGGCCGAAAATGCGGCCTCCAGAGCGTCCAGAACTTCTTAACTCTGGAAGGCCGCCGTGACGTCGCCCCCCGGGGGTCAAACTCGGCCAGCCGGCGACAGATGCTGGGACAAGCGTCGTGGCCAAGTTTGGGGGGCTCCGGCCGTAAATGCGGCCTCCAGAGTGTCCAGAACTTCTGAACTCTGAAAGGCCGGCGTCACGTCGCCCACCGGGGGTCGCGGGGGTCAAACTTGGACAGGGGGCTGCAGGGGCCGGGAAAATGGTCGTGGCCAAGTTTGGGGCGGATCGGGCCGAAAATGCGGCCTCCAGAGCGTCCAGAACTTCTGAACAATGGAAGGCCGCCGTCACGTCGCCCCCCGGGGATCACGGGGTTCAAACTTGGCCAGGGGGCTGCAGGGGCCGGGACAATGGTCGTGGCCAAGTTTGGGGCGTTTCGGGCCGAAAACGCGGCCTCCAGAGCGTCCAGAAGTTCTGAACTCTGGAAGGCAGCCGTTACATCGCCCCCCCGAGGGTCATGGGGGTCAAACTCGGCCAGCCGGCGGCGGGGTCCGGGACAAGGGTCGTGGCCAAGTTTGGGGGGGCTTAGGCCGAAAATGCGGCCTCCAGAGCGTCCAGAAGTTCTGAACTGTAGAAGGCCGCCGTCACGTCGCCTCCCTGGGGGTCACGGGGGTCAAACTCGGCCAGCGGCTGGCCGGGGCCGGGACGTGGGTCGTGGCCAAGTTTGGGGCGGCTCGGGCCGAAAATGCGGCCTCCAGAGCGTCCAGAAATTCTGAACTCTGAAGGCCGCCGTGACGTCGCCTCCCTGGGGGTCAAAGTGGTCAAACTCGCCCAGAAGGAGGCGGGGACAGGGACAAGGGTCGTGGCAAAGTTAAGGAAATCTTAGGCCGAAAATGCGGCCTCCAGGGCGTCCAGAAATTCTAAACTCTGGAAGGCCGCCGTGACGTCGCCCCCCGGGGGTCATGGGGTGAAACTCGGCCAGCCGGCGGCAGGGTCCGGGACAAGGGTCGTGGCCAAGTTTGGGGCGGCTCGGGCCAAAAATGCGGCCTCCAGAACGTCCAGAATTTCTGAACTGTAGAAGGCCGCCGTGACGTCGCCCCCGGGGCTCACGGGGGTCAAACTCGGCCAGCGGGCGGCGGGGGCCGGGACAATGGTCGTGGCAAAGTTTGGGAAAGCTTAGGCCGAAAATGCGGCCTCCAGAGCGTCCAGAAGTTCTGAACTCCGGAAGGCCGCCGTCACGTCGCCCCCCGGGGGTCGCGGGCTTCAAACTTAGCCAGGGGGCTGCAGGGGCCGGGACAATGGTCGTGGCCAAGTTTGGGGCGGCTCGGGCCGAAAACGCGGCCTCCAGAGCGTCCAGAAGTTCTGAACTCTGGAAGGCAGCCGTTACATCGCCCCCCCGAGGGTCATGGGGGTCAAACTCGGCCAGCCGGCGGCGGGGTCCGGGACAAGGGTCGTGGCCAAGTTTGGGGGGGCTTAGGCCGAAAATGCGGCCTCCAGAGCGTCCAGAAGTTCTGAACTGTAGAAGGCCGCCGTCACGTCGCCTCCCTGGGGGTCACGGGGGTCAAACTCGGCCAGCGGCTGGCCGGGGTCCGGGACAAGGGTCGTGGCCATGTTTGGGGGGGCTTAGGCCGAAAATGCGGCCTCCAGAGCGTCCAGAAGTTCAGAACTGTAGAAGGCCTCCGTGACGTCGCCTCCCTGGGGGTCACGGGGGTCAAACTCGGCCAGCGGCTGGCCGGGGCCGGGACGTGGGTCGTGGCCAAGTTTGGGGCGGCTCGGGCCGAAAATGCGGCCTCCAGAGCGTCCAGAAATTCTGAACTCTGAAGGCCGCCGTGACGTCGCCTCCCTGGGGGTCAAAGTGGTCAAGCTCGCCCAGAAGGAGGCGGGGACAGGGACAAGGGTCGTGGCCAAGTTTGGGGCGGCTCGGGCCGAAAATGCGGCCTCCAGGGCGTCCAGAAATTCTAAACTCTGGAAGGCCGCCGTGACGTCGCCCCTGGGGGTCATGGGGGTCAAACTCGGCCAGCCGGCGTCGGGGTCCGGGACAAGGGTCGTGGCCAAGTTTGGGGCGGCTCGGGCCGAAAATGCGGCCTCCAGAGCGTCCAGAAGTTCTGAACTATAGCAGGCCGCCGTGACGTCGCCTCCCTGGGGGTCACGGGGGTCAAACTCGGCCAGCGGTCGGCAGGGGCCGGGACGTGGGTCGTGGCCAAGTTTGGGGCGGCTCGGGCCGAAAATGCGGCCTCCAGAGCGTCCAGAAGTTCTGAACTGTAGAAGGCCGCCGTGACGTCGCCTAGCTGGGGGTCACGGGGGTCAAACTCAGCCAGCGGGCGGCGGGGACCGGGACGTAGGTCGTGGCCAAGTTTAGGGCGGATCGGGCCGACAATGCGGCCTCCAGAGCGTCCAGAAGTTCTGAACTCTGGAAGGCCGCCGTCACGTCGCCCCCCGGGGGTCGCTGGGGTCAAACTTGGCCAGGGGGCTGCAGGGGCCGGGACGTAGGTCGTGGCCAAGTTTGGGGCGGCTCGGGCCGAAAATGCGGCCTCCAGAGCGTCCAGAAGTTCTGAACTCTGGAAGGCCGCCGTGACGTCGACCCACCTGGGGTCACGGGGTCAAACTCGGCCAGCCGGTGTCGGGGTCCGGGACAAGGGTCGTGGTCAGGTTTGGGGCGGCTCGGGCCGAAAAAGCGGCCTCCAGAGCGTCCAGAAGTTCTGAACTGTAGAAGACCGCCGTGACGTCGCCTCCCTGGGGGTCAAAGGGGTCAAACTCGCCCAGTAAGAGGCGGGGACAGGGACAAGGGTCGTGGCAAAGTTTGGGAAAGCTTAGGACGAAAATGCGGCCTCCAGGGCGTCCAGAAATTCTAAACTCTGGAAGGCCGCCGTGAAGTCGCCCCACCGGGGGTCACGGGGGTCAAACCAGGCCCGCCGGCGGCGGGGACCGGGACGTGCGTCGTAGCTAAGTTTGGGGCGGCTCGGGCCGAAAATGCGGCCTCCAGAGCGTCCAGAAGTTCTGAACTCTGGAAGGCCGCCGTCACGTCGCTCCCCGGGGGTCAAACTCGGCCAGCCGGCGACAGGGGCTGGGACAAGCGTCGTGGCCAAGTTTGGGGGGCTCCGGCCGTAAATGCGGCCTCCAGAGCGTCCAGAACTTCTGAACTCTGAAAGGCCGGCGTCACGTCGCCCTCCGGGGGTCGCGGGGGTCAAACTTGGCCAGGGGGCTGCAGGGGCCGGGAAAATGGTCGTGGCCAAGTTTGGGGCGGATCGGGCCGAAAATGCGGCCTCCAGAGCGTCCAGAACTTCTGAACTCTGGAAGGCCGCCGTCACGTCGCCCCCCGGGGATCACGGGGGTCAAACTCGGCCAGCCGGCGGCAGGGGCTGGGACAAGGGTTGTGGCCAAGTTTGGGGGGGCTCCGGCCGTAAATGCGGCCTCAAGAGCGTCCAGAAGTTCTGAACTCTGGAAGGCCGCCGTCAAGTCGCCCCCCGGGGGTCAAACTTGGCCAGGGGGCTGCAGGGGCCGGGAAAATGGTCGTGGCCAAGTTTGGGGCGGATCGGGCCGAAAATGCGGCCTCCAGAGCGTCCAGAAGTTCTGAACTCTGGAAGGCAGCCGTTACATCGCCCCCCCCGAGGGTCATGGGGGTCAAACTCGGCCAGTTGGCGGCGGGGTCCGGGACAAGGGTCGTGGCCAAGTTTGGGGCGGCTTAGGCCGAAAATGCGGCCTCCAGAGCGTCCAGAAGTTCTGAACTGTAGAAGGCCGCCGTGACGTCGCCTCCCTGGGAGTCACGAGGGTCAAACTCGGCCAGCGGCTGGCCGGGGCCGGGACGTGGGTCGTGGCCAAGTTTGGGGCGGCTCGGGCCGAAAATGCGGCCTCCAGAGCGTCCAGAAGTTCTGAACTCTGAAGGCCGCCGTGACGTCGCCTCCCTGGGGGTCAAAGTGGTCAAACTCGCCCAGAAGGAGGCGGGGACAGGGACAAGGGTCGTGGCCAAGTTTGGGAAAGCTTAGGCCGAAAATGCGGCCTCCAGGGCGTCCAGAAATTCTAAACTCTGGAAGGCCGCCGTGACGTCGCCCCTGGGGGTCATGGGGGTCAAACTCGGCCAGCCGGCGTCGGGGTCCGGGACAAGGGTCGTGGCCAAGTTTGGGGCGGCTCGGGCCGAAAATGCGGCCTCCAGAGCGTCCAGAAGTTCTGAACTGTAGAAGGCCGCCGTCACGTCGCCTCCCTGGGGGTCACGGGGGTCAAACTCGGCCAGCGGTCGGCGGGGGCCGGGACGTCGGTCGTGGCCAAGTTTGGGGCGGCTCGGGCCGAAAATGCGGCCTCCAGAGCGTCCAGAAGTTCTGAACTGTAGAAGGCCGCCGTGACGTCGCCTAGCTGGGGGTCACGGGGGTCAAACTCAGCCAGCGGGCGGCGGGGACCGGGACGTAGGTCGTGGCCAAGTTTAGGGCGGATCGGGCCGACAATGCGGCCTCCAGAGCGTCCAGAAGTTCTGAACTCTGGAAGGCCGCCGTCACGTCGCCCCCCGGGGGTCGCTGGGGTCAAACTTGGCCAGGGGGCTGCAGGGGCCGGGACGTAGGTCGTGGCCAAGTTTGGGGCGGCTCGGGCCGAAAATGCGGCCTCCAGAGCGTCCAGAAGTTCTGAACTCTGGAAGGCCGCCGTGACGTCGCCCCACCGGGGGTCACGGGGTCAAACTCGGCCAGCCGGTGTCGGGGTCCGGGACAAGGGTCGTGGTCAGGTTTGGGGCGGCTCGCGCCGAAAATGCGGCCTCCAGAGCGTCCAGAAGTTCTGAACTGTAGAAGGCCGCCGTGACGTCGCCTCCCTGGGGGTCAAAGGGGTCAAACTCGCCCAGTAAGAGGCGGGGACAGGGACAAGGGTCGTGGCAAAGTTTGGGAAAGCTTAGGCCGAAAATGCGGCCTCCAGGGCGTCCAGAAATTCTAAACTCTGGAAGGCCGCCGTGAAGTCGCCCCCCGGGGGTCATGGGGGTCAAACTCGGTCAGCCGGCGTCGGGGTCCGGGACAAGGGTCGTGGCAAAGTTTGGGGCGGCTCGGGCCGAAAATGCGGCCTCCAGAGCGTCCAGAAGTTCTGAACTGTAGAAGGCCGCCGTGACGTCGCCTCCCTGGGGGTCACGGGGGTCAAACTCGGCCAGCGGGCGGCGGGGGCCGGGACAAGGGTCGAAGCAAAGTTAAGGAAATCTTATGCCGAAAATGCGGCCTCCAGGGAGTCCAGAAATTCTAAACTCTGGAAGGCCGCCGTGACGTCGCCCCCCGGGGGTCATGGGGTGAAACTCGGCCAGCCGGCGGCAGGGTCCGGGACAAGGGTCGTGGCCAAGTTTGGGGCGGCTCGGGCCGAAAATGCGGCCTCCAGAGCGTCCAGAAGTTCTGAACTCTGGAAGGCCGCCGTGACGTCGCCCCACCGGGGGTCACGGGGTCAAACTCGGCCAGCCGGTGTCGGGGTCCGGGACAAGGGTCGTGGTCAGGTTTGGGGCGGCTCGGGCCGAAAATGCGGCCTCCAGAGCGTCCAGAAGTTCTGAACTGTAGAAGGCCGCCGTGACGTCGCCTCCCTGGGGGTCAAAGGGGTCAAACTCGCCCAGTAAGAGGCGGGGACAGGGACAAGGGTCGTGGCAAAGTTTGGGAAAGCTTAGGCCGAAAATGCGGCCTCCAGAGTGTCGAGAAGTTCTGAACTGTAGAAGGCCGCCGTGACGTCGCCTCCCTGGGGGTCACGGGGGTCAAACTCGGCCAGCGGCTGGCCGGGGCCGGGACGTGGGTCGTGGCCAAGTTTGGGGCGGCTCGGGCCGAAAATGCGGCCTCCAGAGCGTCCAGAAGTTCTGAACTGTAGAAGGCCGCCGTGACGTCGCCCCCGGGGGTCACGGGGGTCAAACTCGGCCAGCGGGCGGCGGGGGCCGGGACGTAGGTCGTGGCAAAGTTTGGGAAAGCTTAGGCCGAAAATGCGGCCTCCAGAGTGTCGAGAAGTTCTGAACTGTAGAAGGCCGCCGTGACGTCGCCTCCCTGGGGGTCACGGGGGTCAAACTCGGCCAGCGGGCGGCGGGGGCCGGGACAAGGGTCGTAGCAAAGTTAAGGAAATCTTATGCCGAAAATGCGGCCTCCAGGGCGTCAAGAAAGTCTAAACTCTGGAAGGCCGCCGTGACGTCGCCCCCCGGGGGTCATGGGGTGAAACTCGGCCAGCAGGCGGCAGGGTCCGGGACAAGGGTCGTGGCCAAGTTTGGGGCGGATCGGGCCAAAAATGCGGCCTCCAGAACGTCCAGAAGTTCTGAACTGTAGAAGGCCGCCGTGACGTCGCCCCCGGGGGTCACGGGGGTCAAACTCGGCCAGCGGGCGGCGGGGGCCGGGACGTAGGTCGTGGCAAAGTTTGGGAAAGCTTAGGCCGAAAATGCGGCCTCCAGAGTGTCGAGAAGTTCTGAACTGTAGAAGGCCGCCGTGACGTCGCCTCCCTGGGGGTCACGGGGGTCAAACTCGGCCAGCGGCTGGCCGGGGCCGGGACGTGGGTCGTGGCCAAGTTTGGGGCGGCTCGGGCCGAAAATGCGGCCTCCAGAGCGTCCAGAAGTTCTGAACTCTGGAAGGCAGCCGTTACATCGCCCCCCCGAGGGTCATGGGGGTCAAACTCGGCCAGCCGGCGGCGGGGTCCGGGACGTAGGTCGTGGCCAAGTTTGGGGGGCTTAGGCCGAAAATGCGGCCTCCAGAGCGTCCAGAAGTTCTGAACTGTAGAACGCCGCCGTGACGTCGCCTCCCTGGGGGTCACGGGGGTCAAACTCGGCCAGCGGCTGGACGGGGCCGGGACGTGGGTCGTGGCCAAGTTTGGGGCGGCTCGGGGCGAAAATGCGGCCTCCAGAGCGTCCAGAAGTTCTGAACTCTGAAGGCCGCCGTGACGTCGCCTCCCTGGGGGTCAAAGTGGCCCAGAAGGAGGCGGGGACAGGGACAAGGGTCGTGGCAAAGTTTGGGAAAGCTTAGGCCGAAAATGCGGCCTCCAGGGCGTCCAGAAATTCTAAACTCTGGAAGGCCGCCGTGACGTCGCCCCTGGGGGTCATGGGGGTCAAACTCGGCCAGCCGGCGTCGGGGTCCGGGACAAGGGTCGTGGCCAAGTTTGGGGCGGCTCGGGCCGAAAATGCGGCCTCTAGACCGTCCAGAAGTTCTGAACTCTGAAGGCCGCCGTCACGTCGCTCCCCGGGGGTTGAACTCGGCCAGCCGGCGACAGGGGCTGGGACAAGCGTCGTGGCCAAGTTTGGGGGGCTCCGGCCGTAAATGCGGCCTCCAGAGCGTCCAGAACTTCTGAACTGTAGAAGGTTGCCGTCACGTCGCCTCTCTGGGGGTCACGGGGGTCAAACTCGGCCAGCGGTCGGCGGGGGCCGGGACGTAGGTCGTGGCCAAGTTTGGGGCGGCTCGGGTCGAAAATGCGGCCTCCAGACCGTCCAGAAGTTCTGAACTCTGAAGGCCGCCGTGACGTCGCCTCCCTGGGGGTCACGGGGGTCAAACTCGGCCAGCGGCTGGCCGGGGCCGGGACGTGGGTCGTGGCCAAGTTTGGGGCGGCTCGGGCCGAAAATGCGGCCTCCAGAGCGTCCAGAAGTTCTGAACTGTAGAAGGCCGCCGTCACGTCGCCTCCCTGGGGGTCACGGGGGTCAAACTCAGCCAGCGGGCGGCGGGGACCGGGACGTAGGTCGTGGCCAAGTTTAGGGCGGATCGGGCCGACAATGCGGCCTCCAGAGCGTCCAGAAGTTCTGAACTCTGGAAGGCCGCCGTCACGTCGCCCCCCGGGGGTCGCTGGAATCAAACTTGGCCAGGGGGCTGCAGGGGCCGGAACGTAGGTCGTGGCCAAGTTTGGGGCGGCTCGGGCCGAAAATGCGGCCTCCAGAGCGTCCAGAAGTTCTGAACTCTGGAAGGCCGCCGTGACGTCGCCTCCCTGGGGGTCAAAGGGGTCAAACTCGCCCAGTAAGAGGCGGGGACAGGGACAAGGGTCGTGGCAAATTTTGGGAAAGCTTAGGCCGAAAATGCGGCCTCCAGGGCGTTCAGAAATTCTAAACTCTGGAAGGCCGCCGTGAAGTAGCCCCCCGGGCGTCATGGGGGTCAAACTCGGTCAGCCGGCGTCGGGGTCCGGGACAAGGGTCGTGGCAAAGTTTGGGGGGGCTTAGGCCGAAAATGCGGCCTCCAGAGCGTCCAGAAGTTCTGAACTGTAGAAGGCCGCCGTGACGTCGCCTCCCTGGGGGTCACGGGGGTCAAACTCGGCCAGCAGGCGGCGGGGGCCGGGACAAGGGTCGTAGCAAAGTTAAGGAAAGCTTAGGCCGAAAATGCGGCCTCCAGGGCGTCCAGAAATTCTAAACTCTGGAAGGCCACCGTGACGTCGCCTCCCGGGGGTCATGGGGTGAAACTCGGCCAGCCGGCGGCAGGGTCCGGGACAAGGGTCGTGGCCAAGTTTGGGGCGGCTCGGGCCGAAAATGCGGCCTCCAGAACGTCCAGAAGTTCTGAACTGTAGAAGGCCGCCGTGACGTCACCCCCGGGGGTCACGGGGGTCAAACTCGGCCAGCGGGCGGCGGGGGCCGGGACGTAGGTCGTGGCAAAGTTTGGGAAAGCTTAGGCCGAAAATGCGGCCTCCAGAGCGTCGAGAAGTTCTGAACTGTAGAAGGCCGCCGTGACGTCGCCTCCCTGGGGGTCACGGGGGTCAAACTCGGCCAGCGGCTGGCCGGGGCCGGGACGTGGGTCGTGGCCAAGTTTTGGGCGGCTCGGGCCGAAAATGCGGCCTCCAGAGCGTCCAGAAGTTCTGAACTCTGAAGGCCGCCGTGACGTCGCCCCACCGGGGGTCACGGGGGTCAAACCAGGCCCGCCGGCGGCGGGGACTGGGACGTGCGTCGTAGCTAAGTTTGGGGCGGCTCGGGCCGAAAATGCGGCCTCCAGAGCGTCCAGAAGTTCTGAACTCTGGAAGGCCGCCGTCACGTCGCTCCCCGGGGGTCAAACTCGGCCAGCCGGCGACAGGGGCTGGGACAAGCGTCGTGGCCAAGTTTGGGGGGCTCCGGCCGTAAATGCGGCCTCCAGAGCGTCCAGAACTTCTGAACTCTGAAACGCCGGCGTCACGTCGCCCACCGTGGGTCGCGGGGGTCAAACTTGGCCAGGGGGCTGCAGGGGCCGGGAAAATGGTCGTGGCCAAGTTTGGGGCGGATCGGGCCGAAAATGCGGCCTCCAGAGCGTCCAGAACTTCTGAACTCTGGAAGGCCGCCGTCACGTCGCCCCCCGGGGATAACGGGGGTCAAACTCGGCCAGCCGGCGGCAGGGGCTGGGACAAGGGTCGTGGCCAAGTTTGGGGGGGCTCCGGCCGTAAATGCGGCCTCAAGAGCGTCCAGAAGTTCTGAACTCTAGAAGGCCGCCGTCACGTCGCCCCCCGGGGGTCAAACTTGGCCAGGGGGCTGCAGGGGCCGGGAAAATGGTCGTGGCCAAGTTTGGGGCGGATCGGGCCGAAAATGCGGCCTCCAGAGACTCCAGAAGTTCTGAAGTCCGGAAGGCCGCCGTCACGTCGCCCCCCGGGGGTCGCGGGGTTCAAACTTGGCCAGGGGGCTGCAGGGGCCGGGACAATGGTCGTGGCCAAGTTTGGGGCGACTCGGGCCGAAAACGCGGCCTCCAGAGCGTCCAGAAGTTCTGAACTCTGGAAGGCAGGCGTTACATCGCCCCCCCGAGGGTCATGGGGGTCAAACTCGGCCAGCCGGCGGCGGGGTCCGGGACGTGGGTCGTGGCCAAGTTTGGGGCGGCTCTGGCCGAAAATGCGGCCTCCAGAGCGTCCAGAAGTTCTGAACTCTGAAGGCCGCCGTGACGTCGCCTCCCTGGGGGTCAAAGTGGTCAAACTCGCCCAGAAAGAGGCGGGGACAGGGACAAGGGTCGTGGCAAAGTTTGGGAAAGCTTAGGCCGAAAATGCGGCCTCCAGGGCGTCCAGAAATTCTAAAATCTGGAAGGCCGCCGTGAAGTCGCCCCCCTGGGGTCATGGGGGTCAAACTCGGTCAGCCGGCGTCGGGGTCCGGGACAAGGGTCGTGGCAAAGTTTGGGGCGGCTCGGGCCGAAAATGCGGCCTCCAGAGCGTCCAGAAGTTCTGAACTGTAGAAGGCCGCCGTGACGTCCCCTCCCTGGGGGTCACGGGGGTCAAACTCGGCCAGCGGGCGGCGGGGGCCGGGACAAGGGTCGTAGCAAAGTTAAGGAAAGCTTAGGCCGAAAATGCGGCCTCCAGGGCGTCCAGAAGTTCTGAACTCTGAAGGCCGCCGTGACGTCGCCCCACCGGGGGTCACGGGGGTCAAACCAGGCCCGCCGGCGGCGGGGACCGGGACGTGCGTCGTAGCTAAGTTTGGGGCGGCTCGGGCCGAAAATGCGGCCTCCAGAGCGTCCAGAAATTCTAAACTCTGGAAGGCCGCCGTGAAGTCGCCCCCCGGGGGTCATGGGGGTCAAACTCGGTCAGCCGGCGTCGGGGTCCGGGACAAGGGTCGTGGCAAAGTTTGGGGCGGCTCGGGCCGAAAATACGGCCTCCAGAGCGTCCAGAAGTTCTGAACTGTAGAAGGCCGCCGTGACGTCGCCTCCCTTGGGGTCACGGGGGTCAAACTCGGCCAGCGGGCGGCGGGGGCCGGGACAAGGGTCGTAGCAAAGTTAAGGAAAACTTAGGCCGAAACTGCGGCCTCCAGGGCGTCCAGAAATTCTAAACTCTGGAAGGCCGCCGTGACGTCGCCCCCCGGGGGTCATGGGGTGAAACTCGGCCAGCCGGCGGCAGGGTCCGGGACAAGGGTCGTGGCCAAGTTTGGGGCGGCTCGGGCCGAAAATGCGGCCTCCAGAACGTCCAGAAGTTCTGAACTGTAGAAGGCCGCCGTGACGTCGCCCCCGGGGGTCACGGGGGTCAAACTCGGCCAGCGGGCGGCGGGGGCCGGGACGTAGGTCGTGGCAAAGTTTGGGAAAGCTTAGGCCGAAAATGCGGCCTCCAGAGCGTCGAGAAGTTCTGAACTGTAGAAGGCCGCCGTGACGTCGCCTCCCTGGGGGTCACGGGGGTCAAACTCGGCCAGCGGCTGGCCGGGGCCGGGACGTGGGTCGTGGCCAAGTTTGGGGCGGCTCGGGCCGAAAATGCGGCCTCCAGAGCGTCCAGAAGTTCTGAACTCTGAAGGCCGCCGTGACGTCGCCCCACCGGGGGTCACGGGGGTCAAACCAGGCCCGCCGGCGGCGGGGACCGGGACGTGCGTCGTAGCTAAGTTTGGGGCGGCTCGGGCCGAAAATGCGGCCTCCAGAGCGTCCAGAAGTTCTGAACTCTGGAAGGCCGCCGTGACGTCGCTCCCCGGGGGTTAAACTCGGCCAGCCGGCGACAGGGGCTGGGACAAGCGTCGTGGCCAAGTTTGGGGGGCTCCGGCCGTAAATGCGGCCTCCAGAGCGTCCAGAACTTCTGAACTCTGAAAGACCGGCGTCACATCGCCCACCGGGGGTCGCGGGGTCAAACTTGGCCAGGGGGCTGCAGGGGCCGGGAAAATGGTCGTGGCCAAGTTTGGGGCGGATCGGGCCGAAAATGCGGCCTCCAGAGCGTCCAGAAGTTCTGAACTCTGGAAGGCCGCCGTCACGTCGCTCCCCGGGGGTCAAACTCGGCCAGCCGGCGACAGGGGCTGGGACAAGCGTCGTGGCCAAGTTTGGGGGGCTCCGGCCGTAAATGCGGCCTCCAGAGCGTCCAGAACTTCTGAACTCTGAAAGGCCGGCGTCACGTCGCCCACCGGGGGTCGCGGGGGTCAAACTTGGCCAGGGGGCTGCAGGGGCCGGGAAAATGGTCGTGGCCAAGTTTGTAGCGGATCGGGCCGAAAATGCGGCCTCCAGAGCGTCCAGAACTTCTGAACTCTGGAAGGCCGCCGTCACGTCGCCCCCCGGGGATCACGGGGGTCAAACTCGGCCAGCCGGCGGCAGGGCCTGGGACAAGGGTTGTGGCCAAGTTTGGGGGGGCTCCGGCCGTAAATGCGGCCTCAAGAGCGTCCAGAAGTTCTGAACTCTGGAAGGCCGCCGTCACGTCGCCCCCCGGGGGTCAAACTTGGCCAGGGGGCTGCAGGGGCCGGGAAAATGGTCGTGGCCAAGTTTGGGGCGGATCGGGCCGAAAATGCGGCCTCCAGAGCGTCCAGAAGTTCTGAACTCCGGAAGGCCGCCGTCACGTCGCCCCCCGGGGGTCGCGGGGTTCAAACTTGGCCAGGGGGCTGCAGGGGCCGGGACAATGGTCGTGGCCAAGTTTGGGGCGGCTCGGGCCGAAAACGCGGCCTCCAGAGCGTCCAGAAGTTCTGAACTCTGGAAGGCAGCCGTTACATCGCCCCCCCGAGGGTCATGGGGGTCAAACTCGGCCAGCCGGCGGCGGGGTCCGGGACAAGGGTCGTGGCCAAGTTTGGGGGGGCTTAGGCCGAAAATGCGGCCTCCAGAGCGTCCAGAAGTTCTGAACTGTAGAAGGCCGCCGTGACGTCGCCTCCCTGGGGGTCACGGGGGTCAAAGTCGGCCAGCGGCTGGCCGGGGCCGGGACGTGGGTCGTGGCCAAGTTTGGGGCGGCTCGGGCCGAAAATGCGGCCTCCAGAGCGTCCAGAAGTTCTAAACTCTGAAGGCCGCCGTGACGTCGCCTCCCTGGGGGTCAAAGTGGTCAAACTCGCCCAGAAGGAGGCGGGGACAGGGACAAGGGTCGTGGCAAAGTTTGGGAAAGCTTAGGCCGAAAATGCGGCCTCCAGGGCGTCCAGAAATTCTAAACTCTGGAAGGCCGCCGTGACGTCGCCCCTGGGGGTCATGGGGGTCAAACTCGGCCAGCCGGCGTCGGGGTCCGGGACAAGGGTCGTGGCCAAGCTTGGGGCGGCTCGGGCCGAAAATGCGGCCTCCAGAGCGTCCAGAAGTTCTGAACTGTAGAAGGCCGCCGTCACGTCGCCTCCCTGGGGGTCACGGGGGTCAAACTCGGCCAGCGGTCGGCGGGGGCCGGGACGTGGGTCGTGGCCAAGTTTGGGGCGGCTCGGGCCGAAAATGCGGCCTCCAGAGCGTCCAGAAGTTCTGAACTCTGGAAGGCCGCCGTGACGTCGCCCCACCGGGGGTCACGGGGTCAAACTCACCCAGTAAGAGGCGGGGACAGGGACAAGGGTCGTGGCAAAGTTTGGGAAAGCTTAGGCCGAAAATGCGGCCTCCAGGGCGTCCAGAAATTCTAAAATCTGGAAGGCCGCCGTGAAGTCGCCCCCCGGGGGTCATGGGGGTCAAACTCGGTCAGCCGGCGTCGGGGTCCGGGACAAGGGTCGTGGCAAAGTTTGGGGCGGCTCGGGCCGAAAATGCGGCCTCCAGAGCGTCCAGAAGTTCTGAACTGTAGAAGGCCGCCGTGACGTCGCCTCCCTGGGGGTCACGGGGGTCAAACTCGGCCAGCGGGCGGCGGGGGCCGGGACAAGGGTCGTAGCAAAGTTTAGAAAAGCTTAGGCCGAAAATGCGGCCTCCAGGGCGTCCAGAAATTTTAAACTCTGGAAGGCCGCCGTGAAGTCGCCCCCCGGGGGTCATGGGGGTCAAACTCGGTCAGCCGGCGTCGGGGTCCGGGACAAGGGTCGTGGCAAAGTTTGGGGCGGCTCGGGCCGAAAATGCGGCCTCCAGAGCGTCCAGAAGTTCTGAACTGTAGAAGGCCGCCGTGACGTCGCCTCCCTTGGGGTCACGGGGGTCAAACTCGGCCAGCGGGCGGCGGGGGCCGGGACAAGGGTCGTAGCAAAGTTAAGGAAAACTTAGGCCGAAAATGCGGCCTCCAGGGCGTCCAGAAATTCTAAACTCTGGAAGGCCGCCGTGACGTCGCCCCCCGGGGGTCATGGGGTGAAACTCGGCCAGCCGGCGGCAGGGACCGGGACAAGGGTCGTGGCCAAGTTTGGGGCGGCTCCAGAGCGTCGAGAAGTTCTGAACTGTAGAAGGCCGCCGTGACGTCGCCTCCCTGGGGGTCACGGGGGTCAAACTCAGCCAGCTGCTGGCCGGGGCCGGGACGTGGGTCGTGGCCAAGTTTGGGGCGGCTCGGGCCGAAAATGCGGCCTCCAGAGCGTCCAGAAGTTCTGAACTCTGAAGGCCGCCGTGACGTCGCCCCACCGGGGGTCACGGGGGTCAAACCAGGCCCGCCGGCGGCGGGGACCGGGACGTGCGTCGTAGCTAAGTTTGGAGCGGCTCGGGCCGAAAATGCGGCCTCCAGAGCGTCCAGAAGTTCTGAACTCTGGAAGGCCGCCGTCACGTCGCTCCCCGGGGGTCAAACTCGGCCAGCCGGCGACAGGGGCTGGGACAAGCGTCGTGGCCAAGTTTGGGGGGCTCCGGCCGTAAATGCGGCCTCCAGAGCGTCCAGAACTACTGAACTCTGAAAGACCGGCGTCACGTCGCCCACCGGGGGTCGCGGGGTCAAACTTGGCCAGGGGGCTGCAGGGGCCGGGAAAATGGTCGTGGCCAAGTTTGGGGCGGATCGGGCCGAAAATGCGGCCTCCAGAGCGTCCAGAACTTCTGAACTCTGGAAGGCCGCCGTCACGTCGCTCCCCGGGGGTCAAACTCGGCCAGCCGGCGACAGGGGCTGGGACAAGCGTCGTGGCCAAGTTTGGGGGGCTCCGGCCGTAAATGCGGCCTCCAGAGCGTCCAGAACTTCTGAACTCTGAAAGGCCGGCGTCACGTCGCCCACCGGGGGTCGCGGGGGTCAAACTTGGCCAGGGGGCTGCAGGGGCCGGGAAAATGGTCGTGGCCAAGTTTGGGGCGGATCGGGCCGAAAATGCGGCCTCCAGAGCGTCCAGAACTTCTGAACTCTGGAAGGCCGCCGTCACGTCGCCCCCCGGGGATCACGGGGGTCAAACTCGGCCAGCCGGCGGCAGGGCCTGGGACAAGGGTTGTGGCCAAGTTTGGGGGGGCTCCGGCCGTAAATGCGGCATCAAGAGCGTCCAGAAGTTCTGAACTCTGGAAGGCCGCCGTCACGTCGCCCCCCGGGGGTCACGGGGTCAAACTCGCCCAGTAAGAGGCGGGGACAGGGACAAGGGTCGTGGCAAAGTTTGGGAAAGCTTAGGCCGAAAATGCGGCCTCCAGGGCGTCCAGAAATTCTAAAATCTGGAAGGCCGCCGTGAAGTCGCCCCCCGGGGGTCATGGGGGTCAAACTCGGTCAGCCGGCGTCGGGGTCCGGGACAAGGGTCGTGGCAAAGTTTGGGGCGGCTCGGGCCGAAAATGCGGCCTCCAGAGCGTCCAGAAGTTCTGAACTGTAGAAGGCCGCCGTGACGTCGCCTCCCTGGGGGTCACGGGGGTCAAACTCGGCCAGCGGGCGGCGGGGGCCGGGACAAGGGTCGTAGCAAAGTTTAGAAAAGCTTAGGCCGAAAATGCGGCCTCCAGGGCGTCCAGAAATTTTAAACTCTGGAAGGCCGCCGTGAAGTCGCCCCCCGGGGGTCATGGGGGTCAAACTCGGTCAGCCGGCGTCGGGGTCCGGGACAAGGGTCGTGGCAAAGTTTGGGGCGGCTCGGGCCGAAAATGCGGCCTCCAGAGCGTCCAGAAGTTCTGAACTGTAGAAGGCCGCCGTGACGTCGCCTCCCTTGGGGTCACGGGGGTCAAACTCGGCCAGCGGGCGGCGGGGGCCGGGACAAGGGTCGTAGCAAAGTTAAGGAAAACTTAGGCCGAAAATGCGGCCTCCAGGGCGTCCAGAAATTCTAAACTCTGGAAGGCCGCCGTGACGTCGCCCCCCGGGGGTCATGGGGTGAAACTCGGCCAGCCGGCGGCAGGGACCGGGACAAGGGTCGTGGCCAAGTTTGGGGCGGCTCCAGAGCGTCGAGAAGTTCTGAACTGTAGAAGGCCGCCGTGACGTCGCCTCCCTGGGGGTCACGGGGGTCAAACTCAGCCAGCGGCTGGCCGGGGCCGGGACGTGGGTCGTGGCCAAGTTTGGGGCGGCTCGGGCCGAAAATGCGGCCTCCAGAGCGTCCAGAAGTTCTGAACTCTGAAGGCCGCCGTGACGTCGCCCCACCGGGGGTCACGGGGGTCAAACCAGGCCCGCCGGCGGCGGGGACCGGGACGTGCGTCGTAGCTAAGTTTGGAGCGGCTCGGGCCGAAAATGCGGCCTCCAGAGCGTCCAGAAGTTCTGAACTCTGGAAGGCCGCCGTCACGTCGCTCCCCGGGGGTCAAACTCGGCCAGCCGGCGACAGGGGCTGGGACAAGCGTCGTGGCCAAGTTTGGGGGGCTCCGGCCGAAAATGCGGCCTCCAGAGCGTCAAGAAGTTCTGAACTGTAGAAGGCCGCCGTGACGTCGCCTCCCTGGGGGTCACGGGGGTCAAAGTCGGCAAGCGGCTGGCCGGGGCCGGGACGTGGGTCGTGGCCAAGTTTGGGGCGGATCGGGCCGAAAATGCGGCCTCCAGAGCGTCCAGAAGTTCTGAACTGTAGAAGGCCGCCGTGACGTCGCCTAGCTGGGGGTCACGGGGGTCAAACTCAGCCAGCGGGCGGCGGGGACCGGGACGTAGGTCGTGGCCAAGTTTAGGGCGGATCGGGCCGACAATGCGGCCTCCAGAGCGTCCAGAAGTTCTGAACTCTGGAAGGCCGCCGTCACGTCGCCCCCCGGGGGTCGCTGGGGTCAAACTTGGCCAGGGGGCTGCAGGGGCCGGGACGTAGGTCGTGGCCAAGTTTGGGGCGGCTCGGGCCGAAAATGCGGCCTCCAGAGCGTCCAGAAGTTCTGAACTCTGGAAGGCCGCCGTGACGTCGCCCCACCGGGGGTCACGGGGTCAAACTCGCCCAGTAAGAGGCGGGGACAGGGACAAGGGTCGTGGCAAAGTTTGGGAAAGCTTAGGCCGAAAATGCGGCCTCCAGGGCGTCCAGAAATTCTAAAATCTGGAAGGCCGCCGTGAAGTCGCCCCCGGGGGTCATGGGGGTCAAACTCGGTCAGCCGGCGTCGGGGTCCGGGACAAGGGTCGTGGCAAAGTTTGGGGCGGCTCGGGCCGAAAATGCGGCCTCCAGAGCGTCCAGAAGTTCTGAACTGTAGAAGGCCGCCGTGACGTCGCCTCCCTGGGGGTCACGGGGGTCAAACTCGGCCAGCGGGCGGCGGGGGCCGGGACAAGGGTCGTAGCAAAGTTTAGAAAAGCTTAGGCCGAAAATGCGGCCTCCAGGGCGTCCAGAAATTCTAAACTCTGGAAGGCCGCCGTGAAGTCGCCCCCCGGGGGTCATGGGGGTCAAACTCGGTCAGCCGGCGTCGGGGTCCGGGACAAGGGTCGTGGCAAAGTTTGGGGCGGCTCGGGCCGAAAATGCGGCCTCCAGAGCGTCCAGAAGTTCTGAACTGTAGAAGGCCGCCGTGACGTCGCCTCCCTGGGGGTCACGGGGGTCAAACTCGGCCAGCGGGCGGCGGGGGCCGGGACAAGGGTCGTAGCAAAGTTTAGAAAAGCTTAGGCCGAAAATGCGGCCTCCAGGGCGTCCAGAAATTCTAAACTCTGGAAGGCCGCCGTGAAGTCGCCCCCCGGGGGTCATGGGGGTCAAACTCGGTCAGCCGGCGTCGGGGTCCGGGACAAGGGTCGTGGCAAAGTTTGGGGCGGCTCGGGCCGAAAATGCGGCCTCCAGAGCGTCCAGAAGTTCTGAACTGTAGAAGGCCGCCGTGACGTCGCCTCCCTGGGGGTCACGGGGGTCAAACTCGGCCAGCGGGCGGCGGGGGCCGGGACAAGGGTCGTAGCAAAGTTAAGGAAAACTTAGGCCGAAAATGCGGCCTCCAGGGCGTCCAGAAATTCTAAACTCTGGAAGGCCGCCGTGACGTCGCCCCCCGGGGGTCATGGGGTGAAACTCGGCCAGCCGGCGGCAGGGTCCGGGACAAGTGTCGTGGCCAAGTTTGGGGCGGCTCGGGCCGAAAATGCGGCCTCCAGAACGTCCAGAAGTTCTGAACTGTAGAAGGCCGCCGTGACGTCGCCTCCCTGGGGGTCACGGGGGTCAAACTCAGCCAGCGGCTGGCCGGGGCCGGGACGTGGGTCGTGGCCAAGTTTGGGGCGGCTCGGGCCGAAAATGCGGCCTCCAGAGCGTCCAGAAGTTCTGAACCCTGAAGGCCGCCGTGACGTCGCCCCACCGGGGGTCACGGGGGTCAAACCAGGCCCGCCGGCGGCGGGGACCGGGACGTGCGTCGTAGCTAAGTTTGGAGCGGCTCGGGCCGAAAATGCGGCCTCCAGAGCGTCCAGAAGTTCTGAACTCTGGAAGGCCGCCGTCACGTCGCTCCCCGGGGGTCAAACTCGGCCAGCCGGCGACAGGGGCTGGGACAAGCGTCGTGGCCAAGTTTGGGGGGCTCCGGCCGTAAATGCGGCCTCCAGAGCGTCCAGAACTTCTGAACTCTGAAAGACCGGCGTCACGTCGCCCACCGGGGGTCGCGGGGTCAAACTTGGCCAGGGGGCTGCAGGGGCCGGGAAAATGGTCGTGGCCAAGTTTGGGGCGGATCGGGCCGAAAATGCGGCCTCCAGAGCGTCCAGAACTTCTGAATTCTGGAAGGCCGCCGTCACGTCGCTCCCCGGGGGTCAAACTCGGCCAGCCGGCGACAGGGGCTGGGACAAGCGTCGTGGCCAAGTTTGGGGGGCTCCGGCCGTAAATGCGGCCTCCAGAGCGTCCAGAACTTCTGAACTCTGAAAGGCCGGCGTCACTTCGCCCACCGGGGGTCGCGGGGGTTAAACTTGGCCAGGGGGCTGCAGGGGCCGGGAAAATGGTCGTGGCCAAGTTTGGGGCGGATCGGGCCGAAAATGCGGCCTCCAGAGCGTCCAGAACTTCTGAACTCTGGAAGGCCGCCGTCACGTCGCCCCCCGGGGATCACGGGGGTCAAACTCGGCCAGCCGGCGGCAGGGCCTGGGACAAGGGTTGTGGCCAAGTTTGGGGGGGCTCCGGCCGTAAATGCGGCATCAAGAGCGTCCAGAAGTTCTGAACTCTGGAAGGCCGCCGTCACGTCGCCCCCCGGGGGTCACGGGGTCAAACTCGCCCAGTAAGAGGCGGGGACAGGGACAAGGGTCGTGGCAAAGTTTGGGAAAGCTTAGGCCGAAAATGCGGCCTCCAGGGCGTCCAGAAATTCTAAAATCTGGAAGGCCGCCGTGAAGTCGCCCCCCGGGGGTCATGGGGGTCAAACTCGGTCAGCCGGCGTCGGGGTCCGGGACAAGGGTCGTGGCAAAGTTTGGGGCGGCTCGGGCCGAAAATGCGGCCTCCAGAGCGTCCAGAAGTTCTGAACTGTAGAAGGCCGCCGTGACGTCGCCTCCCTGGGGGTCACGGGGGTCAAACTCGGCCAGCGGGCGGCGGGGGCCGGGACAAGGGTCGTAGCAAAGTTTAGAAAAGCTTAGGCCGAAAATGCGGCCTCCAGGGCGTCCAGAAATTTTAAACTCTGGAAGGCCGCCGTGAAGTCGCCCCCCGGGGGTCATGGGGGTCAAACTCGGTCAGCCGGCGTCGGGGTCCGGGACAAGGGTCGTGGCAAAGTTTGGGGCGGCTCGGGCCGAAAATGCGGCCTCCAGAGCGTCCAGAAGTTCTGAACTGTAGAAGGCCGCCGTGACGTCGCCTCCCTTGGGGTCACGGGGGTCAAACTCGGCCAGCGGGCGGCGGGGGCCGGGACAAGGGTCGTAGCAAAGTTAAGGAAAACTTAGGCCGAAAATGCGGCCTCCAGGGCGTCCAGAAATTCTAAACTCTGGAAGGCCGCCGTGACGTCGCCCCCCGGGGGTCATGGGGTGAAACTCGGCCAGCCGGCGGCAGGGACCGGGACAAGGGTCGTGGCCAAGTTTGGGGCGGCTCCAGAGCGTCGAGAAGTTCTGAACTGTAGTAGGCCGCCGTGACGTCGCCTCCCTGGGGGTCACGGGGGTCAAACTCAGCCAGCGGCTGGCCGGGGCCGGGACGTGGGTCGTGGCCAAGTTTGGGGCGGCTCGGGCCGAAAATGCGGCCTCCAGAGCGTCCAGAAGTTCTGAACTCTGAAGGCCGCCGTGACGTCGCCCCACCGGGGGTCACGGGGGTCAAACCAGGCCCGCCGGCGGCGGGGACCGGGACGTGCGTCGTAGCTAAGTTTGGAGCGGCTCGGGCCGAAAATGCGGCCTCCAGAGCGTCCAGAAGTTCTGAACTCTGGAAGGCCGCCGTCACGTCGCTCCCCGGGGGTCAAACTCGGCCAGCCGGCGACAGGGGCTGGGACAAGCGTCGTGGCCAAGTTTGGGGGGCTCCGGCCGAAAATGCGGCCTCCAGAGCGTCAAGAAGTTCTGAACTGTAGAAGGCCGCCGTGACGTCGCCTCCCTGGGGGTCACGGGGGTCAAAGTCGGCCAGCGGCTGGCCGGGGCCGGGACGTGGGTCGTGGCCAAGTTTGGGGCGGATCGGGCCGAAAATGCGGCCTCCAGAGCGTCCAGAAGTTCTGAACTGTAGAAGGCCGCCGTGACGTCGCCTAGCTGGGGGTCACGGGGGTCAAACTCAGCCAGCGGGCGGCGGGGACCGGGACGTAGGTCGTGGCCAAGTTTAGGGCGGATCGGGCCGACAATGCGGCCTCCAGAGCGTCCAGAAGTTCTGAACTCTGGAAGGCCGCCGTCACGTCGCCCCCCGGGGGTCGCTGGGGTCAAACTTGGCCAGGGGGCTGCAGGGGCCGGGACGTAGGTCGTGGCCAAGTTTGGGGCGGCTCGGGCCGAAAATGCGGCCTCCAGAGCGTCCAGAAGTTCTGAACTCTGGAAGGCCGCCGTGACGTCGCCCCACCGGGGGTCACGGGGTCAAACTCGCCCAGTAAGAGGCGGGGACAGGGACAAGGGTCGTGGCAAAGTTTGGGAAAGCTTAGGCCGAAAATGCGGCCTCCAGGGCGTCCAGAAATTCTAAAATCTGGAAGGCCGCCGTGAAGTCGCCCCCGGGGGTCATGGGGGTCAAACTCGGTCAGCCGGCGTCGGGGTCCGGGACAAGGGTCGTGGCAAAGTTTGGGGCGGCTCGGGCCGAAAATGCGGCCTCCAGAGCGTCCAGAAGTTCTGAACTGTAGAAGGCCGCCGTGACGTCGCCTCCCTGGGGGTCACGGGGGTCAAACTCGGCCAGCGGGCGGCGGGGGCCGGGACAAGGGTCGTAGCAAAGTTTAGAAAAGCTTAGGCCGAAAATGCGGCCTCCAGGGCGTCCAGAAATTCTAAACTCTGGAAGGCCGCCGTGAAGTCGCCCCCCGGGGGTCATGGGGGTCAAACTCGGTCAGCCGGCGTCGGGGTCCGGGACAAGGGTCGTGGCAAAGTTTGGGGCGGCTCGGGCCGAAAATGCGGCCTCCAGAGCGTCCAGAAGTTCTGAACTGTAGAAGGCCGCCGTGACGTCGCCTCCCTGGGGGTCACGGGGGTCAAACTCGGCCAGCGGGCGGCGGGGGCCGGGACAAGGGTCGTAGCAAAGTTTAGAAAAGCTTAGGCCGAAAATGCGGCCTCCAGGGCGTCCAGAAATTCTAAACTCTGGAAGGCCGCCGTGAAGTCGCCCCCCGGGGGTCATGGGGGTCAAACTCGGTCAGCCGGCGTCGGGGTCCGGGACAAGGGTCGTGGCAAAGTTTGGGGCGGCTCGGGCCGAAAATGCGGCCTCCAGAGCGTCCAGAAGTTCTGAACTGTAGAAGGCCGCCGTGACGTCGCCTCCCTGGGGGTCACGGGGGTCAAACTCGGCCAGCGGGCGGCGGGGGCCGGGACAAGGGTCGTAGCAAAGTTAAGGAAAACTTAGGCCGAAAATGCGGCCTCCAGGGCGTCCAGAAATTCTAAACTCTGGAAGGCCGCCGTGACGTCGCCCCCCGGGGGTCATGGGGTGAAACTCGGCCAGCCGGCGGCAGGGTCCGGGACAAGTGTCGTGGCCAAGTTTGGGGCGGCTCGGGCCGAAAATGCGGCCTCCAGAACGTCCAGAAGTTCTGAACTGTAGAAGGCCGCCGTGACGTCGCCCCCGGGGGTCTCGGGGGTCAAACTCGGCCAGCGGGCGGCGGGGGCCGGGACGTAGGTCGTGGCAAAGTTTGGGAAAGCTTAGGCCGAAAATGCGGCCTCCAGAGCGTCGAGAAGTTCTGAACTGTAGAAGGCCGCCGTGACGTCGCCTCCCTGGGGGTCACGGGGGTCAAACTCGGCCAGCGGCTGGCCGGGGCCGGGACGTGGGTCGTGGCCAAGTTTGGGGCGGCTCGGGCCGAAAATGCGGCCTCCAGAGCGTCCAGAAGTTCTGAACTCTGAAGGCCGCCGTGACGTCGCCCCACCGGGGGTCACGGGGGTCAAACCAGGCCCGCCAGCGGCGGGGACCGGGACGTGCGTCGTAGCTAAGTTTGGGGCGGCTCGGGCCGAAAATGCGGCCTCCAGAGCGTCCAGAAGTTCTGAACTCTGAAGGCCGCCGTGACGTCGCCCCACCGGGGGTCACGGGGGTCAAACCAGGCCCGCCGGCGGCGGGGACCGGGACGTGCGTCATAGCTAAGTTTGGGGCGGCTCGGGCCGAAAATGCGGCCTCCAGAGCGTCCAGAAGTTCTGAACTCTGGAAGGCCGCCGTCACGTCGCTCCCCGGGGGTCAAACTCGGACAGCCGGCGACAGGGGCTGGGACAAGCGTCGTGGCCAAGTTTGGGGGGCTCCGGCCGTAAATGCGGCCTCCAGAGCGTCCAGAAGTTCTGAACTCTGGAAGGCAGCCGTTACATCGCCCCCCCGAGGGTCATGGGGGTCAAACTCGGCCAGCCGGCGGCGGGGTCCGTGATAAGGGTCGTGTCCAAGTTTGGGGGGCTTAGGCCGAAAATGCGGCCTCCAGAGCGTCCAGAAGTTCTGAACTGTAGAACGCCGCCGTGACGTCGCCTCCCTGGGGGTCACGGGGGTCAAACTCGGCCAGCGGCTGGCCGGGGCCGGGACGTGGGTCGTGGCCAAGTTTGGGGCGGCTCGGGCCGAAACTGCGGCCTCCAGAGCGTCCAGAAGTTCTGAACTCTGAAGGCCGCCGTGACGTCGCCTCCCTGGGGGTCAAAGTGGCCCAGAAGGAGGCGGGGACAGGGACAAGGGTCGTGGCAAAGTTTGGGAAAGCTTAGGCCGAAAATGCGGCCTCCAGGGCGTCCAGAAATTCTAAACTCTGGAAGGCCGCCGTGACGTCGCCCCTGGGGGTCATGGGGGTCAAACTCGGCCAGCCGGCGTCGGGGTCCGGGACAAGGGTCGTGGCCAAGTTTGGGGCGGCTCGGGCCGAAAATGCGGCCTCCAGAGCGTCCAGAAGTTCTGAACTGTAGAAGGCCGCCGTGACGTCGCCTCCCTGGGGGTCACGGGGGTCAAACTCGGCCAGCGGTCGGCGGGGGCCGGGACGTGGGTCGTGGCCAAGTTTGGGGCGGCTCGGGCCGAAAATGCGGCCTCCAGAGCGTCCAGAAGTTCTGAACTGTAGAAGGCCGCCGTGACGTCGCTTAGCTGGGGGTCACGGGGGTCAAACTCAGCCAGCGTGCGGCGGGGACCGGGACGTAGGTCGTGGCCAAGTTTAGGGCGGATCGGGCCGAAAATGCGGCCTCCAGAGCGTCCAGAAGTTCTGAACTCTGGAAGGCCGCCGTCACGTCGCCCCCCGGGGGTCGCTGGGGTCAAACTTGGCCACGGGGCTGCAGGGGCCGGGACGTAGGTCGTGGCCAAGTTTGGGGCGGCTCGGGCCGAAAATGCGGCCGCCAGAGCGTCCAGAAGTTGTGAACTCTGGAAGGCCGCCGTGACGTCGCCCCACCGGGGGTCACGGGGTCAAACTCGCCCAGTAAGAGGCTGGGACAGGGACAAGGGTCGTGGCAAAGTTTGGGAAAGCTTAGGCCGAAAATGCGGCCTCCAGAGCGTCCAGAAATTCTAAACTCTGGAAGGCCGCCGTGACGTCGCCCCTGGGGGTCATGGGGGTCAAACTCGGCCAGCCGGCGTCGGGGTCCGGGACAAGGGTCGTGGCCAAGTTTGGGGCGGCTCGGGCCGAAAATGCGGCCTCCAGAGCGTCCAGAAGTTCTGAACTGTAGAAGGCCGCCGTGACGTCGCCTCCCTGGGGGTCACGGGGGTCAAACTCGGCCAGCGGTCGGCGGGGGCCGGGACGTGGGTCGTGGCCAAGTTTGGGGCGGCTCGGGCCGAAAATGCGGCCTCCAGAGCGTCCAGAAGTTCTGAACTGTTGAAGGCCATCGTGACGTCGCCTAGCTGGGGGTCACGGGGGTCAACCTCAGCCAGCGGGCGGCGGGGACCGGGACGTAGGTCGTGGCCAAGTTTAGGGCGGATCGGGCCGACAATGCGGCCTCCAGAGCGTCCAGAAGTTCTGAACTCTGGAAGGCCGCCGTCACGTCGCCCCCCGGGGGTCGCTGGGGTCAAACTTGGCCAGGGGGCTGCAGGGGCCGGGACGTAGGTCGTGGCCAAGTTTGGGGCGGCTCGGGCCGAAAATGCGGCCTCCAGAGCGTCCAGAAGTTGTAAACTCTGGAAGGCCGCCGTGACGTCGCCCCACCGGGGGTCACGGGGTCAAACTCGGCCAGCCGGTGTCGGGGTCCGGGACAAGGGTCGTGGTCAGGTTTGGGGCGGCTCGGGCCGAAAATGCGGCCTCCAGAGCGTCCAGAAGTTCTGAACTGTAGAAGGCCGCCGTGGTGTCGCCTCCCTGGGGGTCAAAGGGGTCAAACTCGCCCAGTAAGAGGCGGGGACAGGGTCAAGGGTCGTGGCAAAGTTTGGGAAAGCTTAGGCCGAAAATGCGGCCTCAAGGGCGTCCAGAAATTCTAAACTCTGGAAGGCCGCCGTGAAGTCGCCCCCCGGGGGTCATGGGGGTCAAACTCGGTCAGCCGGCGTCGGGGTCCGGGACAAGGGTCGTGGCAAAGTTTGGGGCGGCTCGGGCCGAAAATGCGGCCTCCAGAGCGTCCAGAAGTTCTGAACTGTAGAAGGCCGCCGTGACGTCGCCTCCCTGGGGGTCACGGGGGTCAAACTCGGCCAGCGGGCGGCGGGGGCCGGGACAAGGGTCGTAGCAAAGTTAAGGAAAGCTTAGGCTGAAAATGCGGCCTCCAGGGCGTCCAGAAATTCTAAACTCTGGAAGGCCGCCGTGACGTCGCCCCCCGGGGGTCATGGGGTGAAACTCGGCCAGCCGGCGGCAGGGTCCGGGACAAGGGTCGTGGCCAAGTTTGGGGCGGCTCGGGCCGAAAATGCGGCCTCCAGAACGTCCAGAAGTTCTGAACTGTAGAAGGCCGCCGTGACGTCGCCCCCGGGGGTCACGGGGGTCAAACTCGGCCAGCGGGCGGCGGGGGCCGGGACGTAGGTCGTGGCAAAGTTTGGGAAAGCTTAGGCCGAAAATGCGGCCTCCAGAGCGTCGAGAAGTTCTGAACTGTAGAAGGCCGCCGTGACGTCGCTTCCCTGGGGGTCACGGAGGTCAAACTCAACCAGCGGCTGGCCGGGGCCGCGACGTGGGTCGTGGCCAAGTTTGGGGCGGCTCGGGCCGAAAATGCGGCCTCCAGAGCGTCCAGAACTTCTGAACTCTGAAGGCCGCCGTGACGTCGCCCCACCGGGGGTCACGGGGGTCAAACCAGGCCCGCCGGCGGCGGGGACCGGGACGTGCGTCGTAGCTAAGTTTGGGGCGGCTCGGGCCGAAAATGCGGCCTCCAGAGCGTCCAGAAGTTCTGAACTCTGGAAGGCCGCCGTCACGTCGCCCCCCGGGGATCAAACTCGGCCAGCCGGCGACAGGGGCTGGGACAAGCGTCGTGGCCAAGTTTGGGGGGTTCCGGCCGTAAATGCGGCCTCCAGAGCGTCCAGAACTTCTGAACTCTGAAAGGCCGGCGTCACGTCGCCCACCGGGGGTCACGGGGGTCAAACTTGGCCAGGGGGCTGCAGGGGCCGGGAAAATGGTCGTGGCCAAGTTTGGGAAGGATCGGGCCGACAATGCGGCCTCCAGAGCGTCCAGAAGTTCTGACCACCGGAAGGCCGCCGTCACGTCGCCCCCCGGGGGTCGCGGGGTTCAAACTTGGCCAGGGGGCTGCAGGGGCCGGGACAATGGTCGTGGCCAAGTTTGGGGCGGCTCGGGCCGAAAACGCGGCCTCCAGAGCGTCCAGAAGTTCTGAACTCTGGAAGGCAGCCGTTACATCGCCCCCCCCCGAGGGTCATGGGGGTCAAACTCGGCCAGCCGGCGGCGGGGTCCGGGACAAGGGTCGTGGCCAAGTTTGGGGGGGCTTAGGCCGAAAATGCGGCCTCCAGAACGTCCAGAAGTTCTGAACTGTAAAGGCCGCCGTCACGTCGCCTCCCTGGGGGTCATGGGGGTCAAACTCGGCCAGCGGCTGGCCGGGGTCCGGGACAAGGGTCGTGGTTAAGTTTGGGGGGGCTTAGGCCGAAAATGCGGCCTCCAGAGCGTCCAGAAGTTCTGAACTCTGAAGGCCGCCGTGACGTCGCCTCACTGGGGGTCAAAGTGGTCAAACTCGCCCAGAAGGAGGCGGGGACAGGGACAAGGGTCGTGGCAAAGTTTGGGAAAGCTTAGGCCGAAAATGCGGCCTCCAGGGCGTCCAGAAATTCTAAACTCTGGAAGGCCGCGGTGACGTCGCCCCTGGGGGTCATGGGGGTCAAACTCGGCCAGCCGGCGTCGGGGTCCGGGACAAGGGTCGTGGCCAAGTTTGGGGCGGCTCTGGCCGAAAATGCGGCCTCCAGAGCGTCCAGAAGTTCTGAACTGTAGAAGGCCGCCGTGACGTCGCCTAGCTGGGGGTCACGGGGGTCAGACTCAGCCAGCGGGCGGCGGGGACCGGGACGTAGGTCGTGGCCAAGTTTAGGGCGGATCGGGCCGACAATGCGGCCTCCAGAGCGTCCAGAAGTTCTGAACTCTGGAAGGCCGCCGTCACGTCGCCCCCCGGGGGTCGCTGGGATCAAACTTGGCCAGGGGGCTGCAGGGGCCGGGACGTAGGTCGTGGCCAAGTTTGGGGCGGCTCGGGCCGAAAATGCGGCCTCCAGAGCGTCCAGAAGTTCTGAACTCTGGAAGGCCGCCGTGACGTCGCCCCACCGGGGGTCACGGGGTCAAACTCGGCCAGCCGGTGTCGGGGTCCGGGACAAGGGTCGTGGTCAGGTTTGGGGCGGCTCGGGCCGAAAATGCGGCCCCCAGAGCGTCCAGAAGTTCTGAACTGTAGAAGGCCGCCGTGACGTTGCCTCCCTGGGGGTCAAAGGGGTCAAACTCGCCCAGTAAGAGGCGGGGACAGGGACAAGGGTCGTGGCAAAGTTTGGGAAAGCTTAGGCCGAAAATGCGGCCTCCAGGGCGTCCAGAAATTCTAAACACTGGAAGGTCGTCGTGAAGTCGCCCCCCGGGGGTCATGGGGGTCAAACTCGGTCAGCCGGCGTCGGGGTCCGGGACAAGGGTCGTGGCAAAGTTTGGGGCGGCTCGGGCCGAAAATGCGGCCTCCAGAGCGTCCAGAAGTTCTGAACTGTAGAAGGCCGCCGTGACGTCGCCTCCCTGGAAGTCACGGGGGTCAAACTCGGCCAGCGGGCGGCGGGGGCCGGGACAAGGGTCGTAGCAATGTTAAGGAAAGCTTAGGCCGAAAATGCGGCCTCCAGGGCGTCCAGAAATTCTAAACTCTGGAAGGCCGCCGTGACGTCGCCCCCCGGGGGTCATGGGGTGAAACTCAGCCAGCCGGCGGCAGGGTCCGGGACAAGGGTCGTGGCCAAGTTTGGGAAAGCTTAGGCCGAAAATGCGGCCTCCAGGGCGTCCAGAAATTCTAAACTCTGGAAGGCCGCCGTGAAGTCGCCCCCCGGGGGTCATGGGGGTCAAACTCGGTCAGCCGGCGTCGGGGTCCGGGACAAGGGTCGTGGCCAAGTTTGGGGCGGCTCGGGCCGAAAATGCGGCCTCCAGAACGTCCAGAAGTTCTGAACTGTAGAAGGCCGCCGTGACGTCGCCTCCCTGGGGGTCACGGCGGTCAAACTCGGCCAGCTGGCGGCGGGGGCCGGGACGTAGGTCGTGGCAAAGTTTGGGAAAGCTTAGGCCGAAAATGCGGCCTCCAGAGCGTCGAGAAGTTCTGAACTGTAGAAGGCCGCCGTCACGTCGCCCCCCGGGGGTCACGGGGGTCAAACTCGGCTAGCGGCTGGCCGGGGCCGGGACGTGGGTCGTGGCCAAGTTTGGGGCGGCTCGGGCCGAAAATGCGGCCTCCAGAGCGTCCAGAAATTCTGAACTCTGAAGGCCGCCGTGACGTCGCCCCACCGGGGGTCACGGGGGTCAAACCAGGCCCGCCGGCGGCGGGGACCGGGACGTGCGTCGTAGCTAAGTTTGGGGCGGCTCGGGCCGAAAATGCGGCCTCCAGAGCGTCCAGAAGTTCTGAACTCTGGAAGGCCGCCGTCACGTCGTCCCCCGGGGGTCAAACTCGGCCAGCCGGCGGCAGGGGCTGGGACAAGGGTCGTGGCCAAGTTTGGGGGGGCTCCGGCCGTAAATGCGGCCTCAAGAGCGTCCAGAAGTTCTGAACTCTAGAAGGCCGCCGTCACGTCGCCCCCCAGGGGTCAAACTTGGCCAGGGGGCTGCAGGGGCCGGGAAAATGGTCGTGGCCAAGTTTGGGGCGGATCGGGCCGAAAATGCGGTCTCCAGAGCGTCCAGAAGTTCTGAACTCCGGAAGGCCGCCGTCACGTCGCCCCCCGGGGGTCGCGGGGTTCAAACTTGCCCAGTGGGCTGCAGGGGCCGGGACAATGGTCGTGGCCAAGTTTGGGGCGGCTCGGGCCGAAAACGCGGCCTCCAGAGCGTCCAGAAGTTCTGAACTCTGGAAGGCAGCCGTTACATCGCCCCCCCGAGGGTCATGGGGGTCAAACTCGGCCAGCCGGCGGCGGGGTCCGGGACAAGGGTCGTGGCCAAGTTTGGGGGGGCTTAGGCCGAAAATGCGGCCTCCAGAGCGTCCAGAAGTTCTGAACTGTAGAAGGCCGCCGTGACGTCGCCTCCCTGGGGGTCACGGGGGTCAAACTCGGCCAGCGGCTGGCCGGGGCCGGGACGTGGGTCGTGGCCAAGTTTGGGGCGGCTCGGGCCGAAAATGCGGCCTCCAGAGCGTCCAGAAATTCTGAACTCTGAAGGCCGCCGTGACGTCGCCTCCCTGGGGGTCAAAGTGGTCAAACTCGCCCAGAAGGAGGCGGGGACAGGGACAAGGGTCGTGGCAAAGTTTTGTAAAGCTTAGACCGAAAATGCGGCCTCCAGGGCGTCCAGAAATTCTAAACTCTGGAAGGCCGCCGTGACGTCGCCCCTGGGGGTCATGGGGGTCAAACTCGGCCAGCCGGCGTCGGGGTCCGGGACAAGGGTCGTGGCCAAGTTTGGGGCGGCTCGGGCCGAAAATGCGGCCTCCAGAGCGTCCAGAAGTTCTGAACTGTAGAAGGCCGCCGTGACGTCGCCTAGCTGGGGGTCACGGGGGTCAAACTCAGCAAGCGGGCGGCGGGGACCGGGACGTAGGTCGTGGCCAAGTTTAGGGCGGATCGGGCCGACAATGCGGCCTCCAGAGCGTCCAGAAGTTCTGAACTCTGGAAGGCCTCCGTCACGTCGCCCCCCGGGGGTCGCTGGGGTCAAACTTGGCCAGGGGGCTGCAGGGGCCGGGACGTAGGTCGTGGCCAAGTTTGGGGCGGCTCGGGCCGAAAATGCGGCCTCCAGAGCGTCCAGAAGTTCTGAACTCTGGAAGGCCGCCGTGACGTCGCCCCACCGGGGGTCACGGGGTCAAACTCGGCCAGCCGGTGTCGGGGTCCGGGACAAGGGTCGTGGTCAGGTTTGGGGCGGCTCGGGCCGAAAATGCGGCCTCCAGAGCGTCCAGAATTTCTGAACTGTAGAAGGCCGCCGTCACGTCGCCTCCCTGGGGGTCACGGGGGTCAAACTCGGCCAGCGGCTGGCCGGGGCCGGGACGTGTGTCGTGGCCAAGTTTGGGGCGGGTCGGGCCGAAAATGCGGCCTCCAGAGCGTCCAGAAGTTCTGAACTCTGGAAGGCCGCCGTCACGTCGCCCCCCGGGGGTCAAACTCGGCCAGCCGGCGACAGGGGCTGGGACAAGCGTCGTGGCCAAGTTTGGGGGGCTCCGGCCGTAAATGCGGCCTCCAGAGCGTCCAGAACTTCTGAACTCTGAAAGGCCGGCGTCACGTCGCCCACCGGGGGTCGCGGGGGTCAAAATTGGCCAGGGGGCTGCAGGGGCCGGGAAAATGGTCGTGGCCAAGTTTGGGGCGGATCGGGCCGAAAATGCGGCCTCCAGAGCGTCCAGAAGTTCTGAACTCTGGAAGGCCGCCGTCACGTCGCCCCCCGGGGGTCGCGGGGGTAAAACTTGACAAGGGGGCTGCAGGGGCCGGGAAAATGGTCGTGGCCAAGTTTGGGAAGGATCGGGCCGAAAATGCGGCCTCCAGAGCGTCCAGAAGTTCTGAACTCCGGAAGGCCGCCGTCACGTCGCCCCACGAGGGTCGTGGGGTTCAAACTTGGCCAGGGGGCTGCAGGGGCCGGGACGTAGGTCGTGGCCAAGTTTGGGGCGGCTCGGGCCGAAAATGCGGCCTCCAGAGCGTCCAGAAGTTCTGAACTCTGGAAGGCCGCCGTGACGTCGCCCCACCGGGGGTCACGGGGTCAAACTCGCCCAGTAAGAGGCGGGGACAGGGACAAGGGTCGTGGTAAAGTTTGGGAAAGCTTAGGCCGAAAATGCGGCCTCCAGGGCGTCCAGAAATTCTAAAATCTGGAAGGCCGCCGTGAAGTCGCCCCCCGGGGGTCATGGGGGTCAAACTCGGTCAGCCGGCGTCGGGGTCCGGGACAAGGGTCGTGGCAAAGTTTGGGGCGGCTCGGGCCGAAAATGCGGCCTCCAGAGCGTCCAGAAGTTCTGAACTGTAGAAGGCCGCCGTGACGTCGCCTCCCTGGGGGTCACGGGGGTCAAACTCGGCCAGCGGCTGGCCGGGGCCGGGACGTGGGTCGTGGCCAAGTTTGGAGCGGGGACAGGGACAAGGGTCGTGGCAAAGATTGGGAAAGCTTAGGCCGAAAATGCGGCCTCCATGGCATCCAGAAATTCTAAACTCTGGAAGGCCGCCGTGACGTCGCCCCTGGGGGTCATGGGGGTCAAACTCGGCCAGCCGGCGTCGGGGTCCGGGACAAGGGTCGTGGCCAAGTTTGGGGCGGCTCGGGCCGAAAATGCGGCCTCCAGAGCGTCCAGAAGTTCTGAACTGTAGAAGGCCGCCGTGACGTCGCCTTCCTGGGGGTCACAGGGGTCAAAGTCGGCCAGCGGCTGGCCGGGGCCGGGACGTGGGTCGTGGCCAAGTTTGGGGCGGCTCGGGCCGAAAATGCGGCCTCCAGAGCGTCCAGAAGTTTTGAACTCTGAAGGCCGCCGTGACGTCGCCTCCCTGGGGGTCAAAGTGGTCAAACTCGCCCAGAAGGAGGCGGGGACAGGGACAAGGGTCGTGGCAAAGTTTGGGAAAGCTTAGGCCGAAAATGCGGCCTCCAGGGCGTCCAGAAATTCTAAACTCTGGAAGGCCGCCGTGACGTCGCCCCTGGGGGTCATGGGGGTCAAACTCGGCCAGCCGGCGTCGGGGTCCGGGACAAGGGTCGTGGCCAAGTTTGGGGCGGCTCGGGCCGAAAATGCGGCCTCCAGAGCGTCCAGAAGTTCTGAACTGTAGAAGGCCGCCGTGACGTCGCCTAGCTGGGGGTCACGGGGGTCAAACTCAGCCAGCGGGCGGCGGGGACCGGGACGTAGGTCGTGGCCAAGTTTAGGGCGGATCGGGCCGACAATGCGGCCTCCAGAGCGTCCAGAAGTTCTGAACTCTGGAAGGCCTCCGTCACGTCGCCCCCCGGGGGTCGCTGGGGTCAAACTTGGCCAGGGGGCTGCAGGGGCCGGGACGTAGGTCGTGGCCAAGTTTGGGGCGGCTCGGGCCGAAAATGTGGCCTCCAGAGCGTCCAGAAGTTCTGAACTCTGGAAGGCCGCCGTGACGTCGCCTCCCTGGGGGTCAAAGGGGTCAAACTCGCCCAGTAAGAGGCGGGGACAGGGACAAGGGTCGTGGCAAAGTTTGGGAAAGCTTAGGCCGAAAATGCGGCCTCCAGGGCGTCCAGAAATTCTAAACTCTGGAAGGCCGCCGTGAAGTCGCCCCCCGGGGGTCATGGGGGTCAAACTCGGTCAGCCGGCGTCGGGGTCCGGGACAAGGGTCGTGGCAAAGTTTGGGGCGGCTCGGGCCGAAAATGCGGCCTCCAGAGCGTCCAGAAGTTCTGAACTGTAGAAGGCCGCCGTGACGTCGCCTCCCTGGGGGTCACGGGGGTCAAACTCGGCCAGCGGGCGGCGGGGGCCGGGACAAGGGTCGTAGCAAAGTTAAGGAAAGCTTAGGCCGAAAATGCGGCCTCCAGGGCGTCCAGAAATTCTAAACTCTGGAAGGCCGCCGTGACGTCGCCCCCCGGGGGTCATGGGGTGAAACTCTGCCAGCCGGCGGCAGGGTCCGGGACAAGGGTCGTGGCCAAGTTTGGGGCGGCTCGGGCCGAAAATGCGGCCTCCAGAACGTCCAGAAGTTCTGAACTGTAGAAGGCCGCCGTGACGTCGCCCCCGGGGGTCACGGGGGTCAAACTCGGCCAGCGGGCGGCGGGGGCCGGGACAAGGGTCGTAGCAAAGTTAAGGAAAGCTTAGGCCGAAAATGCGGCCTCCAGGGCGTCCAGAAATTCTAAACTCTGGAAGGCCGCCGTGACGTCGCCCCCCGGGGGTCATGGGGTGACACTCGGCCAGCCGGCGGCAGGGTCCGGGACAAGGGTCGTGGCCAAGTTTGGGGCGGCTCGGGCCGAAAATGCGGCCTCCAGAACGTCCAGAAGTTCTGAACTCTGAAGGCCGCCGTGACGTCGCCCCACCGGGGGTCACGGGGGTCAAACCAGGCCCGCCGGCGGCGGGGACCGGGACGTGCGTCGTAGCTAAGTTTGGGGCGGCTCGGGCCGAAAATGCGGCCTCCAGAGCGTCCAGAACTTCTGAACTCTGGAAGGCCGCCGTCACGTCGCCCCCCGGGGATCACGGGGGTCAAACTCGGCCAGCCGGTGGCAGGGGCTGGGACAAGGGTCGTGGCCAAGTTTGGGGGGCTCCGGCCGAAAATGCGGCCTCCAGAGCGTCAAGAAGTACTGAACTCCGGAAGGCCGCCGTCACGTCGCCCCCCGGCGGTCGCGGGGTTCAAACTTGGCCAGGGGGCTGCAGAGGCCGTGACAATGGTCGTGGCCAAGTTTGGGGCGGCTCGGGCCGAAAACGCGGCCTCCAGAGCGTCCAGAAGTTCTGAACTCGGGAAGGCAGCCGTTACATCGCCCCCCCGAGGGTCATGGGGGTCAAACTCGGCCAGCCGGCGGCGGGGTCCGGGACAAGGGTCGTGGCCAAGTTTGGGGGGGGCTTAGGCCGAAAATGCGGCCTCCAGAGCGTCCAGAAGTTCTGAACTGTAGAAGGCCGCCGTGACGTCGCTTCCCTTGGGGTCACGGGGGTCAAACTCGGCCAGCGGCTGGCCGGGGCCGGGACGTGGGTCGTGCCCAAGTTTGGGGCGGCTCGGGCCGAAAATGCGGCCTCCAGAGCGTCCAGAAGTTCTGAACTCTGAAGGCCGCCGTGACGTCGCCCCACCGGGGGTCACGGGGGTCAAACCAGGCCCGCCGGCGGCGGGGACCGGGACGTGCGTCGTAGCTAAGTTTGGGGCGGCTCGGGCCGAAAATGCGGCCTCCAGAGCGTCCAGAAGTTCTGAACTCTGGAAGGCCGCCGTCACGTCGCTCCCCGGGGGTCAAACTCGGCCAGCCGGCGACAGGGGCTGGGACAAGCGTCGTGGCCAAGTTTGGGGGGCTCCGGCCGTAAATGCGGCCTCCAGAGCGTCCAGAACTTCTGAACTCTGAAAGACCGGCGTCACGTCGCACACCGGGGGTCGCGGGGTCAAACTTGGCCAGGGGGCTGCAGGGGCCGGGAAAATGGTCGTGGCCAAGTTTGGGGTGGATCGGGCCGAAAATGCGGCCTCCAGAGCGTCCAGAACTTCTGAACTCTGGAAGGCCGCCGTCACGTCGCTCCCCGGGGGTCAAACTCGGCCAGCCGGCGACAGGGGCTGGGACAAGCGTCGTGGCCAAGTTTGGGGGGCTCCGGCCGTAAATGCGGCCTCCAGAGCGTCCAGAACTTCTGAACTCTGAAAGGCCGCCGTCACGTCGCCCACCGGGGGTCGCGGGGGTCAAACTTGGCCAGGGGGCTGCAGGGGCCGGGAAAATGGTCGTGGCCAAGTTTGGGGCGGATCGGGCCGAAAATGCGGCCTCCAGAGCGTCCAGAACTTCTGAACTCCGGAAGGCCGCCGTCACGTCGCCCCCCGGGGGTCGCGGGGTTCAAACTTGGCCAGGGGGCTGCAGGAGCCGGGAGAATGGTCGTGGCCAAGTTTGGGGCGGATCGGGCCGAAAATGCGGCCTCCAGAGCGTCCAGAAGTTCTGAACTCCGGAAGGCCGCCGTCACGTCGCCCCCCGGCGGTCGCGGGGTTCAAACTTGGCCAGGGGGCTGCAGGGGCCGGGACAATGGTCGTGGCCAAGTTTGGGGCGGCTCGGGCCGAAAACGCGGCCTCCAGAGCGTCCAGAAGTTCTGAACTCTGGAAGGCAGCCGTTACATCGCCCCCCCGAGGGTCATGGGAGTCAAACTCGGCCAGCCGGCGGCGGGGTCCGGGACAAGGGTCGTGGCCAAGTTTGGGGGGGCTTAGGCCGAAAATGCGGCCTCCAGAGCGTCCAGAAGTTCAGAACTGTAGAAGGCCTCCGTGACGTCGCCTCCCTGGGGGTCACGGGGGTCAAATTCGGCCAGCGGCTAGCCGGGGCCGGGACGTCGGTCGTGGCCAAGTTTGGGGCGGCTCGGGCCGAAAATGCGGCCTCCAGAGCGTCCAGAAGTTCTGAACTCTGAAGGCCGCCGTGACGTCGCCTCCCTGGGGGTCAAAGTGGTCAAACTCGCCCAGAAGGAGGCGGGGACAGGGACAAGGGTCGTGGCAAAGTTTGGGAAAGCTTAGGCCGAAAATGCGGCCTCCAGGGCGTCCAGAAATTCTAAACTCTGGAAGGCCGCCGTGACGTCGCCCCTGGGGGTCATGGGGGTCAAACTCGGCCAGCCGGCGTCGGGGTCCGGGACAAGGGTCGTGGCCAAGTTTGGGGCGGCTCGGGCCGAAAATGCGGCCTCCAGAGCGTCCAGAAATTCTGAACTGTAGCAGGCCGCCGTGACGTCGCCTCCCTGGGGGTCACGGGGGTCAAACTCGGCCAGCGGTCGGCGGGGGCCGGGACGTGGGTCGTGGCCAAGTTTGGGGCGGCTCGGGCCGAAAATGCGGCCTCCAGAGCGTCCAGAAGTTCTGAACTGTAGAAGGCCGCCGTGACGTCGCCTAGCTGGGGGTCACGGGGGTCAAATTCAGCAAGCGGGCGGCGGGGACCGGGACGTAGGTCGTGGCCAAGTTTAGGGCGGATCGGGCCGACAATGCGGCCTCCAGAGCGTCCAGAAGTTCTGAACTCTGGAAGGCCGCCGTCACGTCGCCCCCCGGGGGTCGCTGGGGTCAAACTTGGCCAGGGGGCTGCAGGGGCCGGGACAATGGTCGTGGCCAAGTTTGGGGCGGCTCGGGCCGAAAATGCGGCCTCCAGAGCGTCCAGAAGTTCTGAACTCTGGAAGGCCGCCGTGACGTCGCCCCACCGGGGGTCACGGGGTCAAACTCGGCCAGCCGGTGTCGGGGTCCGGGACAAGGGTCGTGGTCAGGTTTGGGGCGGCTCGGGCCGAAAATGCGGCCTCCAGAGCGTCCAGAAGTTCTGAACTGTAGAAGGCCGCCGTGACGTCGCCTCCCTGGGGGTCAAAGGGGTCAAACTCGCCCAGTAAGAGGCGGGGACAGGGACAAGGGTCGTGGCAAAGTTTGGGAAAGCTTAGGCCGAAAATGCGGCCTCCAGGGCGTCCAGAAATTCTAAACTCTGGAAGGCCGCCGTGAAGTCGCCCCCCGGGGGTCATGGGGGTCAAACTCGGTCAGCCGGCGTCGGGGTCCGGGACAAGGGTCGTGGCAAAGTTTGGGGCGGCTCGGGCCGAAAATGCGGCCTCCAGAGCGTCCAGAAGTTCTGAACTGTAGAAGGCCGCCGTGACGTCGCCTCCCTGGGGGTCACGGGGGTCAAACTCGGCCAGCGGGCGGCGGGGGCCGGGACAAGGGTCGTAGCAAAGTTAAGGAAATCTTATGCCGAAAATGCGGCCTCCAGGGCGTCCAGAAATTCTAAACTCTGGAAGGCCGCCGTGACGTCGCCCCCCGGGGGTCATGGGGTGAAACTCGGCCAGCCGGCGGCAGGGTCCGGGACAAGGGTCGTGGCCAAGTTAGGGGCGGCTCGGGCCGAAAATGCGGCATCCAGAACGTCCAGAAGTTCTGAACTGTAGAAGGCCGCCGTGACGTCGCCCCCAGGGGTCACGGGGGTCAAACTCGGCCAGCGGGCGGCGGGGGCCGGGACGTAGGTCGTGGCAAAGTTTGGGAAAGCTTAGGCCGAAAATGCGGCCTCCAGAGCGTCGAGAAGTTCTGAACTGTAGAAGGCCGCCGTGACGTCGCCTCCCTGGGGGTCACGGGGGTCAAACTCGGCCAGCGGCTGGCCGGGGCCGGGACGTGGGTCGTGGCCAAGTTTGGGGCGGCTCGGGCCGAAAATGCGGCCTCCAGAGCGTCCAGAAGTTCTGAACTCTGAAGGCCGCCGTGACGTCGCCCCCCGGGGGTCAAACTCGGCCAGCCGGCGACAGGGGCTGGGACAAGCGTCGTGGCCAAGTTTGGGGGGCTCCGTCACGTCGCCCACCGGGGGTCACGGGGGTCAAACCAGGCCCGCCGGCGGCGGGGACCGGGACGTGCGTCGTAGCTAAGTTTGGGGCGGCTCGGGCCGAAAATGCGGCCTCCAGAGCGTCCAGAAGTTCTGAACTCTGGAAGGCCGCCGTCACGTCGCCCCCCGGGGGTCAAACTCGGCCAGCCGGCGACAGGGGCTGGGACAAGCGTCGTGGCCAAGTTTGGGGGGCTCCGTCCGTAAATGCGGCCTCCAGAGCGTCCAGAACTTCTGACCTCTGAAAGGCCGGCGTCACGTCGCCCACCGGGGGTCGCGGGGGTTAAACTTGGCCAGGGGGCTGCAGGGGCCGGGAAAATGGTCGTGGCCAAGTTTTGGGCGGATCGGGCCGAAAATGCGGCCTCCAGAGCGTCCAGAACTTCTGAACTCTGGAAGGCCGCCGTCACGTCGGCCCCCGGGGATCACGGGGGTCAAACTCGGCCAGCCGGCGGCATGGGCTGGGACAAGGGTCGTGGCCAAGTTTGGGGGGGCTCCGGCCGTAAATGCGGCCTCAAGAGCGTCCAGAAGTTCTGAACTCTGGAAGGCCGCCGTCACGTCGCCCCCCGGGGATCACGGGGGTCAAACTCGGCCAGCCGGCGGCAGGGTCCGGGACAAGGGTCGTGGCCAAGTTTGGGGCGGCTCAGGCCGAAAATGCGGCCTCCAGAACGTCCAGAAGTTCTGAACTGTAGAAGGCCGCCGTGACGTCGCCCCCGGGGGTCACGGGGGTCAAACTCGGCCAGCCGGCGGCGGGGGCCGGGACGTAGGTAGTGGCAAAGTTTGGGAAAGCTTAGGCCGAAAATGCGGCCTCCAGAGCGTCCAGAAGTTCTGAACTCTGGAAGGCCGCCGTCACGTCGTCCCCCGGGGGTCAAACTCGGCCAGCCGGCGACAGGGGCTGGGACAAGCGTCGTGGCCAAGTTTGGGGGGCTCCGGCCGTAAATGCGGCCTCCAGAGCGTCCAGAACTTCTGAACTCTGAAAGGCCGGCGTCACGTCGCCCACCGGGGGTCGCGGGGATCAAACTTGGCCAGGGGGCTGCAGGGGCCGGGAAAATGGTCGTGGCCAAGTTTGGGGCGGATCGGGCCGAAAATGCGGCCTCCATAGCGTCCAGAAGTTCTGAACTCCGGAAGGGCGCCGTCACGTCGCCCCCCGGGGGTCGCGGGGTTCAAACTTGGCCAGGGGGCTGCAGGGGCCGGGACAATGGTCGTGGCCAAGTTTGGGGCGGCTCGGGCCGAAAACGCGGCCTCCAGAGCGTCCAGAAGTTCTGAACTCTGGAAGGCAGCCGTTACATCGCCCCCCCGAGGGTCATGGGGGTCAAACTCGGCCAGCCGGCGGCGGGGTCCGGGACAAGGGTCGTGGCCAAGTTTGGGGGGGCTTAGGCCGAAAATGCGGCCTCCAGAGCGTCCAGAAGTTCTGAACTGTAGAAGGCCGCCGTGACGTCGCCTCCCTGGGGGTCACGGGGGTCAAACTCGGCCAGCGGCTGGCCGGGGCCGGGACGTGGGTCGTGGCCAAGTTTGGGGCGGCTCGGGCCGAAAATGCGGCCTCCAGAGCGTCCAGAAGTTCTGAACTGTAGAAGGCCACCGTCACGTCGCCTCCCTGGGGGTCAAAGTGGTCAAACTCGCCCAGAAGGAGGCGGGGACAGGGACAAGGGTCGTGGCAAAGTTTGGGAAAGCTTAGGCCGAAAATGCGGCCTCCAGGGCGTCCAGAAATTCTAAACTCTGGAAGGCCGCCGTGACGTCGCCCCTGGGGGTCATGGGGGTCAAACTCGGCCAGCCGGCGTCGGGGTCCGGGACAAGGGTCGTGGCCAAGTTTGGGGCGGCTCGGGCCGAAAATGCGGCCTCCAGAGCGTCCAGAAGTTCTGAACTGTAGAAGACCGCCGTGACGTCGCCTCCCTGGGGGTCACGGGGGTCAAACTCGGCCAGCGGCTGGCCGGGGCTGGGACGTGGGTCGTGGCCAAGTTTGGGGCGGCTCGGGCCGAAAATGCGGCCTCCAGAACGTCCAGAAGTTCTGAACTGTAGAAGGCCGCCGTGACGTCGCCCCCGGGGGTCACGGGGGTCAAACTCGGCCAGCGGGCGGCGGGGGCCGGGACGTAGGTCGTGGCCAAGTTTGGGGCGGCTCGGGCCGAAAATGTGGCCTCCAGAACGTCAAGAAGTTCTGAACTGTAGAAGGCCGCCGTGACGTCGCCCCCGGGGGTCACGGGGGTCAAACTCGGCCAGCGGGCGGCGGGGGCCGGGACGTAGGTCGTGGCAAAGTTTGGGAAAGCTTAGGCCGAAAATGCGGCCTCCAGAGCGTTGAGAAGTTCTGAACTGTAGAAGGCCGCCGTGATGTCGCCTCCCTGGGGGTCACGGGGATCAAACTCGGCCAGCGGCTGGTCGGGGCCGGGATGTGGGTCGTGGCCAAGTTTGGGGCGGCTCGGGCCGAAAATGCGGCCTCCAGAGCGTCCAGAAGTTCTGAACTCTGAAGGCCGCCGTGACGTCGCCCCACCGGGGGTCACGGGGGTCAAACCAGGCCCGCCGGCGGCAGGGACCGGGACGTGCGTCGTAGCTAAGTTTGGGGCGTTTCGGGCCGAAAACGCGGCCTCCAGAGCGTCCAGAAGTTCTGAACTCTGGAAGGCAGCCGTTACATCGCCCCCCCGAGGGTCATGGGGGTCAAACTCGGCCAGCCGGCGGCGGGGTCCGGGACAAGGGTCGTGGCCAAGTTTGGGGGGGCTTAGGCCGAAAATGCGGCCTCCAGAGCGTCCAGAAGTTCTGAACTGTAGAAGGCCGCCGTCACGTCGCCTCCCTGGGGGTCACGGGGGTCAAACTCGGCCAGCGGCTGGCCGGGGTCCGGGACAAGGGTCGTGGCCAAGTTTGGGGCGGCTCGGGCCGAAAATGCGGCCTCCAGAGCGTCCAGAAGTTCTGAACTCTGAAGGCCGCCGTGACGTCGCCTCCCTGGGGGTCAAAGTGGTCAAACTCGCCCAGAAGGAGGCGGGGACAGGGACAAGGGTCGTGGCAAAGTTAAGGAAATCTTAGGCCGAAAATGCGGCCTCCAGGGCGTCCAGAAATTCTAAACTCTGGAAGGCCGCCGTGAGGTCGCCCCCCGGGGGTCATGGGATGAAACTCGGCCAGCCGGCGGCAGGGTCCGGGACAAGGGTCGTGGCCAAGTTTGGGGCGGCTCGGGCCGAAAATGCGGCCTCCAGAGCGTCCAGAAGTTCTGAACTCTGGAAGGCCGCCGTCACGTCGTCCCCCGGGGGTCAAACTCGGCCAGCCGGCGACAGGGGCTGGGACAAGCGTCGTGGCCAAGTTTGGGGGGCTCCGGCCGTAAATGCGGCCTCCAGAGCGTCCAGAACTTCTGAACTCTGAAAGGCCGGCGTCACGTCGCCCACCGGGGGTCGCGGGGGTCAAACTTGGCCAGGGGGCTGCAGGGGCCGGGAAAATGGTCGTGGCCAAGTTTGGGGCGGATCGGGCCGAAAATGCGGCCTCCAGAGCGTCCAGAACTTCTGAACTCTGGAAGGCCGCCGTCACGTCGCCCCCCCGGGGATCACGGGGGTCAAACTCGGCCAGCCGGCGGCAGGGGCTGGGACAAGGGTCGTGGCCAAGTTTGGGGGGCCTCCGGCCGTAAATGCGGCCTCAAGAGCGTCCAGAAGTTCTGAACTCTAGAAGGCCGCCGTCACGTCGCCCCCCGGGGGTCAAACTTGGCCAGGGGGCTGCAGGGGCCGGGAAAATGGTCGTGGCCAAGTTTGGGGCGGATCGGGCCGAAAATGCGGCCTCCATAGCGTCCAGAAGTTCTGAACTCCGGAAGGCCGCCGTCACGTCGCCCCCCGGGGGTCGCGGGGTTCAAACTTGGCCAGGGGGCTGCAGGGGCCGGGACAATGGTCGTGGCCAAGTTTGGGGCGGCTCGGGCCGAAAACGCGGCCTCCAGAGCGTCCAGAAGTTCTGAACTCTGGAAGGCAGCCGTTACATCGCCCCCCCGAGGGTCATGGGGGTCAAACTCGGCCAGCCGGCGGCGGGGTCCGGGACAAGGGTCGTGGCCAAGTTTGGGGGGGCTTAGGCCGAAAATGCGGCCTCCAGAGCGTCCAGAAGTTCTGAACTGTAGAAGGCCGCCGTGACGTCGCCTCCCTGGGGGTCACGGGGGTCAAACTCGGCCAGCGGCTGGCCGGGGCCGGGACGTGGGTCGTGGCCAAGTTTGGGGCGGCTCGGGCCGAAAATGCGGCCTCCAGAGCGTCCAGAAGTTCTGAACTGTAGAAGGCCGCCGTCACGTCGCCTCCCTGGGAGTCAAAGTGGTCAAACTCGCCCAGAAGGAGGCGGGGACAGGGACAAGGGTCGTGGCAAAGTTTGGGAAAGCTTAGGCCGAAAATGCGGCCTCCAGGGCGTCCAGAAATTCTAAACTCTGGAAGGCCGCCGTGACGTCGCCCCTGGGGGTCATGGGGGTCAAACTCGGCCAGCCGGCGTCGGGGTCCGGGACAAGGGTCGTGGCCAAGTTTGGGGCGGCTCGGGCCGAAAATGCGGCCTCCAGAGCGTCCAGAAGTTCTGAACTGTAGAAGGCCGCCGTGACGTCGCCTCCCTGGGGGTCACGGGGGTCAAACTCGGCCAGCCGGCTGGCCGGGGCTGGGACGTGGGTCGTGGCCAAGTTTGGGGCGGCTCGGGCCGAAAATGCGGCCTCCAGAACGTCCAGAAGTTCTGAACTGTAGAAGGCCGCCGTGACGTCGCCCCCGGGGGTCACGGGGGTCAAACTCGGCCAGCGGGCGGCGGGGGCCGGGACGTAGGTCGTGGCCAAGTTTGGGGCGGCTCGGGCCGAAAATGTGGCCTCCAGAACGTCAAGAAGTTCTGAACTGTAGAAGGCCGCCGTGACGTCGCCCCCGGGGGTCACGGGGGTCAAACTCGGCCAGCGGGCGGCGGGGGCCGGGACGTAGGTCGTGGCAAAGTTTGGGAAAGCTTAGGCCGAAAATGCGGCCTCCAGAGCGTTGAGAAGTTCTGAACTGTAGAAGGCCGCCGTGATGTCGCCTCCCTGGGGGTCACGGGGATCAAACTCGGCCAGCGGCTGGCCGGGGCCGGGATGTGGGTCGTGGCCAAGTTTGGGGCGGCTCGGGCCGAAAATGCGGCCTCCAGAGCGTCCAGAAGTTCTGAACTCTGAAGGCCGCCGTGACGTCGCCCCACCGGGGGTCACGGGGGTCAAACCAGGCCCGCCGGCGGCGGGGACCGGGACGTGCGTCGTAGCTAAGTTTGGGGCGGCTCGGGCCGAAAATGCGGCCTCCAGAGCGTCCAGAAGTTCTGAACTGTTGAAGGCCATCGTGACGTCGCCTAGCTGGGGGTCACGGGGGTCAAACTCAGCCAGCGGGCGGCGGGGACCGGGACGTAGGTCGTGGCCAAGTTTAGGGCGGATCGGGCCGACAATGCGGCCTCCAGAGCGTCCAGAAGTTCTGAACTCTGGAAGGCCGACGTCACGTCGCCCCCCGGGGATCGCTGGGGTCAAACTTGGCCAGGGGGCTGCAGGGGCCGGGACGTAGGTCGTGGCCAAGTTTGGGGCGGCTCGGGCCGAAAATGCGGCCTCCAGAGCGTCCAGAAGTTGTAAACTCTGGAAGGCCGCCGTGACGTCGCCCCACCGGGGGTCACGGGGTCAAACTCGGCCAGCCGGTGTCGGGGTCCGGGACAAGGGTCGTGGTCAGGTTTGGGGCGGCTCGGGCCGAAAATGCGGCCTCCAGAGCGTCCAGAAGTTCTGAACTGTAGAAGGCCGCCGTGACGTCGCCTCCCTGGGGGTCAAAGGGGTCAAACTCGCCCAGTAAGAGGCGGGGACAGGGACAAGGGTCGTGGCAAAGTTTGGGAAAGCTTAGGCCGAAAATGCGGCCTCAAGGGCGTCCAGAAATTCTAAACTCTGGAAGGCCGCCGTGAAGTCGCCCCCCGGGGGTCATGGGGGTCAAACTCGGTCAGCCGGCGTCGGGGTCCGGGACAAGGGTCGTGGCAAAGTTTGGGGCGGCTCGGGCCGAAAATGCGGCCTCCAGAGCGTCCAGAAGTTCTGAACTGTAGAAGGCCGCCGTGACGTCGCCTCCCTGGGGGTCACGGGGGTCAAACTCGGCCAGCGGGCGGCGGGGGCCGGGACAAGGGTCGTAGCAAAGTTAAGGAAAGCTTAGGCCGAAAATGCGGCCTCCAGGGCGTCCAGAAATTCTAAACTCTGGAAGGCCGCCGTGACGTCGCCCCCCGGGGGTCATGGGGTGAAACTCGGCCAGCCGGCGGCAGGGTCCGGGACAAGGGTCGTGGCAAAGTTTGGGGCGGCTCGGGCCGAAAATGCGGCCTCCAGAACGTCCAGAAGTTCTGAACTGTAGAAGGCCGCCGTGACGTCGCCCCCGGGGGTCACGGGGGTCAAACTCGGCCAGCGGGCGGCGGGGGCCGGGACGTAGGTCGTGGCAAAGTTTGGGAAAGCTTAGGCCGAAAATGCGGCCTCCAGAGCGTCGAGAAGTTCTGAACTGTAGAAGGCCGCCGTGACGTCGCTTCCTTGGGGGTCACGGGGGTCAAACTCAACCAGCGGCTGGCCGGGGCCGGGACGTGGGTCGTGGCCAAGTTTGGGGCGGCTCGGGCCGAAAATGCGGCCTCCAGAGCGTCCAGAAGTTCTGAACTGTAGAAGGCCGCCGTGACGTCGCCTCCCTGGGGGTCACGGGGCTCAAACTCGGCCAGCGGTCGGCGGGGGCCGGGACGTGGGTCGTGGCCAAGTTTGGGGCGGCTCGGGCCGAAAATGCGGCCTCCAGAGCGTCCAGAAGTTCTGAACTCTGGAAGGCCGCCGTCACGTCGCCCCCCGGGGATCAAACTCGGCCAGCCGGCGACAGGGGCTGGGACAAGCGTCGTGGCCAAGTTTGGGGGGCTCCGGCCGTAAATGCGGCCTCCAGAGCGTCCAGAACTTCTGAACTCTGAAAGGCCGGCGTCACGTCGCCCACCGGGGGTCGCGGGGGTCAAACTTTGCCAGGGGGCTGCAGGGGCCGGGAAAATGGTCGTGGCCAAGTTTGGGAAGGATCGGGCCGAAAATGCGGCCTACAGAGCGTCCAGAAGTTCTGACCACCGGAAGGCCGCCGTCACGTCGCCCCCCGGGGGTCGCGGGGTTCAAACTTGGCCAGGGGGCTGCAGGGGCCGGGACAATGGTCGTGGCCAAATTTGGGGCGGCTCGGGCCGAAAACGCGGCCTCCAGAGCGTCCAGAAGTTCTGAACTCTGGAAGGCAGCCGTTACATCGCCCCCCCCCGAGGGTCATGGGGGTCAAACTCGGCCAGCCGGCGGCGGGGTCCGGGACAAGGGTCGTGGCCAAGTTTGGGGGGGCTTAGGCCGAAAATGCGGCCTCCAGAACGTCCAGAAGTTCTGAACTGTAAAGGCCGCCGTCACGTCGCCTCCCTGGGGGTCATGGGGGTCAAACTCGGCCAGCGGCTGGCCGGGGTCCGGGACAAGGGTCGTGGTTAAGTTTGGGGGGGCTTAGGCCGAAAATGCGGCCTCCAGAGCGTCCAGAAGTTCTGAACTCTGAAGGCCGCCGTGACGTCGCCTCACTGGGGGTCAAAGTGGTCAAACTCGCCCAGAAGGAGGCGGGGACAGGGACAAGGGTCGTGGCAAAGTTTGGGAAAGCTTAGGCCGAAAATGCGGCCTCCAGGGCGTCCAGAAATTCTAAACTCTGGAAGGCCGCCGTGACGTCGCCCCTGGGGGTCATGGGGGTCAAACTCGGCCAGCCGGCGTCGGGGTCCGGGACAAGGGTCGTGGCCAAGTTTGGGGCGGGTCTGGCCGAAAATGCGGCCTCCAGAGCGTCCAGAAGTTCTGAACTGTAGAAGGCCGCGGTGACGTCGCCTAGCTGGGGGTCACGGGGGTCAGACTCAGCCAGCGGGCGGCGGGGACCGGGACGTAGGTCGTGGCCAAGTTTAGGGCGGATCGGGCCGACAATGCGGCCTCCAGAGCGTCCAGAAGTTCTGAACTCTGGAAGGCCGCCGTCACGTCGCCCCCCGGGGGTCGCTGGGATCAAACTTGGCCAGGGGGCTGCAGGGGCCGGGACGTAGGTCGTGGCCAAGTTTGGGGCGGCTCGGGCCGAAAATGCGGCCTCCAGAGCGTCCAGAAGTTCTGAACTCTGGAAGGCCGCCGTGACGTCGCCCCACCGGGGGTCACGGGGTCAAACTCGGCCAGCCGGTGTCGGGGTCCGGGACAAGGGTCGTGGTCAGGTTTGGGGCGGCTCGGGCCGAAAATGTGGCCTCCAGAGCGTCCAGAAGTTCTGAACTGTAGAAGGCCGCCGTGACGTTGCCTCCCTGGGGGTCAAAGGGGTCAAACTCGCCCAGTAAGAGGCGGGGACAGGGACAAGGGTCGTGGCAAAGTTTGGGAAAGCTTAGGCCGAAAATGCGGCCTCCAGGGCGTCCAGAAATTCTAAACACTGGAAGGTCGTCGTGAAGTCGCCCCCCGGGGGTCATGGGGCTCAAACTCGGTCAGCCGGCGTCGGGGTCCGGGACAAGGGTCGTGGCAAAGTTTGGGGCGGCTCGGGCCGAAAATGCGGCCTCCAGAGCGTCCAGAAGTTCTGAACTGTAGAAGGCCGCCGTGACGTCGCCTCCCTGGAAGTCACGGGGGTCAAACTCGGCCAGCGGGCGGCGGGGGCCGGGACAAGGGTCGTAGCAATGTTAAGGAAAGCTTAGGCCGAAAATGCGGCCTCCAGGGCGTCCAGAAATTCTAAACTCTGGAAGGCAGCCGTTACATCGCCCCCCCGAGGGTCATGGGGGTCAAACTCGGCCAGCCGGCGGCGGGGTCCGGGACAAGGGTCGTGGCCAAGTTTGGGGGGGCTTAGGCCGAAAATGCGGCCTCCAGAGCGTCCAGAAGTTCTGAACTGTAGAAGGCCGCCGTGACGTCGCCTCCCTGGGGGTCACGGGGGTCAAACTCGGCCAGCGGCTGGCCGGGGCCGGGACGTGGGTCGTGGCCAAGTTTTGGGCGGCTCGGGCCGAAAATGCGGCCTCCAGAGCGTCCAGAAATTCTGAACTCTGAAGGCCGCCGTGACGTCGCCTCCCTGGGGGTCAAAGTGGTCAAACTCGCCCAGAAGGAGGCGGGGACAGGGACAAGGGTCGTGGCAAAGTTTTGTAAAGCTTAGACCGAAAATGCGACCTCCAGGGCGTCCAGAAATTCTAAACTCTGGAAGGCCGCCGTGACGTCGCCCCTGGGGGTCATGGGGGTCAAACTCGGCCAGCCGGCGTCGGGGTCCGGGACAAGGGTCTTGGCCAAGTTTGGGGCGGCTCGGGCCGAAAATGCGGCCTCCAGAGCGTCCAGAAGTTCTGAACTGTAGAAGGCCGCCGTCACGTCGCCTCCCTGGTGGTCACGGGGGTCAAACTCGGCCAGCGGTCGGCTGGGGCCGGGACGTGGGTCGTGGCCAAGTTTGGGGCGGCTCGGGCCGAAAATGCGGCCTCCAGAGCGTCCAGAAGTTCTGAACTGTAGAAGGCCGCCGTGACGTCGCCTAGCTGGGGGTCACGGGGGTCAAACTCAGCCAGCGGGCGGCGGGGACCGGGACGTAGGTCGTGGCCAAGTTTAGGGCGGATCGGGCCGACAATGCGGCCTCCAGAGCGTCCAGAAGTTCTGAACTCTGGAAGGCCTCCGTCACGTCGCCCCCCGGGGGTCGCTGGGGTCAAACTTGGCCAGGGGGCTGCAGGGGCCGGGACGTAGGTCGTGGCCAAGTTTGGGGCGGCTCGGGCCGAAAATGCGGCCTCCAGAGCGTCCAGAAGTTCTGAACTCTGGAAGGCCGCCGTGACGTCGCCCCACCGGGGGTCACGGGGTCAAACTCGGCCAGCCGGTGTTGGGGTCCGGGACAAGGGTCGTGGTCAGGTTTGGGGCGGCTCGGGCCGAAAATGCGGCCTCCAGAGCGTCCAGAATTTCTGAACTGTAGAAGGCCGCCGTGACGTCGCCTCCCTGGGGGTCATAGGGGTCAAACTCGCCCAGTAAGAGGCGGGGACAGGGACAAGGGTCGTGCCAAAGTTTGGGAAAGCTTAGGCCGAAAATGCGGCCTCCAGAGCGTCCAGAAGTTCTGAACTGTAGAAGGCCGCCGTCACGTCGCCTCCCTGGGGGTCACGGGGGTCAAACTCGGCCAGCGGCTGGCCGGGGCCGGGACGTGTGTCGTGGCCAAGTTTGGGGCGGGTCGGGTCGCAAATGCGGCCTCCAGAGCGTCCAGAAGTTCTGAACTCTGGAAGGCCGCCGTCACGTCGCCCCCCGGGGGTCAAACTCGGCCAGCCGGCGACAGGGGCTGGGACAAGCGTCGTGGCCAAGTTTGGGGGGCTCCGGCCGTAAATGCGGCCTCCAGAGCGTCCAGAACTTCTGAACTCTGAAAGGCCGGCGTCACGTCGCCCACCGGGGGTCGCGGGGGTCAAACTTGGCCACGGGGCTGCAGGGGCCGGGAAAATGGTCGTGGCCAAGTTTGGGGCGGATCGGGCCGAAAATGCGGCCTCCAGAGCGTCCAGAAGTTCTGAACTCTGGAAGGCCGCCGTCACGTCGCCCCCCGGGGGTCGCGGGGGTCAAACTTGACAAGGGGGCTGCAGGGGCCGGGAAAATGGTCGTGGCCAAGTTTGGGAAGGATCGGGCCGAAAATGCGGCCTCCAGAGCGTCCAGAAGTTCTGAACTCCGGAAGGCCGCCGTCACGTCGCCCCACGAGGGTCGTGGGGTTCAAACTTGGCCAGGGGGCTGCAGGGGCCGGGACGTAGGTCGTGGCCAAGTTTGGGGCGGCTCGGGCCGAAAATGCGGCCTCCAGAGCGTCCAGAAGTTCTGAACTCTGGAAGGCCGCCGTGACGTCGCCCCACCGGGGGTCACGGGGTCAAACTCGCCCAGTAAGAGGCGGGGACAGGGACAAGGGTCGTGGCAAAGTTTGGGAAAGCTTAGGCCGAAAATGCGGCCTCCAGGGCGTCCAGAAATTCTAAAATCTGGAAGGCCGCCGTGAAGTCGCCCCCCGGGGGTCATGGGGGTCAAACTCGGTCAGCCGGCGTCGGGGTCCGGGACAAGGGTCGTGGCAAAGTTTGGGGCGGCTCGGGCCGAAAATGCGGCCTCCAGAGCGTCCAGAAGTTCTGAACTGTAGAAGGCCGCCGTGACGTCGCCTCCCTGGGGGTCACGGGGGTCAAACTCGGCCAGCGGCTGGCCGGGGCCGGGACGTGGGTCGTGGCCAAGTTTGGGGCGGGGACAGGGACAAGGGTCGTGGCAAAGATTGGGAAAGCTTAGGCCGAAAATGCGGCCTCCATGGCATCCAGAAATTCTAAACTCTGGAAGGCCGCCGTGACGTCGCCCCTGGGGGTCATGGGGGTCAAACTCGGCCAGCCGGCGTCTGGGTCCGGGACAAGGGTCGTGGCCAAGTTTGGGGCGGCTCGGGCCGAAAATGCGGCCTCCAGAGCGTCCAGAAGTTCTGAACTGTAGAAGGCCGACGTGACGTCGCCTCCCTGGGGGTCACAGGGGTCAAAGTCGGCCAGCGGCTGGCCGGGGCCGGGACGTGGGTCGTGGCCAAGTTTGGGGCGGCTCGGGCCGAAAATGCGGCCTCCAGAGCGTCCAGAAGTTTTGAACTCTGAAGGCCGCCGTGACGTCGCCTCCCTGGGGGTCAAAGTGGTCAAACTCGCCCAGAAGGAGGCGGGGACAGGGACAAGGGTCGTGGCAAAGTTTGGGAAAGCTTAGGCCGAAAATGCGGCCTCCAGGGCGTCCAGAAATTCTAAACTCTGTAAGGCCGCCGTGACGTCGGCCCTGGGGGTCATGGGGGTCAAACTCAGCCAGCCGGCGTCGGGGTCCGGGACAAGGGTCGTGGCCAAGTTTGGGGCGGCTCGGGCCGAAAATGCGGCCTCCAGAGCGTCCAGAAGTTCTGAACTGTAGAAGGCCGCCGTGACGTCGCCTAGCTGGGGGTCACGGGGGTCAAACTCAGCCAGCGGGCGGCGGGGACCGGGACGTAGGTCGTGGCCAAGTTTAGGGCGGATCGGGCCGACAATGCGGCCTCCAGAGCGTCCAGAAGTTCTGAACTCTGGAAGGCCTCCGTCACGTCGCCCCCCGGGGGTCGCTGGGGTCAAACTTGGCCAGGGGGCTGCAGGGGCCGGGACGTAGGTCGTGGCCAAGTTTGGGGCGGCTCGGGCCGAAAATGCGGCCTCCAGAGCGTCCAGAAGTTCTGAACTCTGGAAGGCCGCCGTGACGTCGCCTCCCTGGGGGTCAAAGGGGTCAAACTCGCCCAGTAAGAGGCAGGGACAGGGACAAGGGTCGTGGCAAAGTTTGGGAAAGCTTAGGCCGAAAATGCGGCCTCCAGGGCGTCCAGAAATTCTAAACTCTGGAAGGCCGCCGTGAAGTCGCCCCCCGGGGGTCATGGGGGTCAAACTCGGTCAGCCGGCGTCGGGGTCCGGGACAAGGGTCGTGGCAAAGTTTGGGGCGGCTCGGGCCGAAAATGCGGCCTCCAGAGCGTCCAGAAGTTCTGAACTGTAGAAGGCCGCCGTGACGTCGCCTCCCTGGGGGTCACGGGGGTCAAACTCGGCCAGCGGGCGGCGGGGGCCGGGACAAGGGTCGTAGCAAAGTTAAGGAAAGCTTAGGCCGAAAATGCGGCCTCCAGGGCGTCCATAAATTCTAAACTCTGGAAGGCCGCCGTGACGTCGCCCCCCGGGGGTCATGGGGTGAAACTCGGCCAGCCGGCGGCAGGGTCCGGGACAAGGGTCGTGGCCAAGTTTGGGGCGGCTCGGGCCGAAAATGCGGCCTCCAGAACGTCCAGAAGTTCTGAACTGTAGAAGGCCGCCGTGACGTCGCCCCCGGGGGTCACGGGGGTCAAACTCGGCCAGCGGGCGGCGGGGGCCGGGACGTAGGTCGTGGCAAAGTTTGGGAAAGCTTAGGCCGAAAATGCGGCCTCCAGAGCGTCGAGAAGTTCTGAACTGTAGAAGGCCGCCGTGACGTCGCCTCCCTGGGGGTCACGGGGGTCAAACTCGGCCAGCGGCTGGCCGGGGCCGGGACGTGGGTCATGGCCAAGTTTGAGGCGGCTCGGGCCGAAAATGCGGCCTCCAGAGCGTCCAGAAGTTCTGAACTCTGAAGGCCGCCGTGACGTCGCCCCACCCGGGGTCACGGGGGTCAAACCAGGCCCGCCGGCGGCGGGGACCGGGACGTGCGTCGTAGCTAAGTTTGGGGCGGCTCGGGCCGAAAATGCGGCCTCCAGAGCGTCCAGAACTTCTGAACTCTGGAAGGCCGCCGTCACGTCGCCCCCCGGGGATCACGGGGGTCAAACTCGGCCAGCCGGTGGCAGGGGCTGGGAGAAGGGTCGTGGCCAAGTTTGGGGGGGCTCCGGCCGAAAATGCGGCCTCCAGAACGTCCAGACGTTCTGAACTCCGGAAGGCCGCCGTCACGTCGCCCCCCGGCGGTCGCGGGGTTCAAACTTGGCCAGGGGGCTGCAGGGGCCGTGACAATGGTCGTGGCCAAGTTTGGGGCGGCTCGGGCCGAAAACGCGGCCTCCAGAGCGTCCAGAAGTTCTGAACTGTAGAAGGCCGCCGTCACGTCGCCTCCCTGGGGGTCACGGGGGTCAAACTCGGCCAGCGGTCGGCGGGGGCCGGGACGTGGGTCGTGGCCAAGTTTGGGGCGGCTCGGGCCGAAAATGCGGCCTCCAGAGCGTCCAGAAGTTCTGAACTGTAGAAGGCCGCCGTGACGTCGCCTAGCTGGGGGTCACGGGGGTCAAACTCAGCCAGCGGGCGGCGGGGACCGGGACGTAGGTCGTGGCCAAGTTTAGGGCGGATCGGGCCGACAATGCGGCCTCCAGAGCGTCCAGAAGTTCTGAACTCTGGAAGGCCGCCGTCACGTCGCCCCCCGGGGGTCGCTGGGGTCAAACTTGGCCAGGGGTCTGCAGGGGCCGGGACGTAGGTCGTGGCCAAGTTTGGGGCGGCTCGGGCCGAAAATGCGGCCTCCAGAGCGTCCAGAAGTTCTGAACTCTGGAAGGCCGCCGTGACGTCGCCCCACCGGGGGTCACGGGGTCAAACTCGCCCAGTAAGAGGCGGGGACAGGGACAAGGGTGGTGGCAAAGTTTGGGAAAGCTTAGGCCGAAAATGCGGCCTCCAGGGCGTCCAGAAATTCTAAAATCTGGAAGGCCGCCGTGAAGTCGCCCCCCCGGGGGTCATGGGGGTCAAACTCGGTCAGCCGGCGTCGGGGTCCGGGACAAGGGTCGTGGCAAAGTTTGGGGCGGCTCGGGCCGAAAATGCGGCCTCCAGGGCGTCCAGAAGTTCTGAACTGTAGAAGGCCGCCGTGACGTCGCCTCCCTGGGGGTCACGGGGGTCAAACTCGGCCAGCGGGCGGCGGGGGCCGGGACAAGGGTCGTAGCGAAGTTTAGAAAAGCTTAGGCCGAAAATGCGGCCTCCAGGGCGTCCAGAAATTCTAAACTCTGGAAGGCCGCCGTGAAGTCGCCCCCCGGGGGTCATGGGGGTCAAACTCGGTCAGCCGGCGTCGGGGTCCGGGACAAGGGTCGTGGCAAAGTTTGGGGCGGCTCGGGCCGAAAATGCGGCCTCCAGAGCGTCCAGAAGTTCTGAACTGTAGAAGGCCGCCGTGACGTCGCCTCCCTGGGGGTCACGGGGGTCAAACTCAGCCAGCGGCTGGCCGGGGCCGGGACGTGGGTCGTGGCCAAGTTTGGGGCGGCTCGGGCCGAAAATGCGGCCTCCAGAGCGTCCAGAAGTTCTGAAATCTGAAGGCCGCCGTGACGTCGCCCCACCGGGGGTCACGGGGGTCAAACCAGGCCCGCCGGCGGCGGGGACCGGGACGTGCGTCGTAGCTAAGTTTGGGGCGGCTCGGGCCGAAAATGCGGCCTCCAGAGCGTCCAGAAGTTCTGAACTCTGGAAGGCCGCCGTCACGTCGCTCCCCGGGGGTCAAACTCGGCCAGCCGGCGACAGGGGCTGGGACAAGCGTCGTGGCCAAGTTTGGGGGGCTCCGGCCGTAAATGCGGCCTCCAGAGCGTCCAGAATTTCTGAACTCTGAAAGGCCGGCGTCACGTCGCCCACCGGGGGTCGCGGGGTCAAACTTGGCCAGGGGGCTGCAGGGGCCGGGAAAATGGTCGTGGCCAAGTTTGGGGCGGATCGGGCCGAAAATGCGGCCTCCAGAGCGTCCAGAACTTCTGAACTCTGGAAGGCCACCGTCACGTCGCTCCCCGGGGGTCAAACTCGGCCAGCCGGCGACAGGGGCTGGGACAAGCGTCGTGGCCAAGTTTGGGGGGCTCCGGCCGTAAATGCGGCCTCCAGAGCGTCCAGAACTTCTGAACTCTGAAAGGCCGGCGTCACGTCGCCCACCGGGGTCGCGGGGGTCAAACTTGGCCAAGGGGCTGCAGGGGCCGGGAAAATGGTCGTGGCCAAGTTTGGGGCGGCTCGGGCCGAAAATGCGGCCTCCAGAGCGTCCAGAACTTCTTAACTCTGGAAGGCCGCCGTGACGTCGCCCCCCGGGGGTCAAACTCGGCCAGCCGGCGACAGATGCTGGGACAAGCGTCGTGGCCAAGTTTGGGGGGCTCCGGCCGTAAATGCGGCCTCCAGAGTGTCCAGAACTTCTAAACTCTGAAAGGCCGGCGTCACGTCGCCCACCGGGGGTCGCGGGGGTCAAACTTGGACAGGGGGCTGCAGGGGCCGGGAAAATGGTCGTGGCCAAGTTTGGGGCGGATCGGGCCGAAAATGCGGCCTCCAGAGCGTCCAGAACTTCTGAACAATGGAAGGCCGCCGTCACGTCGCCCCCCGGGGATCACGGGGTTCAAACTTGGCCAGGGGGCTGCAGGGGCCGGGACAATGGTCGTGGCCAAGTTTGGGGCGTTTCGGGCCGAAAACGCGGCCTCCAGAGCGTCCAGAAGTTCTGAACTCTGGAAGGCAGCCGTTACATCGCCCCCCCGAGGGTCATGGGGGTCAAACTCGGCCAGCCGGCGGCGGGGTCCGGGACAAGGGTCGTGGCCAAGTTTGGGGGGGCTTAGGCCGAAAATGCGGCCTCCAGAGCGTCCAGAAGTTCTGAACTGTAGAAGGCCGCCGTCACGTCGCCTCCCTGGGGGTCAAAGTGGTCAAACTCGCCCAGAAGGAGGCGGGGACAGGGACAAGGGTCGTGGCAAAGTTAAGGAAATCTTAGGCCGAAAATGCGGCCTCCAGGGCGTCCAGAAATTCTAAACTCTGGAAGGCCGCCGTGACGTCGCCCCCCGGGGGTCATGGGGTGAAACTCGGCCAGCCGGCGGCAGGGTCCGGGACAAGGGTCGTGGCCAAGTTTGGGGCGGCTCGGGCCGAAAATGCGGCCTCCAGAACGTCCAGAATTTCTGAACTGTAGAAGGCCGCCGTGACGTCGCCCCCGGGGCTCACGGGGGTCAAACTCGGCCAGCGGGCGGCGGGGGCCGGGACAATGGTCGTGGCAAAGTTTGGGAAAGCTTAGGCCGAAAATGCGGCCTCCAGAGCGTCCAGAAGTTCTGAACTCCGGAAGGCCGCCGTCACGTCGCCCCCCGGGGGTCGCGGGCTTCAAACTTAGCCAGGGGGCTGCAGGGGCCGGGACAATGGTCGTGGCCAAGTTTGGGGCGGCTCGGGCCGAAAACGCGGCCTCCAGAGCGTCCAGAAGTTCTGAACTCTGGAAGGCAGCCGTTACATCGCCCCCCCGAGGGTCATGGGGGTCAAACTCGGCCAGCCGGCGGCGGGGTCCGGGACAAGGGTCGTGGCCAAGTTTGGGGGGGCTTAGGCCGAAAATGCGGCCTCCAGAGCGTCCAGAAGTTCTGAACTGTAGAAGGCCGCCGTCACGTCGCCTCCCTGGGGGTCACGGGGGTCAAACTCGGCCAGCGGCTGGCCGGGGTCCGGGACAAGGGTCGTGGCCATGTTTGGGGGGGCTTAGGCCGAAAATGCGGCCTCCAGACGTCGCCTCCCTGGGGGTCAAAGTGGTCAAACTCGCCCAGAAGGAGGCGGGGACAGGGACAAGGGTCGTGGCAAAGTTTGGGAAAGCTTATGCCGAAAATGCGGCCTCCAGGGCGTCCAGAAATTCTAAACTCTGGAAGGCCGCCGTGACGTCGCCCCTGGGGGTCATGGGGGTCAAACTCGGCCAGCCGGCGTCGGGGTCCGGGACAAGGGTCGTGGCCAAGTTTGGGGCGGCTCGGGCCGAAAATGCGGCCTCCAGAGCGTCCAGAAGTTCTGAACTGTAGCAGGCCGCCGTGACGTCGCCTCCCTGGGGGTCACGGGGGTCAAAATCGGCCAGCGGTCGGCAGGGGCCGGGACGTGGGTCGTGGCCAAGTTTGGGGCGGCTCGGGCCGAAAATGCGGCCTCCAGAGCGTCCAGAAGTTCTGAACTGTAGAAGGCCGCCGTGACGTCGCCTAGCTGGGGGTCACGGGGGTCAAACTCAGCCAGCGGGCGGCGGGGACCGGGACGTAGGTCGTGGCCAAGTTTAGGGCGGATCGGGCCGACAATGCGGCCTCCAGAGCGTCCAGAAGTTCTGAACTCTGGAAGGCCGCCGTCACGTCGCCCCCCGGGGGTCGCTGGGGTCAAACTTGGCCAGGGGGCTGCAGGGGCCGGGACGTAGGTCGTGGCCAAGTTTGGGGCGGCTCGGGCCGAAAATGCGGCCTCCAGAGCGTCCAGAAGTTCTGAACTCTGGAAGGCCGCCGTGACGTCGACCCACCTGGGGTCACGGGGTCAAACTCGGCCAGCCGGTGTCGGGGTCCGGGACAAGGGTCGTGGTCAGGTTTGGGGCGGCTCGGGCCGAAAAAGCGGCCTCCAGAGCGTCCAGAAGTTCTGAACTGTAGAAGACCGCCGTGACGTCGCCTCCCTGGGGGTCAAAGGGGTCAAACTCGCCCAGTAAGAGGCGGGGACAGGGACAAGGGTCGTGGCAAAGTTTGGGAAAGCTTAGGACGAAAATGCGGCCTCCAGGGCGTCCAGAAATTCTAAACTCTGGAAGGCCGCCGTGAAGTCGCCCCACCGGGGGTCACGGGGGTCAAACCAGGCCCGCCGGCGGCGGGGACCGGGACGTGCGTCGTAGCTAAGTTTGGGGCGGCTCGGGCCGAAAATGCGGCCTCCAGAGCGTCCAGAAGTTCTGAACTCTGGAAGGCCGCCGTCACGTCGCTCCCCGGGGGTCAAACTCGGCCAGCCGGCGACAGGGGCTGGGACAAGCGTCGTGGCCAAGTTTGGGGGGCTCCGGCCGTAAATGCGGCCTCCAGAGCGTCCAGAACTTCTGAACTCTGAAAGGCCGGCGTCACGTCGCCCACCGGGGGTCGCTGGGGTCAAACTTGGCCAGGGGGCTGCAGGGGCCGGGAAAATGGTCGTGGCCAAGTTTGGGGCGGATCGGGCCGAAAATGCGGCCACCAGAGCGTCCAGAACTTCTGAACTCTGGAAGGCCGCCGTCACGTCGCCCCCCGGGGATCACGGGGGTCAAACTCGGCCAGCCGGCGGCAGGGGCTGGGACAAGGGTTGTGGCCAAGTTTGGGGGGGCTCCGGCCGTAAATGCGGCCTCAAGAGCGTCCAGAAGTTCTGAACTCTGGAAGGCCGCCGTCACGTCGCCCCCCGGGGGTCAAACTTGGCCAGGGGGCTGCAGGGGCCGGGAAAATGGTCGTGGCCAAGTTTGGGGCGGATCGGGCCGAAAATGCGGCCTCCAGAGCGTCCAGAAGTTCTGAACTCTGGAAGGCAGCCGTTACATCGCCCCCCCGAGGGTCATGGGGGTCAAACTCGGCCAGTTGGCGGCGGGGTCCGGGACAAGGGTCGTGGCCAAGTTTGGGGGGGCTTAGGCCGAAAATGCGGCCTCCAGAGCGTCCAGAAGTTCTGAACTGTAGAAGGCCGCCGTGACGTCGCCTCCCTGGGAGTCACGAGGGTCAAACTCGGCCAGCGGCTGGCCGGGGCCGGGACGTGGGTCGTGGCCAAGTTTGGGGCGGCTCAGGCCGAAAATGCGGCCTCCAGAGCGTCCAGAAGTTCTGAACTCTGAAGGCCGCCGTGACGTCGCCTCCCTGGGGGTCAAAGTGGTCAAACTCGCCCAGAAGGAGGCGGGGACAGGGACAAGGGTCGTGGCCAAGTTTGGGAAAGCTTAGGCCGAAAATGCGGCCTCCAGGGCGTCCAGAAATTCTAAACTCTGGAAGGCCGCCGTGACGTCGCCCCTGGGGGTCATGGGGGTCAAACTCGGCCAGCCGGCGTCGGGGTCCGGGACAAGGGTCGTGGCCAAGTTTGGGGCGGCTCGGGCCGAAAATGCGGCCTCCAGAGCGTCCAGAAGTTCTGAACTGTAGAAGGCCGCCGTGACGTCGCCTCCCTGGGGGTCACGGGGGTCAAACTCGGCCAGCGGTCGGCGGGGGCCGGGACGTCGGTCGTGGCCAAGTTTGGGGCGGCTCGGGCCGAAAATGCGGCCTCCAGAGCGTCCAGAAGTTCTGAACTGTAGAAGGCCGCCGTGACGTCGCCTAGCTGGGGGTCACGGGGGTCAAACTCAGCCAGCGGGCGGCGGGGACCGGGACGTAGGTCGTGGCCAAGTTTAGGGCGGATCGGGCCGACAATGCGGCCTCCAGAGCGTCCAGAAGTTCTGAACTCTGGAAGGCCGCCGTCACGTCGCCCCCCGGGGGTCGCTGGGGTCAAACTTGGCCAGGGGGCTGCAGGGGCCGGGACAATGGTCGTGGCCAAGTTTGGGGCGGCTCGGGCCGAAAATGCGGCCTCCAGAGCGTCCAGAAGTTCTGAACTCTGGAAGGCCGCCGTGACGTCGCCCCACCGGGGGTCACGGGGTCAAACTCGGCCAGCCGGTGTCGGGGTCCGGGACAAGGGTCGTGGTCAGGTTTGGGGCGGCTCGGGCCGAAAATGCGGCCTCCAGAGCGTCCAGAAGTTCTGAACTGTAGAAGGCCGCCGTGACGTCGCCTCCCTGGGGGTCAAAGGGGTCAAACTCGGCCAGCGGGCGGCGGGGACAGGGACAAGGGTCGTGGCAAAGTTTGGGAAAGCTTAGGCCGAAAATGCGGCCTCCAGGGCGTCCAGAAATTCTAAACTCTGGAAGGCCGCCGTGAAGTCGCCCCCCGGGGGTCATGGGGGTCAAACTCGGTCAGCCGGCGTCGGGGTCCGGGACAAGGGTCGTGGCAAAGTTTGGGGCGGCTCGGGCCGAAAATGCGGCCTCCAGAGCGTCCAGAAGTTCTGAACTGTAGAAGGCCGCCGTGACGTCGCCTCCCTGGGGGTCACGGGGGTCAAACTCGGCCAGCGGGCGGCGGGGGCCGGGACAAGGGTCGTAGCAAAGTTAAGGAAATCTTATGCCGAAAATGCGGCCTCCAGGGCGTCCAGAAATTCTAAACTCTGGAAGGCCGCCGTGACGTCGCCCCCCGGGGGTCATGGGGTGAAACTCGGCCAGCCGGCGGCAGGGTCCGGGACAAGGGTCGTGGCCAAGTTTGGGGCGGCTCGGGCCGAAAATGCGGCCTCCAGAACGTCCAGAAGTTCTGAACTGTAGAAGGCCGCCGTGACGTCGCCCCCGGGGGTCACGGGGGTCAAACTCGGCCAGCGGGCGGCGGGGGCCGGGACGTAGGTCGTGGCAAAGTTTGGGAAAGCTTAGGCCGAAAATGCGGCCTCCAGAGTGTCGAGAAGTTCTGAACTGTAGAAGGCCGCCGTGACGTCGCCTCCCTGGGGGTCACGGGGGTCAAACTCGGCCAGCGGGCGTCGGGGGCCGGGACAAGGGTCGTAGCAAAGTTAAGGAAATCTTATGCCGAAAATGCGGCCTCCAGGGCGTCCAGAAAGTCTAAACTCTGGAAGGCCGCCGTGACGTCGCCCCCCGGGGGTCATGGGGTGAAACTCGGCCAGCCGGCGGCAGGGTCCGGGACAAGGGTCGTGGCCAAGTTTGGGGCGGCTCGGGCCAAAAATGCGGCCTCCAGAACGTCCAGAAGTTCTGAACTGTAGAAGGCCGCCGTGACGTCGCCCCCGGGGGTCACGGGGGTCAAACTCGGCCAGCGGGCGGCGGGGGCCGGGACGTAGGTCGTGGCAAAGTTTGGGAAAGCTTAGGCCGAAAATGCGGCCTCCAGAGTGTCGAGAAGTTCTGAACTGTAGAAGGCCGCCGTGACGTCGCCTCCCTGGGGGTCACGGGGGTCAAACTCGGCCAGCGGCTGGCCGGGGCCGGGACGTGGGTCGTGGCCAAGTTTGGGGCGGCTCGGGCCGAAAATGCGGCCTCCAGAGCGTCCAGAAGTTCTGAACTGTAGAAGGCCGCCGTGACGTCGCCCCCGGGGGTCACGGGGGTCAAACTCGGCCAGCGGGCGGCGGGGGCCGGGACGTAGGTCGTGGCAAAGTTTGGGAAAGCTTAGGCCGAAAATGCGGCCTCCAGAGTGTCGAGAAGTTCTGAACTGTAGAAGGCCGCCGTGACGTCGCCTCCCTGGGGGTCACGGGGGTCAAACTCGGCCAGCGGGCGGCGGGGTCCGGGACAAGGGTCGTAGCAAAGTTAAGGAAATCTTATGCCGAAAATGCGGCCTCCAGGGCGTCCAGAAAGTCTAAACTCTGGAAGGCCGCCGTGACGTCGCCCCCGGGGGTCACGGGGGTCAAACTCGGCCAGCGGCTGGCCGGGGCCGGGACGTGGGTCGTGGCCAAGTTTGGGGCGGCTCGGGCCGAAAATGCGGCCTCCAGAGCGTCCAGAAGTTCTGAACTCTGAAGGCCGTCGTGACGTCGCCCCACCGGGGGTCACGGGGGTCAAACCAGGCCCGCCGGCGGCGGGGACCGGGACGTGCGTCGTAGCTAAGTTTGGGGCGGCTCGGGCCGAAAATGCGGCCTCCAGAGCGTCCAGAAGTTCTGAACTCTGGAAGGCCGCCGTCACGTCGCTCCCCGGGGGTCAAACTCGGCCAGCCGGCGACAGGGGCTGGGACAAGCGTCGTGGCCAAGTTTGGGGGGCTCCGGCCGTAAATGCGGCCTCCAGAGCGTCCAGAACTTCTGAACTCTGAAACGCCGGCGTCACGTCGCCCACCGTGGGTCGCGGGGGTCAAACTTGGCCAGGGGGCTGCAGGGGCCGGGAAAATGGTCGTGGCCAAGTTTGGGGCGGATCGGGCCGAAAATGCGGCCTCCAGAGCGTCCAGAAGTTCTGAACTCTGGAAGGCCGCCGTCACGTCGCCCCCCGGGGATAACGGGGGTCAAACTCGGCCAGCCGGCGGCAGGGGCTGGGACAAGGGTCGTGGCCAAGTTTGGGGGGGCTCCGGCCGTAAATGCGGCCTCAAGAGCGTCCAGAAGTTCTGAACTCTAGAAGGCCGCCGTCACGTCGCCATCCGGGGGTCAAACTTGGCCAGGGGGCTGCAGGGGCCGGGAAAATGGTCGTGGCCAAGTTTGGGGCGGATCGGGCCGAAAATGCGGCCTCCAGAGACTCCAGAAGTTCTGAACTCCGGAAGGCCGCCGTCACGTCGCCCCCCGGGGGTCGCGGGGTTCAAACTTGGCCAGGGGGCTGCAGGGGCCGGGACAATGGTCGTGGCCAAGTTTGGGGCGACTCGGGCCGAAAACGCGGCCTCCAGAGCGTCCAGAAGTTCTGAACTCTGGAAGGCAGGCGTTACATCGCCCCCCCGAGGGTCATGGGGGTCAAACTCGGCCAGCCGGCGGCGGGGTCCGGGACGTGGGTCGTGGCCAAGTTTGGGGCGGCTCGGGCCGAAAATGCGGCCTCCAGAGCGTCCAGAAGTTCTGAACTCTGAAGGCCGCCGTGACGTCGCCTCCCTGGGGGTCAAAGTGGTCAAACTCGCCCAGAAAGAGGCGGGGACAGGGACAAGGGTCGTGGCAAAGTTTGGGAAAGCTTAGGCCGAAAATGCGGCCTCCAGAGCGTCCAGAAATTCTAAAATCTGGAAGGCCGCCGTGAAGTCGCCCCCCTGGGGTCATGGGGGTCAAACTCGGTCAGCCGGCGTCGGGGTCCGGGACAAGGGTCGTGGCAAAGTTTGGGGCGGCTCGGGCCGAAAATGCGGCCTCCAGAGCGTCCAGAAGTTCTGAACTGTAGAAGGCCGCCGTGACGTCCCCTCCCTGGGGGTCACGGGGGTCAAACTCGGCCAGCGGGCGGCGGGGGCCGGGACAAGGGTCGTAGCAAAGTTAAGGAAAGCTTAGGCCGAAAATGCGGCCTCCAGGGCGTCCAGAAGTTCTGAACTCTGAAGGCCGCCGTGACGTCGCCCCACCGGGGGTCACGGGGGTCAAACCAGGCCCGCCGGCGGCGGGGACCGGGACGTGCGTCGTAGTTAAGTTTGGGGCGGCTCGGGCCGAAAATGCGGCCTCCAGAGCGTCCAGAAATTCTAAACTCTGGAAGGCCGCCGTGAAGTCGCCCCCGGGGGTCATGGGGGTCAAACTCGGTCAGCCGGCGTCGGGGTCCGGGACAAGGGTCGTGGCAAAGTTTGGGGCGGCTCGGGCCGAAAATACGGCCTCCAGAGCGTCCAGAAGTTCTGAACTGTAGAAGGCCGCCGTGACGTCGCCTCCCTTGGGGTCACGGGGGTCAAACTCGGCCAGCGGGCGGCGGGGGCCGGGACAAGGGTCGTAGCAAAGTTAAGGAAAACTTAGGCCGAAACTGCGGCCTCCAGGGCGTCCAGAAATTCTAAACTCTGGAAGGCCGCCGTGACGTCGCCCCCCGGGGGTCATGGGGTGAAACTCGGCCAGCCGGCGGCAGGGTCCGGGACAAGGGTCGTGGCCAAGTTTGGGGCGGCTCGGGCCGAAAATGCGGCCTCCAGAACGTCCAGAAGTTCTGAACTGTAGAAGGCCACCGTGACGTCGCCCCCGGGGGTCACGGGGGTCAAACTCGGCCAGCGGGCGGCGGGGGCCGGGACGTAGGTCGTGGCAAAGTTTGGGAAAGCTTAGGCCGAAAATGCGGCCTCCAGAGCGTCGAGAAGTTCTGAACTGTAGAAGGCCGCCGTGACGTCGCCTCCCTGGGGGTCACGGGGGTCAAACTCGGCCAGCGGCTGGCCGGGGCCGGGACGTGCGTCGTAGCTAAGTTTGGGGCGGCTCGGGCCGAAAATGCGGCCTCCAGAGCGTCCAGAAGTTCTGAACTCTGGAAGGCCGCCGTCACGTCGCTCCCCGGGGGTCAAACTCGGCCAGCCGGCGACAGGGGCTGGGACAAGCGTCGTGGCCAAGTTTGGGGGGCTCCGGCCGTAAATGCGGCCTCCAGAGCGTCCAGAACTTCTGAACTCTGAAAGGCCGGCGTCACGTCGCCCACCGGGGGTCGCGGGGGTCAAACTTGGCCAGGGGGCTGCAGGGGCCGGGAAAATGGTCGTGGCCAAGTTTGTAGCGGATCGGGCCGAAAATGCGGCCTCCAGAGCGTCCAGAACTTCTGAACTCTGGAAGGCCGCCGTCACGTCGCCCCCCGGGGATCACGGGGGTCAAACTCGGCCAGCCGGCGGCAGGGCCTGGGACAAGGGTTGTGGCCAAGTTTGGGGGGGCTCCGGCCGTAAATGCGGCCTCAAGAGCGTCCAGAAGTTCTGAACTCTGGAAGGCCGCCGTCACGTCGCCCCCCGGGGGTCAAACTTGGCCAGGGGGCTGCAGGGGCCGGGAAAATGGTCGTGGCCAAGTTTGGGGCGGATCGGGCCGAAAATGCGGCCTCCAGAGCGTCCAGAAGTTCTGAACTCCGGAAGGCCGCCGTCACGTGGCCCCCCGGGGGTCGCGGGGTTCAAACTTGGCCAGGGGGCTGCAGGGGCCGGGACAATGGTCGTGGCCAAGTTTGGGGCGGCTCGGGCCGAAAACGCGGCCTCCAGAGCGTCCAGAAGTTCTGAACTCTGGAAGGCAGCCGTTACATCGCCCCCCCGAGGGTCATGGGGGTCAAACTCGGCCAGCCGGCGGCGGGGTCCGGGACAAGGGTCGTGGCCAAGTTTGGGGGGGCTTAGGCCGAAAATGCGGCCTCCAGAGCGTCCAGAAGTTCTGAACTGTAGAAGGCCGCCGTGACGTCGCCTCCCTGGGGGTCACGGGGGTCAAAGTCGGCCAGCGGCTGGCCGGGGCCGGGACGTGGGTCGTGGCCAAGTTTGGGGCGGCTCGGGCCGAAAATGCGGCCTCCAGAGCGTCCAGAAGTTCTGAACTCTGAAGGCCGCCGTGACGTCGCCTCCCTGGGGGTCAAAGTGGTCAAACTCGCCCAGAAGGAGGCGGGGACAGGGACAAGGGTCGTGGCAAAGTTTGGGAAAGCTTAGGCCGAAAATGCGGCCTCCAGGGCGTCCAGAAATTCTAAACTCTGGAAGGCCGCCGTGACGTCGCCCCTGGGGGTCATGGGGGTCAAACTCGGCCAGCCGGCGTCGGGGTCCGGGACAAGGGTCGTGGCCAAGCTTGGGGCGGCTCGGGCCGAAAATGCGGCCTCCAGAGCGTCCAGAAGTTCTGAACTGTAGAAGGCCGCCGTGACGTCGCCTCCCTGGGGGTCACGGGGGTCAAACTCGGCCAGCGGTCGGCGGGGGCCGGGACGTGGGTCGTGGCCAAGTTTGGGGCGGCTCGGGCCGAAAATGCGGCCTCCAGAGCGTCCAGAAGTTCTGAACTCTGGAAGGCCGCCGTGACGTCGCCCCACCGGGGGTCACGGGGTCAAACTCGCCCAGTAAGAGGCGGGGACAGGGACAAGGGTCGTGGCAAAGTTTGGGAAAGCTTAGGCCGAAAATGCGGCCTCCAGGGCGTCCAGAAATTCTAAAATCTGGAAGGCCGCCGTGAAGTCGCCCCCCGGGGGTCATGGGGGTCAAACTCGGTCAGCCGGCGTCGGGGTCCGGGACAAGGGTCGTGGCAAAGTTTGGGGCGGCTCGGGCCGAAAATGCGGCCTCCAGAGCGTCCAGAAGTTCTGAACTGTAGAAGGCCGCCGTGACGTCGCCTCCCTGGGGGTCACGGGGGTCAAACTCGGCCAGCGGGCGGCGGGGGCCGGGACAAGGGTCGTAGCAAAGTTTAGAAAAGCTTAGGCCGAAAATGCGGCCTCCAGGGCGTCCAGAAATTTTAAACTCTGGAAGGCCGCCGTGAAGTCGCCCCCCGGGGGTCATGGGGGTCAAACTCGGTCAGCCGGCGTCGGGGTCCGGGACAAGGGTCGTGGCAAAGTTTGGGGCGGCTCGGGCCGAAAATGCGGCCTCCAGAGCGTCCAGAAGTTCTGAACTGTAGAAGGCCGCCGTGACGTCGCCTCCCTTGGGGTCACGGGGGTCAAACTCGGCCAGCGGGCGGCGGGGGCCGGGACAAAGGTCGTAGCAAAGTTAAGGAAAACTTAGGCCGAAAATGCGGCCTCCAGGGCGTCCAGAAATTCTAAACTCTGGAAGGCCGCCGTGACGTCGCCCCCCGGGGGTCATGGGGTGAAACTTGGCCAGCCGGCGGCAGGGACCGGGACAAGGGTCGTGGCCAAGTTTGGGGCGGCTCCAGAGCGTCGAGAAGTTCTGAACTGTAGAAGGCCGCCGTGACGTCGCCTCCCTGGGGGTCACGGGGGTCAAACTCAGCCAGCGGCTGGCCGGGGCCGGGACGTGGGTCGTGGCCAAGTTTGGGGCGGCTCGGGCCGAAAATGCGGCCTCCAGAGCGTCCAGAAGTTCTGAACTCTGAAGGCCGCCGTGACGTCGCCCCACCGGGGGTCACGGGGGTCAAACCAGGCCCGCCGGCGGCGGGGACCGGGACGTGCGTCGTAGCTAAGTTTGGAGCGGCTCGGGCCGAAAATGCGGCCTCCAGAGCGTCCAGAAGTTCTGAACTCTGGAAGGCCGCCGTCACGTCGCTCCCCGGGGGTCAAACTCGGCCAGCCGGCGACAGGGGCTGGGACAAGCGTCGTGGCCAAGTTTGGGGGGCTCCGGCCGTAAATGCGGCCTCCAGAGCGTCCAGAACTTCTGAACTCTGAAAGACCGGCGTCACGTCGCCAACCGGGGGTCGCGGGGTCAAACTTGGCCAGGGGGCTGCAGGGGCCGGGAAAATGGTCGTGGCCAAGTTTGGGGCGGATCGGGCCGAAAATGCGGCCTCCAGAGCGTCCAGAACTTCTGAACTCTGGAAGGCCGCCGTCACGTCGCTCCCCGGGGGTCAAACTCGGCCAGCCGGCGACAGGGGCTGGGACAAGCGTCGTGGCCAAGTTTGGGGGGCTCCGGCCGTAAATGCGGCCTCCAGAGCGTCCAGAACTTCTGAACTCTGAAAGGCCGGCGTCACGTCGCCCACCGGGGGTCGCGGGGGTCAAACTTGGCCAGGGGGCTGCAGGGGCCGGGAAAATGGTCGTGGCCAAGTTTGGGGCGGATCGGGCCGAAAATGCGGCCTCCAGAGCGTCCAGAACTTCTGAACTCTGGAAGGCCGCCGTCACGTCGCCCCCCGGGGATCACGGGGGTCAAACTCGGCCAGCCGGCGGCAGGGCCTGGGACAAGGGTTGTGGCCAAGTTTGGGGGGGCTCCGGCCGTAAATGCGGCATCAAGAGCGTCCAGAAGTTCTGAACTCTGGAAGGCCGCCGTCACGTCGCCCCCCGGGGGTCAAACTTGGCCAGGGGGCTGCAGGGGCCGGGACAATGGTCGTGGCCAAGTTTGGGGCGGATCGGGCCGAAAATGCGGCCTCCAGAGCGTCCAGAAGTTCTGAACTCCGGAAGGCCGCCGTCACGTCGCCCCACCGGGGGTCACGGGGTCAAACTCGCCCAGTAAGAGGCGGGGACAGGGACAAGGGTCTTGGCAAAGTTTGGGAAAGCTTAGGCCGAAAATGCGGCCTCCAGGGCGTCCAGAAATTCTAAAATCTGGAAGGCCGCCGTGAAGTCGCCCCCCGGGGGTCATGGGGGTCAAACTCGGTCAGCCGGCGTCGGGGTCCGGGACAAGGGTCGTGGCAAAGTTTGGGGCGGCTCGGGCCGAAAATGCGGCCTCCAGAGCGTCCAGAAGTTCTGAACTGTAGAAGGCCGCCGTGACGTCGCCTCCCTGGGGGTCACGGGGGTCAAACTCGGCCAGCGGGCGGCGGGGGCCGGGACAAGGGTCGTAGCAAAGTTTAGAAAAGCTTAGGCCGAAAATGCGGCCTCCAGGGCGTCCAGAAATTTTAAACTCTGGAAGGCCGCCGTGAAGTCGCCCCCCGGGGGTCATGGGGGTCAAACTCGGTCAGCCGGCGTCGGGGTCCGGGACAAGGGTCGTGGCAAAGTTTGGGGCGGCTCGGGCCGAAAATGCGGCCTCCAGAGCGTCCAGAAGTTCTGAACTGTAGAAGGCCGCCGTGACGTCGCCTCCCTTGGGGTCACGGGGGTCAAACTCGGCCAGCGGGCGGCGGGGGCCGGGACAAGGGTCGTAGCAAAGTTAAGGAAAACTTAGGCCGAAAATGCGGCCTCCAGGGCGTCCAGAAATTCTAAACTCTGGAAGGCCGCCGTGACGTCGCCCCCCGGGGGTCATGGGGTGAAACTCGGCCAGCCGGCGGCAGGGTCCGGGACAAGGGTCGTGGCCAAGTTTGGGGCGGCTCCAGAGCGTCGAGAAGTTCTGAACTGTAGAAGGCCGCCGTGACGTCGCCTCCCTGGGGGTCACGGGGGTCAAACTCAGCCAGCGGCTGGCCGGGGCCGGGACGTGGGTCGTGGCCAAGTTTGGGGCGGCTCGGGCCGAAAATGCGGCCTCCAGAGCGTCCAGAAGTTCTGAACTCTGAAGGCCGCCGTGACGTCGCCCCACCGGGGGTCACGGGGGTCAAACCAGGCCCGCCGGCGGCGGGGACCGGGACGTGCGTCGTAGCTAAGTTTGGAGCGGCTCGGGCCGAAAATGCGGCCTCCAGAGCGTCCAGAAGTTCTGAACTCTGGAAGGCCGCCGTCACGTCGCTCCCCGGGGGTCAAACTCGGCCAGCCGGCGACAGGGGCTGGGACAAGCGTCGTGGCCAAGTTTGGGGGGCTCCGGCCGTAAATGCGGCCTCCAGAGCGTCCAGAACTTCTGAACTCTGAAAGGCCGGCGTCACGTCGCCCACCGGGGGTCGCGGGGTCAAACTTGGCCAGGGGGCTGCAGGGGCCGGGAAAATGGTCGTGGCCAAGTTTGGGGCGGATCGGGCCGAAAATGCGGCCTCCAGAGCGTCCAGAACTTCTGAACTCTGGAAGGCCGCCGTCACGTCGCTCCCCGGGGGTCAAACTCGGCCAGCCGGCGACAGGGGCTGGGACAAGCGTCGTGGCCAAGTTTGGGGGGCTCCGGCCGTAAATGCGGCCTCCAGAGCGTCCAGAACTTCTGAACTCTGAAAGGCCGGCGTCACGTCGCCCACCGGGGGTCGCGGGGGTCAAACTTGGCCAGGGGGCTGCAGGGGCCGGGAAAATGGTCGTGGCCAAGTTTGGGGCGGATCGGGCCGAAAATGCGGCCTCCAGAGCGTCCAGAACTTCTGAACTCTGGAAGGCCGCCGTCACGTCGCCCCCCGGGGATCACGGGGGTCAAACTCGGCCAGCCGGCGGCAGGGCCTGGGACAAGGGTTGTGGCCAAGTTTGGGGGGGCTCCGGCCGTAAATGCGGCATCAAGAGCGTCCAGAAGTTCTGAACTCTGGAAGGCCGCCGTCACGTCGCCCCCCGGGGGTCAAACTTGGCCAGGGGGCTGCAGGGGCCGGGAAAATGGTCGTGGCCAAGTTTGGGGCGGATCGGGCCGAAAATGCGGCCTCCAGAGCGTCCAGAAGTTCTGAACTCCGGAAGGCCGCCGTCACGTCGCCCCCCGGGGGTCGCGGGGTTCAAACTTGGCCAGGGGGCTGCAGGGGCCGGGACAATGGTCGTGGCCAAGTTTGGGGCGGCTCGGGCCGAAAACGCGGCCTCCAGAGCGTCCAGAAGTTCTGAACTCTGGAAGGCAGCCGTTACATCGCCCCCCCGAGGGTCATGGGGGTCAAACTCGGCCAGTCGGCGGCGGGGTCCGGGACAAGGGTCGTGGCCAAGTTTGGGGGGGCTTAGGCCGAAAATGCGGCCTCCAGAGCGTCAAGAAGTTCTGAACTGTAGAAGGCCGCCGTGACGTCGCCTCCCTGGGGGTCACGGGGGTCAAAGTCGGCCAGCGGCTGGCCGGGGCCGGGACGTGGGTCGTGGCCAAGTTTGGGGCGGATCGGGCCGAAAATGCGGCCTCCAGAGCGTCCAGAAGTTCTGAACTGTAGAAGGCCGCCGTGACGTCGCCTAGCTGGGGGTCACGGGGGTCAAACTCAGCCAGCGGGCGGCGGGGACCGGGACGTAGGTCGTGGCCAAGTTTAGGGCGGATCGGGCCGACAATGCGGCCTCCAGAGCGTCCAGAAGTTCTGAACTCTGGAAGGCCGCCGTCACGTCGCCCCCCGGGGGTCGCTGGGGTCAAACTTGGCCAGGGGGCTGCAGGGGCCGGGACGTAGGTCGTGGCCAAGTTTGGGGCGGCTCGGGCCGAAAATGCGGCCTCCAGAGCGTCCAGAAGTTCTGAACTCTGGAAGGCCGCCGTGACGTCGCCCCACCGGGGGTCACGGGGTCAAACTCGCCCAGTAAGAGGCGGGGACAGGGACAAGGGTCGTGGCAAAGTTTGGGAAAGCTTAGGCCGAAAATGCGGCCTCCAGGGCGTCCAGAAATTCTAAAATCTGGAAGGCCGCCGTGAAGTCGCCCCCGGGGGTCATGGGGGTCAAACTCGGTCAGCCGGCGTCGGGGTCCGGGACAAGGGTCGTGGCAAAGTTTGGGGCGGCTCGGGCCGAAAATGCGGCCTCCAGAGCGTCCAGAAGTTCTGAACTGTAGAAGGCCGCCGTGACGTCGCCTCCCTGGGGGTCACGGGGGTCAAACTCGGCCAGCGGGCGGCGGGGGCCGGGACAAGGGTCGTAGCAAAGTTTAGAAAAGCTTAGGCCGAAAATGCGGCCTCCAGGGCGTCCAGAAATTCTAAACTCTGGAAGGCCGCCGTGAAGTCGCCCCCCGGGGGTCATGGGGGTCAAACTCGGTCAGCCGGCGTCGGGGTCCGGGACAAGGGTCGTGGCAAAGTTTGGGGCGGCTCGGGCCGAAAATGCGGCCTCCAGAGCGTCCAGAAGTTCTGAACTGTAGAAGGCCGCCGTGACGTCGCCTCCCTGGGGGTCACGGGGGTCAAACTCGGCCAGCGGGCGGCGGGGGCCGGGACAAGGGTCGTAGCAAAGTTAAGGAAAACTTAGGCCGAAAATGCGGCCTCCAGGGCGTCCAGAAATTCTAAACTCTGGAAGGCCGCCGTGACGTCGCCCCCCGGGGGTCATGGGGTGAAACTCGGCCAGCCGGCGGCAGGGTCCGGGACAAGGGTCGTGGCCAAGTTTGGGGCGGCTCGGGCCGAAAATGCGGCCTCCAGAACGTCCAGAAGTTCTGAACTGTAGAAGGCCGCCGTGACGTCGCCCCCGGGGGTCACGGGGGTCAAACTCGGCCAGCGGGCGGCGGGGGCCGGGACGTAGGTCGTGGCAAAGTTTGGGAAAGCTTAGGCCGAAAATGCGGCCTCCAGAGCGTCGAGAAGTTCTGAACTGTAGAAGGCCGCCGTGACGTCGCCTCCCTGGGGGTCACGGGGGTCAAACTCGGCCAGCGGCTGGCCGGGGCCGGGACGTGGGTCGTGGCCAAGTTTGGGGCGGCTCGGGCCGAAAATGCGGCCTCCAGAGCGTCCAGAAGTTCTGAACTCTGAAGGCCGCCGTGACGTCGCCCCACCGGGGGTCACGGGGGTCAAACCAGGCCCGCCGGCGGCGGGGACCGGGACGTGCGTCGTAGCTAAGTTTGGGGCGGCTCGGGCCGAAAATGCGGCCTCCAGAGCGTCCAGAAGTTCCTAACTCTGAAGGCCGCCGTGACGTCGCCCCACCGGGGGTCACGGGGGTCAAACCAGGCCCGCCGGCGGCGGGGACCGGGACGTGCGTCATAGCTAAGTTTGGGGCGGCTCGGGCCGAAAATGCGGCCTCCAGAGCGTCCAGAAGTTCTGAACTCTGGAAGGCCGCCGTCACGTCGCTCCCCGGGGGTCAAACTCGGACAGCCGGCGACAGGGGCTGGGACAAGCGTCGTGGCCAAGTTTGGGGGGCTCCGGCCGTAAATGCGGCCTCCAGAGCGTCCAGAAGTTCTGAACTCTGGAAGGCAGCCGTTACATCGCCCCCCCGAGGGTCATGGGGGTCAAACTCGGCCAGCCGGCGGCGGGGTCCGGGATAAGGGTCGTGTCCAAGTTTGGGGGGCTTAGGCCGAAAATGCGGCCTCCAGAGCGTCCAGAAGTTCTGAACTGTAGAACGCCGCCGTGACGTCGCCTCCCTGGGGGTCACGGGGGTCAAACTCGGCCAGCGGCTGGCCGGGGCCGGGACGTGGGTCGTGGCCAAGTTTGGGGCGGCTCGGGCCGAAAATGCGGCCTCCAGAGCGTCCAGAAGTTCTGAACTCTGAAGGCCGCCGTGACGTCGCCTGCCTGGGGGTCAAAGTGGCCCAGAAGGAGGCGGGGACAGGGACAAGGGTCGTGGCAAAGTTTGGGAAAGCTTAGGCCGAAAATGCGGCCTCCAGGGCGTCCAGAAATTCTAAACTCTGGAAGGCCGCCGTGACGTCGCCCCTGGGGGTCATGGGGGTCAAACTCGGCCAGCCGGCGTCGGGGTCCGGGACAAGGGTCGTGGCCAAGTTTGGGGCGGCTCGGGCCGAAAATGCGGCCTCCAGAGCGTCCAGAAGTTCTGAACTGTAGAAGGCCGCCGTGACGTCGCCTCCCTGGGGGTCACGGGGGTCAAACTCGGCCAGCGGTCGGCGGGGGCCGGGACGTGGGTCGTGGCCAAGTTTGGGGCGGCTCGGGCCGAAAATGCGGCCTCCAGAGCGTCCAGAAGTTCTGAACTGTAGAAGGCCGCCGTGACGTCGCTTAGCTGGGGGTCACGGGGGTCAAACTCAGCCAGCGTGCGGCGGGGACCGGGACGTAGGTCGTGGCCAAGTTTAGGGCGGATCGGGCCGAAAATGCGGCCTCCAGAGCGTCCAGAAGTTCTGAACTCTGGAAGGCCGCCGTCACGTCGCCCCCCGGGGGTCGCTGGGGTCAAACTTGGCCACGGGGCTGCAGGGGCCGGGACGTAGGTCGTGGCCAAGTTTGGGGCGGCTCGGGCCGAAAATGCGGCCGCCAGAGCGTCCAGAAGTTCTGAACTCTGGAAGGCCGCCGTGACGTCGCCCCACTGGGGGTCACGGGGTCAAACTCGCCCAGTAAGAGGCTGGGACAGGGACAAGGGTCGTGGCAAAGTTTGGGAAAGCTTAGGCCGAAAATGCGGCCTCCAGAGCGTCCAGAAATTCTAAACTCTGGAAGGCCGCCGTGACGTCGCCCCTGGGGGTCATGGGGGTCAAACTCGGCCAGCCGGCGTCGGGGTCCGGGACAAGGGTCGTGGCCAAGTTTGGGGCGGCTCGGGCCGAAAATGCGGCCTCCAGAGCGTCCAGAAGTTCTGAACTGTAGAAGGCCGCCGTGACGTCGCCTCCCTGGGGGTCACGGGGGTCAAACTAGGCCAGCGGTCGGCGGGGGCCGGGACGTGGGTCGTGGCCAAGTTTGGGGCGGCTCGGGCCGAAAATGCGGCCTCCAGAGCGTCCAGAAGTTCTGAACTGTTGAAGGCCATCGTGACGTCGCCTAGCTGGGGGTCACGGGGGTCAACCTCAGCCAGCGGGCGGCGGGGACCGGGACGTAGGTCGTGGCCAAGTTTAGGGCGGATCGGGCCGACAATGCGGCCTCCAGAGCGTCCAGAAGTTCTGAACTCTGGAAGGACGCCGTCACGTCGCCCCCCGGGGGTCGCTGGGGTCAAACTTGGCCAGGGGGCTGCAGGGGCCGGGACGTAGGTCGTGGCCAAGTTTGGGGCGGCTCGGGCCGAAAATGCGGCCTCCAGAGCGTCCAGAAGTTGTAAACTCTGGAAGGCCGCCGTGACGTCGCCCCACCGGGGGTCACGGGGTCAAACTCGGCCAGCCGGTGTCGGGGTCCGGGACAAGGGTCGTGGTCAGGTTTGGGGCGGCTCGGGCCGAAAATGCGGCCTCCAGAGCGTCCAGAAGTTCTGAACTGTAGAAGGCCGCCGTGACGTCGCCTCCCTGGGGGTCAAAGGGGTCAAACTCGCCCAGTAAGAGGCGGGGACAGGGACAAGGGTCGTGGCAAAGTTTGGGAAAGCTTAGGCCGAAAATGCGGCCTCAAGGGCGTCCAGAAATTCTAAACTCTGGAAGGCCGCCGTGAAGTCGCCCCCCGGGGGTCATGGGGGTCAAACTCGGTCAGCCGGCGTCGGGGTCCGGGACAAGGGTCGTGGCAAAGTTTGGGGCGGCTCGGGCCGAAAATGCGGCCTCCAGAGCGTCCAGAAGTTCTGAACTGTAGAAGGCCGCCGTGACGTCGCCTCCCTGGGGGTCACGGGGGTCAAACTCGGCCAGCGGGCGGCGGGGGCCGGGACAAGGGTCGTAGCAAAGTTAAGGAAAGCTTAGGCCGAAAATGCGGCCTCCAGGGCGTCCAGAAATTCTAAACTCTGGAAGGCCGCCGTGACGTCGCCCCCCGGGGGTCATGGGGTGAAACTCGGCCAGCCGGCGGCAGGGTCCGGGACAAGGGTCGTGGCCAAGTTTGGGGCGGCTCGGGCCGAAAATGCGGCCTCCAGAACGTCCAGAAGTTCTGAACTGTAGAAGGCCGCCGTGACGTCGCCCCCGGGGGTCACGGGGGTCAAACTCGGCCAGCGGGCGGCGGGGGCCGGGACGTAGGTCGTGGCAAAGTTTGGGAAAGCTTAGGCCGAAAATGCGGCCTCCAGAGCGTCGAGAAGTTCTGAACTGTAGAAGGCCGCCGTGACGTCGCTTCCCTGGGGGTCACGGAGGTCAAACTCAACCAGCGGCTGGCCGGGGCCGGGACGTGGGTCGTGGCCAAGTTTGGGGCGGCTCGGGCCGAAAATGCGGCCTCCAGAGCGTCCAGAACTTCTGAACTCTGAAGGCCGCCGTGACGTCGCCCCACCGGGGGTCACGGGGGTCAAACCAGGCCCGCCGGCGGCGGGGACCGGGACGTGCGTCGTAGCTAAGTTTGGGGCGGCTCGGGCCGAAAATGCGGCCTCCAGAGCGTCCAGAAGTTCTGAACTCTGGAAGGCCGCCGTCACGTCGCCCCCCGGGGATCAAACTCGGCCAGCCGGCGACAGGGGCTGGGACAAGCGTCGTGGCCAAGTTTGGGGGGCTCCGGCCGTAAATGCGGCCTCCAGAGCGTCCAGAACTTCTGAACTCTGAAAGGCCGGCGTCACGTCGCCCACCGGGGGTCGCGGGGGTCAAACTTGGCCAGGGGGCTGCAGGGGCCGGGAAAATGGTCGTGGCCAAGTTTGGGAAGGATCGGGCCGACAATGCGGCCTCCAGAGCGTCCAGAAGTTCTGACCACCGGAAGGCCGCCGTCACGTCGCCCCCCGGGGGTCGCGGGGTTCAAACTTGGCCAGGGGGCTGCAGGGGCCGGGACAATGGTCGTGGCCAAGTTTGGGGCGGCTCGGGCCGAAAACGCGGCCTCCAGAGCGTCCAGAAGTTCTGAACTCTGGAAGGCAGCCGTTACATCGCCCCCCCCCGAGGGTCATGGGGGTCAAACTCGGCCAGCCGGCGGCGGGGTCCGGGACAAGGGTCGTGGCCAAGTTTGGGGGGGCTTAGGCCGAAAATGCGGCCTCCAGAACGTCCAGAAGTTCTGAACTGTAAAGGCCGCCGTCACGTCGCCTCCCTGGGGGTCATGGGGGTCAAACTCGGCCAGCGGCTGGCCGGGGTCCGGGACAAGGGTCGTGGTTAAGTTTGGGGGGGCTTAGGCCGAAAATGCGGCCTCCAGAGCGTCCAGAAGTTCTGAACTCTGAAGGCCGCCGTGACGTCGCCTTACTGGGGGTCAAAGTGGTCAAACTCGCCCAGAAGGAGGCGGGGACAGGGACAAGGGTCGTGGCAAAGTTTGGGAAAGCTTAGGCCGAAAATGCGGCCTCCAGGGCGTCCAGAAATTCTAAACTCTGGAAGGCCGCGGTGACGTCGCCCCTGGGGGTCATGGGGGTCAAACTCGGCCAGCCGGCGTCGGGGTCCGGGACAAGGGTCGTGGCCAAGTTTGGGGCGGCTCTGGCCGAAAATGCGGCCTCCAGAGCGTCCAGAAGTTCTGAACTGTAGAAGGCCGCCGTGACGTCGCCTAGCTGGGGGTCACGGGGGTCAGACTCAGCCAGCGGGCGGCGGGGACCGGGACGTAGGTCGTGGCCAAGTTTAGGGCGGATCGGGCCGACAATGCGGCCTCCAGAGCGTCCAGAAGTTCTGAACTCTGGAAGGCCGCCGTCACGTCGCCCCCCGGGGGTCGCTGGGATCAAACTTGGCCAGGGGGCTGCAGGGGCCGGGACGTAGGTCGTGGCCAAGTTTGGGGCGGCTCGGGCCGAAAATGCGGCCTCCAGAGCGTCCAGAAGTTCTGAACTCTGGAAGGCCGCCGTGACGTCGCCCCACCGGGGGTCACGGGGTCAAACTCGGCCAGCCGGTGTCGGGGTCCGGGACAAGGGTCGTGGTCAGGTTTGGGGCGGCTCGGGCCGAAAATGCGGCCCCCAGAGCGTCCAGAAGTTCTGAACTGTAGAAGGCCGCCGTGACGTTGCCTCCCTGGGGGTCAAAGGGGTCAAACTCGCCCAGTAAGAGGCGGGGACAGGGACAAGGGTCGTGGCAAAGTTTGGGAAAGCTTAGGCCGAAAATGCGGCCTCCAGGGCGTCCAGAAATTCTAAACACTGGAAGGTCGCCGTGAAGTCGCCCCCCGGGGGTCATGGGGGTCAAACTCGGTCAGCCGGCGTCGGGGTCCGGGACAAGGGTCGTGGCAAAGTTTGGGGCGGCTCGGGCCGAAAATGCGGCCTCCAGAGCGTCCAGAAGTTCTGAACTGTAGAAGGCCGCCGTGACGTCGCCTCCCTGGAAGTCACGGGGGTCAAACTCGGCCAGCGGGCGGCGGGGGCCGGGACAAGGGTCGTAGCAATGTTAAGGAAAGCTTAGGCCGAAAATGCGGCCTCCAGGGCGTCCAGAAATTCTAAACTCTGGAAGGCCGCCGTGACGTCGCCCCCCGGGGGTCATGGGGTGAAACTCAGCCAGCCGGCGGCAGGGTCCGGGACAAGGGTCGTGGCCAAGTTTGGGAAAGCTTAGGCCGAAAATGCGGCCTCCAGGGCGTCCAGAAATTCTAAACTCTGGAAGGCCGCCGTGAAGTCGCCCCCCGGGGGTCATGGGGGTCAAACTCGGTCAGCCGGCGTCGGGGTCCGGGACAAGGGTCGTGGCCAAGTTTGGGGCGGCTCGGGCCGAAAATGCGGCCTCCAGAACGTCCAGAAGTTCTGAACTGTAGAAGGCCGCCGTGACGTCGCCTCCCTGGGGGTCACGGCGGTCAAACTCGGCCAGCTGGCGGCGGGGGCCGGGACGTAGGTCGTGGCAAAGTTTGGGAAAGCTTAGGCCGAAAATGCGGCCTCCAGAGCGTCGAGAAGTTCTGAACTGTAGAAGGCCGCCGTCACGTCGCCCCCCGGGGGTCACGGGGGTAAAACTCGGCTAGCGGCTGGCCGGGGCCGGGACGTGGGTCGTGGCCAAGTTTGGGGCGGCTCGGGCCGAAAATGCGGCCTCCAGAGCGTCCAGAAATTCTGAACTCTGAAGGCCGCCGTGACGTCGCCCCACCGGGGGTCACGGGGGTCAAACCAGGCCCGCCGGCGGCGGGGACCGGGACGTGCGTCGTAGCTAAGTTTGGGGCGGCTCGGGCCGAAAATGCGGCCTCCAGAGCGTCCAGAAGTTCTGAACTCCGGAAGGCCGCCGTCACGTCGTCCCCCGGGGGTCAAACTCGGCCAGCCGGCGGCAGGGGCTGGGACAAGGGTCGTGGCCAAGTTTGGGGGGGCTCCGGCCGTAAATGCGGCCTCAAGAGCGTCCAGAAGTTCTGAACTCTAGAAGGCCGCCGTCACGTCGCCCCCCAGGGGTCAAACTTGGCCAGGGGGCTGCAGGGGCCGGGAAAATGGTCGTGGCCAAGTTTGGGGCGGATCGGGCCGAAAATGCGGTCTCCAGAGCGTCCAGAAGTTCTGAACTCCGGAAGGCCGCCGTCACGTCGCCCCCCGGGGGTCGCGGGGTTCAAACTTGCCCAGGGGGCTGCAGGGGCCGGGACAATGGTCGTGGCCAAGTTTGGGGCGGCTCGGGCCGAAAACGCGGCCTCCAGAGCGTCCAGAAGTTCTGAACTCTGGAAGGCAGCCGTTACATCGCCCCCCCGAGGGTCATGGGGGTCAAACTCGGCCAGCCGGCGGCGGGGTCCGGGACAAGGGTCGTGGCCAAGTTTGGGGGGGCTTAGGCCGAAAATGCGGCCTCCAGAGCGTCCAGAAGTTCTGAACTGTAGAAGGCCGCCGTGACGTCGCCTCCCTGGGGGTCACGGGGGTCAAACTCGGCCAGCGGCTGGCCGGGGCCGGGACGTGGGTCGTGGCCAAGTTTGGGGCGGCTCGGGCCGAAAATGCGGCCTCCAGAGCGTCCAGAAATTCTGAACTCTGAAGGCCGCCGTGACGTCGCCTCCCTGGGGGTCAAAGTGGTCAAACTCGCCCAGAAGGAGGCGGGGACAGGGACAAGGGTCGTGGCAAAGTTTTGTAAAGCTTAGACCGAAAATGCGGCCTCCAGGGCGTCCAGAAATTCTAAACTCTGGAAGGCCGCCGTGACGTCGCCCCTGGGGGTCATGGGGGTCAAACTCGGCCAGCCGGCGTCGGGGTCCGGGACAAGGGTCGTGGCCAAGTTTGGGGCGGCTCGGGCCGAAAATGCGGCCTCCAGAGCGTCCAGAAGTTCTGAACTGTAGAAGGCCGCCGTGACGTCGCCTAGCTGGGGGTCACGGGGGTCAAACTCAGCAAGCGGGCGGCGGGGACCGGGACGTAGGTCGTGGCCAAGTTTAGGGCGGATCGGGCCGACAATGCGGCCTCCAGAGCGTCCAGAAGTTCTGAACTCTGGAAGGCCTCCGTCACGTCGCCCCCCGGGGGTCGCTGGGGTCAAACTTGGCCAGGGGGCTGCAGGGGCCGGGACGTAGGTCGTGGCCAAGTTTGGGGCAGCTCGGGCCGAAAATGCGGCCTCCAGAGCGTCCAGAAGTTCTGAACTCTGGAAGGCCGCCGTGACGTCGCCCCACCGGGGGTCACGGGGTCAAACTCGGCCAGCCGGTGTCGGGGTCCGGGACAAGGGTCGTGGTCAGGTTTGGGGCGGCTCGGGCCGAAAATGCGGCCTCCAGAGCGTCCAGAATTTCTGAACTGTAGAAGGCCGCCGTCACGTCGCCTCCCTGGGGGTCACGGGGGTCAAACTCGGCCAGCGGCTGGCCGGGGCCGGGACGTGTGTCGTGGCCAAGTTTGGGGCGGCTCGGGCCGAAAATGCGGCCTCCAGAGCGTCCAGAAGTTCTGAACTCTGAAGGCCGCCGTGACGTCGCCCCACCGGGGGTCACGGGGGTCAAACCAGGCCCGCCGGCGGCGGGGACCGGGACGTGCGTCGTAGCTAAGTTTGGGGCGGGTCGGGCCGAAAATGCGGCCTCCAGAGCGTCCAGAAGTTCTGAACTCTGGAAGGCCGCCGTCACGTCGCCCCCCGGGGGTCAAACTCGGCCAGCCGGCGACAGGGGCTGGGACAAGCGTCGTGGCCAAGTTTGGGGGGCTCCGGCCGTAAATGCGGCCTCCAGAGCGTCCAGAACTTCTGAACTCTGAAAGGCCGGCGTCACGTCGCCCACCGGGGGTCGCGGGGGTCAAACTTGGCCAGGGGGCTGCAGGGGCCGGGAAAATGGTCGTGGCCAAGTTTGGGGCGGATCGGGCCGAAAATGCGGCCTCCAGAGCGTCCAGAAGTTCTGAACTCTGGAAGGCCGCCGTCACGTCGCCCCCCGGGGGTCGCGGGGGTAAAACTTGACAAGGGGGCTGCAGGGGCCGGGAAAATGGTCGTGGCCAAGTTTGGGAAGGATCGGGCCGAAAATGCGGCCTCCAGAGCGTCCAGAAGTTCTGAACTCCGGAAGGCCGCCGTCACGTCGCCCCACGAGGGTCGTGGGGTTCAAACTTGGCCAGGGGGCTGCAGGGGCCGGGACGTAGGTCGTGGCCAAGTTTGGGGCGGCTCGGGCCGAAAATGCGGCCTCCAGAGCGTCCAGAAGTTCTGAACTCTGGAAGGCCGCCGTGACGTCGCCCCACCGGGGGTCACGGGGTCAAACTCGCCCAGTAAGAGGCGGGGACAGGGACAAGGGTCGTGGTAAAGTTTGGGAAAGCTTAGGCCGAAAATGCGGCCTCCAGGGCGTCCAGAAATTCTAAAATCTGGAAGGCCGCCGTGAAGTCGCCCCCCGGGGGTCATGGGGGTCAAACTCGGTCAGCCGGCGTCGGGGTCCGGGACAAGGGTCGTGGCAAAGTTTGGGGCGGCTCGGGCCGAAAATGCGGCCTCCAGAGCGTCCAGAAGTTCTGAACTGTAGAAGGCCGCCGTGACGTCGCCTCCCTGGGGGTCACGGGGGTCAAACTCGGCCAGCGGCTGGCCGGGGCCGGGACGTGGGTCGTGGCCAAGTTTGGAGCGGGGACAGGGACAAGGGTCGTGGCAAAGATTGGGAAAGCTTAGGCCGAAAATGCGGCCTCCATGGCATCCAGAAATTCTAAACTCTGGAAGGCCGCCGTGACGTCGCCCCTGGGGGTCATGGGGGTCAAACTCGGCCAGCCGGCGTCGGGGTCCGGGACAAGGGTCGTGGCCAAGTTTGGGGCGGCTCGGGCCGAAAATGCGGCCTCCAGAGCGTCCAGAAGTTCTGAACTGTAGAAGGCCGCCGTGACGTCGCCTTCCTGGGGGTCACAGGGGTCAAAGTCGGCCAGCGGCTGGCCGGGGCCGGGACGTGGGTCGTGGCCAAGTTTGGGGCGGCTCGGGCCGAAAATGCGGCCTCCAGAGCGTCCAGAAGTTTTGAACTCTGAAGGCCGCCGTGACGTCGCCTCCCTGGGGGTCAAAGTGGTCAAACTCGCCCAGAAGGAGGCGGGGACAGGGACAAGGGTCGTGGCAAAGTTTGGGAAAGCTTAGGCCGAAAATGCGGCCTCCAGGGCGTCCAGAAATTCTAAACTCTGGAAGGCCGCCGTGACGTCGCCCCTGGGGGTCATGGGGGTCAAACTCGGCCAGCCGGCGTCGGGGTCCGGGACAAGGGTCGTGGCCAAGTTTGGGGCGGCTCGGGCCGAAAATGCGGCCTCCAGAGCGTCCAGAAGTTCTGAACTGTAGAAGGCCGCCGTGACGTCGCCTAGCTGGGGGTCACGGGGGTCAAACTCAGCCAGCGGGCGGCGGGGACCGGGACGTAGGTCGTGGCCAAGTTTAGGGCGGATCGGGCCGACAATGCGGCCTCCAGAGCGTCCAGAAGTTCTGAACTCTGGAAGGCCTCCGTCACGTCGCCCCCCGGGGGTCGCTGGGGTCAAACTTGGCCAGGGGGCTGCAGGGGCCGGGACGTAGGTCGTGGCCAAGTTTGGGGCGGCTCGGGCCGAAAATGTGGCCTCCAGAGCGTCCAGAAGTTCTGAACTCTGGAAGGCCGCCGTGACGTCGCCTCCCTGGGGGTCAAAGGGGTCAAACTCGCCCAGTAAGAGGCGGGGACAGGGACAAGGGTCGTGGCAAAGTTTGGGAAAGCTTAGGCCGAAAATGCGGCCTCCAGGGCGTCCAGAAATTCTAAACTCTGGAAGGCCGCCGTGAAGTCGCCCCCCCGGGGGTCATGGGGGTCAAACTCGGTCAGCCGGCGTCGGGGTCCGGGACAAGGGTCGTGGCCAAGTTTGGGGCGGCTCGGGCCGAAAATGCGGCCTCCAGAGCGTCCAGAAGTTCTGAACTGTAGAAGGCCGCCGTGACGTCGCCTCCCTGGGGGTCACGGGGGTCAAACTCGGCCAGCGGGCGGCGGGGGCCGGGACAAGGGTCGTAGCAAAGTTAAGGAAAGCTTAGGCCGAAAATGCGGCCTCCAGGGCGTCCATAAATTCTAAACTCTGGAAGGCCGCCGTGACGTCGCCCCCCGGGGGTCATGGGGTGAAACTCTGCCAGCCGGCGGCAGGGTCCGGGACAAGGGTCGTGGCCAAGTTTGGGGCGGCTCGGGCCGAAAATGCGGCCTCCAGAACGTCCAGAAGTTCTGAACTGTAGAAGGCCGCCGTGACGTCGCCCCCGGGGGTCACGGGGGTCAAACTCGGCCAGCGGGCGGCGGGGGCCGGGACAAGGGTCGTAGCAAAGTTAAGGAAAGCTTAGGCCGAAAATGCGGCCTCCAGGGCGTCCAGAAATTCTAAACTCTGGAAGGCCGCCGTGACGTCGCCCCCCGGGGGTCATGGGGTGAAACTCGGCCAGCCGGCGGCAGGGTCCGGGACAAGGGTCGTGGCCAAGTTTGGGGCGGCTCGGGCCGAAAATGCGGCCTCCAGAACGTCCAGAAGTTCTGAACTCTGAAGGCCGCCGTGACGTCGCCCCACCGGGGGTCACGGGGGTCAAACCAGGCCCGCCGGCGGCGGGGACCGGGACGTGCGTCGTAGCTAAGTTTGGGGCGGCTCGGGCCGAAAATGCGGCCTCCAGAGCGTCCAGAACTTCTGAACTCTGGAAGGCCGCCGTCACGTCGCCCCCCGGGGATCACGGGGGTCAAACTCGGCCAGCCGGTGGCAGGGGCTGGGACAAGGGTCGTGGCCAAGTTTGGGGGGCTCCGGCCGAAAATGCGGCCTCCAGAGCGTCAAGAAGTACTGAACTCCGGAAGGCCGCCGTCACGTCGCCCCCCGGCGGTCGCGGGGTTCAAACTTGGCCAGGGGGCTGCAGAGGCCGTGACAATGGTCGTGGCCAAGTTTGGGGCGGCTCGGGCCGAAAACGCGGCCTCCAGAGCGTCCAGAAGTTCTGAACTCGGGAAGGCAGCCGTTACATCGCCCCCCCGAGGGTCATGGGGGTCAAACTCGGCCAGCCGGCGGCGGGGTCCGGGACAAGGGTCGTGGCCAAGTTTGGGGGGGGCTTAGGCCGAAAATGCGGCCTCCAGAGCGTCCAGAAGTTCTGAACTGTAGAAGGCCGCCGTGACGTCGCTTACCTTGGGGTCACGGGGGTCAAACTCGGCCAGCGGCTGGCCGGGGCCGGGACGTGGGTCGTGCCCAAGTTTGGGGCGGCTCGGGCCGAAAATGCGGCCTCCAGAGCGTCCAGAAGTTCTGAACTCTGAAGGCCGCCGTGACGTCGCCCCACCGGGGGTCACGGGGGTCAAACCAGGCCCGCCGGCGGCGGGGACCGGGACGTGCGTCGTAGCTAAGTTTGGGGCGGCTCGGGCCGAAAATGCGGCCTCCAGAGCGTCCAGAAGTTCTGAACTCTGGAAGGCCGCCGTCACGTCGCTCCCCGGGGGTCAAACTCGGCCAGCCGGCGACAGGGGCTGGGACAAGCGTCGTGGCCAAGTTTGGGGGGCTCCGGCCGTAAATGCGGCCTCCAGAGCGTCCAGAACTTCTGAACTCTGAAAGACCGGCGTCACGTCGCACACCGGGGGTCGCGGGGTCAAACTTGGCCAGGGGGCTGCAGGGGCCGGGAAAATGGTCGTGGCCAAGTTTGGGGTGGATCGGGCCGAAAATGCGGCCTCCAGAGCGTCCAGAACTTCTGAACTCTGGAAGGCCGCCGTCACGTCGCTCCCCGGGGGTCAAACTCGGCCAGCCGGCGACAGGGGCTGGGACAAGCGTCGTGGCCAAGTTTGGGGGGCTCCGGCCGTAAATGCGGCCTCCAGAGCGTCCAGAACTTCTGAACTCTGAAAGGCCGGCGTCACGTCGCCCACCGGGGGTCGCGGGGGTCAAACTTGGCCAGGGGGCTGCAGGGGCCGGGAAAATGGTCGTGGCCAAGTTTGGGGCGGATCGGGCCGAAAATGCGGCCTCCAGAGCGTCCAGAACTTCTGAACTCCGGAAGGCCGCCGTCACGTCGCCCCCCGGGGGTCGCGGGGTTCAAACTTGGCCAGGGGGCTGCAGGAGCCGGGAGAATGGTCGTGGCCAAGTTTGGGGCGGATCGGGCCGAAAATGCGGCCTCCAGAGCGTCCAGAAGTTCTGAACTCCGGAAGGCCGCCGTCACGTCGCCCCCCGGCGGTCGCGGGGTTCAAACTTGGCCAGGGGGCTGCAGGGGCCGGGACAATGGTTGTGGCCAAGTTTGGGGCGGCTCGGGCCGAAAACGCGGCCTCCAGAGCGTCCAGAAGTTCTGAACTCTGGAAGGCAGCCGTTACATCGCCCCCCCGAGGGTCATGGGAGTCAAACTCGGCCAGCCGGCGGCGGGGTCCGGGACAAGGGTCGTGGCCAAGTTTGGGGGGGCTTAGGCCGAAAATGCGGCCTCCAGAGCGTCCAGAAGTTCAGAACTGTAGAAGGCCTCCGTGACGTCGCCTCCCTGGGGGTCACGGGGGTCAAATTCGGCCAGCGGCTAGCCGGGGCCGGGACGTGGGTCGTGGCCAAGTTTGGGGCGGCTCGGGCCGAAAATGCGGCCTCCAGAGCGTCCAGAAGTTCTGAACTCTGAAGGCCGCCGTGACGTCGCCTCCCTGGGGGTCAAAGTGGTCAAACTCGCCCAGAAGGAGGCGGGGACAGGGACAAGGGTCGTGGCAAAGTTTGGGAAAGCTTAGGCCGAAAATGCGGCCTCCAGGGCGTCCAGAAATTCTAAACTCTGGAAGGCCGCCGTGACGTCGCCCCTGGGGGTCATGGGGGTCAAACTCGGCCAGCCGGCGTCGGGGTCCGGGACAAGGGTCGTGGCCAAGTTTGGGGCGGCTCGGGCCGAAAATGCGGCCTCCAGAGCGTCCAGAAGTTCTGAACTGTAGAAGGCCGCCGTCACGTCGCCTCCCTGGGGGTCACGGGGGTCAAACTCGGCCAGCGGTCGGCGGGGGCCGGGACGTGGGTCGTGGCCAAGTTTGGGGCGGCTCGGGCCGAAAATGCGGCCTCCAGAGCGTCCAGAAGTTCTGAACTGTAGAAGGCCGCCGTGACGTCGCCTAGCTGGGGGTCACGGGGGTCAAATTCAGCAAGCGGGCGGCGGGGACCGGGACGTAGGTCGTGGCCAAGTTTAGGGCGGATCGGGCCGACAATGCGGCCTCCAGAGCGTCCAGAAGTTCTGAACTCTGGAAGGCCGCCGTCACGTCGCCCCCCGGGGGTCGCTGGGGTCAAACTTGGCCAGGGGGCTGCAGGGGCCGGGACAATGGTCGTGGCCAAGTTTGGGGCGGCTCGGGCCGAAAATGCGGCCTCCAGAGCGTCCAGAAGTTCTGAACTCTGGAAGGCCGCCGTGACGTCGCCCCACCGGGGGTCACGGGGTCAAACTCGGCCAGCCGGTGTCGGGGTCCGGGACAAGGGTCGTGGTCAGGTTTGGGGCGGCTCGGGCCGAAAATGCGGCCTCCAGAGCGTCCAGAAGTTCTGAACTGTAGAAGGCCGCCGTGACGTCGCCTCCCTGGGGGTCAAAGGGGTCAAACTCGCCCAGTAAGAGGCGGGGACAGAGACAAGGGTCGTGGCAAAGTTTGGGAAAGCTTAGGCCGAAAATGCGGCCTCCAGGGCGTCCAGAAATTCTAAACTCTGGAAGGCCGCCGTGAAGTCGCCCCCCGGGGGTCATGGGGGTCAAACTCGGTCAGCCGGCGTCGGGGTCCGGGACAAGGGTCGTGGCAAAGTTTGGGGCGGCTCGGGCCGAAAATGCGGCCTCCAGAGCGTCCAGAAGTTCTGAACTGTAGAAGGCCGCCGTGACGTCGCCTCCCTGTGGGTCACGGGGGTCAAACTCGGCCAGCGGGCGGCGGGGGCCGGGACAAGGGTCGTAGCAAAGTTAAGGAAATCTTATGCCGAAAATGCGGCCTCCAGGGCGTCCAGAAATTCTAAACTCTGGAAGGCCGCCGTGACGTCGCCCCCCGGGGGTCATGGGGTGAAACTCGGCCAGCCGGCGGCAGGGTCCGGGACAAGGGTCGTGGCCAAGTTAGGGGCGGCTCGGGCCGAAAATGCGGCATCCAGAACGTCCAGAAGTTCTGAACTGTAGAAGGCCGCCGTGACGTCGCCCCCAGGGGTCACGGGGGTCAAACTCGGCCAGCGGGCGGCGGGGGCCGGGACGTAGGTCGTGGCAAAGTTTGGGAAAGCTTAGGCCGAAAATGCGGCCTCCAGAGCGTCGAGAAGTTCTGAACTGTAGAAGGCCGCCGTGACGTCGCCTCCCTGGGGGTCACGGGGGTCAAAATCGGCCAGCGGCTGGCCGGGGCCGGGACGTGGGTCGTGGCCAAGTTTGGGGCGGCTCGGGCCGAAAATGCGGCCTCCAGAGCGTCCAGAAGTTCTGAACTCTGAAGGCCGCCGTGACGTCGCCCCACCGGGGGTCACGGGGGTCAAACCAGGCCCGCCGGCGGCGGGGACCGGGACGTGCGTCGTAGCTAAGTTTGGGGCGGCTCGGGCCGAAAATGCGGCCTCCAGAGCGTCCAGAAGTTCTGAACTCTGGAAGGCCGCCGTCACGTCGCCCCCCGGGGGTCAAACTCGGCCAGCCGGCGACAGGGGCTGGGACAAGCGTCGTGGCCAAGTTTGGGGGGCTCCGTCCGTAAATGCGGCCTCCAGAGCGTCCAGAACTTCTGACCTCTGAAAGGCCGGCGTCACGTCGCCCACCGGGGGTCGCGGGGGTTAAACTTGGCCAGGGGGCTGCAGGGGCCGGGAAAATGGTCGTGGCCAAGTTTGGGGCGGATCGGGCCGAAAATGCGGCCTCCAGAGCGTCCAGAACTTCTGAACTCTGGAAGGCCGCCGTCACGTCGGCCCCCGGGGATCACGGGGGTCAAACTCGGCCAGCCGGCGGCATGGGCTGGGACAAGGGTCGTGGCCAAGTTTGGGGGGGCTCCGGCCGTAAATGCGGCCTCAAGAGCGTCCAGAAGTTCTGAACTCTGGAAGGCCGCCGTCACGTCGCCCCCCGGGGATCACGGGGGTCAAACTCGGCCAGCCGGCGGCAGGGTCCGGGACAAGGGTCGTGGCCAAGTTTGGGGCGGCTCAGGCCGAAAATGCGGCCTCCAGAACGTCCAGAAGTTCTGAACTGTAGAAGGCCGCCGTGACGTCGCCCCCGGGGGTCACGGGGGTCAAACTCGGCCAGCCGGCGGCGGGGGCCGGGACGTAGGTCGTGGCAAAGTTTGGGAAAGCTTAGGCCGAAAATGCGGCCTCCAGAGCGTCCAGAAGTTCTGAACTCTGGAAGGCCGCCGTCACGTCGTCCCCCGGGGGTCAAACTCGGCCAGCCGGCGACAGGGGCTGGGACAAGCGTCGTGGCCAAGTTTGGGGGGCTCCGGCCGTAAATGCGGCCTCCAGAGCGTCCAGAACTTCTGAACTCTGAAAGGCCGGCGTCACGTCGCCCACCGGGGGTCGCGGGGGTCAAACTTGGCCAGGGGGCTGCAGGGGCCGGGAAAATGGTCGTGGCCAAGTTTGGGGCGGATCGGGCCGAAAATGCGGCCTCCAGAGCGTCCAGAACTTCTGAACTCTGGAAGGCCGCCGTCACGTCGCCCCCCCCGGGGATCACGGGGGTCAAACTCGGCCAGCCAGCGGCAGGGGCTGGGACAAGGGTCGTGGCCAAGTTTGGGGGGCCTCCGGCCGTAAATGCGGCCTCAAGAGCGTCCAGAAGTTCTGAACTCTAGAAGGCCGCCGTCACGTCGCCCCCCCGGGGGTCAAACTTGGCCAGGGGGCTGCAGGGGCCGGGAAAATGGTCGTGGCCAAGTTTGGGGCGGATCGGGCCGAAAATGCGGCCTCCATAGCGTCCAGAAGTTCTGAACTCCGGAAGGGCGCCGTCACGTCGCCCCCCGGGGGTCGCGGGGTTCAAACTTGGCCAGGGGGCTGCAGGGGCCGGGACAATGGTCGTGGCCAAGTTTGGGGCGGCTCGGGCCGAAAACGCGGCCTCCAGAGCGTCCAGAAGTTCTGAACTCTGGAAGGCAGCCGTTACATCGCCCCCCCGAGGGTCATGGGGGTCAAAATCGGCCAGCCGGCGGCGGGGTCCGGGACAAGGGTCGTGGCCAAGTTTGGGGGGGCTTAGGCCGAAAATGCGGCCTCCAGAGCGTCCAGAAGTTCTGAACTGTAGAAGGCCGCCGTGACGTCGCCTCCCTGGGGGTCACGGGGGTCAAACTCGGCCAGCGGCTGGCCGGGGCCGGGACGTGGGTCGTGGCCAAGTTTGGGGCGGCTCGGGCCGAAAATGCGGCCTCCAGAGCGTCCAGAAGTTCTGAACTGTAGAAGGCTGCCGTCACGTCGCCTCCCTGGGAGTCAAAGTGGTCAAACTCGCCCAGAAGGAGGCGGGGACAGGGACAAGGGTCGTGGCAAAGTTTGGGAAAGCTTAGGCCGAAAATGCGGCCTCCAGGGCGTCCAGAAATTCTAAACTCTGGAAGGCCGCCGTGACGTCGCCCCTGGGGGTCATGGGGGTCAAACTCGGCCAGCCGGCGTCGGGGTCCGGGACAAGGGTCGTGGCCAAGTTTGGGGCGGCTCGGGCCGAAAATGCGGCCTCCAGAGCGTCCAGAAGTTCTGAACTGTAGAAGGCCGCCGTGACGTCGCCTCCCTGGGGGTCACGGGGGTCAAACTCGGCCAGCGGCTGGCCGGGGCTGGGACGTGGGTCGTGGCCAAGTTTTGGGCGGCTCGGGCCGAAAATGCGGCCTCCAGAACGTCCAGAAGTTCTGAACTGTAGAAGGCCGCCGTGACGTCGCCCCCGGGGGTCACGGGGGTCAAACTCGGCCAGCGGGCGGCGGGGGCCGGGACGTAGGTCGTGGTCAAGTTTGGGGCGGCTCGGGCCGAAAATGTGGCCTCCAGAACGTCAAGAAGTTCTGAACTGTAGAAGGCCGCCGTGACGTCGCCCCCGGGGGTCACGGGGGTCAAACTCGGCCAGCGGGCGGCGGGGGCCGGGACGTAGGTCGTGGCAAAGTTTGGGAAAGCTTAGGCCGAAAATGCGGCCTCCAGAGCGTTGAGAAGTTCTGAACTGTAGAAGGCCGCCGTGATGTCGCCTCCCTGGGGGTCACGGGGATCAAACTCGGCCAGCGGCTGGTCGGGGCCGGGATGTGGGTCGTGGCCAAGTTTGGGGCGGCTCGGGCCGAAAATGCGGCCTCCAGAGCGTCCAGAATTTCTGAACTCTGAAGGCCGCCGTGACGTCGCCCCACCGGGGGTCACGGGGGTCAAACCAGGCCCGCCGGCGGCAGGGACCGGGACGTGCGTCGTAGCTAAGTTTGGGGCGTTTCGGGCCGAAAACGCGGCCTCCAGAGCGTCCAGAAGTTCTGAACTCTGGAAGGCAGCCGTTACATCGCCCCCCCCGAGGGTCATGGGGGTCAAACTCGGCCAGCCGGCGGCGGGGTCCGGGACAAGGGTCGTGGCCAAGTTTGGGGGGGCTTAGGCCGAAAATGCGGCCTCCAGAGCGTCCAGAAGTTCTGAACTGTAGAAGGCCGCCGTCACGTCGCCTCCCTGGGGGTCACGGGGGTCAAACTCGGCCAGCGGCTGGCCGGGGTCCGGGACAAGGGTCGTGGCCAAGTTTGGGGCGGCTCGGGCCGAAAATGCGGCCTCCAGAGCGTCCAGAAGTTCTGAACTCTGAAGGCCGCCGTGACGTCGCCTCCCTGGGGGTCAAAGTGGTCAAACTCGCCCAGAAGGAGGCGGGGACAGGGACAAGGGTCGTGGCAAAGTTAAGGAAATCTTAGGCCGAAAATGCGGCCTCCAGGGCGTCCAGAAATTCTAAACTCTGGAAGGCCGCCGTGAGGTCGCCCCCCGGGGGTCATGGGGTGAAACTCGGCCAGCCGGCGGCAGGGTCCGGGACAAGGGTCGTGGCCAAGTTTGGGGCGGCTCGGGCCGAAAATGCGGCCTCCAAAGCGTCCAGAAGTTCTGAACTCTGGAAGGCCGCCGTCACGTCGTCCCCCGGGGGTCAAACTCGGCCAGCCGGCGACAGGGGCTGGGACAAGCGTCGTGGCCAAGTTTGGGGGGCTCCGGCCGTAAATGCGGCCTCCAGAGCGTCCAGAACTTCTGAACTCTGAAAGGCCGGCGTCACGTCGCCCACCGGGGGTCGCGGGGGTCAAACTTGGCCAGGGGGCTGCAGGGGCCGGGAAAATGGTCGTGGCCAAGTTTGGGGCGGATCGGGCCGAAAATGCGGCCTCCAGAGCGTCCAGAACTTCTGAACTCTGGAAGGCCGCCGTCACGTCGCCCCCCCGGGGATCACGGGGGTCAAACTCGGCCAGCCGGCGGCAGGGGCTGGGACAAGGGTCGTGGCCAAGTTTGGGGGGCCTCCGGCCGTAAATGCGGCCTCAAGAGCGTCCAGAAGTTCTGAACTCTAGAAGGCCGCCGTCACGTCGCCCCCCGGGGGTCAAACTTGGCCAGGGGGCTGCAGGGGCCGGGAAAATGGTCGTGGCCAAGTTTGGGGCGGATCGGGCCGAAAATGCGGCCTCCATAGCGTCCAGAAGTTCTGAACTCCGGAAGGCCGCCGTCACGTCGCCCCCCGGGGGTCGCGGGGTTCAAACTTGGCCAGGGGGCTGCAGGGGCCGGGACAATGGTCGTGGCCAAGTTTGGGGCGGCTCGGGCCGAAAACGCGGCCTCCAGAGCGTCCAGAAGTTCTGAACTCTGGAAGGCAGCCGTTACATCGCCCCCCCGAGGGTCATGGGGGTCAAACTCGGCCAGCCGGCGGCGGGGTCCGGGACAAGGGTCGTGGCCAAGTTTGGGGGGGCTTAGGCCGAAAATGCGGCCTCCAGAGCGTCCAGAAGTTCTGAACTGTAGAAGGCCGCCGTGACGTCGCCTCCCTGGGGGTCACGGGGGTCAAACTCGGCCAGCGGCTGGCCGGGGCCGGGACGTGGGTCGTGGCCAAGTTTGGGGCGGCTCGGGCCGAAAATGCGGCCTCCAGAGCGTCCAGAAGTTCTGAACTGTAGAAGGCCGCCGTCACGTCGCCTCCCTGGGAGTCAAAGTGGTCAAACTCGCCCAGAAGGAGGCGGGGACAGGGACAAGGGTCGTGGCAAAGTTTGGGAAAGCTTAGGCCGAAAATGCGGCCTCCAGGGCGTCCAGAAATTCTAAACTCTGGAAGGCCGCCGTGACGTCGCCCCTGGGGGTCATGGGGGTCAAACTCGGCCAGCCGGCGTCGGGGTCCGGGACAAGGGTCGTGGCCAAGTTTGGGGCGGCTCGGGCCGAAAATGCGGCCTCCAGAGCGTCCAGAAGTTCTGAACTGTAGAAGGCCGCCGTGACGTCGCCTCCCTGGGGGTCACGGGGGTCAAACTCGGCCAGCCGGCTGGCCGGGGCTGGGACGTGGGTCGTGGCCAAGTTTGGGGCGGCTCGGGCCGAAAATGCGGCCTCCAGAACGTCCAGAAGTTCTGAACTGTAGAAGGCCGCCGTGACGTCGCCCCCGGGGGTCACGGGGGTCAAACTCGGCCAGCGGGCGGCGGGGGCCGGGACGTGGGTCGTGGCCAAGTTTGGGGCGGCTCGGGCCGAAAATGTGGCCTCCAGAACGTCAAGAAGTTCTGAACTGTAGAAGGCCGCCGTGACGTCGCCCCCGGGGGTCACGGGGGTCAAACTCGGCCAGCGGGCGGCGGGGGCCGGGACGTAGGTCGTGGCAAAGTTTGGGAAAGCTTAGGCCGAAAATGCGGCCTCCAGAGCGTTCAGAAGTTCTGAACTGTAGAAGGCCGCCGTGATGTCGCCTCCCTGGGGGTCACGGGGATCAAACTCGGCCAGCGGCTGGCCGGGGCCGGGATGTGGGTCGTGGCCAAGTTTGGGGCGGCTCGGGCCGAAAATGCGGCCTCCAGAGCGTCCAGAAGTTCTGAACTCTGAAGGCCGCCGTGACGTCGCCCCACCGGGGGTCACGGGGGTCAAACCAGGCCCGCCGGCGGCGGGGACCGGGACGTGCGTCGTAGCTAAGTTTGGGGCGGCTCGGGCCGAAAATGCGGCCTCCAGAGCGTCCAGAAGTTCTGAACTGTTGAAGGCCATCGTGACGTCGCCTAGCTGGGGGTCACGGGGGTCAAACTCAGCCAGCGGGCGGCGGGGACCGGGACGTAGGTCGTGGCCAAGTTTAGGGCGGATCGGGCCGACAATGCGGCCTCCAGAGCGTCCAGAAGTTCTGAACTCTGGAAGGCCGCCGTCACGTCGCCCCCCGGGGATCGCTGGGGTCAAACTTGGCCAGGGGGCTGCAGGGGCCGGGACGTAGGTCGTGGCCAAGTTTGGGGCGGCTCGGGCCGAAAATGCGGCCTCCAGAGCGTCCAGAAGTTGTAAACTCTGGAAGGCCGCCGTGACGTCGCCCCACCGGGGGTCACGGGGTCAAACTCGGCCAGCCGGTGTCGGGGTCCGGGACAAGGGTCGTGGTCAGGTTTGGGGCGGCTCGGGCCGAAAATGCGGCCTCCAGAGCGTCCAGAAGTTCTGAACTGTAGAAGGCCGCCGTGACGTCGCCTCCCTGGGGGTCAAAGGGGTCAAACTCGCCCAGTAAGAGGCGGGGACAGGGACAAGGGTCGTGGCAAAGTTTGGGAAAGCTTAGGCCGAAAATGCGGCCTCAAGGGCGTCCAGAAATTCTAAACTCTGGAAGGCCGCCGTGAAGTCGCCCCCCGGGGGTCATGGGGGTCAAACTCGGTCAGCCGGCGTCGGGGTCCGGGACAAGGGTCGTGGCAAAGTTTGGGGCGGCTCGGGCCGAAAATGCGGCCTCCAGAGCGTCCAGAAGTTCTGAACTGTAGAAGGCCGCCGTGACGTCGCCTCCCTGGGGGTCACGGGGGTCAAACTCGGCCAGCGGGCGGCGGGGGCCGGGACAAGGGTCGTAGCAAAGTTAAGGAAAGCTTAGGCCGAAAATGCGGCCTCCAGGGCGTCCAGAAATTCTAAACTCTGGAAGGCCGCCGTGACGTCGCCCCCCGGGGGTCATGGGGTGAAACTCGGCCAGCCGGCGGCAGGGTCCGGGACAAGGGTCGTGGCCAAGTTTGGGGCGGCTCGGGCCGAAAATGCGGCCTCCAGAACGTCCAGAAGTTCTGAACTGTAGAAGGCCGCCGTGACGTCGCCCCCGGGGGTCACGGGGGTCAAACTCGGCCAGCGGGCGGCGGGGGCCGGGACGTAGGTCGTGGCAAAGTTTGGGAAAGCTTAGGCCGAAAATGCGGCCTCCAGAGCGTCGAGAAGTTCTGAACTGTAGAAGGCCGCCGTGACGTCGCTTCCTTGGGGGTCACGGGGCTCAAACTCGGCCAGCGGTCGGCGGGGGCCGGGACGTGGGTCGTGGCCAAGTTTGGGGCGGCTCGGGCCGAAAATGCGGCCTCCAGAGCGTCCAGAAGTTCTGAACTCTGGAAGGCCGCCGTCACGTCGCCCCCCGGGGATCAAACTCGGCCAGCCGGCGACAGGGGCTGGGACAAGCGTCGTGGCCAAGTTTGGGGGGCTCCGGCCGTAAATGCGGCCTCCAGAGCGTCCAGAACTTCTGAACTCTGAAAGGCCGGCGTCACGTCGCCCACCGGGGGTCGCGGGGGTCAAACTTTGCCAGGGGGCTGCAGGGGCCGGGAAAATGGTCGTGGCCAAGTTTGGGAAGGATCGGGCCGAAAATGCGGCCTCCAGAGCGTCCAGAAGTTCTGACCACCGGAAGGCCGCCGTCACGTCGCGGGGTTCAAACTTGGCCAGGGGGCTGCAGGGGCCGGGACAATGGTCGTGGCCAAATTTGGGGCGGCTCGGGCCGAAAACGCGGCCTCCAGAGCGTCCAGAAGTTCTGAACTCTGGAAGGCAGCCGTTACATCGCCCCCCCCCGAGGGTCATGGGGGTCAAACTCGGCCAGCCGGCGGCGGGGTCCGGGACAAGGGTCGTGGCCAAGTTTGGGGGGGCTTAGGCCGAAAATGCGGCCTCCAGAACGTCCAGAAGTTCTGAACTGTAAAGGCCGCCGTCACGTCGCCTCCCTGGGGGTCATGGGGGTCAAACTCGGCCAGCGGCTGGCCGGGGTCCGGGACAAGGGTCGTGGTTAAGTTTGGGGGGGCTTAGGCCGAAAATGCGGCCTCCAGAGCGTCCAGAAGTTCTGAACTCTGAAGGCCGCCGTGACGTCGCCTCACTGGGGGTCAAAGTGGTCAAACTCGCCCAGAAGGAGGCGGGGACAGGGACAAGGGTCGTGGCAAAGTTTGGGAAAGCTTAGGCCGAAAATGCGGCCTCCAGGGCGTCCAGAAATTCTAAACTCTGGAAGGCCGCCGTGACGTCGCCCCTGGGGGTCATGGGGGTCAAACTCGGCCAGCCGGCGTCGGGGTCCGGGACAAGGGTCGTGGCCAAGTTTGGGGCGGCTCTGGCCGAAAATGCGGCCTCCAGAGCGTCCAGAAGTTCTGAACTGTAGAAGGCCGCGGTGACGTCGCCTAGCTGGGGGTCACGGGGGTCAGACTCAGCCAGCGGGCGGCGGGGACCGGGACGTAGGTCGTGGCCAAGTTTAGGGCGGATCGGGCCGACAATGCGGCCTCCAGAGCGTCCAGAAGTTCTGAACTCTGGAAGGCCGCCGTCACGTCGCCCCCCGGGGGTCGCTGGGATCAAACTTGGCCAGGGGGCTGCAGGGGCCGGGACGTAGGTCGTGGCCAAGTTTGGGGCGGCTCGGGCCGAAAATGCGGCCTCCAGAGCGTCCAGAAGTTCTGAACTCTGGAAGGCCGCCGTGACGTCGCCCCACCGGGGGTCACGGGGTCAAACTCGGCCAGCCGGTGTCGGGGTCCGGGACAAGGGTCGTGGTCAGGTTTGGGGCGGCTCGGGCCGAAAATGTGGCCTCCAGAGCGTCCAGAAGTTCTGAACTGTAGAAGGCCGCCGTGACGTTGCCTCCCTGGAAGTCACGGGGGTCAAACTCGGCCAGCGGGCGGCGGGGGCCGGGACAAGGGTCGTAGCAATGTTAAGGAAAGCTTAGGCCGAAAATGCGGCCTCCAGGGCGTCCAGAAATTCTAAACTCTGGAAGGCAGCCGTTACATCGCCCCCCCGAGGGTCATGGGGGTCAAACTCGGCCAGCCGGCGGCGGGGTCCGGGACAAGGGTCGTGGCCAAGTTTGGGGGGGCTTAGGCCGAAAATGCGGCCTCCAGAGCGTCCAGAAGTTCTGAACTGTAGAAGGCCGCCGTGACGTCGCCTCCCTGGGGGTCACGGGGGTCAAACTCGGCCAGCGGCTGGCCGGGGCCGGGACGTGGGTCGTGGCCAAGTTTGGGGCGGCTCGGGCCGAAAATGCGGCCTCCAGAGCGTCCAGAAATTCTGAACTCTGAAGGCCGCCGTGACGTCGCCTCCCTGGGGGTCAAAGTGGTCAAACTCGCCCAGAAGGAGGCGGGGACAGGGACAAGGGTCGTGGCAAAGTTTTGTAAAGCTTAGACCGAAAATGCGACCTCCAGGGCGTCCAGAAATTCTAAACTCTGGAAGGCCGCCGTGACGTCGCCCCTGGGGGTCATGGGGGTCAAACTCGGCCAGCCGGCGTCGGGGTCCGGGACAAGGGTCGTGGCCAAGTTTGGGGCGGCTCGGGCCGAAAATGCGGCCTCCAGAGCGTCCAGAAATTCTGAACTGTAGAAGGCCGCCGTCACGTCGCCTCCCTGGTGGTCACGGGGGTCAAACTCGGCCAGCGGTCGGCTGGGGCCGGGACGTGGGTCGTGGCCAAGTTTGGGGCGGCTCGGGCCGAAAATGCGGCCTCCAGAGCGTCCAGAAGTTCTGAACTGTAGAAGGCCGCCGTGACGTCGCCTAGCTGGGGGTCACGGGGGTCAAACTCAGCCAGCGGGCGGCGGGGACCGGGACGTAGGTCGTGGCCAAGTTTAGGGCGGATCGGGCCGACAATGCGGCCTCCAGAGCGTCCAGAAGTTCTGAACTCTGGAAGGCCTCCGTCACGTCGCCCCCCGGGGGTCGCTGGGGTCAAACTTGGCCAGGGGGCTGCAGGGGCCGGGACGTAGGTCGTGGCCAAGTTTGGGGCGGCTCGGGCCGAAAATGCGGCCTCCAGAGCGTCCAGAAGTTCTGAACTCTGGAAGGCCGCCGTGACGTCGCCCCACCGGGGGTCACGGGGTCAAACTCGGCCAGCCGGTGTTGGGGTCCGGGACAAGGGTCGTGGTCAGGTTTGGGGCGGCTCGGGCCGAAAATGCGGCCTCCAGAGCGTCCAGAATTTCTGAACTGTAGAAGGCCGCCGTGACGTCGCCTCCCTGGGGGTCATAGGGGTCAAACTCGCCCAGTAAGAGGCGGGGACAGGGACAAGGGTCGTGCCAAAGTTTGGGAAAGCTTAGGCCGAAAATGCGGCCTCCAGAGCGTCCAGAAGTTCTGAACTGTAGAAGGCCGCCGTCACGTCGCCTCCCTGGGGGTCACGGGGGTCAAACTCGGCCAGCGGCTGGCCGGGGCCGGGACGTGTGTCGTGGCCAAGTTTGGGGCGGGTCGGGTCGCAAATGCGGCCTCCAGAGCGTCCAGAAGTTCTGAACTCTGGAAGGCCGCCGTCACGTCGCCCCCCGGGGGTCAAACTCGGCCAGCCGGCGACAGGGGCTGGGACAAGCGTCGTGGCCAAGTTTGGGGGGCTCCGGCCGTAAATGCGGCCTCCAGAGCGTCCAGAACTTCTGAACTCTGAAAGGCCGGCGTCACGTCGCCCACCGGGGGTCGCGGGGGTCAAACTTGGCCACGGGGCTGCAGGGGCCGGGAAAATGGTCGTGGCCAAGTTTGGGGCGGATCGGGCCGAAAATGCGGCCTCCAGAGCGTCCAGAAGTTCTGAACTCTGGAAGGCCGCCGTCACGTCGCCCCCCGGGGGTCGGGGGGGTCAAACTTGACAAGGGGGCTGCAGGGGCCGGGAAAATGGTCGTGGCCAAGTTTGGGAAGGATCGGGCCGAAAATGCGGCCTCCAGAGCGTCCAGAAGTTCTGAACTCCGGAAGGCCGCCGTCACGTCGCCCCACGAGGGTCGTGGGGTTCAAACTTGGCCAGGGGGCTGCAGGGGCCGGGACGTAGGTCGTGGCCAAGTTTGGGGCGGCTCGGGCCGAAAATGCGGCCTCCAGAGCGTCCAGAAGTTCTGAACTCTGGAAGGCCGCCGTGACGTCGCCCCACCGGGGGTCACGGGGTCAAACTCGCCCAGTAAGAGGCGGGGACAGGGACAAGGGTCGTGGCAAAGTTTGGGAAAGCTTAGGCCGAAAATGCGGCCTCCAGGGCGTCCAGAAATTCTAAAATCTGGAAGGCCGCCGTGAAGTCGTCCCCCGGGGGTCATGGGGGTCAAACTCGGTCAGCCGGCGTCGGGGTCCGGGACAAGGGTCGTGGCAAAGTTTGGGGCGGCTCGGGCCGAAAATGCGGCCTCCAGAGCGTCCAGAAGTTCTGAACTGTAGAAGGCCGCCGTGACGTCGCCTCCCTGGGGGTCACGGGGGTCAAACTCGGCCAGCGGCTGGCCGGGGCCGGGACGTGGGTCGTGGCCAAGTTTGGGGCGGGGACAGGGACAAGGGTCGTGGCAAAGATTGGGAAAGCTTAGGCCGAAAATGCGGCCTCCATGGCATCCAGAAATTCTAAACTCTGGAAGGCCGCCGTGACGTCGCCCCTGGGGGTCATGGGGGTCAAACTCGGCCAGCCGGCGTCTGGGTCCGGGACAAGGGTCGTGGCCAAGTTTGGGGCGGCTCGGGCCGAAAATGCGGCCTCCAGAGCGTCCAGAAGTTCTGAACTGTAGAAGGCCGACGTGACGTCGCCTCCCTGGGGGTCACAGGGGTCAAAGTCGGCCAGCGGCTGGCCGGGGCCGGGACGTGGGTCGTGGCCAAGTTTGGGGCGGCTCGGGCCGAAAATGCGGCCTCCAGAGCGTCCAGAAGTTTTGAACTCTGAAGGCCGCCGTGACGTCGCCTCCCTGGGGGTCAAAGTGGTCAAACTCGCCCAGAAGGAGGCGGGGACAGGGACAAGGGTCGTGGCAAAGTTTGGGAAAGCTTAGGCCGAAAATGCGGCCTCCAGGGCGTCCAGAAATTCTAAACTCTGTAAGGCCGCCGTGACGTCGCCCCTGGGGGTCATGGGGGTCAAACTCAGCCAGCCGGCGTCGGGGTCCGGGACAAGGGTCGTGGCCAAGTTTGGGGCGGCTCGGGCCGAAAATGCGGCCTCCAGAGCGTCCAGAAGTTCTGAACTGTAGAAGGCCGCCGTGACGTCGCCTAGCTGGGGGTCACGGGGGTCAAACTCAGCCAGCGGGCGGCGGGGACCGGGACGTAGGTCGTGGCCAAGTTTAGGGCGGATCGGGCCGACAATGCGGCCTCCAGAGCGTCCAGAAGTTCTGAACTCTGGAAGGCCTCCGTCACGTCGCCCCCCGGGGGTCGCTGGGGTCAAACTTGGCCAGGGGGCTGCAGGGGCCGGGACGTAGGTCGTGGCCAAGTTTGGGGCGGCTCGGGCCGAAAATGCGGCCTCCAGAGCGTCCAGAAGTTCTGAACTCTGGAAGGCCGCCGTGACGTCGCCTCCCTGGGGGTCAAAGGGGTCAATCTCGCCCAGAAGGAGGCGGGGACAGGGACAAGGGTCGTGGCAAAGTTTGGGAAAGCTTAGGCCGAAAATGCGGCCTCCAGGGCGTCCAGAAATTCTAAACTCTGGAAGGCCGCCGTGAAGTCGCCCCCCGGGGGTCATGGGGGTCAAACTCGGTCAGCCGGCGTCGGGGTCCGGGACAAGGGTCGTGGCAAAGTTTGGGGCGGCTCGGGCCGAAAATGCGGCCTCCAGAGCGTCCAGAAGTTCTGAACTGTAGAAGGCCGCCGTGACGTCGCCTCCCTGGGGGTCACGGGGGTCAAACTCGGCCAGCGGGCGGCGGGGGCCGGGACAAGGGTCGTAGCAAAGTTAAGGAAAGCTTAGGCCGAAAATGCGGCCTCCAGGGCGTCCATAAATTCTAAACTCTGGAAGGCCGCCGTGACGTCGCCCCCCGGGGGTCATGGGGTGAAACTCGGCCAGCCGGCGGCAGGGTCCGGGACAAGGGTCGTGGCCAAGTTTGGGGCGGCTCGGGCCGAAAATGCGGCCTCCAGAACGTCCAGAAGTTCTGAACTGTAGAAGGCCGCCGTGACGTCGCCCCCGGGGGTCACGGGGGTCAAACTCGGCCAGCGGGCGGCGGGGGCCGGGACGTAGGTCGTGGCAAAGTTTGGGAAAGCTTAGGCCGAAAATGCGGCCTCCAGAGCGTCGAGAAGTTCTGAACTGTAGAAGGCCGCCGTGACGTCGCCTCCCTGGGGGTCACGGGGGTCAAACTCGGCCAGCGGCTGGCCGGGGCCGGGACGTGGGTCATGGCCAAGTTTGAGGCGGCTCGGGCCGAAAATGCGGCCTCCAGAGCGTCCAGAAGTTCTGAACTCTGAAGGCCGCCGTGACGTCGCCCCACCGGGGGTCACGGGGGTCAAACCAGGCCCGCCGGCGGCGGGGACCGGGACGTGCGTCGTAGCTAAGTTTGGGGCGGCTCGGGCCGAAAATGCGGCCTCCAGAGCGTCCAGAACTTCTGAACTCTGGAAGGCCGCCGTCACGTCGCCCCCCGGGGATCACGGGGGTCAAACTCGGCCAGCCGGTGGCAGGGGCTGGGAGAAGGGTCGTGGCCAAGTTTGGGGGGGCTCCGGCCGAAAATGCGGCCTCCAGAACGTCCAGACGTTCTGAACTCCGGAAGGCCGCCGTCACGTCGCCCCCCGGCGGTCGCGGGGTTCAAACTTGGCCAGGGGGCTGCAGGGGCCGTGACAATGGTCGTGGCCAAGTTTGGGGCGGCTCGGGCCGAAAACGCGGCCTCCAGAGCGTCCAGAAGTTCTGAACTGTAGAAGGCCGCCGTCACGTCGCCTCCCTGGGGGTCACGGGGGTCAAACTCGGCCAGCGGTCGGCGGGGGCCGGGACGTGGGTCGTGGCCAAGTTTGGGGCGGCTCGGGCCGAAAATGCGGCCTCCAGAGCGTCCAGAAGTTCTGAACTGTAGAAGGCCGCCGTGACGTCGCCTAGCTGGGGGTCACGGGGGTCAAACTCAGCCAGCGGGCGGCGGGGACCGGGACGTAGGTCGTGGCCAAGTTTAGGGCGGATCGGGCCGACAATGCGGCCTCCAGAGCGTCCAGAAGTTCTGAACTCTGGAAGGCCGCCGTCACGTCGCCCCCCGGGGGTCGCTGGGGTCAAACTTGGCCAGGGGTCTGCAGGGGCCGGGACGTAGGTCGTGGCCAAGTTTGGGGCGGCTCGGGCCGAAAATGCGGCCTCCAGAGCGTCCAGAAGTTCTGAACTCTGGAAGGCCGCCGTGACGTCGCCCCACCGGGGGTCACGGGGTCAAACTCGCCCAGTAAGAGGCGGGGACAGGGACAAGGGTGGTGGCAAAGTTTGGGAAAGCTTAGGCCGAAAATGCGGCCTCCAGGGCGTCCAGAAATTCTAAAATCTGGAAGGCCGCCGTGAAGTCGCCCCCCCGGGGGTCATGGGGGTCAAACTCGGTCAGCCGGCGTCGGGGTCCGGGACAAGGGTCGTGGCAAAGTTTGGGGCGGCTCGGGCCGAAAATGCGGCCTCCAGGGCGTCCAGAAGTTCTGAACTGTAGAAGGCCGCCGTGACGTCGCCTCCCTGGGGGTCACGGGGGTCAAACTCGGCCAGCGGGCGGCGGGGGCCGGGACAAGGGTCGTAGCGAAGTTTAGAAAAGCTTAGGCCGAAAATGCGGCCTCCAGGGCGTCCAGAAATTCTAAACTCTGGAAGGCCGCCGTGAAGTCGCCCCCCGGGGGTCATGGGGGTCAAACTCGGTCAGCCGGCGTCGGGGTCCGGGACAAGGGTCGTGGCAAAGTTTGGGGCGGCTCGGGCCGAAAATGCGGCCTCCAGAGCGTCCAGAAGTTCTGAACTGTAGAAGGCCGCCGTGACGTCGCCTCCCTGGGGGTCACGGGGGTCAAACTCAGCCAGCGGCTGGCCGGGGCCGGGACGTGGGTCGTGGCCAAGTTTGGGGCGGCTCGGGCCGAAAATGCGGCCTCCAGAGCGTCCAGAAGTTCTGAAATCTGAAGGCCGCCGTGACGTCGCCCCACCGGGGGTCACGGGGGTCAAACCAGGCCCGCCGGCGGCGGGGACCGGGACGTGCGTCGTAGCTAAGTTTGGGGCGGCTCGGGCCGAAAATGCGGCCTCCAGAGCGTCCAGAAGTTCTGAACTCTGGAAGGCCGCCGTCACGTCGCTCCCCGGGGGTCAAACTCGGCCAGCCGGCGACAGGGGCTGGGACAAGCGTCGTGGCCAAGTTTGGGGGGCTCCGGCCGTGAATGCGGCCTCCAGAGCGTCCAGAATTTCTGAACTCTGAAAGGCCGGCGTCACGTCGCCCACCGGGGGTCGCGGGGTCAAACTTGGCCAGGGGGCTGCAGGGGCCGGGAAAATGGTCGTGGCCAAGTTTGGGGCGGATCGGGCCGAAAATGCGGCCTCCAGAGCGTCCAGAACTTCTGAACTCTGGAAGGCCACCGTCACGTCGCTCCCCGGGGGTCAAACTCGGCCAGCCGGCGACAGGGGCTGGGACAAGCGTCGTGGCCAAGTTTGGGGGGCTCCGGCCGTAAATGCGGCCTCCAGAGCGTCCAGAACTTCTGAACTCTGAAAGGCCGGCGTCACGTCGCCCACCGGGGTCGCGGGGGTCAAACTTGGCCAGGGGGCTGCAGGGGCCGGGAAAATGGTCGTGGCCAAGTTTGGGGCGGCTCGGGCCGAAAATGCGGCCTCCAGAGCGTCCAGAACTTCTTAACTCTGGAAGGCCGCCGTCACGTCGCCCCCCGGGGGTCAAACTCGGCCAGCCGGCGACAGATGCTGGGACAAGCGTCGTGGCCAAGTTTGGGGGGCTCCGGCCGTAAATGCGGCCTCCAGAGTGTCCAGAACTTCTAAACTCTGAAAGGCCGGCGTCACGTCGCCCACCGGGGGTCGCGGGGGTCAAACGTGGACAGGGGGCTGCAGGGGCCGGGAAAATGGTCGTGGCCAAGTTTGGGGCGGATCGGGCCGAAAATGCGGCCTCCAGAGCGTCCAGAACTTCTGAACAATGGAAGGCCGCCGTCACGTCGCCCCCCGGGGATCACGGGGTTCAAACTTGGCCAGGGGGCTGCAGGGGCCGGGACAATGGTCGTGGCCAAGTTTGGGGCGTTTCGGGCCGAAAACGCGGCCTCCAGAGCGTCCAGAAGTTCTGAACTCTGGAAGGCAGCCGTTACATCGCCCCCCCGAGGGTCATGGGGGTCAAACTCGGCCAGCCGGCGGCGGGGTCCGGGACAAGGGTCGTGGCCAAGTTTGGGGGGGCTTAGGCCGAAAATGCGGCCTCCAGAGCGTCCAGAAGTTCTGAACTGTAGAAGGCCGCCGTCACGTCGCCTCCCTGGGGGTCAAAGTGGTCAAACTCGCCCAGAAGGAGGCGGGGACAGGGACAAGGGTCGTGGCAAAGTTAAGGAAATCTTAGGCCGAAAATGCGGCCTCCAGGGCGTCCAGAAATTCTAAACTCTGGAAGGCCGCCGTGACGTCGCCCCCCGGGGGTCATGGGGTGAAACTCGGCCAGCCGGCGGCAGGGTCCGGGACAAGGGTCGTGGCCAAGTTTGGGGCGGCTCGGGCCGAAAATGCGGCCTCCAGAACGTCCAGAATTTCTGAACTGTAGAAGGCCGCCGTGACGTCGCCCCCGGGGCTCACGGGGGTCAAACTCGGCCAGCGGGCGGCGGGGGCCGGGACAATGGTCGTGGCAAAGTTTGGGAAAGCTTAGGCCGAAAATGCGGCCTCCAGAGCGTCCAGAAGTTCTGAACTCCGGAATGCCGCCGTCACGTCGCCCCCCGGGGGTCGCGGGCTTCAAACTTAGCCAGGGGGCTGCAGGGGCCGGGACAATGGTCGTGGCCAAGTTTGGGGCGGCTCGGGCCGAAAACGCGGCCTCCAGAGCGTCCAGAAGTTCTGAACTCTGGAAGGCAGCCGTTACATCGCCCCCCCGAGGGTCATGGGGGTCAAACTCGGCCAGCCGGCGGCGGGGTCCGGGACAAGGGTCGTGGCCAAGTTTGGGGGGGCTTAGGCCGAAAATGCGGCCTCCAGAGCGTCCAGAAGTTCTGAACTGTAGAAGGCCGCCGTCACGTCGCCTCCCTGGGGGTCACGGGGGTCAAACTCGGCCAGCGGGCGTCGGGGGCCGGGACAAGGGTCGTAGCAAAGTTAAGGAAATCTTATGCCGAAAATGCGGCCTCCAGGGCGTCCAGAAAGTCTAAACTCTGGAAGGCCGCCGTGACGTCGCCCCCCGGGGGTCATGGGGTGAAACTCGGCCAGCCGGCGGCAGGGTCCGGGACAAGGGTCGTGGCCAAGTTTGGGGCGGCTCGGGCCAAAAATGCGGCCTCCAGAACGTCCAGAAGTTCTGAACTGTAGAAGGCCGCCGTGACGTCGCCCCCGGGGGTCACGGGGGTCAAACTCGGCCAGCGGGCGGCGGGGGCCGGGACGTAGGTCGTGGCAAAGTTTGGGAAAGCTTAGGCCGAAAATGCGGCCTCCAGAGTGTCGAGAAGTTCTGAACTGTAGAAGGCCGCCGTGACGTCGCCTCCCTGGGGGACACGGGGGTCAAACTCGGCCAGCGGCTGGCCGGGGCCGGGACGTGGGTCGTGGCCAAGTTTGGGGCGGCTCGGGCCGAAAATGCGGCCTCCAGAGCGTCCAGAAGTTCTGAACTGTAGAAGGCCGCCGTGACGTCGCCCCCGGGGGTCACGGGGGTCAAACTCGGCCAGCGGGCGGCGGGGGCCGGGACGTAGGTCGTGGCAAAGTTTGGGAAAGCTTAGGCCGAAAATGCGGCCTCCAGAGTGTCGAGAAGTTCTGAACTGTAGAAGGCCGCCGTGACGTCGCCTCCCTGGGGGTCACGGGGGTCAAACTCGGCCAGCGGGCGGCGGGGTCCGGGACAAGGGTCGTAGCAAAGTTAAGGAAATCTTATGCCGAAAATGCGGCCTCCAGGGCGTCCAGAAAGTCTAAACTCTGGAAGGCCGCCGTGACGTCGCCCCCGGGGGTCACGGGGGTCAAACTCGGCCAGCGGCTGGCCGGGGCCGGGACGTGGGTCGTGGCCAAGTTTGGGGCGGCTCGGGCCGAAAATGCGGCCTCCAGAGCGTCCAGAAGTTCTGAACTCTGAAGGCCGTCGTGACGTCGCCCCACCGGGGGTCACGGGGGTCAAACCAGGCCCGCCGGCGGCGGGGACCGGGACGTGCGTCGTAGCTAAGTTTGGGGCGGCTCGGGCCGAAAATGCGGCCTCCAGAGCGTCCAGAAGTTCTGAACTCTGAAGGCCGTCGTGACGTCGCCCCACCGGGGGTCACGGGGGTCAAACCAGGCCCGCCGGCGGCGGGGACCGGGACGTGCGTCGTAGCTAAGTTTGGGGCGGCTCGGGCCGAAAATGCGGCCTCCAGAGCGTCCAGAAGTTCTGAACTCTGGAAGGCAGCCGTTACATCGCCCCCCCGAGGGTCATGGGGGTCAAACTCGGCCAGCCGGCGGCGGGGTCCGGGACAAGGGTCGTGGCCAAGTTTGGGGGGCTTAGGCCGAAAATGCGGCCTCCAGAGCGTCCAGAAGTTCTGAACTGTAGAACGCCGCCGTGACGTCGCCTCCCTGGGGGTCACGGGGGTCAAACTCGGCCAGCGGCTGGACGGGGCCGGGACGTGGGTCGTGGCCAAGTTTGGGGCGGCTCGGGCCGAAAATGCGGCCTCCAGAGCGTCCAGAAGTTCTGAACTCTGAAGGCCGCCGTGACGTCGCCTCCCTGGGGGTCAAAGTGGCCCAGAAGGAGGCGGGGACAGGGACAAGGGTCGTGGCAAAGTTTGGGAAAGCTTAGGCCGAAAATGCGGCCTCCAGGGCGTCCAGAAATTCTAAACTCTGGAAGGCCGCCGTGACGTCGCCCCTGGGGGTCATGGGGGTCAAACTCGGCCAGCCGGCGTCGGGGTCCGGGACAAGGGTCGTGGCCAAGTTTGGGGCGGCTCGGGCCGAAAATGCGGCCTCTAGACCGTCCAGAAGTTCTGAACTCTGAAGGCCGCCGTCACGTCGCTCCCCGGGGGTCAAACTCGGCCAGCCGGCGACAGGGGCTGGGACAAGCGTCGTGGCCAAGTTTGGGGGGCTCCGGCCGTAAATGCGGCCTCCAGAGCGTCCAGAACTTCTGAACTGTAGAAGGTTGCCGTCACGTCGCCTCCCTGGGGGTCACGGGGGTCAAACTCGGCCAGCGGTCGGCGGGGGCCGGGACGTAGGTCGTGGCCAAGTTTGGGGCGGCTCGGGTCGAAAATGCGGCCTCCAGAGCGTCCAGAAGTTCTGAACTCTGAAGGCCGCCGTGACGTCGCCCCCCTGGGGGTCAAAGTGGTCAAACTCGCCCAGAAGGAGGCGGGGACAGGGACAAGGGTCGTGGCAAAGTTTGGGAAAGCTTAGACCGAAAATGCGGCCTCCAGGGCGTCCAGAAATTCTAAACTCTGGAAGGCCGCCGTGACGTCGCCCCTGGGGGTCATTGGGGTCAAACTCGGCCAGCCGGCGTCGGGGTCCGGGACAAGGGTCGTGGCCAAGTTTGGGGCGGCTCGGGCCGAAAATGCGGCCTCCAGAGCGTCCAGAAGTTCTGAACTGTAGAAGGCCGCCGTCACGTCGCCTCCCTGGGGGTCACGGGGGTCAAACTCAGCCAGCGGGCGGCGGGGACCGGGACGTAGGTCGTGGCCAAGTTTAGGGCGGATCGGGCCGACAATGCGGCCTCCAGAGCGTCCAGAAGTTCTGAACTCTGGAAGGCCGCCGTCACGTCGCCCCCCGGGGGTCGCTGGAATCAAACTTGGCCAGGGGGCTGCAGGGGCCGGAACGTAGGTCGTGGCCAAGTTTGGGGCGGCTCGGGCCGAAAATGCGGCCTCCAGAGCGTCCAGAAGTTCTGAACTCTGGAAGGCAGCCGTTACATCGCCCCCCCGAGGGTCATGGGGGTCAAACTCGGCCAGCCGGCGGCGGGGTCCGGGACAAGGGTCGTGGCCAAGTTTGGGGGGGCTTAGGCCGAAAATGCGGCCTCCAGAGCGTCCAGAAGTTCTGAACTGTAGAAGGCCGCCGTCACGTCGCCTCCCTGGGGGTCAAAGTGGTCAAACTCGCCCAGAAGGAGGCGGGGACAGGGACAAGGGTCGTGGCAAAGTTAAGGAAATCTTAGGCCGAAAATGCGGCCTCCAGGGCGTCCAGAAATTCTAAACTCTGGAAGGCCGCCGTGACGTCGCCCCCCGGGGGTCATGGGGTGAAACTCGGCCAGCCGGCGGCAGGGTCCGGGACAAGGGTCGTGGCCAAGTTTGGGGCGGCTCGGGCCGAAAATGCGGCCTCCAGAACGTCCAGAATTTCTGAACTGTAGAAGGCCGCCGTGACGTCGCCCCCGGGGCTCACGGGGGTCAAACTCGGCCAGCGGGCGGCGGGGGCCGGGACAATGGTCGTGGCAAAGTTTGGGAAAGCTTAGGCCGAAAATGCGGCCTCCAGAGCGTCCAGAAGTTCTGAACTCCGGAAGGCCGCCGTCACGTCGCCCCCCGGGGGTCGCGGGCTTCAAACTTAGCCAGGGGGCTGCAGGGGCCGGGACAATGGTCGTGGCCAAGTTTGGGGCGGCTCGGGCCGAAAACGCGGCCTCCAGAGCGTCCAGAAGTTCTGAACTCTGGAAGGCCGCCGTCACGTCGCCCCCCGGGGGTCAAACTTGGCCAGGGGGCTGCAGGGGCCGGGAAAATGGTCGTGGCCAAGTTTGGGGCGGATCGGGCCGAAAATGCGGCCTCCAGAGCGTCCAGAAGTTCTGAACTCCGGAAGGCCGCCGTCACGTCGCCCCCCGGGGGTCGCGGGGTTCAAACTTGGCCAGGGGGCTGCAGGGGCCGGGACAATGGTCGTGGCCAAGTTTGGGGCGGCTCGGGCCGAAAACGCGGCCTCCAGAGCGTCCAGAAGTTCTGAACTCTGGAAGGCAGCCGTTACATCGCCCCCCCGAGGGTCATGGGGGTCAAACTCGGCCAGCCGGCGGCGGGGTCCGGGACAAGGGTCGTGGCCAAGTTTGGGGGGGCTTAGGCCGAAAATGCGGCCTCCAGAGCGTCCAGAAGTTCTGAACTGTAGAAGGCCGCCGTCACGTCGCCTCCCTGGGGGTCACGGGGGTCAAACTCGGCCAGCGGCTGGCCGGGGTCCGGGACAAGGGTCGTGGCCATGTTTGGGGGGGCTTAGGCCGAAAATGCGGCCTCCAGAGCGTCCAGAAGTTCAGAACTGTAGAAGGCCTCCGTGACGTCGCCTCCCTGGGGGTCACGGGGGTCAAACTCGGCCAGCGGCTGGCCGGGGCCGGGACGTGGGTCGTGGCCAAGTTTTGGGCGGCTCGGGCCGAAAATGCGGCCTCCAGAGCGTCCAGAAATTCTGAACTCTGAAGGCCGCCGTGACGTCGCCTCCCTGGGGGTCAAAGTGGTCAAACTCGCCCAGAAGGAGGCGGGGACAGGGACAAGGGTCGTGGCAAAGTTTGGGAAAGCTTATGCCGAAAATGCGGCCTCCAGGGCGTCCAGAAATTCTAAACTCTGGAAGGCCGCCGTGACGTCGCCCCTGGGGGTCATGGGGGTCAAACTCGGCCAGCCGGCGTCGGGGTCCGGGACAAGGGTCGTGGCCAAGTTTGGGGCGGCTCGGGCCGAAAATGCGGCCTCCAGAGCGTCCAGAAGTTCTGAACTGTAGAAGGCCGCCGTGACGTCGCCTAGCTGGGGGTCACGGGGGTCAAACTCAGCCAGCGGGCGGCGGGGACCGGGACGTAGGTCGTGGCCAAGTTTAGGGCGGATCGGGCCGACAATGCGGCCTCCAGAGCGTCCAGAAGTTCTGAACTCTGGAAGGCCGCCGTCACGTCGCCCCCCGGGGGTCGCTGGGGTCAAACTTGGCCAGGGGGCTGCAGGGGCCGGGACGTAGGTCGTGGCCAAGTTTGGGGCGGCTCGGGCCGAAAATGCGGCCTCCAGAGCGTCCAGAAGTTCTGAACTCTGGAAGGCCGCCGTGACGTCGACCCACCTGGGGTCACGGGGTCAAACTCGGCCAGCCGGTGTCGGGGTCCGGGACAAGGGTCGTGGTCAGGTTTGGGGCGGCTCGGGCCGAAAAAGCGGCCTCCAGAGCGTCCAGAAGTTCTGAACTGTAGAAGACCGCCGTGACGTCGCCTCCCTGGGGGTCAAAGGGGTCAAACTCGCCCAGTAAGAGGCGGGGACAGGGACAAGGGTCGTGGCAAAGTTTGGGAAAGCTTAGGACGAAAATGCGGCCTCCAGGGCGTCCAGAAATTCTAAACTCTGGAAGGCCGCCGTGAAGTCGCCCCACCGGGGGTCACGGGGGTCAAACCAGGCCCGCCGGCGGCGGGGACCGGGACGTGCGTCGTAGCTAAGTTTGGGGCGGCTCGGGCCGAAAATGCGGCCTCCAGAGCGTCCAGAAGTTCTGAACTCTGGAAGGCCGCCGTCACGTCGCTCCCCGGGGGTCAAACTCGGCCAGCCGGCGACAGGGGCTGGGACAAGCGTCGTGGCCAAGTTTGGGGGGCTCCGGCCGTAAATGCGGCCTCCAGAGCGTCCAGAACTTCTGAACTCTGAAAGGCCGGCGTCACGTCGCCCACCGGGGGTCGCTGGGGTCAAACTTGGCCAGGGGGCTGCAGGGGCCGGGAAAATGGTCGTGGCCAAGTTTGGGGCGGATCGGGCCGAAAATGCGGCCTCCAGAGCGTCCAGAACTTCTGAACTCTGGAAGGCCGCCGTCACGTCGCCCCCCGGGGATCACGGGGGTCAAACTCGGCCAGCCGGCGGCAGGGGCTGGGACAAGGGTTGTGGCCAAGTTTGGGGGGGCTCCGGCCGTAAATGCGGCCTCAAGAGCGTCCAGAAGTTCTGAACTCTGGAAGGCCGCCGTCACGTCGCCCCCCGGGGGTCAAACTTGGCCAGGGGGCTGCAGGGGCCGGGAAAATGGTCGTGGCCAAGTTTGGGGCGGATCGGGCCGAAAATGCGGCCTCCAGAGCGTCCAGAAGTTCTGAACTCTGGAAGGCAGCCGTTACATCGCCCCCCCGAGGGTCATGGGGGTCAAACTCGGCCAGTTGGCGGCGGGGTCCGGGACAAGGGTCGTGGCCAAGTTTGGGGGGGCTTAGGCCGAAAATGCGGCCTCCAGAGCGTCCAGAAGTTCTGAACTGTAGAAGGCCGCCGTGACGTCGCCTCCCTGGGAGTCACGAGGGTCAAACTCGGCCAGCGGCTGGCCGGGGCCGGGACGTGGGTCGTGGCCAAGTTTGGGGCGGCTCGGGCCGAAAATGCGGCCTCCAGAGCGTCCAGAAGTTCTGAACTGTAGAAGGCCGCCGTGACGTCGCCTCCCTGGGGGTCACGGGGGTCAAACTCGGCCAGCGGTCGGCGGGGGCCGGGACGTCGGTCGTGGCCAAGTTTGGGGCGGCTCGGGCCGAAAATGCGGCCTCCAGAGCGTCCAGAAGTTCTGAACTGTAGAAGGCCGCCGTGACGTCGCCTAGCTGGGGGTCACGGGGGTCAAACTCAGCCAGCGGGCGGCGGGGACCGGGACGTAGGTCGTGGCCAAGTTTAGGGCGGATCGGGCCGACAATGCGGCCTCCAGAGCGTCCAGAAGTTCTGAACTCTGGAAGGCCGCCGTCACGTCGCCCCCCGGGGGTCGCTGGGGTCAAACTTGGCCAGGGGGCTGCAGGGGCCGGGACAATGGTCGTGGCCAAGTTTGGGGCGGCTCGGGCCGAAAATGCGGCCTCCAGAGCGTCCAGAAGTTCTGAACTCTGGAAGGCCGCCGTGACGTCGCCCCACCGGGGGTCACGGGGTCAAACTCGGCCAGCCGGTGTCGGGGTCCGGGACAAGGGTCGTGGTCAGGTTTGGGGCGGATCGGGCCGAAAATGCGGCCTCCAGAGCGTCCAGAAGTTCTGAACTGTAGAAGGCCGCCGTGACGTCGCCTCCCTGGGGGTCAAAGGGGTCAAACTCGCCCAGTAAGAGGCGGGGACAGGGACAAGGGTCGTGGCAAAGTTTGGGAAAGCTTAGGCCGAAAATGCGGCCTCCAGGGCGTCCAGAAATTCTAAACTCTGGAAGGCCGCCGTGAAGTCGTCCCCCGGGGGTCATGGGGGTCAAACTCGGTCAGCCGGCGTCGGGGTCCGGGACAAGGGTCGTGGCAAAGTTTGGGGCGGCTCGGGCCGAAAATGCGGCCTCCAGAGCGTCCAGAAGTTCTGAACTGTAGAAGGCCGCCGTGACGTCGCCTCCCTGGGGGTCACGGGGGTCAAACTCGGCCAGCGGGCGGCGGGGGCCGGGACAAGGGTCGTAGCAAAGTTAAGGAAATCTTATGCCGAAAATGCGGCCTCCAGGGCGTCCAGAAATTCTAAACTCTGGAAGGCCGCCGTGACGTCGCCCCCCGGGGGTCATGGGGTGAAACTCGGCCAGCCGGCGGCAGGGTCCGGGACAAGGGTCGTGGCCAAGTTTGGGGCGGCTCGGGCCGAAAATGCGGCCTCCAGAACGTCCAGAAGTTCTGAACTGTAGAAGGCCGCCGTGACGTCGCCCCCGGGGGTCACGGGGGTCAAACTCGGCCAGCGGGCGGCGGGGGCCGGGACGTAGGTCGTGGCAAAGTTTGGGAAAGCTTAGGCCGAAAATGCGGCCTCCAGAGTGTCGAGAAGTTCTGAACTGTAGAAGGCCGCCGTGACGTCGCCTCCCTGGGGGTCACGGGGGTCAAACTCGGCCAGCGGGCGTCGGGGGCCGGGACAAGGGTCGTAGCAAAGTTAAGGAAATCTTATGCCGAAAATGCGGCCTCCAGGGCGTCCAGAAAGTCTAAACTCTGGAAGGCCGCCGTGACGTCGCCCCCCGGGGGTCATGGGGTGAAACTCGGCCAGCCGGCGGCAGGGTCCGGGACAAGGGTCGTGGCCAAGTTTGGGGCGGCTCGGGCCAAAAATGCGGCCTCCAGAACGTCCAGAAGTTCTGAACTGTAGAAGGCCGCCGTGACGTCGCCCCCGGGGGTCACGGGGGTCAAACTCGGCCAGCGGGCGGCGGGGGCCGGGACGTAGGTCGTGGCAAAGTTTGGGAAAGCTTAGGCCGAAAATGCGGCCTCCAGAGTGTCGAGAAGTTCTGAACTGTAGAAGGCCGCCGTGACGTCGCCTCCCTGGGGGTCACGGGGGTCAAACTCGGCCAGCGGCTGGCCGGGGCCGGGACGTGGGTCGTGGCCAAGTTTGGGGCGGCTCGGGCCGAAAATGCGGCCTCCAGAGCGTCCAGAAGTTCTGAACTGTAGAAGGCCGCCGTGACGTCGCCCCCGGGGGTCACGGGGGTCAAACTCGGCCAGCGGGCGGCGGGGGCCGGGACGTAGGTCGTGGCAAAGTTTGGGAAAGCTTAGGCCGAAAATGCGGCCTCCAGAGTGTCGAGAAGTTCTGAACTGTAGAAGGCCGCCGTGACGTCGCCTCCCTGGGGGTCACGGGGGTCAAACTCGGCCAGCGGGCGGCGGGGTCCGGGACAAGGGTCGTAGCAAAGTTAAGGAAATCTTATGCCGAAAATGCGGCCTCCAGGGCGTCCAGAAAGTCTAAACTCTGGAAGGCCGCCGTGACGTCGCCCCCGGGGGTCACGGGGGTCAAACTCGGCCAGCGGCTGGCCGGGGCCGGGACGTGGGTCGTGGCCAAGTTTGGGGCGGCTCGGGCCGAAAATGCGGCCTCCAGAGCGTCCAGAAGTTCTGAACTCTGAAGGCCGTCGTGACGTCGCCCCACCGGGGGTCACGGGGGTCAAACCAGGCCCGCCGGCGGCGGGGACCGGGACGTGCGTCGTAGCTAAGTTTGGGGCGGCTCGGGCCGAAAATGCGGCCTCCAGAGCGTCCAGAAGTTCTGAACTCTGGAAGGCAGCCGTTACATCGCCCCCCCGAGGGTCATGGGGGTCAAACTCGGCCAGCCGGCGGCGGGGTCCGGGACAAGGGTCGTGGCCAAGTTTGGGGGGCTTAGGCCGAAAATGCGGCCTCCAGAGCGTCCAGAAGTTCTGAACTGTAGAACGCCGCCGTGACGTCGCCTCCCTGGGGGTCACGGGGGTCAAACTCGGCCAGCGGCTGGACGGGGCCGGGACGTGGGTCGTGGCCAAGTTTGGGGCGGCTCGGGCCGAAAATGCGGCCTCCAGAGCGTCCAGAAGTTCTGAACTCTGAAGGCCGCCGTGACGTCGCCTCCCTGGGGGTCAAAGTGGCCCAGAAGGAGGCGGGGACAGGGACAAGGGTCGTGGCAAAGTTTGGGAAAGCTTAGGCCGAAAATGCGGCCTCCAGGGCGTCCAGAAATTCTAAACTCTGGAAGGCCGCCGTGACGTCGCCCCTGGGGGTCATGGGGGTCAAACTCGGCCAGCCGGCGTCGGGGTCCGGGACAAGGGTCGTGGCCAAGTTTGGGGCGGCTCGGGCCGAAAATGCGGCCTCTAGACCGTCCAGAAGTTCTGAACTCTGAAGGCCGCCGTCACGTCGCTCCCCGGGGGTCAAACTCGGCCAGCCGGCGACAGGGGCTGGGACAAGCGTCGTGGCCAAGTTTGGGGGGCTCCGGCCGTAAATGCGGCCTCCAGAGCGTCCAGAACTTCTGAACTGTAGAAGGTTGCCGTCACGTCGCCTCCCTGGGGGTCACGGGGGTCAAACTCGGCCAGCGGTCGGCGGGGGCCGGGACGTAGGTCGTGGCCAAGTTTGGGGCGGCTCGGGTCGAAAATGCGGCCTCCAGAGCGTCCAGAAGTTCTGAACTCTGAAGGCCGCCGTGACGTCGCCCCCCTGGGGGTCAAAGTGGTCAAACTCGCCCAGAAGGAGGCGGGGACAGGGACAAGGGTCGTGGCAAAGTTTGGGAAAGCTTAGACCGAAAATGCGGCCTCCAGGGCGTCCAGAAATTCTAAACTCTGGAAGGCCGCCGTGACGTCGCCCCTGGGGGTCATGGGGGTCAAACTCGGCCAGCCGGCGTCGGGGTCCGGGACAAGGGTCGTGGCCAAGTTTGGGGCGGCTCGGGCCGAAAATGCGGCCTCCAGAGCGTCCAGAAGTTCTGAACTGTAGAAGGCCGCCGTCACGTCGCCTCCCTGGGGGTCACGGGGGTCAAACTCAGCCAGCGGGCGGCGGGGACCGGGACGTAGGTCGTGGCCAAGTTTAGGGCGGATCGGGCCGACAATGCGGCCTCCAGAGCGTCCAGAAATTCTGAACTCTGGAAGGCCGCCGTCACGTCGCCCCCCGGGGGTCGCTGGAATCAAACTTGGCCAGGGGGCTGCAGGGGCCGGAACGTAGGTCGTGGCCAAGTTTGGGGCGGCTCGGGCCGAAAATGCGGCCTCCAGAGCGTCCAGAAGTTCTGAACTCTGGAAGGCCGCCGTGACGTCGCCTCCCTGGGGGTCAAAGGGGTCAAACTCGCCCAGTAAGAGGCGGGGACAGGGACAAGGGTCGTGGCAAAGTTTGGGAAAGCTTAGGCCGAAAATGCGGCCTCCAGGGCGTTCAGAAATTCTAAACTCTGGAAGGCCGCCGTGAAGTAGCCCCCCGGGGGTCATGGGGGTCAAACTCGGTCAGCCGGCGTCGGGGTCCGGGACAAGGGTCGTGGCAAAGTTTGGGGCGGCTCCGGCCGAAAATGCGGCCTCCAGAGCGTCCAGAAGTTCTGAACTGTAGAAGGCCGCCGTGACGTCGCCTCCCTGGGGGTCACGGGGGTCAAACTCGGCCAGCGGGCGGCCGGGGCCGGGACAAGGGTCGTAGCAAAGTTAAGGAAAGCTTAGGCCGAAAATGCGGCCTCCAGGGCGTCCAGAAATTCTAAACTCTGGAAGGCCACCGTGACGTCGCCTCCCGGGGGTCATGGGGTGAAACTCGGCCAGCCGGCGGCAGGGTCCGGGACAAGGGTCGTGGCCAAGTTTGGGGCGGCTCGGGCCGAAAATGCGGCCTCCAGAACGTCCAGAAGTTCTGAACTGTAGAAGGCCGCCGTGACGTCACCCCCGGGGGTCACGGGGGTCAAACTCGGCCAGCGGGCGGCGGGGGCCGGGACGTAGGTCGTGGCAAAGTTTGGGAAAGCTTAGGCCGAAAATGCGGCCTCCAGAGCGTCGAGAAGTTCTGAACTGTAGAAGGCCGCCGTGACGTCGCCTCCCTGGGGGTCACGGGGGTCAAACTCGGCCAGCGGCTGGCCGGGGCCGGGACGTGGGTCGTGGCCAAGTTTTGGGCGGCTCGGGCCGAAAATGCGGCCTCCAGAGCGTCCAGAAGTTCTGAACTCTGAAGGCCGCCGTGACGTCGCCCCACCGGGGGTCACGGGGGTCAAACCAGGCCCGCCGGCGGCGGGGACCGGGACGTGCGTCGTAGCTAAGTTTGGGGCGGCTCGGGCCGAAAATGCGGCCTCCAGAGCGTCCAGAAGTTCTGAACTCTGGAAGGCCGCCGTCACGTCGCTCCCCGGGGGTCAAACTCGGCCAGCCGGCGACAGGGGCTGGGACAAGCGTCGTGGCCAAGTTTGGGGGGCTCCGGCCGTAAATGCGGCCTCCAGAGCGTCCAGAACTTCTGAACTCTGAAACGCCGGCGTCACGTCGCCCACCGTGGGTCGCGGGGGTCAAACTTGGCCAGGGGGCTGCAGGGGCCGGGAAAATGGTCGTGGCCAAGTTTGGGGCGGATCGGGCCGAAAATGCGGCCTCCAGAGCGTCCAGAACTTCTGAACTCTGGAAGGCCGCCGTCACGTCGCCCCCCGGGGATAACGGGGGTCAAACTCGGCCAGCCGGCGGCAGGGGCTGGGACAAGGGTCGTGGCCAAGTTTGGGGGGGCTCCGGCCGTAAATGCGGCCTCAAGAGCGTCCAGAAGTTCTGAACTCTAGAAGGCCGCCGTCACGTCGCCCCCCGGGGGTCAAACTTGGCCAGGGGGCTGCAGGGGCCGGGAAAATGGTCGTGGCCAAGTTTGGGGCGGATCGGGCCGAAAATGCGGCCTCCAGAGACTCCAGAAGTTCTGAACTCCGGAAGGCCGCCGTCACGTCGCCCCCCGGGGGTCGCGGGGTTCAAACTTGGCCAGGGGGCTGCAGGGGCCGGGACAATGGTCGTGGCCAAGTTTGGGGCGACTCGGGCCGAAAACGCGGCCTCCAGAGCGTCCAGAAGTTCTGAACTCTGGAAGGCAGGCGTTACATCGCCCCCCCGAGGGTCATGGGGGTCAAACTCGGCCAGCCGGCGGCGGGGTCCGGGACGTGGGTCGTGGCCAAGTTTGGGGCGGCTCGGGCCGAAAATGCGGCCTCCAGAGCGTCCAGAAGTTCTGAACTCTGAAGGCCGCCGTGACGTCGCCTCCCTGGGGGTCAAAGTGGTCAAACTCGCCCAGAAAGAGGCGGGGACAGGGACAAGGGTCGTGGCAAAGTTTGGGAAAGCTTAGGCCGAAAATGCGGCCTCCAGAGCGTCCAGAAATTCTAAAATCTGGAAGGCCGCCGTGAAGTCGCCCCCCTGGGGTCATGGGGGTCAAACTCGGTCAGCCGGCGTCGGGGTCCGGGACAAGGGTCGTGGCAAAGTTTGGGGCGGCTCGGGCCGAAAATGCGGCCTCCAGAGCGTCCAGAAGTTCTGAACTGTAGAAGGCCGCCGTGACGTCCCCTCCCTGGGGGTCACGGGGGTCAAACTCGGCCAGCGGGCGGCGGGGGCCGGGACAAGGGTCGTAGCAAAGTTAAGGAAAGCTTAGGCCGAAAATGCGGCCTCCAGGGCGTCCAGAAGTTCTGAACTCTGAAGGCCGCCGTGACGTCGCCCCACCGGGGGTCACGGGGGTCAAACCAGGCCCGCCGGCGGCGGGGACCTGGACGTGCGTCGTAGCTAAGTTTGGGGCGGCTCGGGCCGAAAATGCGGCCTCCAGAGCGTCCAGAAATTCTAAACTCTGGAAGGCCGCCGTGAAGTCGCCCCCGGGGGTCATGGGGGTCAAACTCGGTCAGCCGGCGTCGGGGTCCGGGACAAGGGTCGTGGCAAAGTTTGGGGCGGCTCGGGCCGAAAATACGGCCTCCAGAGCGTCCAGAAGTTCTGAACTGTAGAAGGCCGCCGTGACGTCGCCTCCCTTGGGGTCACGGGGGTCAAACTCGGCCAGCGGGCGGCGGGGGCCGGGACAAGGGTCGTAGCAAAGTTAAGGAAAACTTAGGCCGAAACTGCGGCCTCCAGGGCGTCCAGAAATTCTAAACTCTGGAAGGCCGCCGTGACGTCGCCCCCCGGGGGTCATGGGGTGAAACTCGGCCAGCCGGCGGCAGGGTCCGGGACAAGGGTCGTGGCCAAGTTTGGGGCGGCTCGGGCCGAAAATGCGGCCTCCAGAACGTCCAGAAGTTCTGAACTGTAGAAGGCCGCCGTGACGTCGCCCCCGGGGGTCACGGGGGTCAAACTCGGCCAGCGGGCGGCGGGGGCCGGGACGTAGGTCGTGGCAAAGTTTGGGAAAGCTTAGGCCGAAAATGCGGCCTCCAGAGCGTCCAGAAGTTCTGAACTGTAGAAGGCCGCCGTGACGTCGCCTCCCTGGGGGTCACGGGGGTCAAACTCGGCCAGCGGCTGGCCGGGGCCGGGACGTGGGTCGTGGCCAAGTTTGGGGCGGCTCGGGCCGAAAATGCGGCCTCCAGAGCGTCCAGAAGTTCTGAACTCTGAAGGCCGCCGTGACGTCGCCCCACCGGGGGTCACGGGGGTCAAACCAGGCCCGCCGGCGGCGGGGACCGGGACGTGCGTCGTAGCTAAGTTTGGGGCGGCTCGGGCCGAAAATGCGGCCTCCAGAGCGTCCAGAAGTTCTGAACTCTGGAAGGCCGCCGTCACGTCGCTCCCCGGGGGTCAAACTCGGCCAGCCGGCGACAGGGGCTGGGACAAGCGTCGTGGCCAAGTTTGGGGGGCTCCGGCCGTAAATGCGGCCTCCAGAGCGTCCAGAACTTCTGAACTCTGAAAGGCCGGCGTCACGTCGCCCACCGGGGGTCGCGGGGGTCAAACTTGGCCAGGGGGCTGCAGGGGCCGGGAAAATGGTCGTGGCCAAGTTTGTAGCGGATCGGGCCGAAAATGCGGCCTCCAGAGCGTCCAGAACTTCTGAACTCTGGAAGGCCGCCGTCACGTCGCCCCCCGGGGATCACGGGGGTCAAACTCGGCCAGCCGGCGGCAGGGCCTGGGACAAGGGTTGTGGCCAAGTTTGGGGGGGCTCCGGCCGTAAATGCGGCCTCAAGAGCGTCCAGAAGTTCTGAACTCTGGAAGGCCGCCGTCACGTCGCCCCCCGGGGGTCAAACTTGGCCAGGGGGCTGCAGGGGCCGGGAAAATGGTCGTGGCCAAGTTTGGGGCGGATCGGGCCGAAAATGCGGCCTCCAGAGCGTCCAGAAGTTCTGAACTCCGGAAGGCCGCCGTCACGTGGCCCCCCGGGGGTCGCGGGGTTCAAACTTGGCCAGGGGGCTGCAGGGGCCGGGACAATGGTCGTGGCCAAGTTTGGGGCGGCTCGGGCCGAAAACGCGGCCTCCAGAGCGTCCAGAAGTTCTGAACTCTGGAAGGCAGCCGTTACATCGCCCCCCCGAGGGTCATGGGGGTCAAACTCGGCCAGCCGGCGGCGGGGTCCGGGACAAGGGTCGTGGCCAAGTTTGGGGGGGCTTAGGCCGAAAATGCGGCCTCCAGAGCGTCCAGAAGTTCTGAACTGTAGAAGGCCGCCGTGACGTCGCCTCCCTGGGGGTCACGGGGGTCAAAGTCGGCCAGCGGCTGGCCGGGGCCGGGACGTGGGTCGTGGCCAAGTTTGGGGCGGCTCGGGCCGAAAATGCGGCCTCCAGAGCGTCCAGAAGTTCTGAACTCTGAAGGCCGCCGTGACGTCGCCTCCCTGGGGGTCAAAGTGGTCAAACTCGCCCAGAAGGAGGCGGGGACAGGGACAAGGGTCGTGGCAAAGTTTGGGAAAGCTTAGGCCGAAAATGCGGCCTCCAGGGCGTCCAGAAATTCTAAACTCTGGAAGGCCGCCGTGACGTCGCCCCTGGGGGTCATGGGGGTCAAACTCGGCCAGCCGGCGTCGGGGTCCGGGACAAGGGTCGTGGCCAAGCTTGGGGCGGCTCGGGCCGAAAATGCGGCCTCCAGAGCGTCCAGAAGTTCTGAACTGTAGAAGGCCGCCGTCACGTCGCCTCCCTGGGGGTCACGGGGGTCAAACTCGGCCAGCGGTCGGCGGGGGCCGGGACGTGGGTCGTGGCCAAGTTTGGGGCGGCTCGGGCCGAAAATGCGGCCTCCAGAGCGTCCAGAAGTTCTGAACTCTGGAAGGCCGCCGTGACGTCGCCCCACCGGGGGTCACGGGGTCAAACTCGCCCAGTAAGAGGCGGGGACAGGGACAAGGGTCGTGGCAAAGTTTGGGAAAGCTTAGGCCGAAAATGCGGCCTCCAGGGCGTCCAGAAATTCTAAAATCTGGAAGGCCGCCGTGAAGTCGCCCCCCGGGGGTCATGGGGGTCAAACTCGGTCAGCCGGCGTCGGGGTCCGGGACAAGGGTCGTGGCAAAGTTTGGGGCGGCTCGGGCCGAAAATGCGGCCTCCAGAGCGTCCAGAAGTTCTGAACTGTAGAAGGCCGCCGTGACGTCGCCTCCCTGGGGGTCACGGGGGTCAAACTCGGCCAGCGGGCGGCGGGGGCCGGGACAAGGGTCGTAGCAAAGTTTAGAAAAGCTTAGGCCGAAAATGCGGCCTCCAGGGCGTCCAGAAATTTTAAACTCTGGAAGGCCGCCGTGAAGTCGCCCCCCGGGGGTCATGGGGGTCAAACTCGGTCAGCCGGCGTCGGGGTCCGGGACAAGGGTCGTGGCAAAGTTTGGGGCGGCTCGGGCCGAAAATGCGGCCTCCAGAGCGTCCAGAAGTTCTGAACTGTAGAAGGCCGCCGTGACGTCGCCTCCCTTGGGGTCACGGGGGTCAAACTCGGCCAGCGGGCGGCGGGGGCCGGGACAAGGGTCGTAGCAAAGTTAAGGAAAACTTAGGCCGAAAATGCGGCCTCCAGGGCGTCCAGAAATTCTAAACTCTGGAAGGCCGCCGTGACGTCGCCCCCCGGGGGTCATGGGGTGAAACTTGGCCAGCCGGCGGCAGGGACCGGGACAAGGGTCGTGGCCAAGTTTGGGGCGGCTCCAGAGCGTCGAGAAGTTCTGAACTGTAGAAGGCCGCCGTGACGTCGCCTCCCTGGGGGTCACGGGGGTCAAACTCAGCCAGCGGCTGGCCGGGGCCGGGACGTGGGTCGTGGCCAAGTTTGGGGCGGCTCGGGCCGAAAATGCGGCCTCCAGAGCGTCCAGAAGTTCTGAACTCTGAAGGCCGCCGTGACGTCGCCCCACCGGGGGTCACGGGGGTCAAACCAGGCCCGCCGGCGGCGGGGACCGGGACGTGCGTCGTAGCTAAGTTTGGAGCGGCTCGGGCCGAAAATGCGGCCTCCAGAGCGTCCAGAAGTTCTGAACTCTGGAAGGCCGCCGTCACGTCGCTCCCCGGGGGTCAAACTCGGCCAGCCGGCGACAGGGGCTGGGACAAGCGTCGTGGCCAAGTTTGGGGGGCTCCGGCCGTAAATGCGGCCTCCAGAGCGTCCAGAACTTCTGAACTCTGAAAGACCGGCGTCACGTCGCCCACCGGGGGTCGCGGGGTCAAACTTGGCCAGGGGGCTGCAGGGGCCGGGAAAATGGTCGTGGCCAAGTTTGGGGCGGATCGGGCCGAAAATGCGGCCTCCAGAGCGTCCAGAACTTCTGAACTCTGGAAGGCCGCCGTCACGTCGCTCCCCGGGGGTCAAACTCGGCCAGCCGGCGACAGGGGCTGGGACAAGCGTCGTGGCCAAGTTTGGGGGGCTCCGGCCGTAAATGCGGCCTCCAGAGCGTCCAGAACTTCTGAACTCTGAAAGGCCGGCGTCACGTCGCCCACCGGGGGTCGCGGGGGTCAAACTTGGCCAGGGGGCTGCAGGGGCCGGGAAAATGGTCGTGGCCATGTTTGGGGCGGATCGGGCCGAAAATGCGGCCTCCAGAGCGTCCAGAACTTCTGAACTCTGGAAGGCCGCCGTCACGTCGCCCCCCGGGGGTCAAACTTGGCCAGGGGGCTGCAGGGGCCGGGAAAATGGTCGTGGCCAAGTTTGGGGCGGATCGGGCCGAAAATGCGGCCTCCAGAGCGTCCAGAAGTTCTGAACTCCGGAAGGCCGCCGTCACGTCGCCCCCCGGGGGTCGCGGGGTTCAAACTTGGCCAGGGGGCTGCAGGGGCCGGGACAATGGTCGTGGCCAAGTTTGGGGCGGCTCGGGCCGAAAACGCGGCCTCCAGAGCGTCCAGAAGTTCTGAACTCTGGAAGGCAGCCGTTACATCGCCCCCCCGAGGGTCATGGGGGTCAAACTCGGCCAGCCGGCGGCGGGGTCCGGGACAAGGGTCGTGGCCAAGTTTGGGGGGGCTTAGGCCGAAAATGCGGCCTCCAGAGCGTCCAGAAGTTCTGAACTGTAGAAGGCCGCCGTGACGTCGCCTCCCTGGGGGTCACGGGGGTCAAAGTCGGCCAGCGGCTGGCCGGGGCCGGGACGTGGGTCGTGGCCAAGTTTGGGGCGGCTCGGGCCGAAAACGCGGCCTCCAGAGCGTCCAGAAGTTCTGAACTCTGGAAGGCAGCCGTTACATCGCCCCCCCGAGGGTCATGGGGGTCAAACTCGGCCAGCCGGCGGCGGGGTCCGGGACAAGGGTCGTGGCCAAGTTTGGGGGGGCTTAGGCCGAAAATGCGGCCTCCAGAGCGTCCAGAAGTTCTGAACTGTAGAAGGCCGCCGTGACGTCGCCTCCCTTGGGGTCACGGGGGTCAAAGTCGGCCAGCGGCTGCCGGGGCCGGGACGTGGGTCGTGGCCAAGTTTGGGGCGGCTCGGGCCGAAAATGCGGCCTCCAGAGCGTCCAGAAGTTCTGAACTCTGAAGGCCGCCGTGACGTCGCCTCCCTGGGGGTCAAAGTGGTCAAACTCGCCCAGAAGGAGGCGGGGACAGGGACAAGGGTCGTGGCAAAGTTTGGGAAAGCTTAGGCCGAAAATGCGGCCTCCAGGGCGTCCAGAAATTCTAAACTCTGGAAGGCCGCCGTGACGTCGCCCCTGGGGGTCATGGGGGTCAAACTCGGCCAGCCGGCGTCGGGGTCCGGGACAAGGGTCGTGGCCAAGTTTGGGGCGGCTCGGGCCGAAAATGCGGCCTCCAGAGCGTCCAGAAGTTCTGAACTGTAGAAGGCCGCCGTCACGTCGCCTCCCTGGGGGTCACGGGGGTCAAACTCGGCCAGCGGTCGGCGGGGGCCGGGACGTGGGTCGTGGCCAAGTTTGGGGCGGCTCGGGCCGAAAATGCGGCCTCCAGAGCGTCCAGAAGTTCTGAACTGTAGAAGGCCGCCGTGACGTCGCTTAGCTGGGGGTCACGGGGGTCAAACTCAGCCAGCGTGCGGCGGGGACCGGGACGTAGGTCGTGGCCAAGTTTAGGGCGGATCGGGCCGAAAATGCGGCCTCCAGAGCGTCCAGAAGTTCTGAACTGTAGAAGGCCGCCGTGACGTCGCTTAGCTGGGGGTCACGGGGGTCAAACTCAGCCAGCGTGCGGCGGGGACCGGGACGTAGGTCGTGGCCAAGTTTAGGGCGGATCGGGCCGAAAATGCGGCCTCCAGAGCGTCCAGAAGTTCTGAACTCTGGAAGGCCGCCGTCACGTCGCCCCCCGGGGGTCGCTGGGGTCAAACTTGGCCACGGGGCTGCAGGGGCCGGGACGTAGGTCGTGGCCAAGTTTGGGGCGGCTCGGGCCGAAAATGCGGCCGCCAGAGCGTCCAGAAGTTCTGAACTCTGGAAGGCCGCCGTGACGTCGCCCCACCGGGGGTCACGGGGTCAAACTCGCCCAGTAAGAGGCTGGGACAGGGACAAGGGTCGTGGCAAAGTTTGGGAAAGCTTAGGCCGAAAATGCGGCCTCCAGAGCGTCCAGAAATTCTAAACTCTGGAAGGCCGCCGTGACGTCGCCCCTGGGGGTCATGGGGGTCAAACTCGGCCAGCCGGCGTCGGGGTCCGGGACAAGGGTCGTGGCCAAGTTTGGGGCGGCTCGGGCCGAAAATGCGGCCTCCAGAGCGTCCAGAAGTTCTGAACTGTAGAAGGCCGCCGTGACGTCGCCTCCCTGGGGGTCACGGGGGTCAAACTAGGCCAGCGGTCGGCGGGGGCCGGGACGTGGGTCGTGGCCAAGTTTGGGGCGGCTCGGGCCGAAAATGCGGCCTCCAGAGCGTCCAGAAGTTCTGAACTGTTGAAGGCCATCGTGACGTCGCCTAGCTGGGGGTCACGGGGGTCAACCTCAGCCAGCGGGCGGCGGGGACCGGGACGTAGGTCGTGGCCAAGTTTAGGGCGGATCGGGCCGACAATGCGGCCTCCAGAGCGTCCAGAAGTTCTGAACTCTGGAAGGCCGCCGTCACGTCGCCCCCCGGGGGTCGCTGGGGTCAAACTTGGCCAGGGGGCTGCAGGGGCCGGGACGTAGGTCGTGGCCAAGTTTGGGGCGGCTCGGGCCGAAAATGCGGCCTCCAGAGCGTCCAGAAGTTGTAAACTCTGGAAGGCCGCCGTGACGTCGCCCCACCGGGGGTCACGGGGTCAAACTCGGCCAGCCGGTGTCGGGGTCCGGGACAAGGGTCGTGGTCAGGTTTGGGGCGGCTCGGGCCGAAAATGCGGCCTCCAGAGCGTCCAGAAGTTCTGAACTGTAGAAGGCCGCCGTGACGTCGCCTCCCTGGGGGTCAAAGGGGTCAAACTCGCCCAGTAAGAGGCGGGGACAGGGACAAGGGTCGTGGCAAAGTTTGGGAAAGCTTAGGCCGAAAATGCGGCCTCAAGGGCGTCCAGAAATTCTAAACTCTGGAAGGCCGCCGTGAAGTCGCCCCCCGGGGGTCATGGGGGTCAAACTCGGTCAGCCGGCGTCGGGGTCCGGGACAAGGGTCGTGGCAAAGTTTGGGGCGGCTCGGGCCGAAAATGCGGCCTCCAGAGCGTCCAGAAGTTCTGAACTGTAGAAGGCCGCCGTGACGTCGCCTCCCTGGGGGTCACGGGGGTCAAACTCGGCCAGCGGGCGGCGGGGGCCGGGACAAGGGTCGTAGCAAAGTTAAGGAAAGCTTAGGCCGAAAATGCGGCCTCCAGGGCGTCCAGAAATTCTAAACTCTGGAAGGCCGCCGTGACGTCGCCCCCCGGGGGTCATGGGGTGAAACTCGGCCAGCCGGCGGCAGGGTCCGGGACAAGGGTCGTGGCCAAGTTTGGGGCGGCTCGGGCCGAAAATGCGGCCTCCAGAACGTCCAGAAGTTCTGAACTGTAGAAGGCCGCCGTGACGTCGCCCCCGGGGGTCACGGGGGTCAAACTCGGCCAGCGGGCGGCGGGGGCCGGGACGTAGGTCGTGGCAAAGTTTGGGAAAGCTTAGGCCGAAAATGCGGCCTCCAGAGCGTCGAGAAGTTCTGAACTGTAGAAGGCCGCCGTGACGTCGCTTCCCTGGGGGTCACGGAGGTCAAACTCAACCAGCGGCTGGCCGGGGCCGGGACGTGGGTCGTGGCCAAGTTTGGGGCGGCTCGGGCCGAAAATGCGGCCTCCAGAGCGTCCAGAACTTCTGAACTCTGAAGGCCGCCGTGACGTCGCCCCACCGGGGGTCACGGGGGTCAAACCAGGCCCGCCGGCGGCGGGGACCGGGACGTGCGTCGTAGCTAAGTTTGGGGCGGCTCGGGCCGAAAATGCGGCCTCCAGAGCGTCCAGAAGTTCTGAACTCTGGAAGGCCGCCGTCACGTCGCCCCCCGGGGATCAAACTCGGCCAGCCGGCGACAGGGGCTGGGACAAGCGTCGTGGCCAAGTTTGGGGGGCTCCGGCCGTAAATGCGGCCTCCAGAGCGTCCAGAACTTCTGAACTCTGAAAGGCCGGCGTCACGTCGCCCACCGGGGGTCGCGGGGGTCAAACTTGACCAGGGGGCTGCAGGGGCCGGGAAAATGGTCGTGGCCAAGTTTGGGAAGGATCGGGCCGAAAATGCGGCCTCCAGAGCGTCCAGAAGTTCTGACCACCGGAAGGCCGCCGTCACGTCGCCCCCCGGGGGTCGCGGGGTTCAAACTTGGCCAGGGGGCTGCAGGGGCCGGGACAATGGTCGTGGCCAAGTTTGGGGCGGCTCGGGCCGAAAACGCGGCCTCCAGAGCGTCCAGAAGTTCTGAACTCTGGAAGGCAGCCGTTACATCGCCCCCCCCCCGAGGGTCATGGGGGTCAAACTCGGCCAGCCGGCGGCAGGGTCCGGGACAAGGGTCCTGGCCAAGTTTGGGGGGGCTTAGGCCGAAAATGCGGCCTCCAGAACGTCCAAAAGTTCTGAACTGTAAAGGCCGCCGTCACGTCGCCTCCCTGGGGGTCATGGGGGTCAAACTCGGCCAGCGGCTGGCCGGGGTCCGGGACAAGGGTCGTGGTTAAGTTTGGGGGGGCTTAGGCCGAAATTGCGGCCTCCAGAGCGTCCAGAAGTTCTGAACTCTGAAGGCCGCCGTGACGTCGCCTCACTGGGGGTCAAAGTGGTCAAACTCGCCCAGAAGGAGGCGGGGACAGGGACAAGGGTCGTGGCAAAGTTTGGGAAAGCTTAGGCCGAAAATGCGGCCTCCAGGGCGTCCAGAAATTCTAAACTCTGGAAGGCCGCGGTGACGTCGCCCCTGGGGGTCATGGGGGTCAAACTCGGCCAGCCGGCGTCGGGGTCCGGGACAAGGGTCGTGGCCAAGTTTGGGGCGGCTCTGGCCGAAAATGCGGCCTCCAGAGCGTCCAGAAGTTCTGAACTGTAGAAGGCCGCCGTGACGTCGCCTAGCTGGGGGTCACGGGGGTCAGACTCAGCCAGCGGGCGGCGGGGACCGGGACGTAGGTCGTGGCCAAGTTTAGGGCGGATCGGGCCGACAATGCGGCCTCCAGAGCGTCCAGAAGTTCTGAACTCTGGAAGGCCGCCGTCACGTCGCCCCCCGGGGGTCGCTGGGATCAAACTTGGCCAGGGGGCTGCAGGGGCCGGGACGTAGGTCGTGGCCAAGTTTGGGGCGGCTCGGGCCGAAAATGCGGCCTCCAGAGCGTCCAGAAGTTCTGAACTCTGGAAGGCCGCCGTGACGTCGCCCCACCGGGGGTCACGGGGTCAAACTCGGCCAGCCGGTGTCGGGGTCCGGGACAAGGGTCGTGGTCAGGTTTGGGGCGGCTCGGGCCGAAAATGCGGCCCCCAGAGCGTCCAGAAGTTCTGAACTGTAGAAGGCCGCCGTGACGTTGCCTCCCTGGGGGTCAAAGGGGTCAAACTCGCCCAGTAAGAGGCGGGGACAGGGACAAGGGTCGTGGCAAAGTTTGGGAAAGCTTAGGCCGAAAATGCGGCCTCCAGGGCGTCAAGAAATTCTAAACACTGGAAGGTCGCCGTGAAGTCGCCCCCCCGGGGGTCATGGGGGTCAAACTCGGTCAGCCGGCGTCGGGGTCCGGGACAAGGGTCGTGGCAAAGTTTGGGGCGGCTCGGGCCGAAAATGCGGCCTCCAGAGCGTCCAGAAGTTCTGAACTGTAGAAGGCCGCCGTGACGTCGCCTCCCTGGAAGTCACGGGGGTCAAACTCGGCCAGCGGGCGGCGGGGGCCGGGACAAGGGTCGTAGCAATGTTAAGGAAAGCTTAGGCCGAAAATGCGGCCTCCAGGGCGTCCAGAAATTCTAAACTCTGGAAGGCCGCCGTGACGTCGCCCCCCGGGGGTCATGGGGTGAAACTCAGCCAGCCGGCGGCAGGGTCCGGGACAAGGGTCGTGGCCAAGTTTGGGAAAGCTTAGGCCGAAAATGCGGCCTCCAGGGCGTCCAGAAATTCTAAACTCTGGAAGGCCGCCGTGAAGTCGCCCCCCGGGGGTCATGGGGGTCAAACTCGGTCAGCCGGCGTCGGGGTCCGGGACAAGGGTCGTGGCCAAGTTTGGGGCGGCTCGGGCCGAAAATGCGGCCTCCAGAACGTCCAGAAGTTCTGAACTGTAGAAGGCCGCCGTGACGTCGCCTCCCTGGGGGTCACGGCGGTCAAACTCGGCCAGCTGGCGGCGGGGGCCGGGACGTAGGTCGTGGCAAAGTTTGGGAAAGCTTAGGCCGAAAATGCGGCCTCCAGAGCGTCGAGAAGTTCTGAACTGTAGAAGGCCGCCGTCACGTCGCCCCCCGGGGGTCACGGGGGTCAAACTCGGCTAGCGGCTGGCCGGGGCCGGGACGTGGGTCGTGGCCAAGTTTGGGGCGGCTCGGGCCGAAAATGCGGCCTCCAGAGCGTCCAGAAATTCTGAACTCTGAAGGCCGCCGTGACGTCGCCCCACCGGGGGTCACGGGGGTCAAACCAGGCCCGCCGGCGGCGGGGACCGGGACGTGCGTCGTAGCTAAGTTTGGGGCGGCTCGGGCCGAAAATGCGGCCTCCAGAGCGTCCAGAAGTTCTGAACTCTGGAAGGCCGCCGTCACGTCGTCCCCCGGGGGTCAAACTCGGCCAGCCGGCGACAGGGGCTGGGACAAGCGTCGTGGCCAAGTTTGGGGGGCTCCGGCCGTAAATGCGGCCTCCAGAGCGTCCAGAACTTCTGAACTCTGAAAGGCCGGCGTCACGTCGCCCACAGGGGGTCGCGGGGGTCAAACTTGGCCAGGGGGCTGCAGGGGCCGGGAAAATGGTCGTGGCCAAGTTTGGGGCGGATCGGGCCGAAAATGCGGCCTCCAGAGCGTCCAGAACTTCTGAACTCTGGAAGGCCGCCGTCACGTCGCCCCCCCGGGGATCACGGGGGTCAAACTCGGCCAGCCGGCGGCAGGGGCTGGGACAAGGGTCGTGGCCAAGTTTGGGGGGGCTCCGGCCGTAAATGCGGCCTCAAGAGCGTCCAGAAGTTCTGAACTCTAGAAGGCCGCCGTCACGTCGCCCCCCAGGGGTCAAACTTGGCCAGGGGGCTGCAGGGGCCGGGAAAATGGTCGTGGCCAAGTTTGGGGCGGATCGGGCCGAAAATGCGGTCTCCAGAGCGTCCAGAAGTTCTGAACTCCGGAAGGCCGCCGTCACGTCGCCCCCCGGGGGTCGCGGGGTTCAAACTAGCCCAGGGGGCTGCAGGGGCCGGGACAATGGTCGTGGCCAAGTTTGGGGCGGCTCGGGCCGAAAACGCGGCCTCCAGAGCGTCCAGAAGTTCTGAACTCTGGAAGGCAGCCGTTACATCGCCCCCCCGAGGGTCATGGGGGTCAAACTCGGCCAGCCGGCGGCGGGGTCCGGGACAAGGGTCGTGGCCAAGTTTGGGGGGGCTTAGGCCGAAAATGCGGCCTCCAGAGCGTCCAGAAGTTCTGAACTGTAGAAGGCCGCCGTGACGTCGCCTCCCTGGGGGTCACGGGGGTCAAACTCGGCCAGCGGCTGGCCGGGGCCGGGACGTGGGTCGTGGCCAAGTTTGGGGCGGCTCGGGCCGAAAATGCGGCCTCCAGAGCGTCCAGAATTTCTGAACTCTGAAGGCCGCCGTGACGTCGCCTCCCTGGGGGTCAAAGTGGTCAAACTCGCCCAGAAGGAGGCGGGGACAGGGACAAGGGTCGTGGCAAAGTTTTGTAAAGCTTAGACCGAAAATGCGGCCTCCAGGGCGTCCAGAAATTCTAAACTCTGGAAGGCCGCCATGACGTCGCCCCTGGGGGTCATGGGGGTCAAACTCGGCCAGCCGGCGTCGGGGTCCGGGACAAGGGTCGTGGCCAAGTTTGGGGCGGCTCGGGCCGAAAATGCGGCCTCCAGAGCGTCCAGAAGTTCTGAACTGTAGAAGGCCGCCGTGACGTCGCCTAGCTGGGGGTCACGGGGGTCAAACTCAGCCAGCGGGCGGCGGGGACCGGGACGTAGGTCGTGGCCAAGTTTAGGGCGGATCGGGCCGACAATGCGGCCTCCAGAGCGTCCAGAAGTTCTGAACTCTGGAAGGCCTCCGTCACGTCGCCCCCCGGGGGTCGCTGGGGTCAAACTTGGCCAGGGGGCTGCAGGGGCCGGGACGTAGGTCGTGGCCAAGTTTGGGGCGGCTCGGGCCGAAAATGCGGCCTCCAGAGCGTCCAGAAGTTCTGAACTCTGGAAGGCCGCCGTGACGTCGCCCCACCGGGGGTTACGGGGTCAAACTCGGCCAGCCGGTGTCGGGGTCCGGGACAAGGGTCGTGGTCAGGTTTGGGGCGGCTCGGGCCGAAAATGCGGCCTCCAGAGCGTCCAGAATTTCTGAACTGTAGAAGGCCGCCGTCACGTCGCCTCCCTGGGGGTCACGGGGGTCAAACTCGGCCAGCGGCTGGCCGGGGCCGGGACGTGTGTCGTGGCCAAGTTTGGGGCGGCTCGGGCCGAAAATGCGGCCTCCAGAGCGTCCAGAATTTCTGAACTGTAGAAGGCCGCCGTCACGTCGCCTCCCTGGGGGTCACGGGGGTCAAACTCGGCCAGCGGCTGGCCGGGGCCGGGACGTGTGTCGTGGCTTAGTTTGGGGCGGGTCGGGCCGAAAATGCGGCCTCCAGAGCGTCCAGAAGTTCTGAACTCTGAAGGCCGCCGTGACGTCGCCCCACCGGGGGTCACGGGGGTCAAACCAGGCCCGCCGGCGGCGGGGACCGGGACGTGCGTCGTAGCTTAGTTTGGGGCGGGTCGGGCCGAAAATGCGGCCTCCAGGGCGTCCAGAAATTCTAAACTCTGGAAGGCCGCCGTGACGTCGCCCCTGGGGGTCATGGGGGTCAAACTCGGCCAGCCGGCGTCGGGGTCCGGGACAAGGGTCGTGGCCAAGTTTGGGGCGGCTCGGGCCGAAAATGCGGCCTCCAGAGCGTCCAGAAGTTCTGAACTGTAGAAGGCCGCCGTGACGTCGCCTAGCTGGGGGTCACGGGGGTCAAACTCAGCCAGCGGGCGGCGGGGACCGGGACGTAGGTCGTGGCCAAGTTTAGGGCGGATCGGGCCGACAATGCGGCCTCCAGAGCGTCCAGAAGTTCTGAACTCTGGAAGGCCTCCGTCACGTCGCCCCCCGGGGGTCGCTGGGGTCAAACTTGGCCAGGGGGCTGCAGGGGCCGGGACGTAGGTCGTGGCCAAGTTTGGGGCGGCTCGGGCCGAAAATGCGGCCTCCAGAGCGTCCAGAAGTTCTGAACTCTGGAAGGCCGCCGTGACGTCGCCCCACCGGGGGTCACGGGGTCAAACTCGGCCAGCCGGTGTCGGGGTCCGGGACAAGGGTCGTGGTCAGGTTTGGGGCGGCTCGGGCCGAAAATGCGGCCTCCAGAGCGTCCAGAATTTCTGAACTGTAGAAGGCCGCCGTCACGTCGCCTCCCTGGGGGTCACGGGGGTCAAACTCGGCCAGCGGCTGGCCGGGGCCGGGACGTGTGTCGTGGCCAAGTTTGGGGCGGCTCGGGCCGAAAATGCGGCCTCCAGAGCGTCCAGAATTTCTGAACTGTAGAAGGCCGCCGTCACGTCGCCTCCCTGGGGGTCACGGGGGTCAAACTCGGCCAGCGGCTGGCCGGGGCCGGGACGTGTGTCGTGGCCAAGTTTGGGGCGGCTCGGGCCGAAAATGCGGCCTCCAGAGCGTCCAGAAGTTCTGAACTCTGAAGGCCGCCGTGACGTCGCCCCACCGGGGGTCACGGGGGTCAAACCAGGCCCGCCTGCGGCGGGGACCGGGACGTGCGTCGTAGCTTAGTTTGGGGCGGGTCGGGCCGAAAATGCGGCCTCCAGAGCGTCCAGAAGTTCTGAACTCTGGAAGGCCGCCGTCACGTCGCCCCCCGGGGGTCAAACTCGGCCAGCCGGCGACAGGGGCTGGGACAAGCGTCGTGGCCAAGTTTGGGGGGCTCCGGCCGTAAATGCGGCCTCCAGAGCGTCCAGAACTTCTGAACTCTGAAAGGCCGGCGTCACGTCGCCCACCGGGGGTCGCGGGGGTCAAACTTGGCCAGGGGGCTGCAGGGGCCGGGAAAATGGTCGTGGCCAAGTTTGGGGCGGATCGGGCCGAAAATGCGGCCTCCAGAGCGTCCAGAAGTTCTGAACTCTGGAAGGCCGCCGTCACGTCGCCCCCCGGGGGTCGCGGGGGTAAAACTTGACAAGGGGGCTGCAGGGGCCGGGAAAATGGTCGTGGCCAAGTTTGGGAAGGATCGGGCCGAAAATGCGGCCTCCAGAGCGTCCAGAAGTTCTGAACTCCGGAAGGCCGCCGTCACGTCGCCCCACGAGGGTCGTGGGGTTCAAACTTGGCCAGGGGGCTGCAGGGGCCGGGACGTAGGTCGTGGCCAAGTTTGGGGCGGCTCGGGCCGAAAATGCGGCCTCCAGAGCGTCCAGAAGTTCTGAACTGTAGAAGGCCGCCGTGACGTCGCCTAGCTGGGGGTCACGGGGGTCAAACTCAGCCAGCGGGCGGCGGGGACCGGGACGTAGGTCGTGGCCAAGTTTAGGGCGGATCGGGCCGACAATGCGGCCTCCAGAGCGTCCAGAAGTTCTGAACTCTGGAAGGCCTCCGTCACGTCGCCCCCCGGGGGTCGCTGGGGTCAAACTTGGCCAGGGGGCTGCAGGGGCCGGGACGTAGGTCGTGGCCAAGTTTGGGGCGTCTCGGGCCGAAAATGTGGCCTCCAGAGCGTCCAGAAGTTCTGAACTCTGGAAGGCCGCCGTGACGTCGCCTCCCTGGGGGTCAAAGGGGTCAAACTCGCCCAGTAAGAGGCGGGGACAGGGACAAGGGTCGTGGCAAAGTTTGGGAAAGCTTAGGCCGAAAATGCGGCCTCCAGGGCGTCCAGAAATTCTAAACTCTGGAAGGCCGCCGTGAAGTCGCCCCCCGGGGGTCATGGGGGTCAAACTCGGTCAGCCGGCGTCGGGGTCCGGGACAAGGGTCGTGGCAAAGTTTGGGGCGGCTCGGGCCGAAAATGCGGCCTCCAGAGCGTCCAGAAGTTCTGAACTGTAGAAGGCCGCCGTGACGTCGCCTCCCTGGGGGTCACGGGGGTCAAACTCGGCCAGCGGGCGGCGGGGGCCGGGACAAGGGTCGTAGCAAAGTTAAGGAAAGCTTAGGCCGAAAATGCGGCCTCCAGGGCGTCCATAAATTCTAAACTCTGGAAGGCCGCCGTGACGTCGCCCCCCGGGGGTCATGGGGTGAAACTCGGCCAGCCGGCGGCAGGGTCCGGGACAAGGGTCGTGGCCAAGTTTGGGGCGGCTCGGGCCGAAAATGCGGCCTCCAGAACGTCCAGAAGTTCTGAACTGTAGAAGGCCGCCGTGACGTCGCCCCCGGGGGTCACGGGGGTCAAACTCGGCCAGCGGGCGGCGGGGGCCGGGACGTAGGTCGTGGCAAAGTTTGGGAAAGCTTAGGCCGAAAATGCGGCCTCCAGAGCGTCGAGAAGTTCTGAACTGTAGAAGGCCGCCGTCACGTCGCCTCCCTGGGGGTCACGGGGGTCAAACTCGGCCAGCGGCTGGCCGGGGCCGGGACGTGGGTCATGGCCAAGTTTGAGGCGGCTCGGGCCGAAAATGCGGCCTCCAGAGCGTCCAGAAGTTCTGAACTCTGAAGGCCGCCGTGACGTCGCCCCACCGGGGGTCACGGGGGTCAAACCAGGCCCGCCGGCGGCGGGGACCGGGACGTGCGTCGTAGCTAAGTTTGGGGCGGCTCGGGCCGAAAATGCGGCCTCCAGAGCGTCCAGAACTTCTGAACTCTGGAAGGCCGCCGTCACGTCGCCCCCCGGGGATCACGGGGGTCAAACTCGGCCAGCCGGTGGCAGGGGCTGGGACAAGGGTCGTGGCCAAGTTTGGGGGGGCTCCGGCCGAAAATGCGGCCTCCAGAGCGTCAAGAAGTACTGAACTCCGGAAGGCCGCCGTCACGTCGCCCCCCGGCGGTCGCGGGGTTCAAACTTGGCCAGGGGGCTGCAGGGGCCGTGACAATGGTCGTGGCCAAGTTTGGGGCGGCTCGGGCCGAAAACGCGGCCTCCAGAGCGTCCAGAAGTTCTGAACTCGGGAAGGCAGCCGTTACATCGCCCCCCCGAGGGTCATGGGGGTCAAACTCGGCCAGCCGGCGGCGGGGTCCGGGACAAGGGTCGTGGCCAAGTTTGGGGGGGGCTTAGGCCGAAAATGCGGCCTCCAGAGCGTCCAGAAGTTCTGAACTGTAGAAGGCCGCCGTGACGTCGCCTCCCTTGGGGTCACGGGGGTCAAACTCGGCCAGCGGCTGGCCGGGGCCGGGACGTGGGTCGTGCCCAAGTTTGGAGCGGCTCGGGCCGAAAATGCGGCCTCCAGAGCGTCCAGAAGTTCTGAACTCTGAAGGCCGCCGTGACGTCGCCCCACCGGGGGTCACGGGGGTCAAACCAGGCCCGCCGGCGGCGGGGACCGGGACGTGCGTCGTAGCTAAGTTTGGGGCGGCTCGGGCCGAAAATGCGGCCTCCAGAGCGTCCAGAAGTTCTGAACTCTGGAAGGCCGCCGTCACGTCGCTCCCCGGGGGTCAAACTCGGCCAGCCGGCGACAGGGGCTGGGACAAGCGTCGTGGCCAAGTTTGGGGGGCTCCGGCCGTAAATGCGGCCTCCAGAGCGTCCAGAACTTCTGAACTCTGAAAGACCGGCGTCACGTCGCACACCGGGGGTCGCGGGGTCAAACTTGGCCAGGGGGCTGCAGGGGCCGGGAAAATGGTCGTGGCCAAGTTTGGGGTGGATCGGGCCGAAAATGCGGCCTCCAGAGCGTCCAGAACTTCTGAACTCTGGAAGGCCGCCGTCACGTCGCTCCCCGGGGGTCAAACTCGGCCAGCCGGCGACAGGGGCTGGGACAAGCGTCGTGGCCAAGTTTGGGGGGCTCCGGCCGTAAATGCGGCCTCCAGAGCGTCCAGAACTTCTGAACTCTGAAAGGCCGGCGTCACGTCGCCCACCGGGGGTCGCGGGGGTCAAACTTGGCCAGGGGGCTGCAGGGGCCGGGAAAATGGTCGTGGCCAAGTTTGGGGCGGATCGGGCCGAAAATGCGGCCTCCAGAGCGTCCAGAACTTCTGAACTCTGGAAGGCCGCCGTCACGTCGCCCCCCGGGGATCACGGGGGTCAAACTCGGCCAGCCGGCGGCAGGGCCTGGGACAAGGGTTGTGGCCAAGTTTGGGGGGGGCACCGGCCGTAAATGCGGCCTCCAGAGCGTCCAGAAGTTCTGAACTCCGGAAGGCCGCCGTCACGTCGCCCCCCGGGGGTCGCGGGGTTCAAACTTGGCCAGGGGGCTGCAGGAGCCGGGAGAATGGTCGTGGCCAAGTTTGGGGCGGATCGGGCCGAAAATGCGGCCTCCAGAGCGTCCAGAAGTTCTGAACTCCGGAAGGCCGCCGTCACGTCGCCCCCCGGCGGTCGCGGGGTTCAAACTTGGCCAGGGGGCTGCAGGGGCCGGGACAATGGTCGTGGCCAAGTTTGGGGCGGCTCGGGCCGAATACGCGGCCTCCAGAGCGTCCAGAAGTTCTGAACTCTGGAAGGCAGCCGTTACATCGCCCCCCGAGGGTCATGGGAGTCAAACTCGGCCAGCCGGCGGCGGGGTCCGGGACAAGGGTCGTGGCCAAGTTTGGGGGGGCTTAGGCCGAAAATGCGGCCTCCAGAGCGTCCAGAAGTTCAGAACTGTAGAAGGCCTCCGTGACGTCGCCTCCCTGGGGGTCACGGGGGTCAAATTCGGCCAGCGGCTAGCCGGGGCCGGGACGTGGGTCGTGGCCAAGTTTGGGGCGGCTCGGGCCGAAAATGCGGCCTCCAGAGCGTCCAGAAGTTCTGAACTCTGAAGGCCGCCGTGACGTCGCCTCCCTGGGGGTCAAAGTGGTCAAACTCGCCCAGAAGGAGGCGGGGACAGGGACAAGGGTCGTGGCAAAGTTTGGGAAATCTTAGGCCGAAAATGCGGCCTCCAGGGCGTCCAGAAATTCTAAACTCTGGAAGGCCGCCGTGAGGTCGCCCCCCGGGGGTCATGGGGTGAAACTCGGCCAGTCGGCGGCAGGGTCCGGGACAAGGGTCGTGGCCAAGTTTGGGGCGGCTCGGGCCGAAAATGCGGCCTCCAGAACGTCCAGAATTTCTGAACTGTAGAAGGCCGCCGTGACGTCGCCCCCGGGGCTCACGGGGGTCAAACTCGGCCAGCGGGCGGCGGGGGCCGGGACGTAGGTCGTGGCAAAGTTTGGGAAAGCTTAGGCCGAAAATGCGGCCTCCAGAGCGTCCAGAAGTTCTGAACTCCGGAAGGCCGCCGTCACGTCGCCCCCCGGGGGTCGCGGGCTTCAAACTTAGCCAGGGGGCTGCAGGGGCCGGGACAATGGTCGTGGCCAAGTTTGGGGCGGCTCGGGCCGAAAACGCGGCCTCCAGAGCGTCCAGAAGTTCTGAACTCTGGAAGGCAGCCGTTACATCGCCCCCCCGAGGGTCATGGGGGTCAAACTCGGCCAGCCGGCGGCGGGGTCCGGGACAAGGGTCGTGGCCAAGTTTGGGGGGGCTTAGGCCGAAAATGCGGCCTCCAGAGCGTCCAGAAGTTCTGAACTGTAGAAGGCCGCCGTGACGTCGCCTCCCTGGGGGTCACGGGGGTCAAACTCGGCCAGCGGCTGGCCGGGGTCCGGGACAAGGGTCGTGGCCATGTTTGGGGGGGCTTAGGCCGAAAATGCGGCCTCCAGAGCGTCCAGAAGTTCAGAACTGTAGAAGGCCTCCGTGACGTCGCCTCCCTGGGGGTCACGGGGGCCAAACTCGGCCAGCGGCTGGCCGGGGCCGGGACGTGGGTCGTGGCCAAGTTTGGGGCGGCTCGGGCCGAAAATGCGGCCTCCAGAGCGTCCAGAAGTTCTGAACTCTGAAGGCCGCCGTGACGTCGCCTCCCTGGGGGTCAAAGTGGTCAAACTCGCCCAGAAGGAGGCGGGGACAGGGACAAGGGTCGTGGCAAAGTTTGGGAAAGCTTAGGCCGAAAATGCGGCCTCCAGGGCGTCCAGAAATTCTAAACTCTGGAAGGCCGCCGTGACGTCGCCCCTGGGGGTCATGGGGGTCAAACTCGGCCAGCCGGCGTCGGGGTCCGGGACAAGGGTCGTGGCCAAGTTTGGGGCGGCTCGGGCCGAAAATGCGGCCTCCAGAGCGTCCAGAAGTTCTGAACTGTAGAAGGCCGCCGTGACGTCGCCTCCCTGGGGGTCACGGGGGTCAAACTCGGCCAGCGGTCGGCAGGGGCCGGGACGTGGGTCGTGGCCAAGTTTGGGGCGGCTCGGGCCGAAAATGCGGCCTCCAGAGCGTCCAGAAGTTCTGAACTGTAGAAGGCCGCCGTGACGTCGCCTAGCTGGGGGTCACGGGGGTCAAACTCAGCCAGCGGGCGGCGGGGACCGGGACGTAGGTCGTGGCCAAGTTTAGAGCGGATCGGGCCGACAATGCGGCCTCCAGAGCGTCCAGAAGTTCTGAACTCTGGAAGGCCGCCGTCACGTCGCCCCCCGGGGGTCGCTGGGGTCAAACTTGGCCAGGGGGCTGCAGGGGCCGGGACGTAGGTCGTGGCCAAGTTTGGGGCGGCTCGGGCCGAAAATGCGGCCTCCAGAGCGTCCAGAAGTTCTGAACTCTGGAAGGCCGCCGTGACGTCGACCCACCTGGGGTCACGGGGTCAAACTCGGCCAGCCGGTGTCGGGGTCCGGGACAAGGGTCGTGGTCAGGTTTGGGGCGGCTCGGGCCGAAAAAGCGGCCTCCAGAGCGTCCAAAAGTTCTGAACTGTAGAAGACCGCCGTGACGTCGCCTCCCTGGGGGTCAAAGGGGTCAAACTCGCCCAGTAAGAGGCGGGGACAGGGACAAGGGTCGTGGCAAAGTTTGGGAAAGCTTAGGCCGAAAATGCGGCCTCCAGGGCGTCCAGAAATTCTAAATTCTGGAAGGCCGCCGTGAAGTCGCCCCACCGGGGGTCACGGGGGTCAAACCAGGCCCGCCGGCGGCGGGGACCGGGACGTGCGTCGTAGCTAAGTCTGGGGCGGCTCGGGCCGAAAATGCGGCCTCCAGAGCGTCCAGAAGTTCTGAACTCTGAAGGCCGCCGTGACGTCGCCCCACCGGGGGTCACGGGGGTCAAACCAGGCCCGCCGGCGGCGGGGACCGGGACGTGCGTCGTAGCTAAGTCTGGGGCGGCTCGGGCCGAAAATGCGGCCTCCAGAGCGTCCAGAAGTTCTGAACTCTGAAGGCCGCCGTGACGTCGCCCCACCGGGGGTCACGGGGGTCAAACCAGGCCCGCCGGCGGCGGGGACCGGGACGTGCGTCGTAGCTAAGTTTGGGGCGGCTCGGGCCGAAAATGCGGCCTCCAGAGCGTCCAGAAGTTCTGAACTCTGGAAGGCCGCCGTCACGTCGCTCCCCGGGGGTCAAACTCGGCCAGCCGGCGACAGGGGCTGGGACAAGCGTCGTGGCCAAGTTTGGGGGGCTCCGGCCGTAAATGCGGCCTCCAGAGCGTCCAGAACTTCTGAACTCTGAAAGGCCGGCGTCACGTCGCCCACCGGGGGTCGCGGGGGCCAAACTTGGCCAGGGGGCTGCAGGGGCCGGGAAAATGGTCGTGGCCAAGTTTGGGGCGGATCGGGCCGAAAATGCGGCCTCCAGAGCGTCCAGAACTTCTGAACTCTGGAAGGCCGCCGTCACGTCGCCCCCCGGGGATCACGGGGGTCAAACTCGGCCAGCCGGCGGCAGGGGCTGGGACAAGGGTTGTGGCCAATTTTGGGGGGGCTCCGGCCGTAAATGCGGCCTCAAGAGCGTCCAGAAGTTCTGAACTCTGGAAGGCCGCCGTCACGTCGCCCCCCGGGGGTCAAACTTGGCCAGGGGGCTGCAGGGGCCGGGAAAATGGTCGTGGCCAAGTTTGGGGCGGATCGGGCCGAAAATGCGGCCTCCAGAGCGTCCAGAAGTTCTGAACTCTGGAAGGCAGCCGTTACATCGCCCCCCCGAGGGTCATGGGGGTCAAACTCGGCCAGTTGGCGGCGGGGTCCGGGACAAGGGTCGTGGCCAAGTTTGGGGGGGCTTAGGCCGAAAATGCGGCCTCCAGAGCGTCCAGAAGTTCTGAACTGTAGAAGGCCGCCGTGACGTCGCCTCCCTGGGAGTCACGAGGGTCAAACTCGGCCAGCGGCTGGCCGGGGCCGGGACGTGGGTCGTGGCCAAGTTTGGGGCGGCTCGGGCCGAAAATGCGGCCTCCAGAGCGTCCAGAAGTTCTGAACTCTGAAGGCCGCCGTGACGTCGCCTCCCTGGGGGTCAAAGTGGTCAAACTCGCCCAGAAGGAGGCGGGGACAGGGACAAGGGTCGTGGCCAAGTTTGGGAAAGCTTAGGCCGAAAATGCGGCCTCCAGGGCGTCCAGAAATTCTAAACTCTGGAAGGCCGCCGTGACGTCGCCCCTGGGGGTCATGGGGGTCAAACTCGGCCAGCCGGCGTCGGGGTCCGGGACAAGGGTCGTGGCCAAGTTTGGGGCGGCTCGGGCCGAAAATGCGGCCTCCAGAGCGTCCAGAAGTTCTGAACTGTACAAGGTCGCCGTCACGTCGCCTCCCTGGGGGTCACGGGGGTCAAACTCGGCCAGCGGTCGGCGGGGGCCGGGACGTGGGTCGTGGCCAAGTTTGGGGCGGCTCGGGCCGAAAATGCGGCCTCCAGAGCGTCCAGAAGTTCTGAACTGTAGAAGGCCGCCGTGACGTCGCCTAGCTGGGGGTCACGGGGGTCAAACTCAGCCAGCGGGCGGCGGGGACCGGGACGTAGGTCGTGGCCAAGTTTAGGGCGGATCGGGCCGACAATGCGGCCTCCAGAGCGTCCAGAAGTTCTGAACTCTGGAAGGCCGCCGTCACGTCGCCCCCCGGGGGTCGCTGGGGTCAAACTTGGCCAGGGGGCTGCAGGGGCCGGGACAATGGTCGTGGCCAAGTTTGGGGCGGCTCGGGCCGAAAATGCGGCATCCAGAACGTCCAGAAGTTCTGAACTGTAGAAGGCCGCCGTGACGTCGCCCCCGGGGGTCACGGGGGTCAAACTCGGCCAGCGGGCGGCGGGGGCCGGGACGTAGGTCGTGGCAAAGTTTGGGAAAGCTTAGGCCGAAAATGCGGCCTCCAGAGCGTCGAGAAGTTCTGAACTGTAGAAGGCCGCCGTGACGTCGCCTCCCTGGGGGTCACGGGGGTCAAACTCGGCCAGCGGCTGGCCGGGGCCGGGACGTGGGTCGTGGCCAAGTTTGGGGCGGCTCGGGCCGAAAATGCGGCCTCCAGAGCGTCCAGAAGTTCTGAACTCTGAAGGCCGCCGTGACGTCGCCCCACCGGGGGTCACGGGGGTCAAACCAGGCCCGCCGGCGGCGGGGACCGGGACGTGCGTCGTAGGTAAGTTTGGGGCGGCTCGGGCCGAAAATGCGGCCTCCAGAGCGTCCAGAAGTTCTGAACTCTGGAAGGCCGCCGTCACGTCGCCCCCCGGGGGTCAAACTCGGCCAGCCGGCGACAGGGGCTGGGACAAGCGTCGTGGCCAAGTTTGGGGGGCTCCGTCCGTAAATGCGGCCTCCAGAGCGTCCAGAACTTCTGACCTCTGAAAGGCCGGCGTCACGTCGCCCACCGGGGGTCGCGGGGGTTAAACTTGGCCAGGGGGCTGCAGGGGCCGGGAAAATGGTCGTGGCCAAGTTTGGGGCGGATCGGGCCGAAAATGCGGCCTCCAGAGCGTCCAGAACTTCTGAACTCTGGAAGGCCGCCGTCACGTCGGCCCCCGGGGATCACGGGGGTCAAACTCGGCCAGCCGGCGGCATGGGCTGGGACAAGGGTCGTGGCCAAGTTTGGGGGGGCTCCGGCCGTAAATGCGGCCTCAAGAGCGTCCAGAAGTTCTGAACTCTGGAAGGCCGCCGTCACGTCGCCCCCCGGGGATCACGGGGGTCAAACTCGGCCAGCCGGCGGCAGGGTCCGGGACAAGGGTCGTGGCCAAGTTTGGGGCGGCTCGGGCCGAAAATGCGGCCTCCAGAACGTCCAGAAGTTCTGAACTGTAGAAGGCCGCCGTGACGTCGCCCCCGGGGGTCACGGGGGTCAAACTCGGCCAGCCGGCGGCGGGGGCCGGGACGTAGGTCGTGGCAAAGTTTGGGAAAGCTTAGGCCGAAAATGCGGCCTCCAGAGCGTCCAGAAGTTCTGAATTCTGGAAGGCCGCCGTCACGTCGTCCCCCGGGGGTCAAACTCGGCCAGCCGGCGACAGGGGCTGGGACAAGCGTCGTGGCCAAGTTTGGGGGGCTCCGGCCGTAAATGCGGCCTCCAGAGCGTCCAGAACTTCTGAACTCTGAAAGGCCGGCGTCACGTCGCCCCCCGGGGGTCGCGGGGTTCAAACTTGGCCAGGGGGCTGCAGGGGCCGGGACAATGGTCGTGGCCAAGTTTGGGGCGGCTCGGGTCGAAAACGCGGCCTCCAGAGCGTCCAGAAGTTCTGAACTGTAGAAGGCCGCCGTGACGTCGCCTCCCTGGGGGTCACGGGGGTCAAACTCGGCCAGCGGCTGGCCGGGGCCGGGATGTGGGTCGTGGCCAAGTTTGGGGCGGCTCGGGCCGAAAATGCGGCCTCCAGAGCGTCCAGAAGTTCTGAACTGTAGAAGGCCGCCGTGACGTCGCCTCCCTGGGGGTCACGGGGGTCAAACTCGGCCAGCCGGCTGGCCGGGGCTGGGACGTGGGTCGTGGCCAAGTTTGGGGCGGCTCGGGCCGAAAATGCGGCCTCCAGAACGTCCAGAAGTTCTGAACTGTAGAAGGCCGCCGTGACGTCGCCCCCGGGGGTCACGGGGGTCAAACTCGGCCAGCGGGCGGCGGGGGCCGGGACGTAGGTCGTGGCCAAGTTTGGGGCGGCTCGGGCCGAAAATGTGGCCTCTAGAACGTCAAGAAGTTCTGAACTGTAGAAGGCCGCCGTGACGTCGCCCCCGGGGGTCACGGGGGTCAAACTCGGCCAGCGGGCGGCGGGGGCCGGGACGTAGGTCGTGGCAAAGTTTGGGAAAGCTTAGTCCGAAAATGCGGCCTCCAGAGCGTTGAGAAGTTCTGAACTGTAGAAGGCCGCCGTGATGTCGCCTCCCTGGGGGTCACGGGGATCAAACTCGGCCAGCGGCTGGCCGGGGCCGGGATGTGGGTCGTGGCCAAGTTTGGGGCGGCTCGGGCCGAAAATGCGGCCTCCAGAGCGTCCAGAAGTTCTGAACTCTGAAGGCCGCCGTGACGTCGCCCCACCGGGGGTCACGGGGGTCAAACCAGGCCCGCCGGCGGCGGGGACCGGGACGTGCGTCGTAGCTAAGTTTGGGGCGGCTCGGGCCGAAAATGCGGCCTCCAGAGCGTCCAGAAGTTCTGAACTGTTGAAGGCCATCGTGACGTCGCCTAGCTGGGGGTCACGGGGGTCAAACTCAGCCAGCGGGCGGCGGGGACCGGGACGTAGGTCGTGGCCAAGTTTAGGGCGGATCGGGCCGACAATGCGGCCTCCAGAGCGTCCAGAAGTTCTGAACTCTGGAAGGCCGCCGTCACGTCGCCCCCCGGGGATCGCTGGGGTCAAACTTGGCCAGGGGGCTGCAGGGGCCGGGACGTAGGTCGTGGCCAAGTTTGGGGCGGCTCGGGCCGAAAATGCGGCCTCCAGAGCGTCCAGAAGTTGTAAACTCTGGAAGGCCGCCGTGACGTCGCCCCACCGGGGGTCACGGGGTCAAACTCGGCCAGCCGGTGTCGGGGTCCGGGACAAGGGTCGTGGTCAGGTTTGGGGCGGCTCGGGCCGAAAATGCGGCCTCCAGAGCGTCCAGAAGTTCTGAACTGTAGAAGGCCGCCGTGACGTCGCCTCCCTGGGGGTCAAAGGGGTCAAACTCGCCCAGTAAGAGGCGGGGACAGGGACAAGGGTCGTGGCAAAGTTTGGGAAAGCTTAGGCCGAAAATGCGGCCTCAAGGGCGTCCAGAAATTCTAAACTCTGGAAGGCCGCCGTGAAGTCGCCCCCCGGGGGTCATGGGGGTCAAACTCGGTCAGCCGGCGTCGGGGTCCGGGACAAGGGTCGTGGCAAAGTTTGGGGCGGCTCGGGCCGAAAATGCGGCCTCCAGAGCGTCCAGAAGTTCTGAACTGTAGAAGGCCGCCGTGACGTCGCCTCCCTGGGGGTCACGGGGGTCAAACTCGGCCAGCGGGCGGCGGGGGCCGGGACAAGGGTCGTAGCAAAGTTAAGGAAAGCTTAGGCCGAAAATGCGGCCTCCAGGGCGTCCAGAAATTCTAAACTCTGGAAGGCCGCCGTGACGTCGCCCCCCGGGGGTCATGGGGTGAAACTCGGCCAGCCGGCGGCAGGGTCCGGGACAAGGGTCGTGGCCAAGTTTGGGGCGGCTCGGGCCGAAAATACGGCCTCCAGAACGTCCAGAAGTTCTGAACTGTAGAAGGCCGCCGTGACGTCGCCCCCGGGGGTCACGGAGGTCAAACTCGGCCAGCGGGCGGCGGGGGCCGGGACGTAGGTCGTGGCAAAGTTTGGGAAAGCTTAGGCCGAAAATGCGGCCTCCAGAGCGTCGAGAAGTTCTGAACTGTAGAAGGCCGCCGTGACGTCGCTTCCTTGGGGGTCACGGGGGTCAAACTCAACCAGCGGCTGGCCGGGGCCGGGACGTGGGTCGTGGCCAAGTTTGGGGCGGCTCGGGCCGAAAATGCGGCCTCCAGAGCGTCCAGAAGTTCTGAACTGTAGAAGGCCGCCGTGACGTCGCCTCCCTGGGGGTCACGGGGCTCAAACTCGGCCAGCGGTCGGCGGGGGCCGGGACGTGGGTCGTGGCCAAGTTTGGGGCGGCTCGGGCCGAAAATGCGGCCTCCAGAGCGTCCAGAAGTTCTGAACTCTGGAAGGCCGCCGTCACGTCGCCCCGCGGGGATCAAACTCGGCCAGCCGGCGACAGGGGCGGGGACAAGCGTCGTGGCCAAGTTTGGGGGGCTCCGGCTGTAAATGCGGCCTCCAGAGCGTCCAGAACTTCTGAACTCTGAAAGGCCGGCGTCACGTCGCCCACCGGGGGTCGCGGGGGTCAAACTTGTCCAGGGAGCTGCAGGGGCCGGGAAAATGGTCGTGGCCAAGTTTGGGGCGGCTCGGGCCGAAAACGCGGCCTCCAGAGCGTCCAGAAGTTCTGAACTCTGGAAGGCAGCCGTTACATAGCCCCCCCCCCCGAGGGTCATGGGGGTCAAACTCGGCCAGCCGGCGGCGGGGTCCGGGACAAGGGTCGTGGCCAAGTTTGGGGGGGCTTAGGCCGAAAATGCGGCCTCCAGAACGTCCAGAAGTTCTGAACTGTAAAGGCCGCCGTCACGTCGCCTCCCTGGGGGTCATGGGGGTCAAACTCGGCCAGCGGCTGGCCGGGGTCCGGGACAAGGGTCGTGGTTAAGTTTGGGGGGGCTTAGGCCGAAAATGCGGCCTCCAGAGCGTCCAGAAGTTCTGAACTCTGAAGGCCGCCGTGACGTCGCCTCACTGGGGGTCAAAGTGGTCAAACTCGCCCAGAAGGAGGCGGGGACAGGGACAAGGGTCGTGGCAAAGTTTGGGAAAGCTTAGGCCGAAAATGCGGCCTCCAGGGCGTCCAGAAATTCTAAACTCTGGAAGGCCGCCGTGACGTCGCCCCTGGGGGTCATGGGGGTCAAACTCGGCCAGCCGGCGTCGGGGTCCGGGACAAGGGTCGTGGCCAAGTTTGGGGCGGCTCTGGCCGAAAATGCGGCCTCCAGAGCGTCCAGAAGTTCTGAACTGTAGAAGGCCGCCGTGACGTCGCCTAGCTGGGGGTCACGGGGGTCAGACTCAGCCAGCGGGCGGCGGGGACCGGGACGTAGGTCGTGGCCAAGTTTAGGGCGGATCGGGCCGACAATGCGGCCTCCAGAGCGTCCAGAAGTTCTGAACTCTGGAAGGCCGCCGTCACGTCGCCCCCCGGGGGTCGCTGGGATCAAACTTGGCCAGGGGGCTGCAGGGGCCGGGACGTAGGTCGTGGCCAAGTTTGGGGCGGCTCGGGCCGAAAATGCGGCCTCCAGAGCGTCCAGAAGTTCTGAACTCTGGAAGGCCGCCGTGACGTCGCCCCACCGGGGGTCACGGGGTCAAACTCGGCCAGCCGGTGTCGGGGTCCGGGACAAGGGTCGTGGTCAGGTTTGGGGCGGCTCGGGCCGAAAATGTGGCCTCCAGAGCGTCCAGAAGTTCTGAACTGTAGAAGGCCGCCGTGACGTTGCCTCCCTGGGGGTCAAAGGGGTCAAACTCGCCCAGTAAGAGGCGGGGACAGGGACAAGGGTCGTGGCAAAGTTTGGGAAAGCTTAGGCCGAAAATGCGGCCTCCAGGGCGTCCAGAAATTCTAAACACTGGAAGGTCGTCGTGAAGTCGCCCCCCGGGGGTCATGGGGGTCAAACTCGGTCAGCCGGCGTCGGGGTCCGGGACAAGGGTCGTGGCAAAGTTTGGGGCGGCTCGGGCCGAAAATGCGGCCTCCAGAGCGTCCAGAAGTTCTGAACTGTAGAAGGCCGCCGTGACGTCGCCTCCCTGGAAGTCACGGGGGTCAAACTCGGCCAGCGGGCGGCGGGGGCCGGGACAAGGGTCGTAGCAATGTTAAGGAAAGCTTAGGCCGAAAATGCGGCCTCCAGGGCGTCCAGAAATTCTAAACTCTGGAAGGCAGCCGTTACATCGCCCCCCGAGGGTCATGGGGGTCAAACTCGGCCAGCCGGCGGCGGGGTCCGGGACAAGGGTCGTGGCCAAGTTTGGGGGGGCTTAGGCCGAAAATGCGGCCTCCAGAGCGTCCAGAAGTTCTGAACTGTAGAAGGCCGCCGTGACGTCGCCTCCCTGGGGGTCACGGGGGTCAAACTCGGCCAGCGGGCGGCGGGGGCCGGGACAAGGGTCGTAGCAAAGTTAAGGAAAGCTTAGGCCGAAAATGCGGCCTCCAGGGCGTCCATAAATTCTAAACTCTGGAAGGCCGCCGTGACGTCGCCCCCCGGGGGTCATGGGGTGAAACTCGGCCAGCCGGCGGCAGGGTCCGGGACAAGGGTCGTGGCCAAGTTTGGGGCGGCTCGGGCCGAAAATGCGGCCTCCAGAACGTCCAGAAGTTCTGAACTGTAGAAGGCCGCCGTGACGTCGCCCCCGGGGGTCACGGGGGTCAAACTCGGCCAGCGGGCGGCGGGGGCCGGGACGTAGGTCGTCGCAAAGTTTGGGAAAGCTTAGGCCGAAAATGCGGCCTCCAGAGCGTCGAGAAGTTCTGAACTGTAGAAGGCCGCCGTGACGTCGCCTCCCTGGGGGTCACGGGGGTCAAACTCGGCCAGCGGCTGGCCGGGGCCGGGACGTGGGTCATGGCCAAGTTTGAGGCGGCTCGGGCCGAAAATGCGGCCTCCAGAGCGTCCAGAAGTTCTGAACTCTGAAGGCCGCCGTGACGTCGCCCCACCGGGGGTCACGGGGGTCAAACCAGGCCCGCCGGCGGCGGGGACCGGGACGTGCGTCGTAGCTAAGTTTGGGGCGGCTCGGGCCGAAAATGCGGCCTCCAGAGCGTGCAGAACTTCTGAACTCTGGAAGGCCGCCGTCACGTCGCCCCCCGGGGATCACGGGGGTCAAACTCGGCCAGCCGGTGGCAGGGGCTGGGAGAAGGGTCGTGGCCAAGTTTGGGGGGGCTCCGGCCGAAAATGCGGCCTCCAGAGCGTCCAGACGTTCTGAACTCCGGAAGGCCGCCGTCACGTCGCCCCCCGGCTGTCGCGGGGTTCAAACTTGGCCAGGGGGCTGCAGGGGCCGTGACAATGGTCGTGGCCAAGTTTGGGGCGGCTCGGGCCGAAAACGCGGCCTCCAGAGCGTCCAGAAGTTCTGAACTGTAGAAGGCCGCCGTGACGTCGCTTCCCTTGGGGTCACGGGGGTCAAACTCGGCCAGCGGCTGGCCGGGGCCGGGACGTGGGTCGTGGCCAAGTTTGGGGCGGCTCGGGCCGAAAATGCGGCCTCCAGAGCGTCCAGAAGTTCTGAACTCTGAAGGCCGCCGTGACGTCGCCCCACCGGGGGTCACGGGGGTCAAACCAGGCCCGCCGGCGGCGGGGACCGGGACGTGCGTCGTAGCTAAGTTTGGGGCGGCTCGGGCCGAAAATGCGGCCTCCAGAGCGTCCAGAAGTTCTGAACTCTGGAAGGCCGCCGTCACGTCGCTCCCCGGGGGTCAAACTCGGCCAGCCGGCGACAGGGGCTGGGACAAGCGTCGTGGCCAAGTTTGGGGGGCTCCGGCCGTAAATGCGGCCTCCAGAGCGTCCAGAACTTCTGAACTCTGAAAGACCGGCGTCACGTCGCACACCGGGGGTCGCGGGGTCAAACTTGGCCAGGGGGCTGCAGGGGCCGGGAAAATGGTCGTGGCCAAGTTTGGGGCGGATCGGGCCGAAAATGCGGCCTCCAGAGCGTCCAGAAGTTCTGAACTCTGGAAGGCCGCCGTCACGTCGCTCCCCGGGGGGTCAAACTCGGCCAGCCGGCGACAGGGGCTGGGACAAGCGTCGTGGCCAAGTTTGGGGGGCTCCGGCCGTAAATGCGGCCTCCAGAGCGTCCAGAACTTCTGAACTCTGAAAGGCCGGCGTCACGTCGCCCACCGGGGGTCGCGGGGGTCAAACTTGGCCAGGGGGCTGCAGGGGCCGGGAAAATGGTCGTGGCCAAGTTTGTAGCGGATCGGGCCGAAAATGCGGCCTCCAGAGCGTCCAGAACTTCTGAACTCTGGAAGGCCGCCGTCACGTCGCCCCCCGGGGATCACGGGGGTCAAACTCGGCCAGCCGGCGGCAGGGCCTGGGACAAGGGTTGTGGCCAAGTTTGGGGGGGCTCCGGCCGTAAATGCGGCCTCAAGAGCGTCCAGAAGTTCTGAACTCTGGAAGGCCGCCGTCACGTCGCCCCCCGGGGGTCAAACTTGGCCAGGGGGCTGCAGGGGCCGGGAAAATGGTCGTGGCCAAGTTTGGGGCGGATCGGGCCGAAAATGCGGCCTCAAGAGCGTCCAGAAGTTCTGAACTCCGGAAGGCCGCCGTCACGTGGCCCCCCGGGGGTCGCGGGGTTCAAACTTGGCCAGGGGGCTGCAGGGGCCGGGACAATGGTCGTGGCCAAGTTTGGGGCGGCTCGGGCCGAAAACGCGGCCTCCAGAGCGTCCAGAAGTTCTGAACTCTGGAAGGCAGCCGTTACATCGCCCCCCCGAGGGTCATGGGGGTCAAACTCGGCCAGCCGGCGGCGGGGTCCGGGACAAGGGTCGTGGCCAAGTTTGGGGGGGCTTAGGCCGAAAATGCGGCCTCCAGAGCGTCCAGAAGTTCTGAACTGTAGAAGGCCGCCGTGACGTCGCCTCCCTGGGGGTCACGGGGGTCAAAGTCGGCCAGCGGCTGGCCGGGGCCGGGACGTGGGTCGTGGCCAAGTTTGGGGCGGCTCGGGCCGAAAATGCGGCCTCCAGAGCGTCCAGAAGTTCTGAACTCTGAAGGCCGCCGTGACGTCGCCTCCCTGGGGGTCAAAGTGGTCAAACTCGCCCAGAAGGAGGCGGGGACAGGGACAAGGGTCGTGGCAAAGTTTGGGAAAGCTTAGGCCGAAAATGCGGCCTCCAGGGCGTCCAGAAATTCTAAACTCTGGAAGGCCGCCGTGACGTCGCCCCTGGGGGTCATGGGGGTCAAACTCGGCCAGCCGGCGTCGGGGTCCGGGACAAGGGTCGTGGCCAAGCTTGGGGCGGTTCGGGCCGAAAATGCGGCCTCCAGAGCGTCCAGAAGTTCTGAACTGTAGAAGGCCGCCGTCACGTCGCCTCCCTGGGGGTCACGGGGGTCAAACTCGGCCAGCGGTCGGCGGGGGCCGGGACGTGGGTCGTGGCCAAGTTTGGGGCGGCTCGGGCCGAAAATGCGGCCTCCAGAGCGTCCAGAAGTTCTGAACTGTAGAAGGCCGCCGTGACGTCGCCTAGCTGGGGGTCACGGGGGTCAAACTCAGCCAGCGGGCGGCGGGGACCGGGACGTAGGTCGTGGCCAAGTTTAGGGCGGATCGGGCCGACAATGCGGCCTCCAGAGCGTCCAGAAGTTCTGAACTCTGGAAGGCCGCCGTCACGTCGCCCCCCGGGGGTCGCTGGGGTCAAACTTGGCCAGGGGTCTGCAGGGGCCGGGACGTAGGTCGTGGCCAAGTTTGGGGCGGCTCGGGCCGAAAATGCGGCCTCCAGAGCGTCCAGAAGTTCTGAACTCTGGAAGGCCGCCGTGACGTCGCCCCACCGGGGGTCACGGGGTCAAACTCGCCCAGTAAGAGGCGGGGACAGGGACAAGGGTGGTGGCAAAGTTTGGGAAAGCTTAGGCCGAAAATGCGGCCTCCAGGGCGTCCAGAAATTCTAAAATCTGGAAGGCCGCCGTGAAGTCGCCCCCCCGGGGGTCATGGGGGTCAAACTCGGTCAGCCGGCGTCGGGGTCCGGGACAAGGGTCGTGGCAAAGTTTGGGGCGGCTCGGGCCGAAAATGCGGCCTCCAGGGCGTCCAGAAGTTCTGAACTGTAGAAGGCCGCCGTGACGTCGCCTCCCTGGGGGTCACGGGGGTCAAACTCGGCCAGCGGGCGGCGGGGGCCGGGACAAGGGTCGTAGCGAAGTTTAGAAAAGCTTAGGCCGAAAATGCGGCCTCCAGGGCGTCCAGAAATTCTAAAGTCTGGAAGGCCGCCGTGAAGTCGCCCCCCGGGGGTCATGGGGGTCAAACTCGGTCAGCCGGCGTCGGGGTCCGGGACAAGGGTCGTGGCAAAGTTTGGGGCGGCTCGGGCCGAAAATGCGGCCTCCAGAGCGTCCAGAAGTTCTGAACTGTAGAAGGCCGCCGTGACGTCGCCTCCCTGGGGGTCACGGGGGTCAAACTCAGCCAGCGGCTGGCCGGGGCCGGGACGTGGGTCGTGGCCAAGTTTGGGGCGGCTCGGGCCGAAAATGCGGCCTCCAGAGCGTCCAGAAGTTCTGAAATCTGAAGGCCGCCGTGACGTCGCCCCACCGGGGGTCACGGGGGTCAAACCAGGCCCGCCGGCGGCGGGGACCGGGACGTGCGTCGTAGCTAAGTTTGGGGCGGCTCGGGCCGAAAATGCGGCCTCCAGAGCGTCCAGAAGTTCTGAACTCTGGAAGGCCGCCGTCACGTCGCTCCCCGGGGGTCAAACTCGGCCAGCCGGCGACAGGGGCTGGGACAAGCGTCGTGGCCAAGTTTGGGGGGCTCCGGCCGTAAATGCGGCCTCCAGAGCGTCCAGAATTTCTGAACTCTGAAAGGCCGGCGTCACGTCGCCCACCGGGGGTCGCGGGGTCAAACTTGGCCAGGGGGCTGCAGGGGCCGGGAAAATGGTCGTGGCCAAGTTTGGGGCGGATCGGGCCGAAAATGCGGCCTCCAGAGCGTCCAGAAGTTCTGAACTCTGGAAGGCCGCCGTCACGTCGCTCCCCGGGGGTCAAACTCGGCCAGCCGGCGACAGGGGCTGGGACAAGCGTCGTGGCCAAGTTTGGGGGGCTCCGGCCGTAAATGCGGCCTCCAGAGCGTCCAGAACTTCTGAACTCTGAAAGGCCGGCGTCACGTCGCCCACCGGGGTCGCGGGAGTCAAACTTGGCCAGGGGGCTGCAGGGGCCGGGAAAATGGTCGTGGCCAAGTTTGGGGCGGCTCGGGCCGAAAATGCGGCCTCCAGAGCGTCCAGAACTTCTTAACTCTATAAGGCCGCCGTGACGTCGCCCCCCGGGGGTCAAACTCGGCCAGCCGGCGACAGATGCTGGGACAAGCGTCGTGGCCAAGTTTGGGGGGCTCCGGCCGTAAATGCGGCCTCCAGAGTGTCCAGAACTTCTGAACTCTGAAAGGCCGGCGTCACGTCGCCCACCGGGGGTCGCGGGGGTCAAACTTGGACAGGGGGCTGCAGGGGCCGGGAAAATGGTCGTGGCCAAGTTTGGGGCGGATCGGGCCGAAAATGCGGCCTCCAGAGCGTCCAGAACTTCTGAACAATGGAAGGCCGCCGTCACGTCGCCCCCCGGGGATCACGGGGTTCATACTTGGCCAGGGGGCTGCAGGGGCCGGGACAATGGTCGTGGCCAAGTTTGGGGCGTTTCGGGCCGAAAACGCGGCCTCCAGAGCGTCCAGAAGTTCTGAACTCTGGAAGGCAGCCGTTACATCGCCCCCCCGAGGGTCATGGGGGTCAAACTCGGCCAGCCGGCGGCGGGGTCCGGGACAAGGGTCGTGGCCAAGTTTGGGGGGGCTTAGGCCGAAAATGCGGCCTCCAGAGCGTCCAGAAGTTCTGAACTGTAGAAGGCCGCCGTCACGTCGCCTCCCTGGGGGTCACGGGGGTCAAAGTCGGCCAGCGGCTGGCCGGGGTCCGGGACAAGGGTCGTGGCCAAGTTTGGGGCGGCTCGGGCCGAAAATTCGGCCTCCAGAGCGTCCAGAAGTTCTGAACTCTGAAGGCCGCCGTGACGTCGCCTCCCTGGGGGTCAAAGTGGTCAAACTCGCCCAGAAGGAGGCGGGGACAGGGACAAGGGTCGTGGCAAAGTTAAGGAAATCTTAGGCCGAAAATGCGGCCTCCAGGGCGTCCAGAAATTCTAAACTCTGGAAGGCCGCCGTGACGTCGCCCCCCGGGGGTCATGGGGTGAAACTCGGCAAGCCGGCGGCAGGGTCCGGGACAAGGGTCGTGGCCAAGTTTGGGGCGGCTCGGGCCGAAAATGCGGCCTCCAGAACGTCCAGAATTTCTGAACTGTAGAAGGCCGCCGTGACGTCGCCCCCGGGGCTCACGGGGGTCAAACTCGGCCAGCGGGCGGCGGGGGCCGGGACAATGGTCGTGGCAAAGTTTGGGAAAGCTTAGGCCGAAAATGCGGCCTCCAGAGCGTCCAGAAGTTCTGAACTCCGGAAGGCCGCCGTCACGTCGCCCCCCGGGGGTCGCGGGCTTCAAACTTAGCCAGGGGGCTGCAGGGGCCGGGACAATGGTCGTGGCCAAGTTTGGGGCGGCTCGGGCCGAAAACGCGGCCTCCAGAGCGTCCAGAAGTTCTGAACTCTGGAAGGCAGCCGTTACATCGCCCCCCCGAGGGTCATGGGGGTCAAACTCGGCCAGCCGGGGGCGGGGTCCGGGACAAGGGTCGTGGCCAAGTTTGGGGGGGCTTAGGCCGAAAATGCGGCCTCCAGAGCGTCCAGAAGTTCTGAACTGTAGCAGGCCGCCGTGACGTCGCCTCCCTGGGGGTCACGGGGGTCAAACTCGGCCAGCGGTCGGCAGGGGCCGGGACGTGGGTCGTGGCCAAGTTTGGGGCGGCTCGGGCCGAAAATGCGGCCTCCAGAGCGTCCAGAAGTTCTGAACTGTAGAAGGCCGCCGTGACGTCGCCTAGCTGGGGGTCACGGGGGTCAAACTCAGCCAGCGGGCGGCGGGGACCGGGACGTAGGTCGTGGCCAAGTTTAGGGCGGATCGGGCCGACAATGCGGCCTCCAGAGCGTCCAGAAGTTCTGAACTCTGGAAGGCCGCCGTCACGTCGCCCCCCGGGGGTCGCTGGGGTCAAACTTGGCCAGGGGGCTGCAGGGGCCGGGACGTAGGTCGTGGCCAAGTTTGGGGCGGCTCGGGCCGAAAATGCGGCCTCCAGAGCGTCCAGAAGTTCTGAACTCTGGAAGGCCGCCGTGACGTCGACCCACCTGGGGTCACGGGGTCAAACTCGGCCAGCCGGTGTCGGGGTCCGGGACAAGGGTCGTGGTCAGGTTTGGGGCGGCTCGGGCCGAAAAAGCGGCCTCCAGAGCGTCCAGAAGTTCTGAACTGTAGAAGACCGCCGTGACGTCGCCTCCCTGGGGGTCAAAGGGGTCAAACTCGCCCAGTAAGAGGCGGGGACAGGGACAAGGGTCGTGGCAAAGTTTGGGAAAGCTTAGGACGAAAATGCGGCCTCCAGGGCGTCCAGAAATTCTAAACTCTGGAAGGCCGCCGTGAAGTCGCCACACCGGGGGTCACGGGGGTCAAACCAGGCCCGCCGGCGGCGGGGACCGGGACGAGCGTCGTAGCTAAGTTTGGGGCGGCTCGGGCCGAAAATGCGGCCTCCAGAGCGTCCAGAAGTTCTGAACTCTGGAAGGCCGCCGTCACGTCGCTCCCCGGGGGTCAAACTCGGCCAGCCGGCGACAGGGGCTGGGACAAGCGTCGTGGCCAAGTTTGGGGGGCTCCGGCCGTAAATGCGGCCTCCAGAGCGTCCAGAACTTCTGAACTCTGAAAGGCCGGCGTCACGTCGCCCACCGGGGGTCGCGGGGGTCAAACTTGGCCAGGGGGCTGCAGGGGCCGGGAAAATGGTCGTGGCCAAGTTTGGGGCGGATCGGGCCGAAAATGCGGCCTCCAGAGCGTCCAGAACTTCTGAACTCTGGAAGGCCGCCGTCACGTCGCCCCCCGGGGATCACGGGGGTCAAACTCGGCCAGCCGGCGGCAGGGCCTGGGACAAGGGTTGTGGCCAAGTTTGGGGGGGCTCCGGCCGTAAATGCGGCCTCAAGAGCGTCCAGAAGTTCTGAACTCTGGAAGGCCGCCGTCACGTCGCCCCCCGGGGGTCAAACTTGGCCAGGGGGCTGCAGGGGCCGGGAAAATGGTCGTGGCCAAGTTTGGGGCGGCTCGGGCCGAAAATGCGGCCTCCAGAGCGTCCAGAACTTCTTAACTCTATAAGGCCGCCGTGACGTCGCCCCCCGGGGGTCAAACTCGGCCAGCCGGCGACAGATGCTGGGACAAGCGTCGTGGCCAAGTCTGGGGGGCTCCGGCCGTAAATGCGGCCTCCAGAGTGTCCAGAACTTCTGAACTCTGAAAGGCCGGCGTCACGTCGCCCACCGGGGGTCGCGGGGGTCAAACTTGGACAGGGGGCTGCAGGGGCCGGGAAAATGGTCGTGGCCAAGTTTGGGGCGGATCGGGCCGAAAATGCGGCCTCCAGAGCGTCCAGAACTTCTGAACAATGGAAGGCCGCCGTCACGTCGCCCCCCGGGGATCACGGGGTTCAAACTTGGCCAGGGGGCTGCAGGGGCCGGGACAATGGTCGTGGCCAAGTTTGGGGCGTTTCGGGCCGAAAACGCGGCCTCCAGAGCGTCCAGAAGTTCTGAACTCTGGAAGGCAGCCGTTACATCGCCCCCCCGAGGGTCATGGGGGTCAAACTCGGCCAGCCGGCGGCGGGGTCCGGGACAAGGGTCGTGGCCAAGTTTGGGGGGGCTTAGGCCGAAAATGCGGCCTCCAGAGCGTCCAGAAGTTCTGAACTGTAGAAGGCCGCCGTCACGTCGCCTCCCTGGGGGTCACGGGGGTCAAAGTCGGCCAGCGGCTGGCCGGGGTCCGGGACAAGGGTCGTGGCCAAGTTTGGGGCGGCTCGGGCCGAAAATGCGGCCTCCAGAGCGTCCAGAAGTTCTGAACTCTGAAGGCCGCCGTGACGTCGCCTCCCTGGGGGTCAAAGTGGTCAAACTCGCCCAGAAGGAGGCGGGGACAGGGACAAGGGTCGTGGCAAAGTTAAGGAAATCTTAGGCCGAAAATGCGGCCTCCAGGGCGTCCAGAAATTCTTAACTCTGGAAGGCCGCCGTGACGTCGCCCCCCGGGGGTCATGGGGTGAAACTCGGCCAGCCGGCGGCAGGGTCCGGGACAAGGGTCGTGGCCAAGTTTGGGGCGGCTCGGGCCGAAAATGCGGCCTCCAGAACGTCCAGAATTTCTGAACTGTAGAAGGCCGCCGTGACGTCGCCCCCGGGGCTCACGGGGGTCAAACTCGGCCAGCGGGCGGCGGGGGCCGGGACAATGGTCGTGGCAAAGTTTGGGAAAGCTTAGGCCGAAAATGCGGCCTCCAGAGCGTCCAGAAGTTCTGAACTCCGGAAGGCCGCCGTCACGTCGCCCCCCGGGGGTCGCGGGCTTCAAACTTAGCCAGGGGGCTGCAGGGGCCGGGACAATGGTCGTGGCCAAGTTTGGGGCGGCTCGGGCCGAAAACGCGGCCTCCAGAGCGTCCAGAAGTTCTGAACTCTGGAAGGCAGCCGTTACATCGCCCCCCCGAGGGTCATGGGGGTCAAACTCGGCCAGCCGGGGGCGGGGTCCGGGACAAGGGTCGTGGCCAAGTTTGGGGGGGCTTAGGCCGAAAATGCGGCCTCCAGAGCGTCCAGAAGTTCTGAACTGTAGCAGGCCGCCGTGACGTCGCCTCCCTGGGGGTCACGGGGGTCAAACTCGGCCAGCGGTCGGCAGGGGCCGGGACGTGGGTCGTGGCCAAGTTTGGGGCGGCTCGGGCCGAAAATGCGGCCTCCAGAGCGTCCAGAAGTTCTGAACTGTAGAAGGCCGCCGTGACGTCGCCTAGCTGGGGGTCACGGGGGTCAAACTCAGCCAGCGGGCGGCGGGGACCGGGACGTAGGTCGTGGCCAAGTTTAGGGCGGATCGGGCCGACAATGCGGCCTCCAGAGCGTCCAGAAGTTCTGAACTCTGGAAGGCCGCCGTCACGTCGCCCCCCGGGGGTCGCTGGGGTCAAACTTGGCCAGGGGGCTGCAGGGGCCGGGACGTAGGTCGTGGCCAAGTTTGGGGCGGCTCGGGCCGAAAATGCGGCCTCCAGAGCGTCCAGAAGTTCTGAACTCTGGAAGGCCGCCGTGACGTCGACCCACCTGGGGTCACGGGGTCAAACTCGGCCAGCCGGTGTCGGGGTCCGGGACAAGGGTCGTGGTCAGGTTTGGGGCGGCTCGGGCCGAAAAAGCGGCCTCCAGAGCGTCCAGAAGTTCTGAACTGTAGAAGACCGCCGTGACGTCGCCTCCCTGGGGGTCAAAGGGGTCAAACTCGCCCAGTAAGAGGCGGGGACAGGGACAAGGGTCGTGGCAAAGTTTGGGAAAGCTTAGGACGAAAATGCGGCCTCCAGGGCGTCCAGAAATTCTAAACTCTGGAAGGCCGCCGTGAAGTCGCCCCACCGGGGGTCACGGGGGTCAAACCAGGCCCGCCGGCGGCGGGGACCGGGACGAGCGTCGTAGCTAAGTTTGGGGCGGCTCGGGCCGAAAATGCGGCCTCCAGAGCGTCCAGAAGTTCTGAACTCTGGAAGGCCGCCGTCACGTCGCTCCCCGGGGGTCAAACTCGGCCAGCCGGCGACAGGGGCTGGGACAAGCGTCGTGGCCAAGTTTGGGGGGCTCCGGCCGTAAATGCGGCCTCCAGAGCGTCCAGAACTTCTGAACTCTGAAAGGCCGGCGTCACGTCGCCCACCGGGGGTCGCGGGGGTCAAACTTGGCCAGGGGGCTGCAGGGGCCGGGAAAATGGTCGTGGCCAAGTTTGGGGCGGATCGGGCCGAAAATGCGGCCTCCAGAGCGTCCAGAACTTCTGAACTCTGGAAGGCCGCCGTCACGTCGCCCCCCGGGGATCACGGGGGTCAAACTCGGCCAGCCGGCGGCAGGGGCTGGGACAAGGGTTGTGGCCAAGTTTGGGGGGGCTCCGGCCGTAAATGCGGCCTCAAGAGCGTCCAGAAGTTCTGAACTCTGGAAGGCCGCCGTCAAGTCGCCCCCCGGGGGTCAAACTTGGCCAGGGGGCTGCAGGGGCCGGGAAAATGGTCGTGGCCAAGTTTGGGGCGGATCGGGCCGAAAATGCGGCCTCCAGAGCGTCCAGAAGTTCTGAACTCTGGAAGGCAGCCGTTACATCGCCCCCCCGAGGGTCATGGGGGTCAAACTCGGCCAGTTGGCGGCGGGGTCCGGGACAAGGGTCGTGGCCAAGTTTGGGGGGGCTTAGGCCGAAAATGCGGCCTCCAGAGCGTCCAGAAGTTCTGAACTGTAGAAGGCCGCCGTGACGTCGCCTCCCTGGGAGTCACGAGGGTCAAACTCGGCCAGCGGCTGGCCGGGGCCGGGACGTGGGTCGTGGCCAAGTTTGGGGCGGCTCGGGCCGAAAATGCGGCCTCCAGAGCGTCCAGAAGTTCTGAACTCTGAAGGCCGCCGTGACGTCGCCTCCCTGGGGGTCAAAGTGGTCAAACTCGCCCAGAAGGAGGCGGGGACAGGGACAAGGGTCGTGGCCAAGTTTGGGAAAGCTTAGGCCGAAAATGCGGCCTCCAGGGCGTCCAGAAATTCTAAACTCTGGAAGGCCGCCGTGACGTCGCCCCTGGGGGTCATGGGGGTCAAACTCGGCCAGCCGGCGTCGGGGTCCGGGACAAGGGTCGTGGCCAAGTTTGGGGCGGCTCGGGCCGAAAATGCGGCCTCCAGAGCGTCCAGAAGTTCTGAACTGTAGAAGGCCGCCGTCACGTCGCCTAGCTGGGGGTCACGGGGGTCAAACTCAGCCAGCGGGCGGCGGGGACCGGGACGTAGGTCGTGGCCAAGTTTAGGGCGGATCGGGCCGACAATGCGGCCTCCAGAGCGTCCAGAAGTTCTGAACTCTGGAAGGCCGCCGTCACGTCGCCCCCCGGGGGTCGCTGGGGTCAAAATTGGCCAGGGGGCTGCAGGGGCCGGGACGTAGGTCGTGGCCAAGTTTGGGGCGGCTCGGGCCGAAAATGCGACCTCCAGAGCGTCCAGAAGTTCTGAACTCTGGAAGGCCGCCGTGACGTCGCCCCACCGGGGGTCACGGGGTCAAACTCGGCCAGCCGGTGTCGGGGTCCGGGACAAGGGTCGTGGTCAGGTTTGGGGCGGCTCGGGCCGAAAATGCGGCCTCCAGAGCGTCCAGAAGTTCTGAACTGTAGAAGGCCGCCGTGACGTCGCCTCCCTGGGGGTCAAAGGGGTCAAACTCGCCCAGTAAGAGGCGGGGACAGGGACAAGGGTCGTGGCAAAGTTTGGGAAAGCTTAGGCCGAAAATGCGGCCTCCAGGGCGTCCAGAAATTCTAAACTCTGGAAGGCCGCCGTGAAGTCGCCCCCCGGGGGTCATGGGGGTCAAACTCGGTCAGCCGGCGTCGGGGTCCGGGACAAGGGTCGTGGCAAAGTTTGGGGCGGCTCGGGCCGAAAATGCGGCCTCCAGAGCGTCCAGAAGTTCTGAACTGTAGAAGGCCGCCGTGACGTCGCCTCCCTGGGGGTCACGGGGGTCAAACTCGGCCAGCGGGCGGCGGGGGCCGGGACAAGGGTCGTAGCAAAGTTAAGGAAATCTTATGCCGAAAATGCGGCCTCCAGGGCGTCCAGAAATTCTAAACTCTGGAAGGCCGCCGTGACGTCGCCCCCCGGGGGTCATGGGGTGAAACTCGGCCAGCCGGCGGCAGGGTCCGGGACAAGGGTCGTGGCCAAGTTTGGGGCGGCTCGGGCCGAAAATGCGGCCTCCAGAACGTCCAGAAGTTCTGAACTGTAGAAGGCCGCCGTGACGTCGCCCCCGGGGGTCACGGGGGTCAAACTCGGCCAGCGGGCGGCGGGGGCCGGGACGTAGGTCGTGGCAAAGTTTGGGAAAGCTTAGGCCGAAAATGCGGCCTCCAGAGTGTCGAGAAGTTCTGAACTGTAGAAGGCCGCCGTGACGTCGCCTCCCTGGGGGTCACGGGGGTCAAACTCGGCCAGCGGGCGGCGGGGGCCGGGACAAGGGTCGTAGCAAAGTTAAGGAAATCTTATGCCGAAAATGCGGCCTCCAGGGCGTCCAGAAAGTCTAAACTCTGGAAGGCCGCCGTGACGTCGCCCCCCGGGGGTCATGGGGTGAAACTCGGCCAGCCGGCGGCAGGGTCCGGGACAAGGGTCGTGGCCAAGTTTGGGGCGGCTCGGGCCAAAAATGCGGCCTCCAGAACGTCCAGAAGTTCTGAACTGTAGAAGGCCGCCGTGACGTCGCCCCCGGGGGTCACGGGGGTCAAACTCGGCCAGCGGGCGGCGGGGGCCGGGACGTAGGTCGTGGCAAAGTTTGGGAAAGCTTAGGCCGAAAATGCGGCCTCCAGAGTGTCGAGAAGTTCTGAACTGTAGAAGGCCGCCGTGACGTCGCCTCCCTGGGGGTCACGGGGGTCAAACTCGGCCAGCGGGCGGCGGGGGCCGGGACAAGGGTCGTAGCAAAGTTAAGGAAATCTTAGGCCGAAAATGCGGCCTCCAGGGCGTCCAGAAAGTCTAAACTCTGGAAGGCCGCCGTGACGTCGCCCCCCGGGGGTCATGGTGTGAAACTCGGCCAGCAGGCGGCAGGGTCCGGGACAAGGGTCGTGGCCAAGTTTGGGGGCGGCTCGGGCCAAAAATGCGGCCTCCAGAACGTCCAGAAGTTCTGAACTGTAGAAGGCCGCCGTGACGTCGCCCCCGGGGGTCACGGGGGTCAAACTCGGCCAGCGGGCGGCGGGGGCCGGGACGTAGGTCGTGGCAAAGTTTGGGAAAGCTTAGGCCGAAAATGCGGCCTCCAGAGTGTCGAGAAGTTCTGAACTGTAGAAGGCCGCCGTGACGTCGCCTCCCTGGGGGTCACGGGGGTCAAACTCGGCCAGCGGCTGGCCGGGGCCGGGACGTGGGTCGTGGCCAAGTTTGGGGCGGCTCGGGCCGAAAATGCGGCCTCCAGAGCGTCCAGAAGTTCTGAACTCTGAAGGCCGTCGTGACGTCGCCCCACCGGGGGTCACGGGGGTCAAACCAGGCCCGCCGGCGGCGGGGACCGGGACGTGCGTCGTAGCTAAGTTTGGGGCGGCTCGGGCCGAAAATGCGGCCTCCAGAGCGTCCAGAAGTTCTGAACTCTGAAGGCCGCCGTGACGTCGCCCCACCGGGGGTCACGGAGGTCAAACCAGGCCCGCCGGCGGCGGGGACCGGGACGTGCGTCGTAGCTAAGTTTGGGGCGGCTCGGGCCGAAAATGCGGCCTCCAGAGCGTCCAGAAGTTCTGAAATCTGGAAGGCCGCCGTCACGTCGCTCCCCGGGGGTCAAACTCGGACAGCCGGCGACAGGGGCTGGGACAAGCGTCGTGACCAAGTTTGGGGGGCTCCGGCCGTAAATGCGGCCTCCAGAGCGTCCAGAAGTTCTGAACTCTGGAAGGCAGCCGTTACATCGCCCCCCCGAGGGTCATGGGGGTCAAACTCGGCCAGCCGGCGGCGGGGTCCGGGACAAGGGTCGTGGCCAAGTTTGGGGGGCTTAGGCCGAAAATGCGGCCTCCAGAGCGTCCAGAACGCCGCCGTGACGTCGCCTCCCTGGGGGTCACGGGGGTCAAACTCGGCCAGCGGCTGGCCGGGGCCGGGACGTGGGTCGTGGCCAAGTTTGGGGCGGCTCGGGCCGAAAATGCGGCCTCCAGAGCGTCCAGAAGTTCTGAACTCTGAAGGCCGCCGTGACGTCGCCTCCCTGGGGGTCAAAGTGGCCCAGAAGGAGGCGGGGACAGGGACAAGGGTCGTGGCAAAGTTTGGGAAAGCTTAGGCCGAAAATGCGGCCTCCAGGGCGTCCAGAAATTCTAAACTCTGGAAGGCCGCCGTGACGTCGCCCCTGGGGGTCATGGGGGTCAAACTCGGCCAGCCGGCGTCGGGGTCCGGGACAAGGGTCGTGGCCAAGTTTGGGGCGGCTCGGGCCGAAAATGCGGCCTCTAGACCGTCCAGAAGTTCTGAACTCTGAAGGCCGCCGTCACGTCGCTCCCCGGGGGTCAAACTCGGCCAGCCGGCGACAGGGGCTGGGACAAGCGTCGTGGCCAAGTTTGGGGGGCTCCGGCCGTAAATGCGGCCTCCAGAGCGTCCAGAACTTCTGAACTGTAGAAGGTTGCCGTCACGTCGCCTCCCTGGGGGTCACGGGGGTCAAACTCGGCCAGCGGTCGGCGGGGGCCGGGACGTAGGTCGTGGCCAAGTTTGGGGCGGCTCGGGTCGAAAATGCGGCCTCCAGAGCGTCCAGAAGTTCTGAACTCTGAAGGCCGCCGTGACGTCGCCCCCCTGGGGGTCAAAGTGGTCAAACTCGCCCAGAAGGAGGCGGGGACAGGGACAAGGGTCGTGGCAAAGTTTGGGAAAGCTTAGACCGAAAATGCGGCCTCCAGGGCGTCCAGAAATTCTAAACTCTGGAAGGCCGCCGTGACGTCGCCCCTGGGGGTCATGGGGGTCAAACTCGGCCAGCCGGCGTCGGGGTCCGGGACAAGGGTCGTGGCCAAGTTTGGGGCGGCTCGGGCCGAAAATGCGGCCTCCAGAGCGTCCAGAAGTTCTGAACTGTAGAAGGCCGCCGTCACGTCGCCTCCCTGGGGGTCACGGGGGTCAAACTCAGCCAGCGGGCGGCGGGGACCGGGACGTAGGTCGTGGCCAAGTTTAGGGCGGATCGGGCCGACAATGCGGCCTCCAGAGCGTCCAGAAGTTCTGAACTCTGGAAGGCCGCCGTCACGTCGCCCCCCGGGGGTCGCTGGAATCAAACTTGGCCAGGGGGCTGCAGGGGCCGGAACGTAGGTCGTGGCCAAGTTTGGGGCGGCTCGGGCCGAAAATGCGGCCTCCAGAGCGTCCAGAAGTTCTGAACTCTGGAAGGCCGCCGTGACGTCGCCTCCCTGGGGGTCAAAGGGGTCAAACTCGCCCAGTAAGAGGCGGGGACAGGGACAAGGGTCGTGGCAAAGTTTGGGAAAGCTTAGGCCGAAAATGCGGCCTCCAGGGCGTTCAGAAATTCTAAACTCTGGAAGGCCGCCGTGAAGTAGCCCCCCGGGGGTCATGGGGGTCAAACTCGGTCAGCCGGCGTCGGGGTCCGGGACAAGGGTCGTGGCAAAGTTTGGGGGGGCTCCGGCCGAAAATGCGGCCTCCAGAGCGTCCAGAAGTTCTGAACTGTAGAAGGCCGCCGTGACGTCGCCTCCCTGGGGGTCACGGGGGTCAAACTCGGCCAGCGGGCGGCGGGGGCCGGGACAAGGGTCGTAGCAAAGTTAAGGAAAGCTTAGGCCGAAAATGCGGCCTCCAGGGCGTCCAGAAATTCTAAACTCTGGAAGGCCACCGTGACGTCGCCTCCCGGGGGTCATGGGGTGAAACTCGGCCAGCCGGCGGCAGGGTCCGGGACAAGGGTCGTGGCCAAGTTTGGGGCGGCTCGGGCCGAAAATGCGGCCTCCAGAACGTCCAGAAGTTCTGAACTGTAGAAGGCCGCCGTGACGTCACCCCCGGGGGTCACGGGGGTCAAACTCGGCCAGCGGGCGGCGGGGGCCGGGACGTAGGTCGTGGCAAAGTTTGGGAAAGCTTAGGCCGAAAATGCGGCCTCCAGAGCGTCGAGAAGTTCTGAACTGTAAAAGGCCGCCGTGACGTCGCCTCCCTGGGGGTCACGGGGGTCAAACTCGGCCAGCGGCTGGCCGGGGCCGGGACGTGGGTCGTGGCCAAGTTTTGGGCGGCTCGGGCCGAAAATGCGGCCTCCAGAGCGTCCAGAAGTTCTGAACTCTGAAGGCCGCCGTGACGTCGCCCCACCGGGGGTCACGGGGGTCAAACCAGGCCCGCCGGCGGCGGGGACCGGGACGTGCGTCGTAGCTAAGTTTGGGGCGGCTCGGGCCGAAAATGCGGCCTCCAGAGCGTCCAGAAGTTCTGAACTCTGGAAGGCCGCCGTCACGTCGCTCCCCGGGGGTCAAACTCGGCCAGCCGGCGACAGGGGCTGGGACAAGCGTCGTGGCCAAGTTTGGGGGGCTCCGGCCGTAAATGCGGCCTCCAGAGCGTCCAGAACTTCTGAACTCTGAAACGCCGGCGTCACGTCGCCCACCGTGGGTCGCGGGGGTCAAACTTGGCCAGGGGGCTGCAGGGGCCGGGAAAATGGTCGTGGCCAAGTTTGGGGCGGATCGGGCCGAAAATGCGGCCTCCAGAGCGTCCAGAACTTCTGAACTCTGGAAGGCCGCCGTCACGTCGCCCCCCGGGGATAACGGGGGTCAAACTCGGCCAGCCGGCGGCAGGGGCTGGGACAAGGGTCGTGGCCAAGTTTGGGGGGGCTCCGGCCGTAAATGCGGCCTCAAGAGCGTCCAGAAGTTCTGAACTCTAGAAGGCCGCCGTCACGTCGCCCCCCGGGGGTCAAACTTGGCCAGGGGGCTGCAGGGGCCGGGAAAATGGTCGTGGCCAAGTTTGGGGCGGATCGGGCCGAAAATGCGGCCTCCAGAGACTCCAGAAGTTCTGAACTCCGGAAGGCCGCCGTCACGTCGCCCCCCGGGGGTCGCGGGGTTCAAACTTGGCCAGGGGGCTGCAGGGGCCGGGACGTAGGTCGTGGCCAAGTTTGGGGCGACTCGGGCCGAAAACGCGGCCTCCAGAGCGTCCAGAAGTTCTGAACTCTGGAAGGCAGGCGTTACATCGCCCCCCCGAGGGTCATGGGGGTCAAACTCGGCCAGCCGGCGGCGGGGTCCGGGACGTGGGTCGTGGCCAAGTTTGGGGCGGCTCGGGCCGAAAATGCGGCCTCCAGAGCGTCCAGAAGTTCTGAACTCTGAAGGCCGCCGTGACGTCGCCTCCCTGGGGGTCAAAGTGGTCAAACTCGCCCAGAAAGAGGCGGGGACAGGGACAAGGGTCGTGGCAAAGTTTGGGAAAGCTTAGGCCGAAAATGCGGCCTCCAGGGCGTCCAGAAATTCTAAAATCTGGAAGGCCGCCGTGAAGTCGCCCCCCGGGGGTCATGGGGGTCAAACTCGGTCAGCCGGCGTCGGGGTCCGGGACAAGGGTCGTGGCAAAGTTTGGGGCGGCTCGGGCCGAAAATGCGGCCTCCAGAGCGTCCAGAAGTTATGAACTGTAGAAGGCCGCCGTGACGTCCCCTCCCTGGGGGTCACGGGGGTCAAACTCGGCCAGCGGGCGGCGGGGGCCGGGACAAGGGTCGTAGCAAAGTTAAGGAAAGCTTAGGCCGAAAATGCGGCCTCCAGGGCGTCCAGAAGTTCTGAACTCTGAAGGCCGCCGTGACGTCGCCCCACCGGGGGTCACGGGGGTCAAACCAGGCCCGCCGGCGGCGGGGACCGGGACGTGCGTCGTAGCTAAGTTTGGGGCGGCTCGGGCCGAAAATGCGGCCTCCAGAGCGTCCAGAAATTCTAAACTCTGGAAGGCCGCCGTGAAGTCGCCCCCCGGGGGTCATGGGGGTCAAACTCGGTCAGCCGGCGTCGGGGTCCGGGACAAGGGTCGTGGCAAAGTTTGGGGCGGCTCGGGCCGAAAATACGGCCTCCAGAGCGTCCAGAAGTTCTGAACTGTAGAAGGCCGCCGTGACGTCGCCTCCCTTGGGGTCACGGGGGTCAAACTCGGCCAGCGGGCGGCGGGGGCCGGGACAAGGGTCGTAGCAAAGTTAAGGAAAACTTAGGCCGAAACTGCGGCCTCCAGGGCGTCCAGAAATTCTAAACTCTGGAAGGCCGCCGTGACGTCGCCCCCCGGGGGTCATGGGGTGAAACTCGGCCAGCCGGCGGCAGGGTCCGGGACAAGGGTCGTGGCCAAGTTTGGGGCGGCTCGGGCCGAAAATGCGGCCTCCAGAACGTCCAGAAGTTCTGAACTGTAGAAGGCCGCCGTGACGTCGCCCCCGGGGGTCACGGGGGTCAAACTCGGCCAGCGGCTGGCCGGGGCCGGGACGTGGGTCGTGGCCAAGTTTGGGGCGGCTCGGGCCGAAAATGCGGCCTCCAGAGCGTCCAGAAGTTCTGAACTCTGAAGGCCGCCGTGACGTCGCCCCACCGGGGGTCACGGGGGTCAAACCAGGCCCGCCGGCGGCGGGGACCGGGACGTGCGTCGTAGCTAAGTTTGGGGCGGCTCGGGCCGAAAATGCGGCCTCCAGAGCGTCCAGAAGTTCTGAACTCTGGAAGGCCGCCGTCACGTCGCTCCCCGGGGGTTAAACTCGGCCAGCCGGCGACAGGGGCTGGGACAAGCGTCGTGGCCAAGTTTGGGGGGCTCCGGCCGTAAATGCGGCCTCCAGAGCGTCCAGAACTTCTGAACTCTGAAAGACCGGCGTCACATCGCCCACCGGGGGTCGCGGGGTCAAACTTGGCCAGGGGGCTGCAGGGGCCGGGAAAATGGTCGTGGCCAAGTTTGGGGCGGATCGGGCCGAAAATGCGGCCTCCAGAGCGTCCAGAAGTTCTGAACTCTGGAATGCCGCCGTCACGTCGCTCCCCGGGGGTCAAACTCGGCCAGCCGGCGACAGGGGCTGGGACAAGCGTCGTGGCCAAGTTTGGGGGGCTCCGGCCGTAAATGCGGCCTCCAGAGCGTCCAGAACTTCTGAACTCTGAAAGGCCGGCGTCACGTCGCCCACCGGGGGTCGCGGGGGTCAAACTTGGCCAGGGGGCTGCAGGGGCCGGGAAAATGGTCGTGGCCAAGTTTGTAGCGGATCGGGCCGAAAATGCGGCCTCCAGAGCGTCCAGAACTTCTGAACTCTGGAAGGCCGCCGTCACGTCGCCCCCCGGGGATCACGGGGGTCAAACTCGGCCAGCCGGCGGCAGGGCCTGGGACAAGGGTTGTGGCCAAGTTTGGGGGGGCTCCGGCCGTAAATGCGGCCTCAAGAGCGTCCAGAAGTTCTGAACTCTGGAAGGCCGCCGTCACGTCGCCCCCCGGGGGTCAAACTTGGCCAGGGGGCTGCAGGGGCCGGGAAAATGGTCGTGGCCAAGTTTGGGGCGGATCGGGCCGAAAATGCGGCCTCCAGAGCGTCCAGAAGTTCTGAACTCCGGAAGGCCGCCGTCACGTGGCCCCCCGGGGGTCGCGGGGTTCAAACTTGGCCAGGGGGCTGCAGGGGCCGGGACAATGGTCGTGGCCAAGTTTGGGGCGGCTCGGGCCGAAAACGCGGCCTCCAGAGCGTCCAGAAGTTCTGAACTCTGGAAGGCAGCCGTTACATCGCCCCCCCGAGGGTCATGGGGGTCAAACTCGGCCAGCCGGCGGCGGGGTCCGGGACAAGGGTCGTGGCCAAGTTTGGGGGGGCTTAGGCCGAAAATGCGGCCTCCAGAGCGTCCAGAAGTTCTGAACTGTAGAAGGCCGCCGTCACGTCGCCTCCCTGGGGGTCACGGGGGTCAAAGTCGGCCAGCGGCTGGCCGGGGTCCGGGACAAGGGTCGTGGCCAAGTTTGGGGCGGCTCGGGCCGAAAATGCGGCCTCCAGAGCGTCCAGAAGTTCTGAACTCTGAAGGCCGCCGTGACGTCGCCTCCCTGGGGGTCAAAGTGGTCAAACTCGCCCAGAAGGAGGCGGGGACAGGGACAAGGGTCGTGGCAAAGTTAAGGAAATCTTAGGCCGAAAATGCGGCCTCCAGGGCGTCCAGAAATTCTAAACTCTGGAAGGCCGCCGTGACGTCGCCCCCCGGGGGTCATGGGGTGAAACTCGGCCAGCCGGCGGCAGGGTCCGGGACAAGGGTCGTGGCCAAGTTTGGGGCGGCTCGGGCCGAAAATGCGGCCTCCAGAACGTCCAGAATTTCTGAACTGTAGAAGGCCGCCGTGACGTCGCCCCCGGGGCTCACGGGGGTCAAACTCGGCCAGCGGGCGGCGGGGGCCGGGACAATGGTCGTGGCAAAGTTTGGGAAAGCTTAGGCCGAAAATGCGGCCTCCAGAGCGTCCAGAAGTTCTGAACTCCGGAAGGCCGCCGTCACGTCGCCCCCCGGGGGTCGCGGGCTTCAAACTTAGCCAGGGGGCTGCAGGGGCCGGGACAATGGTCGTGGCCAAGTTTGGGGCGGCTCGGGCCGAAAACGCGGCCTCCAGAGCGTCCAGAAGTTCTGAACTCTGGAAGGCAGCCGTTACATCGCCCCCCCGAGGGTCATGGGGGTCAAACTCGGCCAGCCGGGGGCGGGGTCCGGGACAAGGGTCGTGGCCAAGTTTGGGGGGGCTTAGGCCGAAAATGCGGCCTCCAGAGCGTCCAGAAGTTCTGAACTGTAGCAGGCCGCCGTGACGTCGCCTCCCTGGGGGTCACGGGGGTCAAACTCGGCCAGCGGTCGGCAGGGGCCGGGACGTGGGTCGTGGCCAAGTTTGGGGCGGCTCGGGCCGAAAATGCGGCCTCCAGAGCGTCCAGAAGTTCTGAACTGTAGAAGGCCGCCGTGACGTCGCCTAGCTGGGGGTCACGGGGGTCAAACTCAGCCAGCGGGCGGCGGGGACCGGGACGTAGGTCGTGGCCAAGTTTAGGGCGGATCGGGCCGACAATGCGGCCTCCAGAGCGTCCAGAAGTTCTGAACTCTGGAAGGCCGCCGTCACGTCGCCCCCCGGGGGTCGCTGGGGTCAAACTTGGCCAGGGGGCTGCAGGGGCCGGGACGTAGGTCGTGGCCAAGTTTGGGGCGGCTCGGGCCGAAAATGCGGCCTCCAGAGCGTCCAGAAGTTCTGAACTCTGGAAGGCCGCCGTGACGTCGACCCACCTGGGGTCACGGGGTCAAACTCTGCCAGCCGGTGTCGGGGTCCGGGACAAGGGTCGTGGTCAGGTTTGGGGCGGCTCGGGCCGAAAAAGCGGCCTCCAGAGCGTCCAGAAGTTCTGAACTGTAGAAGACCGCCGTGACGTCGCCTCCCTGGGGGTCAAAGGGGTCAAACTCGCCCAGTAAGAGGCGGGGACAGGGACAAGGGTCGTGGCAAAGTTTGGGAAAGCTTAGGACGAAAATGCGGCCTCCAGGGCGTCCAGAAATTCTAAACTCTGGAAGGCCGCCGTGAAGTCGCCCCACCGGGGGTCACGGGGGTCAAACCAGGCCCGCCGGCGGCGGGGACCGGGACGAGCGTCGTAGCTAAGTTTGGGGCGGCTCGGGCCGAAAATGCGGCCTCCAGAGCGTCCAGAAGTTCTGAACTCTGGAAGGCCGCCGTCACGTCGCTCCCCGGGGGTCAAACTCGGCCAGCCGGCGACAGGGGCTGGGACAAGCGTCGTGGCCAAGTTTGGGGGGCTCCGGCCGTAAATGCGGCCTCCAGAGCGTCCAGAACTTCTGAACTCTGAAAGGCCGGCGTCACGTCGCCCACCGGGGGTCGCGGGGGTCAAACTTGGCCAGGGGGCTGCAGGGGCCGGGAAAATGGTCGTGGCCAAGTTTGGGGCGGATCGGGCCGAAAATGCGGCCTCCAGAGCGTCCAGAACTTCTGAACTCTGGAAGGCCGCCGTCACGTCGCCCCCCGGGGATCACGGGGGTCAAACTCGGCCAGCCGGCGGCAGGGGCTGGGACAAGGGTTGTGGCCAAGTTTGGGGGGGCTCCGGCCGTAAATGCGGCCTCAAGAGCGTCCAGAAGTTCTGAACTCTGGAAGGCCGCCGTCACGTCGCCCCCCGGGGGTCAAACTTGGCCAGGGGGCTGCAGGGGCCGGGAAAATGGTCGTGGCCAAGTTTGGGGCGGATCGGGCCGAAAATGCGGCCTCCAGAGCGTCCAGAAGTTCTGAACTCTGGAAGGCAGCCGTTACATCGCCCCCCCGAGGGTCATGGGGGTCAAACTCGGCCAGTTGGCGGCGGGGTCCGGGACAAGGGTCGTGGCCAAGTTTGGGGGGGCTTAGGCCGAAAATGCGGCCTCCAGAGCGTCCAGAAGTTCTGAACTGTAGAAGGCCGCCGTGACGTCGCCTCCCTGGGAGTCACGAGGGTCAAACTCGGCCAGCGGCTGGCCGGGGCCGGGACGTGGGTCGTGGCCAAGTTTGGGGCGGCTCGGGCCGAAAATGCGGCCTCCAGAGCGTCCAGAAGTTCTGAACTCTGAAGGCCGCCGTGACGTCGCCTCCCTGGGGGTCAAAGTGGTCAAACTCGCCCAGAAGGAGGCGGGGACAGGGACAAGGGTCGTGGCCAAGTTTGGGAAAGCTTAGGCCGAAAATGCGGCCTCCAGGGCGTCCAGAAATTCTAAACTCTGGAAGGCCGCCGTGACGTCGCCCCTGGGGGTCATGGGGGTCAAACTCGGCCAGCCGGCGTCGGGGTCCGGGACAAGGGTCGTGGCCAAGTTTGGGGCGGCTCGGGCCGAAAATGCGGCCTCCAGAGCGTCCAGAAGTTCTGAACTGTAGAAGGCCGCCGTCACGTCGCCTAGCTGGGGGTCACGGGGGTCAAACTCAGCCAGCGGGCGGCGGGGACCGGGACGTAGGTCGTGGCCAAGTTTAGGGCGGATCGGGCCGACAATGCGGCCTCCAGAGCGTCCAGAAGTTCTGAACTCTGGAAGGCCGCCGTCACGTCGCCCCCCGGGGGTCGCTGGGGTCAAACTTGGCCAGGGGGCTGCAGGGGCCGGGACGTAGGTCGTGGCCAAGTTTGGGGCGGCTCGGGCCGAAAATGCGGCCTCCAGAGCGTCCAGAAGTTCTGAACTCTGGAAGGCCGCCGTGACGTCGCCCCACCGGGGGTCACGGGGTCAAACTCGGCCAGCCGGTGTCGGGGTCCGGGACAAGGGTCGTGGTCAGGTTTGGGGCGGCTCGGGCCGAAAATGCGGCCTCCAGAGCGTCCAGAAGTTCTGAACTGTAGAAGGCCGCCGTGACGTCGCCTCCCTGGGGGTCAAAGGGGTCAAACTCGCCCAGTAAGAGGCGGGGACAGGGACAAGGGTCGTGGCAAAGTTTGGGAAAGCTTAGGCCGAAAATGCGGCCTCCAGGGCGTCCAGAAATTCTAAACTCTGGAAGGCCGCCGTGAAGTCGCCCCCCGGGGGTCATGGGGGTCAAACTCGGTCAGCCGGCGTCGGGGTCCGGGACAAGGGTCGTGGCAAAGTTTGGGGCGGCTCGGGCCGAAAATGCGGCCTCCAGAGCGTCCAGAAGTTCTGAACTGTAGAAGGCCGCCGTGACGTCGCCTCCCTGGGGGTCACGGGGGTCAAACTCGGCCAGCGGGCGGCGGGGGCCGGGACAAGGGTCGTAGCAAAGTTAAGGAAATCTTATGCCGAAAATGCGGCCTCCAGGGCGTCCAGAAATTCTAAACTCTGGAAGGCCGCCGTGACGTCGCCCCCCGGGGGTCATGGGGTGAAACTCGGCCAGCCGGCGGCAGGGTCCGGGACAAGGGTCGTGGCCAAGTTTGGGGCGGCTCGGGCCGAAAATGCGGCCTCCAGAACGTCCAGAAGTTCTGAACTGTAGAAGGCCGCCGTGACGTCGCCCTCGGGGGTCACGGGTGTCAAACTCGGCCAGCGGGCGGCGGGGGCCGGGACGTAGGTCGTGGCAAAGTTTGGGAAAGCTTAGGCCGAAAATGCGGCCTCCAGAGTGTCGAGAAGTTCTGAACTGTAGAAGGCCGCCGTGACGTCGCCTCCCTGGGGGTCACGGGGGTCAAACTCGGCCAGCGGGCGGCGGGGGCCGGGACAAGGGTCGTAGCAAAGTTAAGGAAATCTTATGCCGAAAATGCGGCCTCCAGGGCGTCCAGAAAGTCTAAACTCTGGAAGGCCGCCGTGACGTCGCCCCCCGGGGGTCATGGGGTGGAACTCGGCCAGCCGGCGGCAGGGTCCGGGACAAGGGTCGTGGCCAAGTTTGGGGCGGCTCGGGCCAAAAATGCGGCCTCCAGAACGTCCAGAAGTTCTGAACTGTAGAAGGCCGCCGTGACGTCGCCCCCGGGGGTCACGGGGGTCAAACTCGGCCAGCGGGCGGCGGGGGCCGGGACGTAGGTCGTGGCAAAGTTTGGGAAAGCTTAGGCCGAAAATGCGGCCTCCAGAGTGTCGAGAAGTTCTGAACTGTAGAAGGCCGCCGTGACGTCGCCTCCCTGGGGGTCACGGGGGTCAAACTCGGCCAGCGGGCGGCGGGGGCCGGGACAAGGGTCGTAGCAAAGTTAAGGAAATCTTAGGCCGAAAATGCGGCCTCCAGGGCGTCCAGAAAGTCTAAACTCTGGAAGGCCGCCGTGACGTCGCCCCCCGGGGGTCATGGGGTGAAACTCGGCCAGCAGGCGGCAGGGTCCGGGACAAGGGTCGTGGCCAAGTTTGGGGGCGGCTCGGGCCAAAAATGCGGCCTCCAGAACGTCCAGAAGTTCTGAACTGTAGAAGGCCGCCGTGACGTCGCCCCCGGGGGTCACGGGGGTCAAACTCGGCCAGCGGGCGGCGGGGGCCGGGACGTAGGTCGTGGCAAAGTTTGGGAAAGCTTAGGCCGAAAATGCGGCCTCCAGAGTGTCGAGAAGTTCTGAACTGTAGAAGGCCGCCGTGACGTCGCCTCCCTGGGGGTCACGGGGGTCAAACTCGGCCAGCGGCTGGCCGGGGCCGGGACGTGGGTCGTGGCCAAGTTTGGGGCGGCTCGGGCCGAAAATGCGGCCTCCAGAGCGTCCAGAAGTTCTGAACTCTGAAGGCCGTCGTGACGTCGCCCCACCGGGGGTCACGGGGGTCAAACCAGGCCCGCCGGCGGCGGGGACCGGGACGTGCGTCGTAGCTAAGTTTGGGGCGGCTCGGGCCGAAAATGCGGCCTCCAGAGCGTCCAGAAGTTCTGAACTCTGAAGGCCGCCGTGACGTCGCCCCACCGGGGGTCACGGGGGTCAAACCAGGCCCGCCGGCGGCGGGGACCGGGACGTGCGTCGTAGCTAAGTTTGGGGCGGCTCGGGCCGAAAATGCGGCCTCCAGAGCGTCCAGAAGTTCTGAAATCTGGAAGGCCGCCGTCACGTCGCTCCCCGGGGGTCAAACTCGGACAGCCGGCGACAGGGGCTGGGACAAGCGTCGTGACCAAGTTTGGGGGGCTCCGGCCGTAAATGCGGCCTCCAGAGCGTCCAGAAGTTCTGAACTCTGGAAGGCAGCCGTTACATCGCCCCCCCGAGGGTCATGGGGGTCAAACTCGGCCAGCCGGCGGCGGGGTCCGGGACAAGGGTCGTGGCCAAGTTTGGGGGGCTTAGGCCGAAAATGCGGCCTCCAGAGCGTCCAGAACGCCGCCGTGACGTCGCCTCCCTGGGGGTCACGGGGGTCAAAGTCGGCCAGCGGCTGGCCGGGGCCGGGACGTGGGTCGTGGCCAAGTTTGGGGCGGCTCGGGCCGAAAATGCGGCCTCCAGAGCGTCCAGAAGTTCTGAACTCTGAAGGCCGCCGTGACGTCGCCTCCCTGGGGGTCAAAGTGGCCCAGAAGGAGGCGGGGACAGGGACAAGGGTCGTGGCAAAGTTTGGGAAAGCTTAGGCCGAAAATGCGGCCTCCAGGGCGTCCAGAAATTCTAAACTCTGGAAGGCCGCCGTGACGTCGCCCCTGGGGGTCATGGGGGTCAAACTCGGCCAGCCGGCGTCGGGGTCCGGGACAAGGGTCGTGGCCAAGTTTGGGGCGGCTCGGGCCGAAAATGCGGCCTCTAGACCGTCCAGAAGTTCTGAACTCTGAAGGCCGCCGTCACGTCGCTCCCCGGGGGTCAAACTCGGCCAGCCGGCGACAGGGGCTGGGACAAGCGTCGTGGCCAACTTTGGGGGGCTCCGGCCGTAAATGCGGCCTCCAGAGCGTCCAGAACTTCTGAACTGTAGAAGGTTGCCGTCACGTCGCCTCCCTGGGGGTCACGGGGGTCAAACTCGGCCAGCGGTCGGCGGGGGCCGGGACGTAGGTCGTGGCCAAGTTTGGGGCGGCTCGGGTCGAAAATGCGGCCTCCAGAGCGTCCAGAAGTTCTGAACTCTGAAGGCCGCCGTGACGTCGCCCCCCTGGGGGTCAAAGTGGTCAAACTCGCCCAGAAGGAGGCGGGGACAGGGACAAGGGTCGTGGCAAAGTTTGGGAAAGCTTAGACCGAAAATGCGGCCTCCAGGGCGTCCAGAAATTCTAAACTCTGGAAGGCCGCCGTGACGTCGCCCCTGGGGGTCATGGGGGTCAAACTCGGCCAGCCGGCGTCGGGGTCCGGGACAAGGGTCGTGGCCAAGTTTGGGGCGGCTCGGGCCGAAAATGCGGCCTCCAGAGCGTCCAGAAGTTCTGAACTGTAGAAGGCCGCCGTCACGTCGCCTCCCTGGGGGTCACGGGGGTCAAACTCAGCCAGCGGGCGGCGGGGACCGGGACGTAGGTCGTGGCCAAGTTTAGGGCGGATCGGGCCGACAATGCGGCCTCCAGAGCGTCCAGAAGTTCTGAACTCTGGAAGGCCGCCGTCACGTCGCCCCCCGGGGGTCGCTGGAATCAAACTTGGCCAGGGGGCTGCAGGGGCCGGAACGTAGGTCGTGGCCAAGTTTGGGGCGGCTCGGGCCGAAAATGCGGCCTCCAGAGCGTCCAGAAGTTCTGAACTCTGGAAGGCCGCCGTGACGTCGCCTCCCTGGGGGTCAAAGGGGTCAAACTCGCCCAGTAAGAGGCGGGGACAGGGACAAGGGTCGTGGCAAAGTTTGGGAAAGCTTAGGCCGAAAATGCGGCCTCCAGGGCGTTCAGAAATTCTAAACTCTGGAAGGCCGCCGTGAAGTAGCCCCCCGGGGGTCATGGGGGTCAAACTCGGTCAGCCGGCGTCGGGGTCCGGGACAAGGGTCGTGGCAAAGTTTGGGGGGGCTCCGGCCGAAAATGCGGCCTCCAGAGCGTCCAGAAGTTCTGAACTGTAGAAGGCCGCCGTGACGTCGCCTCCCTGGGGGTCACGGGGGTCAAACTCGGCCAGCGGGCGGCGGGGGCCGGGACAAGGGTCGTAGCAAAGTTAAGGAAAGCTTAGGCCGAAAATGCGGCCTCCAGGGCGTCCAGAAATTCTAAACTCTGGAAGGCCACCGTGACGTCGCCTCCCGGGGGTCATGGGGTGAAACTCGGCCAGCCGGCGGCAGGGTCCGGGACAAGGGTCGTGGCCAAGTTTGGGGCGGCTCGGGCCGAAAATGCGGCCTCCAGAACGTCCAGAAGTTCTGAACTGTAGAAGGCCGCCGTGACGTCACCCCCGGGGGTCACGGGGGTCAAACTCGGCCAGCGGGCGGCGGGGGCCGGGACGTAGGTCGTGGCAAAGTTTGGGAAAGCTTAGGCCGAAAATGCGGCCTCCAGAGCGTCGAGAAGTTCTGAACTGTAAAAGGCCGCCGTGACGTCGCCTCCCTGGGGGTCACGGGGGTCAAACTCGGCCAGCGGCTGGCCGGGGCCGGGACGTGGGTCGTGGCCAAGTTTTGGGCGGCTCGGGCCGAAAATGCGGCCTCCAGAGCGTCCAGAAGTTCTGAACTCTGAAGGCCGCCGTGACGTCGCCCCACCGGGGGTCACGGGGGTCAAACCAGGCCCGCCGGCGGCGGGGACCGGGACGTGCGTCGTAGCTAAGTTTGGGGCGGCTCGGGCCGAAAATGCGGCCTCCAGAGCGTCCAGAAGTTCTGAACTCTGGAAGGCCGCCGTCACGTCGCTCCCCGGGGGTCAAACTCGGCCAGCCGGCGACAGGGGCTGGGACAAGCGTCGTGGCCAAGTTTGGGGGGCTCCGGCCGTAAATGCGGCCTCCAGAGCGTCCAGAACTTCTGAACTCTGAAACGCCGGCGTCACGTCGCCCACCGTGGGTCGCGGGGGTCAAACTTGGCCAGGGGGCTGCAGGGGCCGGGAAAATGGTCGTGGCCAAGTTTGGGGCGGATCGGGCCGAAAATGCGGCCTCCAGAGCGTCCAGAACTTCTGAACTCTGGAAGGCCGCCGTCACGTCGCCCCCCGGGGATAACGGGGGTCAAACTCGGCCAGCCGGCGGCAGGGGCTGGGACAAGGGTCGTGGCCAAGTTTGGGGGGGCTCCGGCCGTAAATGCGGCCTCAAGAGCGTCCAGAAGTTCTGAACTCTAGAAGGCCGCCGTCACGTCGCCCCCCGGGGGTCAAACTTGGCCAGGGGGCTGCAGGGGCCGGGAAAATGGTCGTGGCCAAGTTTGGGGCGGATCGGGCCGAAAATGCGGCCTCCAGAGACTCCAGAAGTTCTGAACTCCGGAAGGCCGCCGTCACGTCGCCCCCCGGGGGTCGCGGGGTTCAAACTTGGCCAGGGGGCTGCAGGGGCCGGGACGTAGGTCGTGGCCAAGTTTGGGGCGACTCGGGCCGAAAACGCGGCCTCCAGAGCGTCCAGAAGTTCTGAACTCTGGAAGGCAGGCGTTACATCGCCCCCCCGAGGGTCATGGGGGTCAAACTCGGCCAGCCGGCGGCGGGGTCCGGGACGTGGGTCGTGGCCAAGTTTGGGGCGGCTCGGGCCGAAAATGCGGCCTCCAGAGCGTCCAGAAGTTCTGAACTCTGAAGGCCGCCGTGACGTCGCCTCCCTGGGGGTCAAAGTGGTCAAACTCGCCCAGAAAGAGGCGGGGACAGGGACAAGGGTCGTGGCAAAGTTTGGGAAAGCTTACGCCGAAAATGCGGCCTCCAGAGCGTCCAGAAGTTCTGAACTGTAGAAGGCCGCCGTGACGTCCCCTCCCTGGGGGTCACGGGGGTCAAACTCGGCCAGCGGGCGGCGGGGGCAGGGACAAGGGTCGTAGCAAAGTTAAGGAAAGCTTAGGCCGAAAATGCGGCCTCCAGGGCGTCCAGAAGTTCTGAACTCTGAAGGCCGCCGTGACGTCGCCCCACCGGGGGTCACGGGGGTCAAACAAGGCCCGCCGGCGGCGGGGACCGGGACGTGCGTCGTAGCTAAGTTTGGGGCGGCTCGGGCCGAAAATGCGGCCTCCAGAGCGTCCAGAAATTCTAAACTCTGGAAGGCCGCCGTGAAGTCGCCCCCCGGGGGTCATGGGGGTCAAACTCGGTCAGCCGGCGTCGGGGTCCGGGACAAGGGTCGTGGCAAAGTTTGGGGCGGCTCGGGCCGAAAATACGGCCTCCAGAGCGTCCAGAAGTTCTGAACTGTAGAAGGCCGCCGTGACGTCGCCTCCCTTGGGGTCACGGGGGTCAAACTCGGCCAGCGGGCGGCGGGGGCCGGGACAAGGGTCGTAGCAAAGTTAAGGAAAACTTAGGCCGAAACTGCGGCCTCCAGGGCGTCCAGAAATTCTAAACTCTGGAAGGCCGCCGTGACGTCGCCCCCCGGGGGTCATGGGGTGAAACTCGGCCAGCCGGCGGCAGGGTCCGGGACAAGGGTCGTGGCCAAGTTTGGGGCGGCTCGGGCCGAAAATGCGGCCTCCAGAACGTCCAGAAGTTCTGAACTGTAGAAGGCCGCCGTGACGTCGCCCCCGGGGGTCACGGGGGTCAAACTCGGCCAGCGGGCGGCGGGGGCCGGGACGTAGGTCGTGGCAAAGTTTGGGAAAGCTTAGGCCGAAAATGCGGCCTCCAGAGCTTCGAGAAGTTCTGAACTGTAGAAGGCCGCCGTGACGTCGCCTCCCTGGGGGTCACGAGGGTCAAACTCGGCCAGCGGCTGGCCGGGGCCGGGACGTGGGTCGTGGCCAAGTTTGGGGCGGCTCGGGCCGAAAATGCGGCCTCCAGAGCGTCCAGAAGTTCTGAACTCTGAAGGCCGCCGTGACGTCGCCCCACCGGGGGTCACGGGGGTCAAACCAGGCCCGCCGGCGGCGGGGACCGGGACGTGCGTCGTAGCTAAGTTTGGGGCGGCTCGGGCCGAAAATGCGGCCTCCAGAGCGTCCAGAAGTTCTGAACTCTGGAAGGCCGCCGTCACGTCGCTCCCCGGGGGTTAAACTCGGCCAGCCGGCGACAGGGGCTGGGACAAGCGTCGTGGCCAAGTTTGGGGGGCTCCGGCCGTAAATGCGGCCTCCAGAGCGTCCAGAACTTCTGAACTCTGAAAGACCGGCGTCACATCGCCCACCGGGGGTCGCGGGGTCAAACTTGGCCAGGGGGCTGCAGGGGCCGGGAAAATGGTCGTGGCCAAGTTTGGGGCGGATCGGGCCGAAAATGCGGCCTCCAGAGCGTCCAGAAGTTCTGAACTCTGGAAGGCCGCCGTCACGTCGCTCCCCGGGGGTCAAACTCGGCCAGCCGGCGACAGGGGCTGGGACAAGCGTCGTGGCCAAGTTTGGGGGGCTCCGGCCGTAAATGCGGCCTCCAGAGCGTCCAGAACTTCTGAACTCTGAAAGGCCGGCGTCACGTCGCCCACCGGGGGTCGCGGGGGTCAAACTTGGCCAGGGGGCTGCAGGGGCCGGGAAAATGGTCGTGGCCAAGTTTGTAGCGGATCGGGCCGAAAATGCGGCCTCCAGAGCGTCCAGAACTTCTGAACTCTGGAAGGCCGCCGTCATGTCGCCCCCCGGGGATCACGGGGGTCAAACTCGGCCAGCCGGCGGCAGGGCCTGGGACAAGGGTTGTGGCCAAGTTTGGGGGGGCTCCGGCCGTAAATGCGGCCTCAAGAGCGTCCAGAAGTTCTGAACTCTGGAAGGCCGCCGTCACGTCGCCCCCCGGGGGTCAAACTTGGCCAGGGGGCTGCAGGGGCCGGGAAAATGGTCGTGGCCAAGTTTGGGGCGGATCGGGCCGAAAATGCGGCCTCCAGAGCGTCCAGAAGTTCTGAACTCCGGAAGGCCGCCGTCACGTCGCCCCCCGGGGGTCGCGGGGTTCAAACTTGGCCAGGGGGCTGCAGGGGCCGGGACAATGGTCGTGGCCAAGTTTGGGGCGGCTCGGGCCGAAAACGCGGCCTCCAGAGCGTCCAGAAGTTCTGAACTCTGGAAGGCAGCCGTTACATCGCCCCCCCGAGGGTCATGGGGGTCAAACTCGGCCAGCCGGCGGCGGGGTCCGGGACAAGGGTCGTGGCCAAGTTTGGGGGGGCTTAGGCCGAAAATGCGGCCTCCAGAGCGTCCAGAAGTTCTGAACTGTAGAAGGCCGCCGTGACGTCGCCTCCCTGGGGGTCACGGGGGTCAAAGTCGGCCAGCGGCTGGCCGGGGCCGGGACGTGGGTCGTGGCCAAGTTTGGGGCGGCTCGGGCCGAAAATGCGGCCTCCAGAGCGTCCAGAAGTTCTGAACTCTGAAGGCCGCCGTGACGTCGCCTCCCTGGGGGTCAAAGTGGTCAAACTCGCCCAGAAGGAGGCGGGGACAGGGACAAGGGTCGTGGCAAAGTTTGGGAAAGCTTAGGCCGAAAATGCGGCCTCCAGGGCGTCCAGAAATTCTAAACTCTGGAAGGCCGCCGTGACGTCGCCCCTGGGGGTCATGGGGGTCAAACTCGGCCAGCCGGCGTCGGGGTCCGGGACAAGGGTCGTGGCCAAGCTTGGGGCGGCTCGGGCCGAAAATGCGGCCTCCAGAGCGTCCAGAAGTTCTGAACTGTAGAAGGCCGCCGTCACGTCGCCTCCCTGGGGGTCACGGGGGTCAAACTCGGCCAGCGGTCGGCGGGGGCCGGGACGTGGGTCGTGGCCAAGTTTGGGGCGGCTCGGGCCGAAAATGCGGCCTCCAGAGCGTCCAGAAGTTCTGAACTCTGGAAGGCCGCCGTGACGTCGCCCCACCGGGGGTCACGGGGTCAAACTCGCCCAGTAAGAGGCGGGGACAGGGACAAGGGTCGTGGCAAAGTTTGGGAAAGCTTAGGCCGAAAATGCGGCCTCCAGGGCGTCCAGAACTTCTGAACTCTGAAAGGCCGGCGTCACGTCGCCCACCGGGGGTCGCGGGGGTCAAACTTGGCCAGGGGGCTGCAGGGGCCGGGAAAATGGTCGTGGCCAAGTTTGGGGCGGATCGGGCCGAAAATGCGGCCTCCAGAGCGTCCAGAACTTCTGAACTCTGGAAGGCCGCCGTCACGTCGCCCCCCGGGGATCACGGGGGTCAAACTCGGCCAGCCGGCGGCAGGGCCTGGGACAAGGGTTGTGGCCAAGTTTGGGGGGGCTCCGGCCGTAAATGCGGCATCAAGAGCGTCCAGAAGTTCTGAACTCTGGAAGGCCGCCGTCACGTCGCCCCCCGGGGGTCAAACTTGGCCAGGGGGCTGCAGGGGCCGGGACAATGGTCGTGGCCAAGTTTGGGGCGGATCGGGCCGAAAATGCGGCCTCCAGAGCGTCCAGAAGTTCTGAACTCCGGAAGGCCGCCGTCACGTCGCCCCACCGGGGGTCACGGGGGTCAAACCAGGCCCGCCGGCGGCGGGGACCGGGACGTGCGTCGTAGCTAAGTTTGGAGCGGCTCGGGCCGAAAATGCGGCCTCCAGAGCGTCCAGAAGTTCTGAACTCTGGAAGGCCGCCGTCACGTCGCTCCCCGGGGGTCAAACTCGGCCAGCCGGCGACAGGGGCTGGGACAAGCGTCGTGGCCAAGTTTGGGGGGCTCCGGCCGTAAATGCGGCCTCCAGAGCGTCCAGAACTTCTGAACTCTGAAAGGCCGGCGTCACGTCGCCCACCGGGGGTCGCGGGGGTCAAACTTGGCCAGGGGGCTGCAGGGGCCGGGAAAATGGTCGTGGCCAAGTTTGGGGCGGATCGGGCCGAAAATGCGGCCTCCAGAGCGTCCAGAACTTCTGAACTCTGGAAGGCCGCCGTCACGTCGCCCCCCGGGGATCACGGGGGTCAAACTCGGCCAGCCGGCGGCAGGGCCTGGGACAAGGGTTGTGGCCAAGTTTGGGGGGGCTCCGGCCGTAAATGCGGCATCAAGAGCGTCCAGAAGTTCTGAACTCTGGAAGGCCGCCGTCACGTCGCCCCCCGGGGGTCAAACTTGGCCAGGGGGCTGCAGGGGCCGGGACAATGGTCGTGGCCAAGTTTGGGGCGGATCGGGCCGAAAATGCGGCCTCCAGAGCGTCCAGAAGTTCTGAACTCCGGAAGGCCGCCGTCACGTCGCCCCCCGGGGGTCGCGGGGTTCAAACTTGGCCAGGGGGCTGCAGGGGCCGGGACAATGGTCGTGGCCAAGTTTGGGGCGGCTCGGGCCGAAAACGCGGCCTCCAGAGCGTCCAGAAGTTCTGAACTCTGGAAGGCAGCCGTTACATCGCCCCCCCGAGGGTCATGGGGGTCAAACTCGGCCAGCCGGCGGCGGGGTCCGGGACAAGGGTCGTGGCCAAGTTTGGGGGGGCTTAGGCCGAAAATGCGGCCTCCAGAGCGTCAAGAAGTTCTGAACTGTAGAAGGCCGCCGTGACGTCGCCTCCCTGGGGGTCACGGGGGTCAAAGTCGGCCAGCGGCTGGCCGGGGCCGGGACGTGGGTCGTGGCCAAGTTTGGGGCGGATTGGGCCGAAAATGCGGCCTCCAGAGCGTCCAGAAGTTCTGAACTGTAGAAGGCCGCCGTGACGTCGCCTAGCTGGGGGTCACGGGGGTCAAACTCAGCCAGCGGGCGGCGGGGACCGGGACGTAGGTCGTGGCCAAGTTTGGGGCGGCTCGGGCCGAAAATGCGGCCTCCAGAGCGTCCAGAAGTTCTGAACTCTGGAAGGCCGCCGTGACGTCGCCCCACCGGGGGTCACGGGGTCAAACTCGCCCAGTAAGAGGCGGGGACAGGGACAAGGGTCGTGGCAAAGTTTGGGAAAGCTTAGGCCGAAAATGCGGCCTCCAGGGCGTCCAGAAATTCTAAAATCTGGAAGGCCGCCGTGAAGTCGCCCCCCGGGGGTCATGGGGGTCAAACTCGGTCAGCCGGCGTCGGGGTCCGGGACAAGGGTCGTGGCAAAGTTTGGGGCGGCTCGGGCCGAAAATGCGGCCTCCAGAGCGTCCAGAAGTTCTGAACTGTAGAAGGCCGCCGTGACGTCGCCTCCCTGGGGGTCACGGGGGTCAAACTCGGCCAGCGGGCGGCGGGGGCCGGGACAAGGGTCGTAGCAAAGTTTAGAAAAGCTTAGGCCGAAAATGCGGCCTCCAGGGCGTCCAGAAATTCTAAACTCTGGAAGGCCGCCGTGAAGTCGCCCCCCGGGGGTCATGGGGGTCAAACTCGGTCAGCCGGCGTCGGGGTCCGGGACAAGGGTCGTGGCAAAGTTTGGGGCGGCTCGGGCCGAAAATGCGGCCTCCAGAGCGTCCAGAAGTTCTGAACTGTAGAAGGCCGCCGTGACGTCGCCTCCCTGGGGGTCACGGGGGTCAAACTCGGCCAGCGGGCGGCGGGGGCCGGGACAAGGGTCGTAGCAAAGTTTAGAAAAGCTTAGGCCGAAAATGCGGCCTCCAGGGCGTCCAGAAATTCTAAACTCTGGAAGGCCGCCGTGAAGTCGCCCCCGGGGGTCATGGGGGTCAAACTCGGTCAGCCGGCGTCGGGGTCCGGGACAAGGGTCGTGGCAAAGTTTGGGGCGGCTCGGGCCGAAAATGCGGCCTCCAGAGCGTCCAGAAGTTCTGAACTGTAGAAGGCCGCCGTGACGTCGCCTCCCTGGGGGTCACGGGGGTCAAACTCGGCCAGCGGGCGGCGGGGGCCGGGACAAGGGTCGTAGCAAAGTTAAGGAAAACTTAGGCCGAAAATGCGGCCTCCAGGGCGTCCAGAAATTCTAAACTCTGGAAGGCCGCCGTGACGTCGCCCCCCGGGGGTCATGGGGTGAAACTCGGCCAGCCGGCGGCAGGGTCCGGGACAAGGGTCGTGGCCAAGTTTGGGGCGGCTCGGGCCGAAAATGCGGCCTCCAGAACGTCCAGAAGTTCTGAACTGTAGAAGGCCGCCGTGACGTCGCCCCCGGGGGTCACGGGGGTCAAACTCGGCCAGCGGGCGGCGGGGGCCGGGACGTAGGTCGTGGCAAAGTTTGGGAAAGCTTAGGCCGAAAATGCGGCCTCCAGAGCGTCGAGAAGTTCTGAACTGTAGAAGGCCGCCGTGACGTCGCCTCCCTGGGGGTCACGGGGGTCAAACTCGGCCAGCGGCTGGCCGGGGCCGGGACGTGGGTCGTGGCCAAGTTTGGGGCGGCTCGGGCCGAAAATGCGGCCTCCAGAGCGTCCAGAAGTTCTGAACTCTGAAGGCCGCCGTGACGTCGCCCCACCGGGGGTCACGGGGGTCAAACCAGGCCCGCCGGCGGCGGGGACCGGGACGTGCGTCGTAGCTAAGTTTGGGGCGGCTCGGGCCGAAAATGCGGCCTCCAGAGCGTCCAGAAGTTCTGAACTCTGAAGGCCGCCGTGACGTCGCCCCACCGGGGGTCACGGGGGTCAAACCAGGCCCGCCGGCGGCGGGGACCGGGACGTGCGTCGTAGCTAAGTTTGGAGCGGCTCGGGCCGAAAATGCGGCCTCCAGAGCGTCCAGAAGTTCTGAACTCTGGAAGGCCGCCGTCACGTCGCCCCCCGGGGGTCGCTGGAATCAAACTTGGCCAGGGGGCTGCAGGGGCCGGAACGTAGGTCGTGGCCAAGTTTGGGGCGGCTCGGGCCGAAAATGCGGCCTCCAGAGCGTCCAGAAGTTCTGAACTCTGGAAGGCCGCCGTGACGTCGCCTCCCTGGGGGTCAAAGGGGTCAAACTCGCCCAGTAAGAGGCGGGGACAGGGACAAGGGTCGTGGCAAAGTTTGGGAAAGCTTAGGCCGAAAATGCGGCCTCCAGGGCGTCCAGAAATTCTAAACTCTGGAAGGCCGCCGTGAAGTAGCCCCCCGGGGGTCATGGGGGTCAAACTCGGTCAGCCGGCGTCGGGGTCCGGGACAAGGGTCGTGGCAAAGTTTGGGGCGGCTCGGGCCGAAAATGCGGCCTCCAGAGCGTCCAGAAGTTCTGAACTGTAGAAGGCCGCCGTGACGTCGCCTCCCTGGGGGTCACGGGGGTCAAACTCGGCCAGCGGGCGGCGGGGGCCGGGACAAGGGTCGTAGCAAAGTTAAGGAAAGCTTAGGCCGAAAATGCGGCCTCCAGAGCGTCGAGAAGTTCTGAACTGTAGAAGGCCGCCGTGACGTCGCCTCCCTGGGGGTCACGGGGGTCAAACTCGGCCAGCGGCTGGCCGGGGCCGGGACGTGGGTCGTGGCCAAGTTTTGGGCGGCTCGGGCCGAAAATGCGGCCTCCAGAGCGTCCAGAAGTTCTGAACTCTGAAGGCCGCCGTGACATCGCCCCACCGGGGGTCACGGGGGTCAAACCAGGCCCGCCGGCGGCGGGGACCGGGACGTGCGTCGTAGCTAAGTTTGGGGCGGCTCGGGCCGAAAATGCGGCCTCCAGAGCGTCCAGAAGTTCTGAACTCTGGAAGGCCGCCGTCACGTCGCTCCCCGGGGGTCAAACTCGGCCAGCCGGCGACAGGGGCTGGGACAAGCGTCGTGGCCAAGTTTGGGGGGCTCCGGCCGTAAATGCGGCCTCCAGAGCGTCCAGAACTTCTGAACTCTGAAACGCCGGCGTCACGTCGCCCACCGTGGGTCGCGGGGGTCAAACTTGGCCAGGGGGCTGCAGGGGCCGGGAAAATGGTCGTGGCCAAGTTTGGGGCGGATCGGGCCGAAAATGCGGCCTCCAGAGCGTCCAGAACTTCTGAACTCTGGAAGGCCGCCGTCACGTCGCCCCCCGGGGATAACGGGGGTCAAACTCGGCCAGCCGGCGGCAGGGGCTGGGACAAGGGTCGTGGCCAAGTTTGGGGGGGCTCCGGCCGAAAATGCGGCCTCCAGAGCGTCCAGAACTTCTGAACTCTGGAAGGCCGCCGTCACGTCGCCCCCCGGGGATAACGGGGGTCAAACTCGGCCAGCCGGCGGCAGGGGCTGGGACAAGGGTCGTGGCCAAGTTTGGGGGGGCTCCGGCCGTAAATGCGGCCTCAAGAGCGTCCAGAAGTTCTGAACTCTAGAAGGCCGCCGTCACGTCGCCCCCCGGGGGTCAAACTTGGCCAGGGGGCTGCAGGGGCCGGGAAAATGGTCGTGGCCAAGTTTGGGGCGGATCGGGCCGAAAATGCGTCCAGAAATTCTAAAATCTGGAAGGCCGCCGTGAAGTCGCCCCCCGGGGGTCATGGGGGTCAAACTCGGTCAGCCGGCGTCGGGGTCCGGGACAAGGGTCGTGGCAAAGTTTGGGGCGGCTCGGGCCGAAAATGCGGCCTCCAGAGCGTCCAGAAGTTCTGAACTGTAGAAGGCCGCCGTGACGTCCCCTCCCTGGGGGTCACGGGGGTCAAACTCGGCCAGCGGGCGGCGGGGGCCGGGACAAGGGTCGTAGCAAAGTTAAGGAAAGCTTAGGCCGAAAATGCGGCCTCCAGGGCGTCCAGAAGTTCTGAACTCTGAAGGCCGCCGTGACGTCGCCCCACCGGGGGTCACGGGGGTCAAACCAGGCCCGCCGGCGGCGGTGACCGGGACGTGCGTCGTAGCTAAGTTTGGGGCGGCTCGGGCCGAAAATGCGGCCTCCAGAGCGTCCAGAAATTCTAAACTCTGGAAGGCCGCCGTGAAGTCGCCCCCCGGGGGTCATGGGGGTCAAACTCGGTCAGCCGGCGTCGGGGTCCGGGACAAGGGTCGTGGCAAAGTTTGGGGCGGCTCGGGCCGAAAATACGGCCTCCAGAGCGTCCAGAAGTTCTGAACTGTAGAAGGCCGCCGTGACGTCGCCTCCCTTGGGGTCACGGGGGTCAAACTCGGCCAGCGGGCGGCGGGGGCCGGGACAAGGGTCGTAGCAAAGTTAAGGAAAACTTAGGCCGAAACTGCGGCCTCCAGGGCGTCCAGAAATTCTAAACTCTGGAAGGCCGCCGTGACGTCGCCCCCCGGGGGTCATGGGGTGAAACTCGGCCAGCCGGCGGCAGGGTCCGGGACAAGGGTCGTGGCCAAGTTTGGGGCGGCTCGGGCCGAAAATACGGTCTCCAGAGCGTCCAGAAGTTCTGAACTGTAGAAGGCCGCCGTGACGTCGCCTCCCTTGGGGTCACGGGGGTCAAACTCGGCCAGCGGGCGGCGGGGGCCGGGACAAGGGTCGTAGCAAAGTTAAGGAAAACTTAGGCCGAAACTGCGGCCTCCAGGGCGTCCAGAAATTCTAAACTCTGGAAGGCCGCCGTGACGTCGCCCCCCGGGGGTCATGGGGTGAAACTCGGCCAGCCGGCGGCAGGGTCCGGGACAAGGGTCGTGGCCAAGTTTGGGGCGGCTCGGGCCGAAAATGCGGCCTCCAGAACGTCCAGAAGTTCTGAACTGTAGAAGGCCGCCGTGACGTCGCCCCCGGGGGTCACGGGGGTCAAACTCGGCCAGCGGGCGGCGGGGGCCGGGACGTAGGTCGTGGCAAAGTTTGGGAAAGCTTAGGCCGAAAATGCGGCCTCCAGAGCGTCGAGAAGTTCTGAACTGTAGAAGGCCGCCGTGACGTCGCCTCCCTGGGGGTCACGGGGGTCAAACTCGGCCAGCGGCTGGCCGGGGCCGGGACGTGGGTCGTGGCCAAGTTTGGGGCGGCTCGGGCCGAAAATGCGGCCTCCAGAGCGTCCAGAAGTTCTGAACTCTGAAGGCCGCCGTGACGTCGCCCCACCGGGGGTCACGGGGGTCAAACCAGGCCCGCCGGCGGCGGGGACCGGGACGTGCGTCGTAGCTAAGTTTGGGGCGGCTCGGGCCGAAAATGCGGCCTCCAGAGCGTCCAGAACTTCTGAACTCTGGAAGGCCGCCGTCACGTCGCTCCCCGGGGGTTAAACTCGGCCAGCCGGCGACAGGGGCTGGGACAAGCGTCGTGGCCAAGTTTGGGGGGCTCCGGCCGTAAATGCGGCCTCCAGAGCGTCCAGAACTTCTGAACTCTGAAAGACCGGCGTCACATCGCCCACCGGGGGTCGCGGGGTCAAACTTGGCCAGGGGGCTGCAGGGGCCGGGAAAATGGTCGTGGCCAAGTTTGGGGCGGATCGGGCTGAAAATGCGGCCTCCAGAGCGTCCAGAAGTTCTGAACTCTGGAAGGCCGCCGTCACGTCGCTCCCCGGGGGTCAAACTCGGCCAGCCGGCGACAGGGGCTGGGACAAGCGTCGTGGCCAAGTTTGGGGGGCTCCGGCCGTAAATGCGGCCTCCAGAGCGTCCAGAACTTCTGAACTCTGAAAGGCCGGCGTCACGTCGCCCACCGGGGGTCGCGGGGGTCAAACTTGGCCAGGGGGCTGCAGGGGCCGGGAAAATGGTCGTGGCCAAGTTTGGGGCGGATCGGGCCGAAAATGCGGCCTCCAGAGCGTCCAGAACTTCTGAACTCTGGAAGGCCGCCGTCACGTCGCTCCCCGGGGGTCAAACTCGGCCAGCCGGCGACAGGGGCTGGGACAAGCGTCGTGGCCAAGTTTGGGGGGCTCCGGCCGTAAATGCGGCCTCCAGATCGTCCAGAACTTCTGAACTCTGAAAGGCCCGGCGTCACGTCGCCCACCGGGGGTCGCGGGGTCAAACTTGGCCAGGGGGCTGCAGGGGCCGGGAAAATGGTCGTGGCCAAGTTTGTGGCGGATCGGGCCGAAAATGCGGCCTCCAGAGCGTCCAGAACTTCTGAACTCTGGAAGGCCGCCGTCACGTCGCCCCCCGGGGATCACGGGGGTCAAACTCGGCCAGCCGGCGGCAGGGCCTGGGACAAGGGTTGTGGCCAAGTTTGGGGGGGCTCCGGCCGTAAATGCGGCCTCAAGAGCGTCCAGAAGTTCTGAACTCTGGAAGGCCGCCGTCACGTCGCCCCCCGGGGGTCAAACTTGGCCAGGGGGCTGCAGGGGCCGGGAAAATGGTCGTGGCCAAGTTTGGGGCGGATCGGGCCGAAAATGCGGCCTCCAGAGCGTCCAGAAGTTCTGAACTCCGGAAGGCCGCCGTCACGTCGCCCCCCGGGGGTCGCGGGGTTCAAACTTGGCCAGGGGGCTGCAGGGGCCGGGACAATGGTCGTGGCCAAGTTTGGGGCGGCTCGGGCCGAAAACGCGGCCTCCAGAGCGTCCAGAAGTTCTGAACTCTGGAAGGCAGCCGTTACATCGCCCCCCCGAGGTTCATGGGGGTCAAACTCGGCCAGCCGGCGGCGGGGTCCGGGACAAGGGTCGTGGCCAAGTTTGGGGGGGCTTAGGCCGAAAATGCGGCCTCCAGAGCGTCCAGAAGTTCTGAACTGTAGAAGGCCGCCGTGACGTCGTCTCCCTGGGGGTCACGGGGGTCAAAGTCGGCCAGCGGCTGGCCGGGGCCGGGACGTGGGTCGTGGCCAAGTTTGGGGCGGCTCGGGCCGAAAATGCGGCCTCCAGAGCGTCCAGAAGTTCTGAACTCTGAAGGCCGCCGTGACGTCGCCTCCCTGGGGGTCAAAGTGGTCAAACTCGCCCAGAAGGAGGCGGGGACAGGGACAAGGGTCGTGGCAAAGTTTGGGAAAGCTTAGGCCGAAAATGCGGCCTCCAGGGCGTCCAGAAATTCTAAAATCTGGAAGGCCGCCGTGAAGTCGCCCCCGGGGGTCATGGGGGTCAAACTCGGTCAGCCGGCGTCGGGGTCCGGGACAAGGGTCGTGGCAAAGTTTGGGGCGGCTCGGGCCGAAAATGCGGCCTCCAGAGCGTCCAGAAGTTCTGAACTGTAGAAGGCCGCCGTGTCGTCGCCTCCCTGGGGGTCACGGGGGTCAAACTCGGCCAGCGGGCGGCGGGGGCCGGGACAAGGGTCGTAGCAAAGTTTAGAAAAGCTTAGGCCGAAAATGCGGCCTCCAGGGCGTCCAGAAATTCTAAACTCTGGAAGGCCGCCGTGAAGTCGCCCCCCGGGGGTCATGGGGGTCAAACTCGGTCAGCCGGCGTCGGGGTCCGGGACAAGGGTCGTGGCAAAGTTTGGGGCGGCTCGGGCCGAAAATGCGGCCTCCAGAGCGTCCAGAAGTTCTGAAGTGTAGAAGGCCGCCGTGACGTCGCCTCCCTGGGGGTCACGGGGGTCAAACTCGGCCAGCGGGCGGCGGGGGCCGGGACAAGGGTCGTAGCAAAGTTTAGAAAAGCTTAGGCCGAAAATGCGGCCTCCAGGGCGTCCAGAAATTCTAAACTCTGGAAGGCCGCCGTGAAGTCGCCCCCCGGGGGTCATGGGGGTCAAACTCGGTCAGCCGGCGTCGGGGTCCGGGACAAGGGTCGTGGCAAAGTTTGGGGCGGCTCGGGCCGAAAATGCGGCCTCCAGAGCGTCCAGAAGTTCTGAACTGTAGAAGGCCGCCGTGACGTCGCCTCCCTGGGGGTCACGGGGGTCAAACTCGGCCAGCGGGCAGCGGGGGCCGGGACAAGGGTCGTAGCAAAGTTAAGGAAAACTTAGGCCGAAAATGCGGCCTCCAGGGCGTCCAGAAATTCTAAACTCTGGAAGGCCGCCGTGACGTCGCCCCCCGGGGGTCATGGGGTGAAACTCGGCCAGCCGGCGGCAGGGTCCGGGACAAGGGTCGTGGCCAAGTTTGGGGCGGCTCGGGCCGAAAATGCGGCCTCCAGAGCGTCCAGAAGTTCTGAACTGTAGAAGGCCGCCGTGACGTCGCCTCCCTGGGGGTCACGGGGGTCAAACTCGGCCAGCCGGCTGGCCGGGGCTGGGACGTGGGTCGTGGCCAAGTTTGGGGCGGCTCGGGCCGAAAATGCGGCCTCCAGAACGTCCAGAAGTTCTGAACTGTAGAAGGCCGCCGTGACGTCGCCCCCGGGGGTCACGGGGGTCAAACTCGGCCAGCGGGCGGCGGGGGCCGGGACGTAGGTCGTGGCCAAGTTTGGGGCGGCTCGGGCCGAAAATGTGGCCTCTAGAACGTCAAGAAGTTCTGAACTGTAGAAGGCCGCCGTGACGTCGCCCCCGGGGGTCACGGGGGTCAAACTCGGCCAGCGGGCGGCGGGGGCCGGGACGTAGGTCGTGGCAAAGTTTGGGAAAGCTTAGTCCGAAAATGCGGCCTCCAGAGCGTTGAGAAGTTCTGAACTGTAGAAGGCCGCCGTGATGTCGCCTCCCTGGGGGTCACGGGGATCAAACTCGGCCAGCGGCTGGCCGGGGCCGGGATGTGGGTCGTGGCCAAGTTTGGGGCGGCTCGGGCCGAAAATGCGGCCTCCAGAGCGTCCAGAAGTTCTGAACTCTGAAGGCCGCCGTGACGTCGCCCCACCGGGGGTCACGGGGGTCAAACCAGGCCCGCCGGCGGCGGGGACCGGGACGTGCGTCGTAGCTAAGTTTGGGGCGGCTCGGGCCGAAAATGCGGCCTCCAGAGCGTCCAGAAGTTCTGAACTGTTGAAGGCCATCGTGACGTCGCCTAGCTGGGGGTCACGGGGGTCAAACTCAGCCAGCGGGCGGCGGGGACCGGGACGTAGGTCGTGGCCAAGTTTAGGGCGGATCGGGCCGACAATGCGGCCTCCAGAGCGTCCAGAAGTTCTGAACTCTGGAAGGCCGCCGTCACGTCGCCCCCCGGGGATCGCTGGGGTCAAACTTGGCCAGGGGGCTGCAGGGGCCGGGACGTAGGTCGTGGCCAAGTTTGGGGCGGCTCGGGCCGAAAATGCGGCCTCCAGAGCGTCCAGAAGTTGTAAACTCTGGAAGGCCGCCGTGACGTCGCCCCACCGGGGGTCACGGGGTCAAACTCGGCCAGCCGGTGTCGGGGTCCGGGACAAGGGTCGTGGTCAGGTTTGGGGCGGCTCGGGCCGAAAATGCGGCCTCCAGAGCGTCCAGAAGTTCTGAACTGTAGAAGGCCGCCGTGACGTCGCCTCCCTGGGGGTCAAAGGGGTCAAACTCGCCCAGTAAGAGGCGGGGACAGGGACAAGGGTCGTGGCAAAGTTTGGGAAAGCTTAGGCCGAAAATGCGGCCTCAAGGGCGTCCAGAAATTCTAAACTCTGGAAGGCCGCCGTGAAGTCGCCCCCCGGGGGTCATGGGGGTCAAACTCGGTCAGCCGGCGTCGGGGTCCGGGACAAGGGTCGTGGCAAAGTTTGGGGCGGCTCGGGCCGAAAATGCGGCCTCCAGAGCGTCCAGAAGTTCTGAACTGTAGAAGGCCGCCGTGACGTCGCCTCCCTGGGGGTCACGGGGGTCAAACTCGGCCAGCGGGCGGCGGGGGCCGGGACAAGGGTCGTAGCAAAGTTAAGGAAAGCTTAGGCCGAAAATGCGGCCTCCAGGGCGTCCAGAAATTCTAAACTCTGGAAGGCCGCCGTGACGTCGCCCCCCGGGGGTCATGGGGTGAAACTCGGCCAGCCGGCGGCAGGGTCCGGGACAAGGGTCGTGGCCAAGTTTGGGGCGGCTCGGGCCGAAAATACGGCCTCCAGAACGTCCAGAAGTTCTGAACTGTAGAAGGCCGCCGTGACGTCGCCCCCGGGGGTCACGGAGGTCAAACTCGGCCAGCGGGCGGCGGGGGCCGGGACGTAGGTCGTGGCAAAGTTTGGGAAAGCTTAGGCCGAAAATGCGGCCTCCAGAGCGTCGAGAAGTTCTGAACTGTAGAAGGCCGCCGTGACGTCGCTTCCTTGGGGGTCACGGGGGTCAAACTCAACCAGCGGCTGGCCGGGGCCGGGACGTGGGTCGTGGCCAAGTTTGGGGCGGCTCGGGCCGAAAATGCGGCCTCCAGAGCGTCCAGAAGTTCTGAACTGTAGAAGGCCGCCGTGACGTCGCCTCCCTGGGGGTCACGGGGCTCAAACTCGGCCAGCGGTCGGCGGGGGCCGGGACGTGGGTCGTGGCCAAGTTTGGGGCGGCTCGGGCCGAAAATGCGGCCTCCAGAGCGTCCAGAAGTTCTGAACTCTGGAAGGCCGCCGTCACGTCGCCCCGCGGGGATCAAACTCGGCCAGCCGGCGACAGGGGCGGGGACAAGCGTCGTGGCCAAGTTTGGGGGGCTCCGGCTGTAAATGCGGCCTCCAGAGCGTCCAGAACTTCTGAACTCTGAAAGGCCGGCGTCACGTCGCCCACCGGGGGTCGCGGGGGTCAAACTTGTCCAGGGAGCTGCAGGGGCCGGGAAAATGGTCGTGGCCAAGTTTGGGGCGGCTCGGGCCGAAAACGCGGCCTCCAGAGCGTCCAGAAGTTCTGAACTCTGGAAGGCAGCCGTTACATCGCCCCCCCCCCCGAGGGTCATGGGGGTCAAACTCGGCCAGCCGGCGGCGGGGTCCGGGACAAGGGTCGTGGCCAAGTTTGGGGGGGCTTAGGCCGAAAATGCGGCCTCCAGAACGTCCAGAAGTTCTGAACTGTAAAGGCCGCCGTCACGTCGCCTCCCTGGGGGTCATGGGGGTCAAACTCGGCCAGCGGCTGGCCGGGGTCCGGGACAAGGGTCGTGGTTAAGTTTGGGGGGGCTTAGGCCGAAAATGCGGCCTCCAGAGCGTCCAGAAGTTCTGAACTCTGAAGGCCGCCGTGACGTCGCCTCACTGGGGGTCAAAGTGGTCAAACTCGCCCAGAAGGAGGCGGGGACAGGGACAAGGGTCGTGGCAAAGTTTGGGAAAGCTTAGGCCGAAAATGCGGCCTCCAGGGCGTCCAGAAATTCTAAACTCTGGAAGGCCGCCGTGACGTCGCCCCTGGGGGTCATGGGGGTCAAACTCGGCCAGCCGGCGTCGGGGTCCGGGACAAGGGTCGTGGCCAAGTTTGGGGCGGCTCTGGCCGAAAATGCGGCCTCCAGAGCGTCCAGAAGTTCTGAACTGTAGAAGGCCGCCGTGACGTCGCCTAGCTGGGGGTCACGGGGGTCAGACTCAGCCAGCGGGCGGCGGGGACCGGGACGTAGGTCGTGGCCAAGTTTAGGGCGGATCGGGCCGACAATGCGGCCTCCAGAGCGTCCAGAAGTTCTGAACTCTGGAAGGCCGCCGTCACGTCGCCCCCCGGGGGTCGCTGGGATCAAACTTGGCCAGGGGGCTGCAGGGGCCGGGACGTAGGTCGTGGCCAAGTTTGGGGCGGCTCGGGCCGAAAATGCGGCCTCCAGAGCGTCCAGAAGTTCTGAACTCTGGAAGGCCGCCGTGACGTCGCCCCACCGGGGGTCACGGGGTCAAACTCGGCCAGCCGGTGTCGGGGTCCGGGACAAGGGTCGTGGTCAGGTTTGGGGCGGCTCGGGCCGAAAATGTGGCCTCCAGAGCGTCCAGAAGTTCTGAACTGTAGAAGGCCGCCGTGACGTTGCCTCCCTGGGGGTCAAAGGGGTCAAACTCGCCCAGTAAGAGGCGGGGACAGGGACAAGGGTCGTGGCAAAGTTTGGGAAAGCTTAGGCCGAAAATGCGGCCTCCAGGGCGTCCAGAAATTCTAAACACTGGAAGGTCGTCGTGAAGTCGCCCCCCGGGGGTCATGGGGGTCAAACTCGGTCAGCCGGCGTCGGGGTCCGGGACAAGGGTCGTGGCAAAGTTTGGGGCGGCTCGGGCCGAAAATGCGGCCTCCAGAGCGTCCAGAAGTTCTGAACTGTAGAAGGCCGCCGTGACGTCGCCTCCCTGGAAGTCACGGGGGTCAAACTCGGCCAGCGGGCGGCGGGGGCCGGGACAAGGGTCGTAGCAATGTTAAGGAAAGCTTAGGCCGAAAATGCGGCCTCCAGGGCGTCCAGAAATTCTAAACTCTGGAAGGCAGCCGTTACATCGCCCCCCCGAGGGTCATGGGGGTCAAACTCGGCCAGCCGGCGGCGGGGTCCGGGACAAGGGTCGTGGCCAAGTTTGGGGGGGCTTAGGCCGAAAATGCGGCCTCCAGAGCGTCCAGAAGTTCTGAACTGTAGAAGGCCGCCGTCACGTCGCCTCCCTGGGGGTCACGGGGGTCAAACTCGGCCAGCGGCTGGCCGGGGCCGGGACGTGGGTCGTGGCCAAGTTTGGGGCGGCTCGGGCCGAAAATGCGGCCTACAGAGCGTCCAGAAATTCTGAACTCTGAAGGCCGCCGTGACGTCGCCTCCCTGGGGGTCAAAGTGGTCAAACTCGCCCAGAAGGAGGCGGGGACAGGGACAAGGGTCGTGGCAAAGTTTTGTAAAGCTTAGACCGAAAATGCGACCTCCAGGGCGTCCAGAAATTCTAAACTCTGGAAGGCCGCCGTGACGTCGCCCCTGGGGGTCATGGGGGTCAAACTCGGCCAGCCGGCGTCGGGGTCCGGGACAAGGGTCGTGGCCAAGTTTGGGGCGGCTCGGGCCGAAAATGCGGCCTCCAGAGCGTCCAGAAGTTCTGAACTGTAGAAGGCCGCCGTCACGTCGCCTCCCTGGTGGTCACGGGGGTCAAACTCGGCCAGCGGTCGGCTGGGGCCGGGACGTGGGTCGTGGCCAAGTTTGGGGCGGCTCGGGCCGAAAATGCGGCCTCCAGAGCGTCCAGAAGTTCTGAACTGTAGAAGGCCGCCGTGACGTCGCCTAGCTGGGGGTCACGGGGGTCAAACTCGCCCAGTAAGAGGCGGGGACAGGGACAAGGGTCGTGCCAAAGTTTGGGAAAGCTTAGGCCGAAAATGCGGCCTCCAGAGCGTCCAGAAGTTCTGAACTGTAGAAGGCCGCCGTGACGTCGCCTCCCTGGGGGTCACGGGGGTCAAACTCGGCCAGCGGCTGGCCGGGGCCAGGACGTGTGTCGTGGCCAAGTTTGGGGCGGGTCGGGTCGCAAATGCGGCCTCCAGAGCGTCCAGAAGTTCTGAACTCTGGAAGGCCGCCGTCACGTCGCCCCCCGGGGGTCAAACTCGGCCAGCCGGCGACAGGGGCTGGGACAAGCGTCGTGGCCAAGTTTGGGGGGCTCCGGCCGTAAATGCGGCCTCCAGAGCGTCCAGAACTTCTGAACTCTGAAAGGCCGGCGTCACGTCGCCCACCGGGGGTCGCGGGGGTCAAACTTGGCCAGGGGGCTGCAGGGGCCGGGAAAATGGTCGTGGCCAAGTTTGGGGCGGATCGGGCCGAAAATGCGGCCTCCAGAGCGTCCAGAAGTTCTGAACTCTGGAAGGCCGCCGTCACGTCGCCCCCCGGGGGTCGCGGGGGTCAAACTTGACAAGGGGGCTGCAGGGGCCGGGAAAATGGTCGTGGCCAAGTTTGGGAAGGATCGGGCCGAAAATGCGGCCTCCAGAGCGTCCAGAAGTTCTGAACTCCGGAAGGCCGCCGTCACGTCGCCCCACGAGGGTCGTGGGGTTCAAACTTGGCCAGGGGGCTGCAGGGGCCGGGACGTAGGTCGTGGCCAAGTTTGGGGCGGCTCGGGCCGAAAATGCGGCCTCCAGAGCGTCCAGAAGTTCTGAACTCTGGAAGGCCGCCGTGACGTCGCCCCACCGGGGGTCACGGGGTCAAACTCGCCCAGTAAGAGGCGGGGACAGGGACAAGGGTCGTGGCAAAGTTTGGGAAAGCTTAGGCCGAAAATGCGGCCTCCAGGGCGTCCAGAAATTCTAAAATCTGGAAGGCCGCCGTGAAGTCGCCCCCCGGGGGTCATGGGGGTCAAACTCGGTCAGCCGGCGTCGGGGTCCGGGACAAGGGTCGTGGCAAAGTTTGGGGCGGCTCGGGCCGAAAATGCGGCCTCCAGAGCCTCCAGAAGTTCTGAACTGTAGAAGGCCGCCGTGACGTCGCCTCCCTGGGGGTCACGGGGGTCAAACTCGGCCAGCGGCTGGCCGGGGCCGGGACGTGGGTCGTGGCCAAGTTTGGGGCGGGGACAGGGACAAGGGTCGTGGCAAAGATTGGGAAAGCTTAGGCCGAAAATGCGGCCTCCATGGCATCCAGAAATTCTAAACTCTGGAAGGCCGCCGTGACGTCGCCCCTGGGGGTCATGGGGGTCAAACTCGGCCAGCCGGCGTCTGGGTCCGGGACAAGGGTCGTGGCCAAGTTTGGGGCGGCTCGGGCCGAAAATGCGGCCTCCAGAGCGTCCAGAAGTTCTGAACTGTAGAAGGCCGACGTGACGTCGCCTCCCTGGGGGTCACAGGGGTCAAAGTCGGCCAGCGGCTGGCCGGGGCCGGGACGTGGGTCGTGGCCAAGTTTGGGGCGGCTCGGGCCGAAAATGCGGCCTCCAGAGCGTCCAGAAGTTTTGAACTCTGAAGGCCGCCGTGACGTCGCCTCCCTGGGGGTCAAAGTGGTCAAACTCGCCCAGAAGGAGGCGGGGACAGGGACAAGGGTCGTGGCAAAGTTTGGGAAAGCTTAGGCCGAAAATGCGGCCTCCAGGGCGTCCAGAAATTCTAAACTCTGTAAGGCCGCCGTGACGTCGCCCCTGGGGGTCATGGGGGTCAAACTCAGCCAGCCGGCGTCGGGGTCCGGGACAAGGGTCGTGGCCAAGTTTGGGGCGGCTCGGGCCGAAAATGCGGCCTCCAGAGCGTCCAGAAGTTCTGAACTGTAGAAGGCCGCCGTGACGTCGCCTAGCTGGGGGTCACGGGGGTCAAACTCAGCCAGCGGGCGGCGGGGACCGGGACGTAGGTCGTGGCCAAGTTTAGGGCGGATCGGGCCGACAATGCGGCCTCCAGAGCGTCCAGAAGTTCTGAACTCTGGAAGGCCTCCGTCACGTCGCCCCCCGGGGGTCGCTGGGGTCAAACTTGGCCAGGGGGCTGCAGGGGCCGGGACGTAGGTCGTGGCCAAGTTTGGGGCGGCTCGGGCCGAAAATGCGGCCTCCAGAGCGTCCAGAAGTTCTGAACTCTGGAAGGCCGCCGTGACGTCGCCTCCCTGGGGGTCAAAGGGGTCAAACTCGCCCAGTAAGAGGCGGGGACAGGGACAAGGGTCGTGGCAAAGTTTGGGAAAGCTTAGGCCGAAAATGCGGCCTCCAGGGCGTCCAGAAGTTCTGAACTCTGGAAGGCCGCCGTGACGTCGCCCCACCGGGGGTCACGGGGTCAAACTCGGCCAGCCGGTGTCGGGGTCCGGGACAAGGGTCGTGGTCAGGTTTGGGGCGGCTCGGGCCGAAAATGCGGCCTCCAGAGCGTCCAGAATTTCTGAACTGTAGAAGGCCGCCGTCACGTCGCCTCCCTGGGGGTCACGGGGGTCAAACTCGGCCAGCGGCTGGCCGGGGCCGGGACGTGTGTCGTGGCCAAGTTTGGGGCGGCTCGGGCCGAAAATGCGGCCTCCAGAGCGTCCAGAATTTCTGAACTGTAGAAGGCCGCCGTCACGTCGCCTCCCTGGGGGTCACGGGGGTCAAACTCGGCCAGCGGCTGGCCGGGGCCGGGACGTGTGTCGTGGCTTAGTTTGGGGCGGGTCGGGCCGAAAATGCGGCCTCCAGAGCGTCCAGAAGTTCTGAACTCTGAAGGCCGCCGTGACGTCGCCCCACCGGGGGTCATGGGGGTCAAACCAGGCCCGCCGGCGGCGGGGACCGGGACGTGCGTCGTAGCTTAGTTTGGGGCGGGTCGGGCCGAAAATGCGGCCTCCAGGGCGTCCAGAAATTCTAAACTCTGGAAGGCCGCCGTGACGTCGCCCCTGGGGGTCATGGGGGTCAAACTCGGCCAGCCGGCGTCGGGGTCCGGGACAAGGGTCGTGGCCAAGTTTGGGGCGGCTCGGGCCGAAAATGCGGCCTCCAGAGCGTCCAGAAGTTCTGAACTGTAGAAGGCCGCCGTGACGTCGCCTAGCTGGGGGTCACGGGGGTCAAACTCAGCCAGCGGGCGGCGGGGACCGGGACGTAGGTCGTGGCCAAGTTTAGGGCGGATCGGGCCGACAATGCGGCCTCCAGAGCGTCCAGAAGTTCTGAACTCTGGAAGGCCTCCGTCACGTCGCCCCCCGGGGGTCGCTGGGGTCAAACTTGGCCAGGGGGCTGCAGGGGCCGGGACGTAGGTCGTGGCCAAGTTTGGGGCGGCTCGGGCCGAAAATGCGGCCTCCAGAGCGTCCAGAAGTTCTGAACTCTGGAAGGCCGCCGTGACGTCGCCCCACCGGGGGTCACGGGGTCAAACTCGGCCAGCCGGTGTCGGGGTCCGGGACAAGGGTCGTGGTCAGGTTTGGGGCGGCTCGGGCCGAAAATGCGGCCTCCAGAGCGTCCAGAATTTCTGAACTGTAGAAGGCCGCCGTCACGTCGCCTCCCTGGGGGTCACGGGGGTCAAACTCGGCCAGCGGCTGGCCGGGGCCGGGACGTGTGTCGTGGCCAAGTTTGGGGCGGCTCGGGCCGAAAATGCGGCCTCCAGAGCGTCCAGAATTTCTGAACTGTAGAAGGCCGCCGTCACGTCGCCTCCCTGGGGGTCACGGGGGTCAAACTCGGCCAGCGGCTGGCCGGGGCCGGGACGTGTGTCGTGGCCAAGTTTGGGGCGGCTCGGGCCGAAAATGCGGCCTCCAGAGCGTCCAGAAGTTCTGAACTCTGAAGGCCGCCGTGACGTCGCCCCACCGGGGGTCACGGGGGTCAAACCAGGCCCGCCTGCGGCGGGGACCGGGACGTGCGTCGTAGCTTAGTTTGGGGCGGGTCGGGCCGAAAATGCGGCCTCCAGAGCGTCCAGAAGTTCTGAACTCTGGAAGGCCGCCGTCACGTCGCCCCCCGGGGGTCAAACTCGGCCAGCCGGCGACAGGGGCTGGGACAAGCGTCGTGGCCAAGTTTGGGGGGCTCCGGCCGTAAATGCGGCCTCCAGAGCGTCCAGAACTTCTGAACTCTGAAAGGCCGGCGTCACGTCGCCCACCGGGGGTCGCGGGGGTCAAACTTGGCCAGGGGGCTGCAGGGGCCGGGAAAATGGTCGTGGCCAAGTTTGGGGCGGATCGGGCCGAAAATGCGGCCTCCAGAGCGTCCAGAAGTTCTGAACTCTGGAAGGCCGCCGTCACGTCGCCCCCCGGGGGTCGCGGGGGTAAAACTTGACAAGGGGGCTGCAGGGGCCGGGAAAATGGTCGTGGCCAAGTTTGGGAAGGATCGGGCCGAAAATGCGGCCTCCAGAGCGTCCAGAAGTTCTGAACTCCGGAAGGCCGCCGTCACGTCGCCCCACGAGGGTCGTGGGGTTCAAACTTGGCCAGGGGGCTGCAGGGGCCGGGACGTAGGTCGTGGCCAAGTTTGGGGCGGCTCGGGCCGAAAATGCGGCCTCCAGAGCGTCCAGAAGTTCTGAACTCTGGAAGGCCGCCGTGACGTCGCCCCACCGGGGGTCACGGGGTCAAACTCGCCCAGTAAGAGGCGGGGACAGGGACAAGGGTCGTGGTAAAGTTTGGGAAAGCTTAGGCCGAAAATGCGGCCTCCAGGGCGTCCAGAAATTCTAAAATCTGGAAGGCCGCCGTGAAGTCGCCCCCCGGGGGTCATGGGGGTCAAACTCGGTCAGCCGGCGTCGGGGTCCGGGAAAAGGGTCGTGGCAAAGTTTGGGGCGGCTCGGGCCGAAAATGCGGCCTCCAGAGCGTCCAGAAGTTCTGAACTGTAGAAGGCCGCCGTGACGTCGCCTCCCTGGGGGTCACGGGGGTCAAACTCGGCCAGCGGCTGGCCGGGGCCGGGACGTGGGTCGTGGCCAAGTTTGGAGCGGGGACAGGGACAAGGGTCGTGGCAAAGATTGGGAAAGCTTAGGCCGAAAATGCGGCCTCCATGGCATCCAGAAATTCTAAACTCTGGAAGGCCGCCGTGACGTCGCCCCTGGGGGTCATGGGGGTCAAACTCGGCCAGCCGGCGTCGGGGTCCGGGACAAGGGTCGTGGCCAAGTTTGGGGCGGTTCGGGCCGAAAATGCGGCCTCCAGAGCGTCCAGAAGTTCTGAACTGTAGAAGGCCGCCGTGACGTCGCCTTCCTGGGGGTCACAGGGGTCAAAGTCGGCCAGCGGCTGGCCGGGGCCGGGACGTGGGTCGTGGCCAAGTTTGGGGCGGCTCGGGCCGAAAATGCGGCCTCCAGAGCGTCCAGAAGTTTTGAACTCTGAAGGCCGCCGTGACGTCGCCTCCCTGGGGGTCAAAGTGGTCAAACTCGCCCAGAAGGAGGCGGGGACAGGGACAAGGGTCGTGGCAAAGTTTGGGAAAGCTTAGGCCGAAAATGCGGCCTCCAGGGCGTCCAGAAATTCTAAACTCTGGAAGGCCGCCGTGACGTCGCCCCTGGGGGTCATGGGGGTCAAACTCGGCCAGCCGGCGTCGGGGTCCGGGACAAGGGTCGTGGCCAAGTTTGGGGCGGCTCGGGCCGAAAATGCGGCCTCCAGAGCGTCCAGAAGTTCTGAACTGTAGAAGGCCGCCGTGACGTCGCCTAGCTGGGGGTCACGGGGGTCAAACTCAGCCAGCGGGCGGCGGGGACCGGGACGTAGGTCGTGGCCAAGTTTAGGGCGGATCGGGCCGACAATGCGGCCTCCAGAGCATCCAGAAGTTCTGAACTCTGGAAGGCCTCCGTCACGTCGCCCCCCGGGGGTCGCTGGGGTCAAACTTGGCCAGGGGGCTGCAGGGGCCGGGACGTAGGTCGTGGCCAAGTTTGGGGCGGCTCGGGCCGAAAATGTGACCTCCAGAGCGTCCAGAAGTTCTGAACTCTGGAAGGCCGCCGTGACGTCGCCTCCCTGGGGGTCAAAGGGGTCAAACTCGCCCAGTAAGAGGCGGGGACAGGGACAAGGGTCGTGGCAAAGTTTGGGAAAGCTTAGGCCGAAAATGCGGCCTCCAGGGCGTCCAGAAATTCTAAACTCTGGAAGGCCGCCGTGAAGTCGCCCCCCGGGGGTCATGGGGGTCAAACTCGGTCAGCCGGCGTCGGGGTCCGGGACAAGGGTCGTGGCAAAGTTTGGGGCGGCTCGGGCCGAAAATGCGGCCTCCAGAGCGTCCAGAAGTTCTGAACTGTAGAAGGCCGCCGTGACGTCGCCTCCCTGGGGGTCACGGGGGTCAAACTCGGCCAGCGGGCGGCGGGGGCCGGGACAAGGGTCGTAGCAAAGTTAAGGAAAGCTTAGGCCGAAAATGCGGCCTCCAGGGCGTCCATAAATTCTAAACTCTGGAAGGCCGCCGTGACGTCGCCCCCCGGGGGTCATGGGGTGAAACTCGGCCAGCCGGCGGCAGGGTCCGGGACAAGGGTCGTGGCCAAGTTTGGGGCGGCTCGGGCCGAAAATGCGGCCTCCAGAACGTCCAGAAGTTCTGAACTGTAGAAGGCCGCCGTGACGTCGCCCCCGGGGGTCACGGGGGTCAAACTCGGCCAGCGGGCGGCGGGGGCCGGGACAAGGGTCGTAGCAAAGTTAAGGAAAGCTTAGGCCGAAAATGCGGCCTCCAGGGCGTCCAGAAATTCTAAACTCTGGAAGGCCGCCGTGACGTCGCCCCCCGGGGGTCATGGGGTGAAACTCGGCCAGCCGGCGGCAGGGTCCGGGACAAGGGTCGTGGCCAAGTTTGGGGCGGCTCGGGCCGAAAATGCGGCCTCCAGAACGTCCAGAAGTTCTGAACTGTAGAAGGCCGCCGTGACGTCGCCCCCGGGGGTCACGGGGGTCAAACTCGGCCAGCGGGCGGCGGGGGCCGGGACGTAGGTCGTGGCAAAGTTTGGGAAAGCTTAGGCCGAAAATGCGGCCTCCAGAGCGTCGAGAAGTTCTGAACTGTAGAAGGCCGCCGTCACGTCGCCTCCCTGGGGGTCACGGGGGTCAAACTCGGCCAGCGGCTGGCCGGGGCCGGGACGTGGGTCATGGCCAAGTTTGAGGCGGCTCGGGCCGAAAATGCGGCCTCCAGAGCGTCCAGAAGTTCTGAACTCTGAAGGCCGCCGTGACGTCGCCCCACCGGGGGTCACGGGGGTCAAACCAGGCCCGCCGGCGGCGGGGACCGGGACGTGCGTCGTAGCTAAGTTTGGGGCGGCTCGGGCCGAAAATGCGGCCTCCAGAGCGTCCAGAACTTCTGAACTCTGGAAGGCCGCCGTCACGTCGCCCCCCGGGGATCACGGGGGTCAAACTCGGCCAGCCGGTGGCAGGGGCTGGGACAAGGGTCGTGGCCAAGTTTGGGGGGGCTCCGGCCGAAAATGCGGCCTCCAGAGCGTCAAGAAGTACTGAACTCCGGAAGGCCGCCGTCACGTCGCCCCCCGGCGGTCGCGGGGTTCAAACTTGGCCAGGGGGCTGCAGGGGCCGTGACAATGGTCGTGGCCAAGTTTGGGGCGGCTCGGGCCGAAAACGCGGCCTCCAGAGCGTCCAGAAGTTCTGAACTCGGGAAGGCAGCCGTTACATCGCCCCCCCGAGGGTCATGGGGGTCAAACTCGGCCAGCCGGCGGCGGGGTCCGGGACAAGGGTCGTGGCCAAGTTTGGGGGGGGCTTAGGCCGAAAATGCGGCCTCCAGAGCGTCCAGAAGTTCTGAACTGTAGAAGGCCGCCGTGACGTCGCCTCCCTTGGGGTCACGGGGGTCAAACTCGGCCAGCGGCTGGCCGGGGCCGGGACGTGGGTCGTGCCCAAGTTTGGAGCGGCTCGGGCCGAAAATGCGGCCTCCAGAGCGTCCAGAAGTTCTGAACTCTGAAGGCCGCCGTGACGTCGCCCCACCGGGGGTCACGGGGGTCAAACCAGGCCCGCCGGCGGCGGGGACCGGGACGTGCGTCGTAGCTAAGTTTGGGGCGGCTCGGGCCGAAAATGCGGCCTCCAGAGCGTCCAGAAGTTCTGAACTCTGGAAGGCCGCCGTCACGTCGCTCCCCGGGGGTCAAACTCGGCCAGCCGGCGACAGGGGCTGGGACAAGCGTCGTGGCCAAGTTTGGGGGGCTCCGGCCGTAAATGCGGCCTCCAGAGCGTCCAGAACTTCTGAACTCTGAAAGACCGGCGTCACGTCGCACACCGGGGGTCGCGGGGTCAAACTTGGCCAGGGGGCTGCAGGGGCCGGGAAAATGGTCGTGGCCAAGTTTGGGGTGGATCGGGCCGAAAATGCGACCTCCAGAGCGTCCAGAACTTCTGAACTCTGGAAGGCCGCCGTCACGTCGCTCCCCGGGGGTCAAACTCGGCCAGCCGGCGACAGGGGCTGGGACAAGCGTCGTGGCCAAGTTTGGGGGGCTCCGGCCGTAAATGCGGCCTCCAGAGCGTCCAGAACTTCTGAACTCTGAAAGGCCGGCGTCACGTCGCCCACCGGGGGTCGCGGGGGTCAAACTTGGCCAGGGGGCTGCAGGGGCCGGGAAAATGGTCGTGGCCAAGTTTGGGGCGGATCGGGCCGAAAATGCGGCCTCCAGAGCGTCCAGAACTTCTGAACTCTGGAAGGCCGCCGTCACGTCGCCCCCCGGGGATCACGGGGGTCAAACTCGGCCAGCCGGCGGCAGGGCCTGGGACAAGGGTTGTGGCCAAGTTTGGGGGGGGCACCGGCCGTAAATGCGGCCTCCAGAGCGTCCAGAAGTTCTGAACTCCGGAAGGCCGCCGTCACGTCGCCCCCCGGGGGTCGCGGGGTTCAAACTTGGCCAGGGGGCTGCAGGAGCCGGGAGAATGGTCGTGGCCAAGTTTGGGGCGGATCGGGCCGAAAATGCGGCCTCCAGAGCGTCCAGAAGTTCTGAACTCCGGAAGGCCGCCGTCACGTCGCCCCCCGGCGGTCGCGGGGTTCAAACTTGGCCAGGGGGCTGCAGGGGCCGGGACAATGGTCGTGGCCAAGTTTGGGGCGGCTCGGGCCGAAAACGCGGCCTCCAGAGCGTCCAGAAGTTCTGAACTCTGGAAGGCAGCCGTTACATCGCCCCCCCGAGGGTCATGGGAGTCAAACTCGGCCAGCCGGCGGCGGGGTCCGGGACAAGGGTCGTGGCCAAGTTTGGGGGGGCTTAGGCCGAAAATGCGGCCTCCAGAGCGTCCAGAAGTTCAGAACTGTAGAAGGCCTCCGTGACGTCGCCTCCCTGGGGGTCATGGGGGTCAAATTCGGCCAGCGGCTAGCCGGGGCCGGGACGTGGGTCGTGGCCAAGTTTGGGGCGGCTCGGGCCGAAAATGCGGCCTCCAGAGCGTCCAGAAGTTCTGAACTCTGAAGGCCGCCGTGACGTCGCCTCCCTGGGGGTCAAAGTGGTCAAACTCGCCCAGAAGGAGGCGGGGACAGGGACAAGGGTCGTGGCAAAGTTTGGGAAATCTTAGGCCGAAAATGCGGCCTCCAGGGCGTCCAGAAATTCTAAACTCTGGAAGGCCGCCGTGAGGTCGCCCCCCGGGGGTCATGGGGTGAAACTCGGCCAGTCGGCGGCAGGGTCCGGGACAAGGGTCGTGGCCAAGTTTGGGGCGGCTCGGGCCGAAAATGCGGCCTCCAGAACGTCCAGAATTTCTGAACTGTAGAAGGCCGCCGTGACGTCGCCCCCGGGGCTCACGGGGGTCAAACTCGGCCAGCGGGCGGCGGGGGCCGGGACGTAGGTCGTGGCAAAGTTTGGGAAAGCTTAGGCCGAAAATGCGGCCTCCAGAGCGTCCAGAAGTTCTGAACTCCGGAAGGCCGCCGTCACGTCGCCCCCCGGGGGTCGCGGGCTTCAAACTTAGCCAGGGGGCTGCAGGGGCCGGGACAATGGTCGTGGCCAAGTTTGGGGCGGCTCGGGCCGAAAACGCGGCCTCCAGAGCGTCCAGAAGTTCTGAACTCTGGAAGGCAGCCGTTACATCGCCCCCCCGAGGGTCATGGGGGTCAAACTCGGCCAGCCGGCGGCGGGGTCCGGGACAAGGGTCGTGGCCAAGTTTGGGGGGGCTTAGGCCGAAAATGCGGCCTCCAGAGCGTCCAGAAGTTCTGAACTGTAGAAGGCCGCCGTGACGTCGCCTCCCTGGGGGTCACGGGGGTCAAACTCGGCCAGCGGCTGGCCGGGGTCCGGGACAAGGGTCGTGGCCATGTTTGGGGGGGCTTAGGCCGAAAATGCGGCCTCCAGAGCGTCCAGAAGTTCAGAACTGTAGAAGGCCTCCGTGACGTCGCCTCCCTGGGGGTCACGGGGGCCAAACTCGGCCAGCGGCTGGCCGGGGCCGGGACGTGGGTCGTGGCCAAGTTTGGGGCGGCTCGGGCCGAAAATGCGGCCTCCAGAGCGTCCAGAAGTTCTGAACTCTGAAGGCCGCCGTGACGTCGCCTCCCTGGGGGTCAAAGTGGTCAAACTCGCCCAGAAGGAGGCGGGGACAGGGACAAGGGTCGTGGCAAAGTTTGGGAAAGCTTAGGCCGAAAATGCGGCCTCCAGGGCGTCCAGAAATTCTAAACTCTGGAAGGCCGCCGTGACGTCGCCCCTGGGGGTCATGGGGGTCAAACTCGGCCAGCCGGCGTCGGGGTCCGGGACAAGGGTCGTGGCCAAGTTTGGGGCGGCTCGGGCCGAAAATGCGGCCTCCAGAGCGTCCAGAAGTTCTGAACTGTAGAAGGCCGCCGTGACGTCGCCTCCCTGGGGGTCACGGGGGTCAAACTCGGCCAGCGGTCGGCAGGGGCCGGGACGTGGGTCGTGGCCAAGTTTGGGGCGGCTCGGGCCGAAAATGCGGCCTCCAGAGCGTCCAGAAGTTCTGAACTGTAGAAGGCCGCCGTGACGTCGCCTAGCTGGGGGTCACGGGGGTCAAACTCAGCCAGCGGGCGGCGGGGACCGGGACGTAGGTCGTGGCCAAGTTTAGAGCGGATCGGGCCGACAATGCGGCCTCCAGAGCGTCCAGAAGTTCTGAACTCTGGAAGGCCGCCGTCACGTCGCCCCCCGGGGGTCGCTGGGGTCAAACTTGGCCAGGGGGCTGCAGGGGCCGGGACGTAGGTCGTGGCCAAGTTTGGGGCGGCTCGGGCCGAAAATGCGGCCTCCAGAGCGTCCAGAAGTTCTGAACTCTGGAAGGCCGCCGTGACGTCGACCCACCTGGGGTCACGGGGTCAAACTCGGCCAGCCGGTGTCGGGGTCCGGGACAAGGGTCGTGGTCAGGTTTGGGGCGGCTCGGGCCGAAAAAGCGGCCTCCAGAGCGTCCAAAAGTTCTGAACTGTAGAAGACCGCCGTGACGTCGCCTCCCTGGGGGTCAAAGGGGTCAAACTCGCCCAGTAAGAGGCGGGGACAGGGACAAGGGTCGTGGCAAAGTTTGGGAAAGCTTAGGCCGAAAATGCGGCCTCCAGGGCGTCCAGAAATTCTAAATTCTGGAAGGCCGCCGTGAAGTCGCCCCACCGGGGGTCACGGGGGTCAAACCAGGCCCGCCGGCGGCGGGGACCGGGACGTGCGTCGTAGCTAAGTCTGGGGCGGCTCGGGCCGAAAATGCGGCCTCCAGAGCGTCCAGAAGTTCTGAACTCTGAAGGCCGCCGTGACGTCGCCCCACCGGGGGTCACGGGGGTCAAACCAGGCCCGCCGGCGGCGGGGACCGGGACGTGCGTCGTAGCTAAGTCTGGGGCGGCTCGGGCCGAAAATGCGGCCTCCAGAGCGTCCAGAAGTTCTGAACTCTGAAGGCCGCCGTGACGTCGCCCCACCGGGGGTCACGGGGGTCAAACCAGGCCCGCCGGCGGCGGGGACCGGGACGTGCGTCGTAGCTAAGTTTGGGGCGGCTCGGGCCGAAAATGCGGCCTCCAGAGCGTCCAGAAGTTCTGAACTCTGGAAGGCCGCCGTCACGTCGCTCCCCGGGGGTCAAACTCGGCCAGCCGGCGACAGGGGCTGGGACAAGCGTCGTGGCCAAGTTTGGGGGGCTCCGGCCGTAAATGCGGCCTCCAGAGCGTCCAGAACTTCTGAACTCTGAAAGGCCGGCGTCACGTCGCCCACCGGGGGTCGCGGGGGCCAAACTTGGCCAGGGGGCTGCAGGGGCCGAGAAAATGGTCGTGGCCAAGTTTGGGGCGGATCGGGCCGAAAATGCGGCCTCCAGAGCGTCCAGAACTTCTGAACTCTGGAAGGCCGCCGTCACGTCGCCCCCCGGGGATCACGGGGGTCAAACTCGGCCAGCCGGCGGCAGGGGCTGGGACAAGGGTTGTGGCCAATTTTGGGGGGGCTCCGGCCGTAAATGCGGCCTCAAGAGCGTCCAGAAGTTCTGAACTCTGGAAGGCCGCCGTCACGTCGCCCCCCGGGGGTCAAACTTGGCCAGGGGGCTGCAGGGGCCGGGAAAATGGTCGTGGCCAAGTTTGGGGCGGATCGGGCCGAAAATGCGGCCTCCAGAGCGTCCAGAAGTTCTGAACTCTGGAAGGCAGCCGTTACATCGCCCCCCCGAGGGTCATGGGGGTCAAACTCGGCCAGTTGGCGGCGGGGTCCGGGACAAGGGTCGTGGCCAAGTTTGGGGGGGCTTAGGCCGAAAATGCGGCCTCCAGAGCGTCCAGAAGTTCTGAACTGTAGAAGGCCGCCGTGACGTCGCCTCCCTGGGAGTCACGAGGGTCAAACTCGGCCAGCGGCTGGCCGGGGCCGGGACGTGGGTCGTGGCCAAGTTTGGGGCGGCTCGGGCCGAAAATGCGGCCTCCAGAGCGTCCAGAAGTTCTGAACTCTGAAGGCCGCCGTGACGTCGCCTCCCTGGGGGTCAAAGTGGTCAAACTCGCCCAGAAGGAGGCGGGGACAGGGACAAGGGTCGTGGCCAAGTTTGGGAAAGCTTAGGCCGAAAATGCGGCCTCCAGGGCGTCCAGAAATTCTAAACTCTGGAAGGCCGCCGTGACGTCGCCCCTGGGGGTCATGGGGGTCAAACTCGGCCAGCCGGCGTCGGGGTCCGGGACAAGGGTCGTGGCCAAGTTTGGGGCGGCTCGGGCCGAAAATGCGGCCTCCAGAGCGTCCAGAAGTTCTGAACTGTAGAAGGTCGCCGTCACGTCGCCTCCCTGGGGGTCACGGGGGTCAAACTCGGCCAGCGGTCGGCGGGGGCCGGGACGTGGGTCGTGGCCAAGTTTGGGGCGGCTCGGGCCGAAAATGCGGCCTCCAGAGCGTCCAGAAGTTCTGAACTGTAGAAGGCCGCCGTGACGTCGCCTAGCTGGGGGTCACGGGGGTCAAACTCAGCCAGCGGGCGGCGGGGACCGGGACGTAGGTCGTGGCCAAGTTTAGGGCGGATCGGGCCGACAATGCGGCCTCCAGAGCGTCCAGAAGTTCTGAACTCTGGAAGGCCGCCGTCACGTCGCCCCCCGGGGGTCGCTGGGGTCAAACTTGGCCAGGGGGCTGCAGGGGCCGGGACAATGGTCGTGGCCAAGTTTGGGGCGGCTCGGGCCGAAAATGCGGCATCCAGAACGTCCAGAAGTTCTGAACTGTAGAAGGCCGCCGTGACGTCGCCCCCGGGGGTCACGGGGGTCAAACTCGGCCAGCGGGCGGCGGGGGCCGGGACGTAGGTCGTGGCAAAGTTTGGGAAAGCTTAGGCCGAAAATGCGGCCTCCAGAGCGTCGAGAAGTTCTGAACTGTAGAAGGCCGCCGTGACGTCGCCTCCCTGGGGGTCACGGGGGTCAAACTCGTCCAGCGGCTGGCCGGGGCCGGGACGTGGGTCGTGGCCAAGTTTGGGGCGGCTCGGGCCGAAAATGCGGCCTCCAGAGCGTCCAGAAGTTCTGAACTCTGAAGGCCGCCGTGACGTCGCCCCACCGGGGGTCACGGGGGTCAAACCAGGCCCGCCGGCGGCGGGGACCGGGACGTGCGTCGTAGGTAAGTTTGGGGCGGCTCGGGCCGAAAATGCGGCCTCCAGAGCGTCCAGAAGTTCTGAACTCTGGAAGGCCGCCGTCACGTCGCCCCCCGGGGGTCAAACTCGGCCAGCCGGCGACAGGGGCTGGGACAAGCGTCGTGGCCAAGTTTGGGGGGCTCCGTCCGTAAATGCGGCCTCCAGAGCGTCCAGAACTTCTGACCTCTGAAAGGCCGGCGTCACGTCGCCCACCGGGGGTCGCGGGGGTTAAACTTGGCCAGGGGGCTGCAGGGGCCGGGAAAATGGTCGTGGCCAAGTTTGGGGCGGATCGGGCCGAAAATGCGGCCTCCAGAGCGTCCAGAACTTCTGAACTCTGGAAGGCCGCCGTCACGTCGGCCCCCGGGGATCACGGGGGTCAAACTCGGCCAGCCGGCGGCATGGGCTGGGACAAGGGTCGTGGCCAAGTTTGGGGGGGCTCCGGCCGTAAATGCGGCCTCAAGAGCGTCCAGAAGTTCTGAACTCTGGAAGGCCGCCGTCACGTCGCCCCCCGGGGATCACGGGGGTCAAACTCGGCCAGCCGGCGGCAGGGTCCGGGACAAGGGTCGTGGCCAAGTTTGGGGCGGATCGGGCCGAAAATGCGGCCTCCAGAGCGTCCAGAACTTCTGAACTCTGGAAGGCCGCCGTCACGTCGGCCCCCGGGGATCACGGGGGTCAAACTCGGCCAGCCGGCGGCATGGGCTGGGACAAGGGTCGTGGCCAAGTTTGGGGGGGCTCCGGCCGTAAATGCGGCCTCAAGAGCGTCCAGAAGTTCTGAACTCTGGAAGGCCGCCGTCACGTCGCCCCCCGGGGATCACGGGGGTCAAACTCGGCCAGCCGGCGGCAGGGTCCGGGACAAGGGTCGTGGCCAAGTTTGGGGCGGCTCGGGCCGAAAATGCGGCCTCCAGAACGTCCAGAAGTTCTGAACTGTAGAAGGCCGCCGTGACGTCGCCCCCGGGGGTCACGGGGGTCAAACTCGGCCAGCCGGCGGCGGGGGCCGGGACGTAGGTCGTGGCAAAGTTTGGGAAAGCTTAGGCCGAAAATGCGGCCTCCAGAGCGTCCAGAAGTTCTGAATTCTGGAAGGCCGCCGTCACGTCGTCCCCCGGGGGTCAAACTCGGCCAGCCGGCGACAGGGGCTGGGACAAGCGTCGTGGCCAAGTTTGGGGGGCTCCGGCCGTAAATGCGGCCTCCAGAGCGTCCAGAACTTCTGAACTCTGAAAGGCCGGCGTCACGTCGCCCACCGGGGGTCGCGGGGGTCAAACTTGGCCAGGGGGCTGCAGGGGCCGGGAAAATGGTCGTGGCCAAGTTTGGGGCGGATCGGGCCGAAAATGCGGCCTCCAGAGCGTCCAGAATTTCTGAACTCTGGAAGGCCGCCGTCACGTCGCCCCCCGGGGGATCACGGGGGTCAAACTCGGCCAGCCGGCGGCAGGGGCTGGGACAAGGGTCGTGGCCAAGTTTGGGGGCCTCCGGCCGTAAAGGCGGCCTCAAGAGCGTCCAGAAGTTCTGAACTCTAGAAGGCCGCCGTCACGTCGCCCCCCGGGGGTCAAACTTGGCCAGGGGGCTGCAGGGGCCGGGAAAATGGTCGTGGCCAAGTTTGGGGCGGATCGGGCCGAAAATGCGGCCTCCATAGCGTCCAGAAGTTCTGAACTCCGGAAGGCCGCCGTCACGTCGCCCCCCGGGGGTCGCGGGGTTCAAACTTGGCCAGGGGGCTGCAGGGGCCGGGACAATGGTCGTGGCCAAGTTTGGGGCGGCTCGGGTCGAAAACGCGGCCTCCAGAGCGTCCAGAAGTTCTGAACTGTAGAAGGCCGCCGTGACGTCGCCTCCCTGGGGGTCACGGGGGTCAAACTCGGCCAGCGGCTGGCCGGGGCCGGGATGTGGGTCGTGGCCAAGTTTGGGGCGGCTCGGGCCGAAAATGCGGCCTCCAGAGCGTCCAGAAGTTCTGAACTGTAGAAGGCCGCCGTGACGTCGCCTCCCTGGGGGTCACGGGGGTCAAACTCGGCCAGCCGGCTGGCCGGGGCTGGGACGTGGGTCGTGGCCAAGTTTGGGGCGGCTCGGGCCGAAAATGCGGCCTCCAGAACGTCCAGAAGTTCTGAACTGTAGAAGGCCGCCGTGACGTCGCCCCCGGGGGTCACGGGGGTCAAACTCGGCCAGCGGGCGGCGGGGGCCGGGACGTAGGTCGTGGCCAAGTTTGGGGCGGCTCGGGCCGAAAATGTGGCCTCTAGAACGTCAAGAAGTTCTGAACTGTAGAAGGCCGCCGTGACGTCGCCCCCGGGGGTCACGGGGGTCAAACTCGGCCAGCGGGCGGCGGGGGCCGGGACGTAGGTCGTGGCAAAGTTTGGGAAAGCTTAGTCCGAAAATGCGGCCTCCAGAGCGTTGAGAAGTTCTGAACTGTAGAAGGCCGCCGTGATGTCGCCTCCCTGGGGGTCACGGGGATCAAACTCGGCCAGCGGCTGGCCGGGGCCGGGATGTGGGTCGTGGCCAAGTTTGGGGCTGCTCGGGCCGAAAATGCGGCCTCCAGAGCGTCCAGAAGTTCTGAACTCTGAAGGCCGCCGTGACGTCGCCCCACCGGGGGTCACGGGGGTCAAACCAGGCCCGCCGGCGGCGGGGACCGGGACGTGCGTCGTAGCTAAGTTTGGGGCGGCTCGGGCCGAAAATGCGGCCTCCAGAGCGTCCAGAAGTTCTGAACTGTTGAAGGCCATCGTGACGTCGCCTAGCTGGGGGTCACGGGGGTCAAACTCAGCCAGCGGGCGGCGGGGACCGGGACGTAGGTCGTGGCCAAGTTTAGGGCGGATCGGGCCGACAATGCGGCCTCCAGAGCGTCCAGAAGTTCTGAACTCTGGAAGGCCGCCGTCACGTCGCCCCCCGGGGATCGCTGGGGTCAAACTTGGCCAGGGGGCTGCAGGGGCCGGGACGTAGGTCGTGGCCAAGTTTGGGGCGGCTCGGGCCGAAAATGCGGCCTCCAGAGCGTCCAGAAGTTGTAAACTCTGGAAGGCCGCCGTGACGTCGCCCCACCGGGGGTCACGGGGTCAAACTCGGCCAGCCGGTGTCGGGGTCCGGGACAAGGGTCGTGGTCAGGTTTGGGGCGGCTCGGGCCGAAAATGCGGCCTCCAGAGCGTCCAGAAGTTCTGAACTGTAGAAGGCCGCCGTGACGTCGCCTCCCTGGGGGTCAAAGGGGTCAAACTCGCCCAGTAAGAGGCGGGGACAGGGACAAGGGTCGTGGCAAAGTTTGGGAAAGCTTAGGCCGAAAATGCGGCCTCAAGGGCGTCCAGAAATTCTAAACTCTGGAAGGCCGCCGTGAAGTCGCCCCCCGGGGGTCATGGGGGTCAAACTCGGTCAGCCGGCGTCGGGGTCCGGGACAAGGGTCGTGGCAAAGTTTGGGGCGGCTCGGGCCGAAAATGCGGCCTCCAGAGCGTCCAGAAGTTCTGAACTGTAGAAGGCCGCCGTGACGTCGCCTCCCTGGGGGTCACGGGGGTCAAACTCGGCCAGCGGGCGGCGGGGGCCGGGACAAGGGTCGTAGCAAAGTTAAGGAAAGCTTAGGCCGAAAATGCGGCCTCCAGGGCGTCCAGAAATTCTAAACTCTGGAAGGCCGCCGTGACGTCGCCCCCCGGGGGTCATGGGGTGAAACTCGGCCAGCCGGCGGCAGGGTCCGGGACAAGGGTCGTGGCCAAGTTTGGGGCGGCTCGGGCCGAAAATACGGCCTCCAGAACGTCCAGAAGTTCTGAACTGTAGAAGGCCGCCGTGACGTCGCCCCCGGGGGTCACGGAGGTCAAACTCGGCCAGCGGGCGGCGGGGGCCGGGACGTAGGTCGTGGCAAAGTTTGGGAAAGCTTAGGCCGAAAATGCGGCCTCCAGAGCGTCGAGAAGTTCTGAACTGTAGAAGGCCGCCGTGACGTCGCTTCCTTGGGGGTCACGGGGGTCAAACTCAACCAGCGGCTGGCCGGGGCCGGGACGTGGGTCGTGGCCAAGTTTGGGGCGGCTCGGGCCGAAAATGCGGCCTCCAGAGCGTCCAGAAGTTCTGAACTGTAGAAGGCCGCCGTGACGTCGCCTCCCTGGGGGTCACGGGGCTCAAACTCGGCCAGCGGTCGGCGGGGGCCGGGACGTGGGTCGTGGCCAAGTTTGGGGCGGCTCGGGCCGAAAATGCGGCCTCCAGAGCGTCCAGAAGTTCTGAACTCTGGAAGGCCGCCGTCACGTCGCCCCGCGGGGATCAAACTCGGCCAGCCGGCGACAGGGGCGGGGACAAGCGTCGTGGCCAAGTTTGGGGGGCTCCGGCTGTAAATGCGGCCTCCAGAGCGTCCAGAACTTCTGAACTCTGAAAGGCCGGCGTCACGTCGCCCACCGGGGGTCGCGGGGGTCAAACTTGTCCAGGGAGCTGCAGGGGCCGGGAAAATGGTCGTGGCCAAGTTTGGGGCGGCTCGGGCCGAAAACGCGGCCTCCAGAGCGTCCAGAAGTTCTGAACTCTGGAAGGCAGCCGTTACATCGCCCCCCCCCCGAGGGTCATGGGGGTCAAACTCGGCCAGCCGGCGGCGGGGTCCGGGACAAGGGTCGTGGCCAAGTTTGGGGGGGCTTAGGCCGAAAATGCGGCCTCCAGAACGTCCAGAAGTTCTGAACTGTAAAGGCCGCCGTCACGTCGCCTCCCTGGGGGTCATGGGGGTCAAACTCGGCCAGCGGCTGGCCGGGGTCCGGGACAAGGGTCGTGGTTAAGTTTGGGGGGGCTTAGGCCGAAAATGCGGCCTCCAGAGCGTCCAGAAGTTCTGAACTCTGAAGGCCGCCGTGACGTCGCCTCACTGGGGGTCAAAGTGGTCAAACTCGCCCAGAAGGAGGCGGGGACAGGGACAAGGGTCGTGGCAAAGTTTGGGAAAGCTTAGGCCGAAAATGCGGCCTCCAGGGCGTCCAGAAATTCTAAACTCTGGAAGGCCGCCGTGACGTCGCCCCTGGGGGTCATGGGGGTCAAACTCGGCCAGCCGGCGTCGGGGTCCGGGACAAGGGTCGTGGCCAAGTTTGGGGCGGCTCTGGCCGAAAATGCGGCCTCCAGAGCGTCCAGAAGTTCTGAACTGTAGAAGGCCGCCGTGACGTCGCCTAGCTGGGGGTCACGGGGGTCAGACTCAGCCAGCGGGCGGCGGGGACCGGGACGTAGGTCGTGGCCAAGTTTAGGGCGGATCGGGCCGACAATGCGGCCTCCAGAGCGTCCAGAAGTTCTGAACTCTGGAAGGCCGCCGTCACGTCGCCCCCCGGGGGTCGCTGGGATCAAACTTGGCCAGGGGGCTGCAGGGGCCGGGACGTAGGTCGTGGCCAAGTTTGGGGCGGCTCGGGCCGAAAATGCGGCCTCCAGAGCGTCCAGAAGTTCTGAACTCTGGAAGGCCGCCGTGACGTCGCCCCACCGGGGGTCACGGGGTCAAACTCGGCCAGCCGGTGTCGGGGTCCGGGACAAGGGTCGTGGTCAGGTTTGGGGCGGCTCGGGCCGAAAATGTGGCCTCCAGAGCGTCCAGAAGTTCTGAACTGTAGAAGGCCGCCGTGACGTTGCCTCCCTGGGGGTCAAAGGGGTCAAACTCGCCCAGTAAGAGGCGGGGACAGGGACAAGGGTCGTGGCAAAGTTTGGGAAAGCTTAGGCCGAAAATGCGGCCTCCAGGGCGTCCAGAAATTCTAAACACTGGAAGGTCGTCGTGAAGTCGCCCCCCGGGGGTCATGGGGGTCAAACTCGGTCAGCCGGCGTCGGGGTCCGGGACAAGGGTCGTGGCAAAGTTTGGGGCGGCTCGGGCCGAAAATGCGGCCTCCAGAGCGTCCAGAAGTTCTGAACTGTAGAAGGCCGCCGTGACGTCGCCTCCCTGGAAGTCACGGGGGTCAAACTCGGCCAGCGGGCGGCGGGGGCCGGGACAAGGGTCGTAGCAATGTTAAGGAAAGCTTAGGCCGAAAATGCGGCCTCCAGGGCGTCCAGAAATTCTAAACTCTGGAAGGCAGCCGTTACATCGCCCCCCGAGGGTCATGGGGGTCAAACTCGGCCAGCCGGCGGCGGGGTCCGGGACAAGGGTCGTGGCCAAGTTTGGGGGGGCTTAGGCCGAAAATGCGGCCTCCAGAGCGTCCAGAAGTTCTGAACTGTAGAAGGCCGCCGTGACGTCGCCTCCCTGGGGGTCACGGGGGTCAAACTCGGCCAGCGGGCGGCGGGGGCCGGGACAAGGGTCGTAGCAAAGTTAAGGAAAGCTTAGGCCGAAAATGCGGCCTCCAGGGCGTCCATAAATTCTAAACTCTGGAAGGCCGCCGTGACGTCGCCCCCCGGGGGTCATGGGGTGAAACTCGGCCAGCCGGCGGCAGGGTCCGGGACAAGGGTCGTGGCCAAGTTTGGGGCGGCTCGGGCCGAAAATGCGGCCTCCAGAACGTCCAGAAGTTCTGAACTGTAGAAGGCCGCCGTGACGTCGCCCCCGGGGGTCACGGGGGTCAAACTCGGCCAGCGGGCGGCGGGGGCCGGGACGTAGGTCGTGGCAAAGTTTGGGAAAGCTTAGGCCGAAAATGCGGCCTCCAGAGCGTCGAGAAGTTCTGAACTGTAGAAGGCCGCCGTGACGTCGCCTCCCTGGGGGTCACGGGGGTCAAACTCGGCCAGCGGCTGGCCGGGGCCGGGACGTGGGTCATGGCCAAGTTTGAGGCGGCTCGGGCCGAAAATGCGGCCTCCAGAGCGTCCAGAAGTTCTGAACTCTGAAGGCCGCCGTGACGTCGCCCCACCGGGGGTCACGGGGGTCAAACCAGGCCCGCCGGCGGCGGGGACCGGGACGTGCGTCGTAGCTAAGTTTGGGGCGGCTCGGGCCGAAAATGCGGCCTCCAGAGCGTCCAGAACTTCTGAACTCTGGAAGGCCGCCGTCACGTCGCCCCCCGGGGATCACGGGGGTCAAACTCGGCCAGCCGGTGGCAGGGGCTGGGAGAAGGGTCGTGGCCAAGTTTGGGGGGGCTCCGGCCGAAAATGCGGCCTCCAGAGCGTCCAGACGTTCTGAACTCCGGAAGGCCGCCGTCACGTCGCCCCCCGGCTGTCGCGGGGTTCAAACTTGGCCAGGGGGCTGCAGGGGCCGTGACAATGGTCGTGGCCAAGTTTGGGGCGGCTCGGGCCGAAAACGCGGCCTCCAGAGCGTCCAGAAGTTCTGAACTGTAGAAGGCCGCCGTGACGTCGCTTCCCTTGGGGTCACGGGGGTCAAACTCGGCCAGCGGCTGGCCGGGGCCGGGACGTGGGTCGTGGCCAAGTTTGGGGCGGCTCGGGCCGAAAATGCGGCCTCCAGAGCGTCCAGAAGTTCTGAACTCTGAAGGCCGCCGTGACGTCGCCCCACCGGGGGTCACGGGGGTCAAACCAGGCCCGCCGGCGGCGGGGACCGGGACGTGCGTCGTAGCTAAGTTTGGGGCGGCTCGGGCCGAAAATGCGGCCTCCAGAGCGTCCAGAAGTTCTGAACTCTGGAAGGCCGCCGTCACGTCGCTCCCCGGGGGTCAAACTCGGCCAGCCGGCGACAGGGGCTGGGACAAGCGTCGTGGCCAAGTTTGGGGGGCTCCGGCCGTAAATGCGGCCTCCAGAGCGTCCAGAACTTCTGAACTCTGAAAGGCCGGCGTCACGTCGCCCACCGGGGGTCGCGGGGGTCAAACTTGGCCAGGGGGCTGCAGGGGCCGGGAAAATGGTCGTGGCCAAGTTTGGGGCGGATCGGGCCGAAAATGCGGCCTCCAGAGCGTCCAGAAGTTCTGAACTCTGGAAGGCCGCCGTCACGTCGCTCCCCGGGGGGTCAAACTCGGCCAGCCGGCGACAGGGGCTGGGACAAGCGTCGTGGCCAAGTTTGGGGGGCTCCGGCCGTAAATGCGGCCTCCAGAGCGTCCAGAACTTCTGAACTCTGAAAGGCCGGCGTCACGTCGCCCACCGGGGGTCGCGGGGGTCAAACTTGGCCAGGGGGCTGCAGGGGCCGGGAAAATGGTCGTGGCCAAGTTTGTAGCGGATCGGGCCGAAAATGCGGCCTCCAGAGCGTCCAGAACTTCTGAACTCTGGAAGGCCGCCGTCACGTCGCCCCCCGGGGATCACGGGGGTCAAACTCGGCCAGCCGGCGGCAGGGCCTGGGACAAGGGTTGTGGCCAAGTTTGGGGGGGCTCCGGCCGTAAATGCGGCCTCAAGAGCGTCCAGAAGTTCTGAACTCTGGAAGGCCGCCGTCACGTCGCCCCCCGGGGGTCAAACTTGGCCAGGGGGCTGCAGGGGCCGGGAAAATGGTCGTGGCCAAGTTTGGGGCGGATCGGGCCGAAAATGCGGCCTCAAGAGCGTCCAGAAGTTCTGAACTCCGGAAGGCCGCCGTCACGTGGCCCCCCGGGGGTCGCGGGGTTCAAACTTGGCCAGGGGGCTGCAGGGGCCGGGACAATGGTCGTGGCCAAGTTTGGGGCGGCTCGGGCCGAAAACGCGGCCTCCAGAGCGTCCAGAAGTTCTGAACTCTGGAAGGCAGCCGTTACATCGCCCCCCCGAGGGTCATGGGGGTCAAACTCGGCCAGCCGGCGGCGGGGTCCGGGACAAGGGTCGTGGCCAAGTTTGGGGGGGCTTAGGCCGAAAATGCGGCCTCCAGAGCGTCCAGAAGTTCTGAACTGTAGAAGGCCGCCGTGACGTCGCCTCCCTGGGGGTCACGGGGGTCAAAGTCGGCCAGCGGCTGGCCGGGGCCGGGACGTGGGTCGTGGCCAAGTTTGGGGCGGCTCGGGCCGAAAATGCGGCCTCCAGAGCGTCCAGAAGTTCTGAACTCTGAAGGCCGCCGTGACGTCGCCTCCCTGGGGGTCAAAGTGGTCAAACTCGCCCAGAAGGAGGCGGGGACAGGGACAAGGGTCGTGGCAAAGTTTGGGAAAGCTTAGGCCGAAAATGCGGCCTCCAGGGCGTCCAGAAATTCTAAACTCTGGAAGGCCGCCGTGACGTCGCCCCTGGGGGTCATGGGGGTCAAACTCGGCCAGCCGGCGTCGGGGTCCGGGACAAGGGTCGTGGCCAAGCTTGGGGCGGTTCGGGCCGAAAATGCGGCCTCCAGAGCGTCCAGAAGTTCTGAACTGTAGAAGGCCGCCGTCACGTCGCCTCCCTGGGGGTCACGGGGGTCAAACTCGGCCAGCGGTCGGCGGGGGCCGGGACGTGGGTCGTGGCCAAGTTTGGGGCGGCTCGGGCCGAAAATGCGGCCTCCAGAGCGTCCAGAAGTTCTGAACTGTAGAAGGCCGCCGTGACGTCGCCTAGCTGGGGGTCACGGGGGTCAAACTCAGCCAGCGGGCGGCGGGGACCGGGACGTAGGTCGTGGCCAAGTTTAGGGCGGATCGGGCCGACAATGCGGCCTCCAGAGCGTCCAGAAGTTCTGAACTCTGGAAGGCCGCCGTCACGTCGCCCCCCGGGGGTCGCTGGGGTCAAACTTGGCCAGGGGTCTGCAGGGGCCGGGACGTAGGTCGTGGCCAAGTTTGGGGCGGCTCGGGCCGAAAATGCGGCCTCCAGAGCGTCCAGAAGTTCTGAACTCTGGAAGGCCGCCGTGACGTCGCCCCACCGGGGGTCACGGGGTCAAACTCGCCCAGTAAGAGGCGGGGACAGGGACAAGGGTGGTGGCAAAGTTTGGGAAAGCTTAGGCCGAAAATGCGGCCTCCAGGGCGTCCAGAAATTCTAAAATCTGGAAGGCCGCCGTGAAGTCGCCCCCCCGGGGGTCATGGGGGTCAAACTCGGTCAGCCGGCGTCGGGGTCCGGGACAAGGGTCGTGGCAAAGTTTGGGGCGGCTCGGGCCGAAAATGCGGCCTCCAGGGCGTCCAGAAGTTCTGAACTGTAGAAGGCCGCCGTGACGTCGCCTCCCTGGGGGTCACGGGGGTCAAACTCGGCCAGCGGGCGGCGGGGGCCGGGACAAGGGTCGTAGCGAAGTTTAGAAAAGCTTAGGCCGAAAATGCGGCCTCCAGGGCGTCCAGAAATTCTAAACTCTGGAAGGCCGCCGTGAAGTCGCCCCCCGGGGGTCATGGGGGTCAAACTCGGTCAGCCGGCGTCGGGGTCCGGGACAAGGGTCGTGGCAAAGTTTGGGGCGGCTCGGGCCGAAAATGCGGCCTCCAGAGCGTCCAGAAGTTCTGAACTGTAGAAGGCCGCCGTGACGTCGCCTCCCTGGGGGTCACGGGGGTCAAACTCAGCCAGCGGCTGGCCGGGGCCGGGACGTGGGTCGTGGCCAAGTTTGGGGCGGCTCGGGCCGAAAATGCGGCCTCCAGAGCGTCCAGAAGTTCTGAAATCTGAAGGCCGCCGTGACGTCGCCCCACCGGGGGTCACGGGGGTCAAACCAGGCCCGCCGGCGGCGGGGACCGGGACGTGCGTCGTAGCTAAGTTTGGGGCGGCTCGGGCCGAAAATGCGGCCTCCAGAGCGTCCAGAAGTTCTGAACTCTGGAAGGCCGCCGTCACGTCGCTCCCCGGGGGTCAAACTCGGCCAGCCGGCGACAGGGGCTGGGACAAGCGTCGTGGCCAAGTTTGGGGGGCTCCGGCCGTAAATGCGGCCTCCAGAGCGTCCAGAATTTCTGAACTCTGAAAGGCCGGCGTCACGTCGCCCACCGGGGGTCGCGGGGTCAAACTTGGCCAGGGGGCTGCAGGGGCCGGGAAAATGGTCGTGGCCAAGTTTGGGGCGGATCGGGCCGAAAATGCGGCCTCCAGAGCGTCCAGAACTTCTGAACTCTGGAAGGCCACCGTCACGTCGCTCCCCGGGGGTCAAACTCGGCCAGCCGGCGACAGGGGCTGGGACAAGCGTCGTGGCCAAGTTTGGGGGGCTCCGGCCGTAAATGCGGCCTCCAGAGCGTCCAGAACTTCTGAACTCTGAAAGGCCGGCGTCACGTCGCCCACCGGGGTCGCGGGAGTCAAACTTGGCCAGGGGGCTGCAGGGGCCGGGAAAATGGTCGTGGCCAAGTTTGGGGCGGCTCGGGCCGAAAATGCGGCCTCCAGAGCGTCCAGAACTTCTTAACTCTATAAGGCCGCCGTGACGTCGCCCCCCGGGGGTCAAACTCGGCCAGCCGGCGACAGATGCTGGGACAAGCGTCGTGGCCAAGTTTGGGGGGCTCCGGCCGTAAATGCGGCCTCCAGAGTGTCCAGAACTTCTGAACTCTGAAAGGCCGGCGTCACGTCGCCCACCGGGGGTCGCGGGGGTCAAACTTGGACAGGGGGCTGCAGGGGCCGGGAAAATGGTCGTGGCCAAGTTTGGGGCGGATCGGGCCGAAAATGCGGCCTCCAGAGCGTCCAGAACTTCTGAACAATGGAAGGCCGCCGTCACGTCGCCCCCCGGGGATCACGGGGTTCATACTTGGCCAGGGGGCTGCAGGGGCCGGGACAATGGTCGTGGCCAAGTTTGGGGCGTTTCGGGCCGAAAACGCGGCCTCCAGAGCGTCCAGAAGTTCTGAACTCTGGAAGGCAGCCGTTACATCGCCCCCCCGAGGGTCATGGGGGTCAAACTCGGCCAGCCGGCGGCGGGGTCCGGGACAAGGGTCGTGGCCAAGTTTGGGGGGGCTTAGGCCGAAAATGCGGCCTCCAGAGCGTCCAGAAGTTCTGAACTGTAGAAGGCCGCCGTCACGTCGCCTCCCTGGGGGTCACGGGGGTCAAAGTCGGCCAGCGGCTGGCCGGGGTCCGGGACAAGGGTCGTGGCCAAGTTTGGGGCGGCTCGGGCCGAAAATTCGGCCTCCAGAGCGTCCAGAAGTTCTGAACTCTGAAGGCCGCCGTGACGTCGCCTCCCTGGGGGTCAAAGTGGTCAAACTCGCCCAGAAGGAGGCGGGGACAGGGACAAGGGTCGTGGCAAAGTTAAGGAAATCTTAGGCCGAAAATGCGGCCTCCAGGGCGTCCAGAAATTCTAAACTCTGGAAGGCCGCCGTGACGTCGCCCCCCGGGGGTCATGGGGTGAAACTCGGCCAGCCGGCGGCAGGGTCCGGGACAAGGGTCGTGGCCAAGTTTGGGGCGGCTCGGGCCGAAAATGCGGCCTCCAGAACGTCCAGAATTTCTGAACTGTAGAAGGCCGCCGTGACGTCGCCCCCGGGGCTCACGGGGGTCAAACTCGGCCAGCGGGCGGCGGGGGCCGGGACAATGGTCGTGGCAAAGTTTGGGAAAGCTTAGGCCGAAAATGCGGCCTCCAGAGCGTCCAGAAGTTCTGAACTCCGGAAGGCCGCCGTCACGTCGCCCCCCGGGGGTCGCGGGCTTCAAACTTAGCCAGGGGGCTGCAGGGGCCGGGACAATGGTCGTGGCCAAGTTTGGGGCGGCTCGGGCCGAAAACGCGGCCTCCAGAGCGTCCAGAAGTTCTGAACTCTGGAAGGCAGCCGTTACATCGCCCCCCCGAGGGTCATGGGGGTCAAACTCGGCCAGCCGGGGGCGGGGTCCGGGACAAGGGTCGTGGCCAAGTTTGGGGGGGCTTAGGCCGAAAATGCGGCCTCCAGAGCGTCCAGAAGTTCTGAACTGTAGCAGGCCGCCGTGACGTCGCCTCCCTGGGGGTCACGGGGGTCAAACTCGGCCAGCGGTCGGCAGGGGCCGGGACGTGGGTCGTGGCCAAGTTTGGGGCGGCTCGGGCCGAAAATGCGGCCTCCAGAGCGTCCAGAAGTTCTGAACTGTAGAAGGCCGCCGTGACGTCGCCTAGCTGGGGGTCACGGGGGTCAAACTCAGCCAGCGGGCGGCGGGGACCGGGACGTAGGTCGTGGCCAAGTTTAGGGCGGATCGGGCCGACAATGCGGCCTCCAGAGCGTCCAGAAGTTCTGAACTCTGGAAGGCCGCCGTCACGTCGCCCCCCGGGGGTCGCTGGGGTCAAACTTGGCCAGGGGGCTGCAGGGGCCGGGACGTAGGTCGTGGCCAAGTTTGGGGCGGCTCGGGCCGAAAATGCGGCCTCCAGAGCGTCCAGAAGTTCTGAACTCTGGAAGGCCGCCGTGACGTCGACCCACCTGGGGTCACGGGGTCAAACTCGGCCAGCCGGTGTCGGGGTCCGGGACAAGGGTCGTGGTCAGGTTTGGGGCGGCTCGGGCCGAAAAAGCGGCCTCCAGAGCGTCCAGAAGTTCTGAACTGTAGAAGACCGCCGTGACGTCGCCTCCCTGGGGGTCAAAGGGGTCAAACTCGCCCAGTAAGAGGCGGGGACAGGGACAAGGGTCGTGGCAAAGTTTGGGAAAGCTTAGGACGAAAATGCGGCCTCCAGGGCGTCCAGAAATTCTAAACTCTGGAAGGCCGCCGTGAAGTCGCCACACCGGGGGTCACGGGGGTCAAACCAGGCCCGCCGGCGGCGGGGACCGGGACGAGCGTCGTAGCTAAGTTTGGGGCGGCTCGGGCCGAAAATGCGGCCTCCAGAGCGTCCAGAAGTTCTGAACTCTGGAAGGCCGCCGTCACGTCGCTCCCCGGGGGTCAAACTCGGCCAGCCGGCGACAGGGGCTGGGACAAGCGTCGTGGCCAAGTTTGGGGGGCTCCGGCCGTAAATGCGGCCTCCAGAGCGTCCAGAACTTCTGAACTCTGAAAGGCCGGCGTCACGTCGCCCACCGGGGGTCGCGGGGGTCAAACTTGGCCAGGGGGCTGCAGGGGCCGGGAAAATGGTCGTGGCCAAGTTTGGGGCGGATCGGGCCGAAAATGCGGCCTCCAGAGCGTCCAGAACTTCTGAACTCTGGAAGGCCGCCGTCACGTCGCCCCCCGGGGATCACGGGGGTCAAACTCGGCCAGCCGGCGGCAGGGCCTGGGACAAGGGTTGTGGCCAAGTTTGGGGGGGCTCCGGCCGTAAATGCGGCCTCAAGAGCGTCCAGAAGTTCTGAACTCTGGAAGGCCGCCGTCACGTCGCCCCCCGGGGGTCAAACTTGGCCAGGGGGCTGCAGGGGCCGGGAAAATGGTCGTGGCCAAGTTTGGGGCGGCTCGGGCCGAAAATGCGGCCTCCAGAGCGTCCAGAACTTCTTAACTCTATAAGGCCGCCGTGACGTCGCCCCCCGGGGGTCAAACTCGGCCAGCCGGCGACAGATGCTGGGACAAGCGTCGTGGCCAAGTCTGGGGGGCTCCGGCCGTAAATGCGGCCTCCAGAGTGTCCAGAACTTCTGAACTCTGAAAGGCCGGCGTCACGTCGCCCACCGGGGGTCGCGGGGGTCAAACTTGGACAGGGGGCTGCAGGGGCCGGGAAAATGGTCGTGGCCAAGTTTGGGGCGGATCGGGCCGAAAATGCGGCCTCCAGAGCGTCCAGAACTTCTGAACAATGGAAGGCCGCCGTCACGTCGCCCCCCGGGGATCACGGGGTTCAAACTTGGCCAGGGGGCTGCAGGGGCCGGGACAATGGTCGTGGCCAAGTTTGGGGCGTTTCGGGCCGAAAACGCGGCCTCCAGAGCGTCCAGAAGTTCTGAACTCTGGAAGGCAGCCGTTACATCGCCCCCCCGAGGGTCATGGGGGTCAAACTCGGCCAGCCGGCGGCGGGGTCCGGGACAAGGGTCGTGGCCAAGTTTGGGGGGGCTTAGGCCGAAAATGCGGCCTCCAGAGCGTCCAGAAGTTCTGAACTGTAGAAGGCCGCCGTCACGTCGCCTCCCTGGGGGTCACGGGGGTCAAAGTCGGCCAGCGGCTGGCCGGGGTCCGGGACAAGGGTCGTGGCCAAGTTTGGGGCGGCTCGGGCCGAAAATGCGGCCTCCAGAGCGTCCAGAAGTTCTGAACTCTGAAGGCCGCCGTGACGTCGCCTCCCTGGGGGTCAAAGTGGTCAAACTCGCCCAGAAGGAGGCGGGGACAGGGACAAGGGTCGTGGCAAAGTTAAGGAAATCTTAGGCCGAAAATGCGGCCTCCAGGGCGTCCAGAAATTCTTAACTCTGGAAGGCCGCCGTGACGTCGCCCCCCGGGGGTCATGGGGTGAAACTCGGCCAGCCGGCGGCAGGGTCCGGGACAAGGGTCGTGGCCAAGTTTGGGGCGGCTCGGGCCGAAAATGCGGCCTCCAGAACGTCCAGAATTTCTGAACTGTAGAAGGCCGCCGTGACGTCGCCCCCGGGGCTCACGGGGGTCAAACTCGGCCAGCGGGCGGCGGGGGCCGGGACAATGGTCGTGGCAAAGTTTGGGAAAGCTTAGGCCGAAAATGCGGCCTCCAGAGCGTCCAGAAGTTCTGAACTCCGGAAGGCCGCCGTCACGTCGCCCCCCGGGGGTCGCGGGCTTCAAACTTAGCCAGGGGGCTGCAGGGGCCGGGACAATGGTCGTGGCCAAGTTTGGGGCGGCTCGGGCCGAAAACGCGGCCTCCAGAGCGTCCAGAAGTTCTGAACTCTGGAAGGCAGCCGTTACATCGCCCCCCCGAGGGTCATGGGGGTCAAACTCGGCCAGCCGGGGGCGGGGTCCGGGACAAGGGTCGTGGCCAAGTTTGGGGGGGCTTAGGCCGAAAATGCGGCCTCCAGAGCGTCCAGAAGTTCTGAACTGTAGCAGGCCGCCGTGACGTCGCCTCCCTGGGGGTCACGGGGGTCAAACTCGGCCAGCGGTCGGCAGGGGCCGGGACGTGGGTCGTGGCCAAGTTTGGGGCGGCTCGGGCCGAAAATGCGGCCTCCAGAGCGTCCAGAAGTTCTGAACTGTAGAAGGCCGCCGTGACGTCGCCTAGCTGGGGGTCACGGGGGTCAAACTCAGCCAGCGGGCGGCGGGGACCGGGACGTAGGTCGTGGCCAAGTTTAGGGCGGATCGGGCCGAAAATGCGGCCTCCAGAGCGTCCAGAAGTTCTGAACTGTAGAAGGCCGCCGTGACGTCGCCTAGCTGGGGGTCACGGGGGTCAAACTCAGCCAGCGGGCGGCGGGGACCGGGACGTAGGTCGTGGCCAAGTTTAGGGCGGATCGGGCCGACAATGCGGCCTCCAGAGCGTCCAGAAGTTCTGAACTCTGGAAGGCCGCCGTCACGTCGCCCCCCGGGGGTCGCTGGGGTCAAACTTGGCCAGGGGGCTGCAGGGGCCGGGACGTAGGTCGTGGCCAAGTTTGGGGCGGCTCGGGCCGAAAATGCGGCCTCCAGAGCGTCCAGAAGTTCTGAACTCTGGAAGGCCGCCGTGACGTCGACCCACCTGGGGTCACGGGGTCAAACTCGGCCAGCCGGTGTCGGGGTCCGGGACAAGGGTCGTGGTCAGGTTTGGGGCGGCTCGGGCCGAAAAAGCGGCCTCCAGAGCGTCCAGAAGTTCTGAACTGTAGAAGACCGCCGTGACGTCGCCTCCCTGGGGGTCAAAGGGGTCAAACTCGCCCAGTAAGAGGCGGGGACAGGGACAAGGGTCGTGGCAAAGTTTGGGAAAGCTTAGGACGAAAATGCGGCCTCCAGGGCGTCCAGAAATTCTAAACTCTGGAAGGCCGCCGTGAAGTCGCCCCACCGGGGGTCACGGGGGTCAAACCAGGCCCGCCGGCGGCGGGGACCGGGACGTGCGTCGTAGCTAAGTTTGGGGCGGCTCGGGCCGAAAATGCGGCCTCCAGAGCGTCCAGAAGTTCTGAACTCTGGAAGGCCGCCGTCACGTCGCTCCCCGGGGGTCAAACTCGGCCAGCCGGCGACAGGGGCTGGGACAAGCGTCGTGGCCAAGTTTGGGGGGCTCCGGCCGTAAATGCGGCCTCCAGAGCGTCCAGAACTTCTGAACTCTGAAAGGCCGGCGTCACGTCGCCCACCGGGGGTCGCGGGGGTCAAACTTGGCCAGGGGGCTGCAGGGGCCGGGAAAATGGTCGTGGCCAAGTTTGGGGCGGATCGGGCCGAAAATGCGGCCTCCAGAGCGTCCAGAACTTCTGAACTCTGGAAGGCCGCCGTCACGTCGCCCCCCGGGGATCACGGGGGTCAAACTCGGCCAGCCGGCGGCAGGGGCTGGGACAAGGGTTGTGGCCAAGTTTGGGGGGGCTCCGGCCGTAAATGCGGCCTCAAGAGCGTCCAGAAGTTCTGAACTCTGGAAGGCCGCCGTCAAGTCGCCCCCCGGGGGTCAAACTTGGCCAGGGGGCTGCAGGGGCCGGGAAAATGGTCGTGGCCAAGTTTGGGGCGGATCGGGCCGAAAATGCGGCCTCCAGAGCGTCCAGAAGTTCTGAACTCTGGAAGGCAGCCGTTACATCGCCCCCCCGAGGGTCATGGGGGTCAAACTCGGCCAGTTGGCGGCGGGGTCCGGGACAAGGGTCGTGGCCAAGTTTGGGGGGGCTTAGGCCGAAAATGCGGCCTCCAGAGCGTCCAGAAGTTCTGAACTGTAGAAGGCCGCCGTGACGTCGCCTCCCTGGGAGTCACGAGGGTCAAACTCGGCCAGCGGCTGGCCGGGGCCGGGACGTGGGTCGTGGCCAAGTTTGGGGCGGCTCGGGCCGAAAATGCGGCCTCCAGAGCGTCCAGAAGTTCTGAACTCTGAAGGCCGCCGTGACGTCGCCTCCCTGGGGGTCAAAGTGGTCAAACTCGCCCAGAAGGAGGCGGGGACAGGGACAAGGGTCGTGGCCAAGTTTGGGAAAGCTTAGGCCGAAAATGCGGCCTCCAGGGCGTCCAGAAATTCTAAACTCTGGAAGGCCGCCGTGACGTCGCCCCTGGGGGTCATGGGGGTCAAACTCGGCCAGCCGGCGTCGGGGTCCGGGACAAGGGTCGTGGCCAAGTTTGGGGCGGCTCGGGCCGAAAATGCGGCCTCCAGAGCGTCCAGAAGTTCTGAACTGTAGAAGGCCGCCGTCACGTCGCCTAGCTGGGGGTCACGGGGGTCAAACTCAGCCAGCGGGCGGCGGGGACCGGGACGTAGGTCGTGGCCAAGTTTAGGGCGGATCGGGCCGACAATGCGGCCTCCAGAGCGTCCAGAAGTTCTGAACTCTGGAAGGCCGCCGTCACGTCGCCCCCCGGGGGTCGCTGGGGTCAAAATTGGCCAGGGGGCTGCAGGGGCCGGGACGTAGGTCGTGGCCAAGTTTGGGGCGGCTCGGGCCGAAAATGCGGCCTCCAGAGCGTCCAGAAGTTCTGAACTCTGGAAGGCCGCCGTGACGTCGCCCCACCGGGGGTCACGGGGTCAAACTCGGCCAGCCGGTGTCGGGGTCCGGGACAAGGGTCGTGGTCAGGTTTGGGGCGGCTCGGGCCGAAAATGCGGCCTCCAGAGCGTCCAGAAGTTCTGAACTGTAGAAGGCCGCCGTGACGTCGCCTCCCTGGGGGTCAAAGGGGTCAAACTCGCCCAGTAAGAGGCGGGGACAGGGACAAGGGTCGTGGCAAAGTTTGGGAAAGCTTAGGCCGAAAATGCGGCCTCCAGGGCGTCCAGAAATTCTAAACTCTGGAAGGCCGCCGTGAAGTCGCCCCCCGGGGGTCATGGGGGTCAAACTCGGTCAGCCGGCGTCGGGGTCCGGGACAAGGGTCGTGGCAAAGTTTGGGGCGGCTCGGGCCGAAAATGCGGCCTCCAGAGCGTCCAGAAGTTCTGAACTGTAGAAGGCCGCCGTGACGTCGCCTCCCTGGGGGTCACGGGGGTCAAACTCGGCCAGCGGGCGGCGGGGGCCGGGACAAGGGTCGTAGCAAAGTTAAGGAAATCTTATGCCGAAAATGCGGCCTCCAGGGCGTCCAGAAATTCTAAACTCTGGAAGGCCGCCGTGACGTCGCCCCCCGGGGGTCATGGGGTGAAACTCGGCCAGCCGGCGGCAGGGTCCGGGACAAGGGTCGTGGCCAAGTTTGGGGCGGCTCGGGCCGAAAATGCGGCCTCCAGAACGTCCAGAAGTTCTGAACTGTAGAAGGCCGCCGTGACGTCGCCCCCGGGGGTCACGGGGGTCAAACTCGGCCAGCGGGCGGCGGGGGCCGGGACGTAGGTCGTGGCAAAGTTTGGGAAAGCTTAGGCCGAAAATGCGGCCTCCAGAGTGTCGAGAAGTTCTGAACTGTAGAAGGCCGCCGTGACGTCGCCTCCCTGGGGGTCACGGGGGTCAAACTCGGCCAGCGGGCGGCGGGGGCCGGGACAAGGGTCGTAGCAAAGTTAAGGAAATCTTATGCCGAAAATGCGGCCTCCAGGGCGTCCAGAAAGTCTAAACTCTGGAAGGCCGCCGTGACGTCGCCCCCCGGGGGTCATGGGGTGAAACTCGGCCAGCCGGCGGCAGGGTCCGGGACAAGGGTCGTGGCCAAGTTTGGGGCGGCTCGGGCCAAAAATGCGGCCTCCAGAACGTCCAGAAGTTCTGAACTGTAGAAGGCCGCCGTGACGTCGCCCCCGGGGGTCACGGGGGTCAAACTCGGCCAGCGGGCGGCGGGGGCCGGGACGTAGGTCGTGGCAAAGTTTGGGAAAGCTTAGGCCGAAAATGCGGCCTCCAGAGTGTCGAGAAGTTCTGAACTGTAGAAGGCCGCCGTGACGTCGCCTCCCTGGGGGTCACGGGGGTCAAACTCGGCCAGCGGGCGGCGGGGGCCGGGACAAGGGTCGTAGCAAAGTTAAGGAAATCTTAGGCCGAAAATGCGGCCTCCAGGGCGTCCAGAAAGTCTAAACTCTGGAAGGCCGCCGTGACGTCGCCCCCCGGGGGTCATGGGGTGAAACTCGGCCAGCAGGCGGCAGGGTCCGGGACAAGGGTCGTGGCCAAGTTTGGGGGCGGCTCGGGCCAAAAATGCGGCCTCCAGAACGTCCAGAAGTTCTGAACTGTAGAAGGCCGCCGTGACGTCGCCCCCGGGGGTCACGGGGGTCAAACTCGGCCAGCGGGCGGCGGGGGCCGGGACGTAGGTCGTGGCAAAGTTTGGGAAAGCTTAGGCCGAAAATGCGGCCTCCAGAGTGTCGAGAAGTTCTGAACTGTAGAAGGCCGCCGTGACGTCGCCTCCCTGGGGGTCACGGGGGTCAAACTCGGCCAGCGGCTGGCCGGGGCCGGGACGTGGGTCGTGGCCAAGTTTGGGGCGGCTCGGGCCGAAAATGCGGCCTCCAGAGCGTCCAGAAGTTCTGAACTCTGAAGGCCGTCGTGACGTCGCCCCACCGGGGGTCACGGGGGTCAAACCAGGCCCGCCGGCGGCGGGGACCGGGACGTGCGTCGTAGCTAAGTTTGGGGCGGCTCGGGCCGAAAATGCGGCCTCCAGAGCGTCCAGAAGTTCTGAACTCTGAAGGCCGCCGTGACGTCGCCCCACCGGGGGTCACGGAGGTCAAACCAGGCCCGCCGGCGGCGGGGACCGGGACGTGCGTCGTAGCTAAGTTTGGGGCGGCTCGGGCCGAAAATGCGGCCTCCAGAGCGTCCAGAAGTTCTGAAATCTGGAAGGCCGCCGTCACGTCGCTCCCCGGGGGTCAAACTCGGACAGCCGGCGACAGGGGCTGGGACAAGCGTCGTGACCAAGTTTGGGGGGCTCCGGCCGTAAATGCGGCCTCCAGAGCGTCCAGAAGTTCTGAACTCTGGAAGGCAGCCGTTACATCGCCCCCCCGAGGGTCATGGGGGTCAAACTCGGCCAGCCGGCGGCGGGGTCCGGGACAAGGGTCGTGGCCAAGTTTGGGGGGCTTAGGCCGAAAATGCGGCCTCCAGAGCGTCCAGAACGCCGCCGTGACGTCGCCTCCCTGGGGGTCACGGGGGTCAAACTCGGCCAGCGGCTGGCCGGGGCCGGGACGTGGGTCGTGGCCAAGTTTGGGGCGGCTCGGGCCGAAAATGCGGCCTCCAGAGCGTCCAGAAGTTCTGAACTCTGAAGGCCGCCGTGACGTCGCCTCCCTGGGGGTCAAAGTGGCCCAGAAGGAGGCGGGGACAGGGACAAGGGTCGTGGCAAAGTTTGGGAAAGCTTAGGCCGAAAATGCGGCCTCCAGGGCGTCCAGAAATTCTAAACTCTGGAAGGCCGCCGTGACGTCGCCCCTGGGGGTCATGGGGGTCAAACTCGGCCAGCCGGCGTCGGGGTCCGGGACAAGGGTCGTGGCCAAGTTTGGGGCGGCTCGGGCCGAAAATGCGGCCTCTAGACCGTCCAGAAGTTCTGAACTCTGAAGGCCGCCGTCACGTCGCTCCCCGGGGGTCAAACTCGGCCAGCCGGCGACAGGGGCTGGGACAAGCGTCGTGGCCAAGTTTGGGGGGCTCCGGCCGTAAATGCGGCCTCCAGAGCGTCCAGAACTTCTGAACTGTAGAAGGTTGCCGTCACGTCGCCTCCCTGGGGGTCACGGGGGTCAAACTCGGCCAGCGGTCGGCGGGGGCCGGGACGTAGGTCGTGGCCAAGTTTGGGGCGGCTCGGGTCGAAAATGCGGCCTCCAGAGCGTCCAGAAGTTCTGAACTCTGAAGGCCGCCGTGACGTCGCCCCCCTGGGGGTCAAAGTGGTCAAACTCGCCCAGAAGGAGGCGGGGACAGGGACAAGGGTCGTGGCAAAGTTTGGGAAAGCTTAGACCGAAAATGCGGCCTCCAGGGCGTCCAGAAATTCTAAACTCTGGAAGGCCGCCGTGACGTCGCCCCTGGGGGTCATGGGGGTCAAACTCGGCCAGCCGGCGTCGGGGTCCGGGACAAGGGTCGTGGCCAAGTTTGGGGCGGCTCGGGCCGAAAATGCGGCCTCCAGAGCGTCCAGAAGTTCTGAACTGTAGAAGGCCGCCGTCACGTCGCCTCCCTGGGGGTCACGGGGGTCAAACTCAGCCAGCGGGCGGCGGGGACCGGGACGTAGGTCGTGGCCAAGTTTAGGGCGGATCGGGCCGACAATGCGGCCTCCAGAGCGTCCAGAAGTTCTGAACTCTGGAAGGCCGCCGTCACGTCGCCCCCCGGGGGTCGCTGGAATCAAACTTGGCCAGGGGGCTGCAGGGGCCGGAACGTAGGTCGTGGCCAAGTTTGGGGCGGCTCGGGCCGAAAATGCGGCCTCCAGAGCGTCCAGAAGTTCTGAACTCTGGAAGGCCGCCGTGACGTCGCCTCCCTGGGGGTCAAAGGGGTCAAACTCGCCCAGTAAGAGGCGGGGACAGGGACAAGGGTCGTGGCAAAGTTTGGGAAAGCTTAGGCCGAAAATGCGGCCTCCAGGGCGTTCAGAAATTCTAAACTCTGGAAGGCCGCCGTGAAGTAGCCCCCCGGGGGTCATGGGGGTCAAACTCGGTCAGCCGGCGTCGGGGTCCGGGACAAGGGTCGTGGCAAAGTTTGGGGGGGCTCCGGCCGAAAATGCGGCCTCCAGAGCGTCCAGAAGTTCTGAACTGTAGAAGGCCGCCGTGACGTCGCCTCCCTGGGGGTCACGGGGGTCAAACTCGGCCAGCGGGCGGCGGGGGCCGGGACAAGGGTCGTAGCAAAGTTAAGGAAAGCTTAGGCCGAAAATGCGGCCTCCAGGGCGTCCAGAAATTCTAAACTCTGGAAGGCCACCGTGACGTCGCCTCCCGGGGGTCATGGGGTGAAACTCGGCCAGCCGGCGGCAGGGTCCGGGACAAGGGTCGTGGCCAAGTTTGGGGCGGCTCGGGCCGAAAATGCGGCCTCCAGAACGTCCAGAAGTTCTGAACTGTAGAAGGCCGCCGTGACGTCACCCCCGGGGGTCACGGGGGTCAAACTCGGCCAGCGGGCGGCGGGGGCCGGGACGTAGGTCGTGGCAAAGTTTGGGAAAGCTTAGGCCGAAAATGCGGCCTCCAGAGCGTCGAGAAGTTCTGAACTGTAAAAGGCCGCCGTGACGTCGCCTCCCTGGGGGTCACGGGGGTCAAACTCGGCCAGCGGCTGGCCGGGGCCGGGACGTGGGTCGTGGCCAAGTTTTGGGCGGCTCGGGCCGAAAATGCGGCCTCCAGAGCGTCCAGAAGTTCTGAACTCTGAAGGCCGCCGTGACGTCGCCCCACCGGGGGTCACGGGGGTCAAACCAGGCCCGCCGGCGGCGGGGACCGGGACGTGCGTCGTAGCTAAGTTTGGGGCGGCTCGGGCCGAAAATGCGGCCTCCAGAGCGTCCAGAAGTTCTGAACTCTGGAAGGCCGCCGTCACGTCGCTCCCCGGGGGTCAAACTCGGCCAGCCGGCGACAGGGGCTGGGACAAGCGTCGTGGCCAAGTTTGGGGGGCTCCGGCCGTAAATGCGGCCTCCAGAGCGTCCAGAACTTCTGAACTCTGAAACGCCGGCGTCACGTCGCCCACCGTGGGTCGCGGGGGTCAAACTTGGCCAGGGGGCTGCAGGGGCCGGGAAAATGGTCGTGGCCAAGTTTGGGGCGGATCGGGCCGAAAATGCGGCCTCCAGAGCGTCCAGAACTTCTGAACTCTGGAAGGCCGCCGTCACGTCGCCCCCCGGGGATAACGGGGGTCAAACTCGGCCAGCCGGCGGCAGGGGCTGGGACAAGGGTCGTGGCCAAGTTTGGGGGGGCTCCGGCCGTAAATGCGGCCTCAAGAGCGTCCAGAAGTTCTGAACTCTAGAAGGCCGCCGTCACGTCGCCCCCCGGGGGTCAAACTTGGCCAGGGGGCTGCAGGGGCCGGGAAAATGGTCGTGGCCAAGTTTGGGGCGGATCGGGCCGAAAATGCGGCCTCCAGAGACTCCAGAAGTTCTGAACTCCGGAAGGCCGCCGTCACGTCGCCCCCCGGGGGTCGCGGGGTTCAAACTTGGCCAGGGGGCTGCAGGGGCCGGGACGTAGGTCGTGGCCAAGTTTGGGGCGACTCGGGCCGAAAACGCGGCCTCCAGAGCGTCCAGAAGTTCTGAACTCTGGAAGGCAGGCGTTACATCGCCCCCCCGAGGGTCATGGGGGTCAAACTCGGCCAGCCGGCGGCGGGGTCCGGGACGTGGGTCGTGGCCAAGTTTGGGGCGGCTCGGGCCGAAAATGCGGCCTCCAGAGCGTCCAGAAGTTCTGAACTCTGAAGGCCGCCGTGACGTCGCCTCCCTGGGGGTCAAAGTGGTCAAACTCGCCCAGAAAGAGGCGGGGACAGGGACAAGGGTCGTGGCAAAGTTTGGGAAAGCTTAGGCCGAAAATGCGGCCTCCAGGGCGTCCAGAAATTCTAAAATCTGGAAGGCCGCCGTGAAGTCGCCCCCCGGGGGTCATGGGGGTCAAACTCGGTCAGCCGGCGTCGGGGTCCGGGACAAGGGTCGTGGCAAAGTTTGGGGCGGCTCGGGCCGAAAATGCGGCCTCCAGAGCGTCCAGAAGTTATGAACTGTAGAAGGCCGCCGTGACGTCCCCTCCCTGGGGGTCACGGGGGTCAAACTCGGCCAGCGGGCGGCGGGGGCCGGGACAAGGGTCGTAGCAAAGTTAAGGAAAGCTTAGGCCGAAAATGCGGCCTCCAGGGCGTCCAGAAGTTCTGAACTCTGAAGGCCGCCGTGACGTCGCCCCACCGGGGGTCACGGGGGTCAAACCAGGCCCGCCGGCGGCGGGGACCGGGACGTGCGTCGTAGCTAAGTTTGGGGCGGCTCGGGCCGAAAATGCGGCCTCCAGAGCGTCCAGAAATTCTAAACTCTGGAAGGCCGCCGTGAAGTCGCCCCCCGGGGGTCATGGGGGTCAAACTCGGTCAGCCGGCGTCGGGGTCCGGGACAAGGGTCGTGGCAAAGTTTGGGGCGGCTCGGGCCGAAAATACGGCCTCCAGAGCGTCCAGAAGTTCTGAACTGTAGAAGGCCGCCGTGACGTCGCCTCCCTTGGGGTCACGGGGGTCAAACTCGGCCAGCGGGCGGCGGGGGCCGGGACAAGGGTCGTAGCAAAGTTAAGGAAAACTTAGGCCGAAACTGCGGCCTCCAGGGCGTCCAGAAATTCTAAACTCTGGAAGGCCGCCGTGACGTCGCCCCCCGGGGGTCATGGGGTGAAACTCGGCCAGCCGGCGGCAGGGTCCGGGACAAGGGTCGTGGCCAAGTTTGGGGCGGCTCGGGCCGAAAATGCGGCCTCCAGAACGTCCAGAAGTTCTGAACTGTAGAAGGCCGCCGTGACGTCGCCCCCGGGGGTCACGGGGGTCAAACTCGGCCAGCGGCTGGCCGGGGCCGGGACGTGGGTCGTGGCCAAGTTTGGGGCGGCTCGGGCCGAAAATGCGGCCTCCAGAGCGTCCAGAAGTTCTGAACTCTGAAGGCCGCCGTGACGTCGCCCCACCGGGGGTCACGGGGGTCAAACCAGGCCCGCCGGCGGCGGGGACCGGGACGTGCGTCGTAGCTAAGTTTGGGGCGGCTCGGGCCGAAAATGCGGCCTCCAGAGCGTCCAGAAGTTCTGAACTCTGGAAGGCCGCCGTCACGTCGCTCCCCGGGGGTTAAACTCGGCCAGCCGGCGACAGGGGCTGGGACAAGCGTCGTGGCCAAGTTTGGGGGGCTCCGGCCGTAAATGCGGCCTCCAGAGCGTCCAGAACTTCTGAACTCTGAAAGACCGGCGTCACATCGCCCACCGGGGGTCGCGGGGTCAAACTTGGCCAGGGGGCTGCAGGGGCCGGGAAAATGGTCGTGGCCAAGTTTGGGGCGGATCGGGCCGAAAATGCGGCCTCCAGAGCGTCCAGAAGTTCTGAACTCTGGAATGCCGCCGTCACGTCGCTCCCCGGGGGTCAAACTCGGCCAGCCGGCGACAGGGGCTGGGACAAGCGTCGTGGCCAAGTTTGGGGGGCTCCGGCCGTAAATGCGGCCTCCAGAGCGTCCAGAACTTCTGAACTCTGAAAGGCCGGCGTCACGTCGCCCACCGGGGGTCGCGGGGGTCAAACTTGGCCAGGGGGCTGCAGGGGCCGGGAAAATGGTCGTGGCCAAGTTTGTAGCGGATCGGGCCGAAAATGCGGCCTCCAGAGCGTCCAGAACTTCTGAACTCTGGAAGGCCGCCGTCACGTCGCCCCCCGGGGATCACGGGGGTCAAACTCGGCCAGCCGGCGGCAGGGCCTGGGACAAGGGTTGTGGCCAAGTTTGGGGGGGCTCCGGCCGTAAATGCGGCCTCAAGAGCGTCCAGAAGTTCTGAACTCTGGAAGGCCGCCGTCACGTCGCCCCCCGGGGGTCAAACTTGGCCAGGGGGCTGCAGGGGCCGGGAAAATGGTCGTGGCCAAGTTTGGGGCGGATCGGGCCGAAAATGCGGCCTCCAGAGCGTCCAGAAGTTCTGAACTCCGGAAGGCCGCCGTCACGTGGCCCCCCGGGGGTCGCGGGGTTCAAACTTGGCCAGGGGGCTGCAGGGGCCGGGACAATGGTCGTGGCCAAGTTTGGGGCGGCTCGGGCCGAAAACGCGGCCTCCAGAGCGTCCAGAAGTTCTGAACTCTGGAAGGCAGCCGTTACATCGCCCCCCCGAGGGTCATGGGGGTCAAACTCGGCCAGCCGGCGGCGGGGTCCGGGACAAGGGTCGTGGCCAAGTTTGGGGGGGCTTAGGCCGAAAATGCGGCCTCCAGAGCGTCCAGAAGTTCTGAACTGTAGAAGGCCGCCGTCACGTCGCCTCCCTGGGGGTCACGGGGGTCAAAGTCGGCCAGCGGCTGGCCGGGGTCCGGGACAAGGGTCGTGGCCAAGTTTGGGGCGGCTCGGGCCGAAAATGCGGCCTCCAGAGCGTCCAGAAGTTCTGAACTCTGAAGGCCGCCGTGACGTCGCCTCCCTGGGGGTCAAAGTGGTCAAACTCGCCCAGAAGGAGGCGGGGACAGGGACAAGGGTCGTGGCAAAGTTAAGGAAATCTTAGGCCGAAAATGCGGCCTCCAGGGCGTCCAGAAATTCTAAACTCTGGAAGGCCGCCGTGACGTCGCCCCCCGGGGGTCATGGGGTGAAACTCGGCCAGCCGGCGGCAGGGTCCGGGACAAGGGTCGTGGCCAAGTTTGGGGCGGCTCGGGCCGAAAATGCGGCCTCCAGAACGTCCAGAATTTCTGAACTGTAGAAGGCCGCCGTGACGTCGCCCCCGGGGCTCACGGGGGTCAAACTCGGCCAGCGGGCGGCGGGGGCCGGGACAATGGTCGTGGCAAAGTTTGGGAAAGCTTAGGCCGAAAATGCGGCCTCCAGAGCGTCCAGAAGTTCTGAACTCCGGAAGGCCGCCGTCACGTCGCCCCCCGGGGGTCGCGGGCTTCAAACTTAGCCAGGGGGCTGCAGGGGCCGGGACAATGGTCGTGGCCAAGTTTGGGGCGGCTCGGGCCGAAAACGCGGCCTCCAGAGCGTCCAGAAGTTCTGAACTCTGGAAGGCAGCCGTTACATCGCCCCCCCGAGGGTCATGGGGGTCAAACTCGGCCAGCCGGGGGCGGGGTCCGGGACAAGGGTCGTGGCCAAGTTTGGGGGGGCTTAGGCCGAAAATGCGGCCTCCAGAGCGTCCAGAAGTTCTGAACTGTAGCAGGCCGCCGTGACGTCGCCTCCCTGGGGGTCACGGGGGTCAAACTCGGCCAGCGGTCGGCAGGGGCCGGGACGTGGGTCGTGGCCAAGTTTGGGGCGGCTCGGGCCGAAAATGCGGCCTCCAGAGCGTCCAGAAGTTCTGAACTGTAGAAGGCCGCCGTGACGTCGCCTAGCTGGGGGTCACGGGGGTCAAACTCAGCCAGCGGGCGGCGGGGACCGGGACGTAGGTCGTGGCCAAGTTTAGGGCGGATCGGGCCGACAATGCGGCCTCCAGAGCGTCCAGAAGTTCTGAACTCTGGAAGGCCGCCGTCACGTCGCCCCCCGGGGGTCGCTGGGGTCAAACTTGGCCAGGGGGCTGCAGGGGCCGGGACGTAGGTCGTGGCCAAGTTTGGGGCGGCTCGGGCCGAAAATGCGGCCTCCAGAGCGTCCAGAAGTTCTGAACTCTGGAAGGCCGCCGTGACGTCGACCCACCTGGGGTCACGGGGTCAAACTCTGCCAGCCGGTGTCGGGGTCCGGGACAAGGGTCGTGGTCAGGTTTGGGGCGGCTCGGGCCGAAAAAGCGGCCTCCAGAGCGTCCAGAAGTTCTGAACTGTAGAAGACCGCCGTGACGTCGCCTCCCTGGGGGTCAAAGGGGTCAAACTCGCCCAGTAAGAGGCGGGGACAGGGACAAGGGTCGTGGCAAAGTTTGGGAAAGCTTAGGACGAAAATGCGGCCTCCAGGGCGTCCAGAAATTCTAAACTCTGGAAGGCCGCCGTGAAGTCGCCCCACCGGGGGTCACGGGGGTCAAACCAGGCCCGCCGGCGGCGGGGACCGGGACGAGCGTCGTAGCTAAGTTTGGGGCGGCTCGGGCCGAAAATGCGGCCTCCAGAGCGTCCAGAAGTTCTGAACTCTGGAAGGCCGCCGTCACGTCGCTCCCCGGGGGTCAAACTCGGCCAGCCGGCGACAGGGGCTGGGACAAGCGTCGTGGCCAAGTTTGGGGGGCTCCGGCCGTAAATGCGGCCTCCAGAGCGTCCAGAACTTCTGAACTCTGAAAGGCCGGCGTCACGTCGCCCACCGGGGGTCGCGGGGGTCAAACTTGGCCAGGGGGCTGCAGGGGCCGGGAAAATGGTCGTGGCCAAGTTTGGGGCGGATCGGGCCGAAAATGCGGCCTCCAGAGCGTCCAGAACTTCTGAACTCTGGAAGGCCGCCGTCACGTCGCCCCCCGGGGATCACGGGGGTCAAACTCGGCCAGCCGGCGGCAGGGGCTGGGACAAGGGTTGTGGCCAAGTTTGGGGGGGCTCCGGCCGTAAATGCGGCCTCAAGAGCGTCCAGAAGTTCTGAACTCTGGAAGGCCGCCGTCACGTCGCCCCCCGGGGGTCAAACTTGGCCAGGGGGCTGCAGGGGCCGGGAAAATGGTCGTGGCCAAGTTTGGGGCGGATCGGGCCGAAAATGCGGCCTCCAGAGCGTCCAGAAGTTCTGAACTCTGGAAGGCAGCCGTTACATCGCCCCCCCGAGGGTCATGGGGGTCAAACTCGGCCAGTTGGCGGCGGGGTCCGGGACAAGGGTCGTGGCCAAGTTTGGGGGGGCTTAGGCCGAAAATGCGGCCTCCAGAGCGTCCAGAAGTTCTGAACTGTAGAAGGCCGCCGTGACGTCGCCTCCCTGGGAGTCACGAGGGTCAAACTCGGCCAGCGGCTGGCCGGGGCCGGGACGTGGGTCGTGGCCAAGTTTGGGGCGGCTCGGGCCGAAAATGCGGCCTCCAGAGCGTCCAGAAGTTCTGAACTCTGAAGGCCGCCGTGACGTCGCCTCCCTGGGGGTCAAAGTGGTCAAACTCGCCCAGAAGGAGGCGGGGACAGGGACAAGGGTCGTGGCCAAGTTTGGGAAAGCTTAGGCCGAAAATGCGGCCTCCAGGGCGTCCAGAAATTCTAAACTCTGGAAGGCCGCCGTGACGTCGCCCCTGGGGGTCATGGGGGTCAAACTCGGCCAGCCGGCGTCGGGGTCCGGGACAAGGGTCGTGGCCAAGTTTGGGGCGGCTCGGGCCGAAAATGCGGCCTCCAGAGCGTCCAGAAGTTCTGAACTGTAGAAGGCCGCCGTCACGTCGCCTAGCTGGGGGTCACGGGGGTCAAACTCAGCCAGCGGGCGGCGGGGACCGGGACGTAGGTCGTGGCCAAGTTTAGGGCGGATCGGGCCGACAATGCGGCCTCCAGAGCGTCCAGAAGTTCTGAACTCTGGAAGGCCGCCGTCACGTCGCCCCCCGGGGGTCGCTGGGGTCAAACTTGGCCAGGGGGCTGCAGGGGCCGGGACGTAGGTCGTGGCCAAGTTTGGGGCGGCTCGGGCCGAAAATGCGGCCTCCAGAGCGTCCAGAAGTTCTGAACTCTGGAAGGCCGCCGTGACGTCGCCCCACCGGGGGTCACGGGGTCAAACTCGGCCAGCCGGTGTCGGGGTCCGGGACAAGGGTCGTGGTCAGGTTTGGGGCGGCTCGGGCCGAAAATGCGGCCTCCAGAGCGTCCAGAAGTTCTGAACTGTAGAAGGCCGCCGTGACGTCGCCTCCCTGGGGGTCAAAGGGGTCAAACTCGCCCAGTAAGAGGCGGGGACAGGGACAAGGGTCGTGGCAAAGTTTGGGAAAGCTTAGGCCGAAAATGCGGCCTCCAGGGCGTCCAGAAATTCTAAACTCTGGAAGGCCGCCGTGAAGTCGCCCCCCGGGGGTCATGGGGGTCAAACTCGGTCAGCCGGCGTCGGGGTCCGGGACAAGGGTCGTGGCAAAGTTTGGGGCGGCTCGGGCCGAAAATGCGGCCTCCAGAGCGTCCAGAAGTTCTGAACTGTAGAAGGCCGCCGTGACGTCGCCTCCCTGGGGGTCACGGGGGTCAAACTCGGCCAGCGGGCGGCGGGGGCCGGGACAAGGGTCGTAGCAAAGTTAAGGAAATCTTATGCCGAAAATGCGGCCTCCAGGGCGTCCAGAAATTCTAAACTCTGGAAGGCCGCCGTGACGTCGCCCCCCGGGGGTCATGGGGTGAAACTCGGCCAGCCGGCGGCAGGGTCCGGGACAAGGGTCGTGGCCAAGTTTGGGGCGGCTCGGGCCGAAAATGCGGCCTCCAGAACGTCCAGAAGTTCTGAACTGTAGAAGGCCGCCGTGACGTCGCCCTCGGGGGTCACGGGTGTCAAACTCGGCCAGCGGGCGGCGGGGGCCGGGACGTAGGTCGTGGCAAAGTTTGGGAAAGCTTAGGCCGAAAATGCGGCCTCCAGAGTGTCGAGAAGTTCTGAACTGTAGAAGGCCGCCGTGACGTCGCCTCCCTGGGGGTCACGGGGGTCAAACTCGGCCAGCGGGCGGCGGGGGCCGGGACAAGGGTCGTAGCAAAGTTAAGGAAATCTTATGCCGAAAATGCGGCCTCCAGGGCGTCCAGAAAGTCTAAACTCTGGAAGGCCGCCGTGACGTCGCCCCCCGGGGGTCATGGGGTGGAACTCGGCCAGCCGGCGGCAGGGTCCGGGACAAGGGTCGTGGCCAAGTTTGGGGCGGCTCGGGCCAAAAATGCGGCCTCCAGAACGTCCAGAAGTTCTGAACTGTAGAAGGCCGCCGTGACGTCGCCCCCGGGGGTCACGGGGGTCAAACTCGGCCAGCGGGCGGCGGGGGCCGGGACGTAGGTCGTGGCAAAGTTTGGGAAAGCTTAGGCCGAAAATGCGGCCTCCAGAGTGTCGAGAAGTTCTGAACTGTAGAAGGCCGCCGTGACGTCGCCTCCCTGGGGGTCACGGGGGTCAAACTCGGCCAGCGGGCGGCGGGGGCCGGGACAAGGGTCGTAGCAAAGTTAAGGAAATCTTAGGCCGAAAATGCGGCCTCCAGGGCGTCCAGAAAGTCTAAACTCTGGAAGGCCGCCGTGACGTCGCCCCCCGGGGGTCATGGGGTGAAACTCGGCCAGCAGGCGGCAGGGTCCGGGACAAGGGTCGTGGCCAAGTTTGGGGGCGGCTCGGGCCAAAAATGCGGCCTCCAGAACGTCCAGAAGTTCTGAACTGTAGAAGGCCGCCGTGACGTCGCCCCCGGGGGTCACGGGGGTCAAACTCGGCCAGCGGGCGGCGGGGGCCGGGACGTAGGTCGTGGCAAAGTTTGGGAAAGCTTAGGCCGAAAATGCGGCCTCCAGAGTGTCGAGAAGTTCTGAACTGTAGAAGGCCGCCGTGACGTCGCCTCCCTGGGGGTCACGGGGGTCAAACTCGGCCAGCGGCTGGCCGGGGCCGGGACGTGGGTCGTGGCCAAGTTTGGGGCGGCTCGGGCCGAAAATGCGGCCTCCAGAGCGTCCAGAAGTTCTGAACTCTGAAGGCCGTCGTGACGTCGCCCCACCGGGGGTCACGGGGGTCAAACCAGGCCCGCCGGCGGCGGGGACCGGGACGTGCGTCGTAGCTAAGTTTGGGGCGGCTCGGGCCGAAAATGCGGCCTCCAGAGCGTCCAGAAGTTCTGAACTCTGAAGGCCGCCGTGACGTCGCCCCACCGGGGGTCACGGGGGTCAAACCAGGCCCGCCGGCGGCGGGGACCGGGACGTGCGTCGTAGCTAAGTTTGGGGCGGCTCGGGCCGAAAATGCGGCCTCCAGAGCGTCCAGAAGTTCTGAAATCTGGAAGGCCGCCGTCACGTCGCTCCCCGGGGGTCAAACTCGGACAGCCGGCGACAGGGGCTGGGACAAGCGTCGTGACCAAGTTTGGGGGGCTCCGGCCGTAAATGCGGCCTCCAGAGCGTCCAGAAGTTCTGAACTCTGGAAGGCAGCCGTTACATCGCCCCCCCGAGGGTCATGGGGGTCAAACTCGGCCAGCCGGCGGCGGGGTCCGGGACAAGGGTCGTGGCCAAGTTTGGGGGGCTTAGGCCGAAAATGCGGCCTCCAGAGCGTCCAGAACGCCGCCGTGACGTCGCCTCCCTGGGGGTCACGGGGGTCAAAGTCGGCCAGCGGCTGGCCGGGGCCGGGACGTGGGTCGTGGCCAAGTTTGGGGCGGCTCGGGCCGAAAATGCGGCCTCCAGAGCGTCCAGAAGTTCTGAACTCTGAAGGCCGCCGTGACGTCGCCTCCCTGGGGGTCAAAGTGGCCCAGAAGGAGGCGGGGACAGGGACAAGGGTCGTGGCAAAGTTTGGGAAAGCTTAGGCCGAAAATGCGGCCTCCAGGGCGTCCAGAAATTCTAAACTCTGGAAGGCCGCCGTGACGTCGCCCCTGGGGGTCATGGGGGTCAAACTCGGCCAGCCGGCGTCGGGGTCCGGGACAAGGGTCGTGGCCAAGTTTGGGGCGGCTCGGGCCGAAAATGCGGCCTCTAGACCGTCCAGAAGTTCTGAACTCTGAAGGCCGCCGTCACGTCGCTCCCCGGGGGTCAAACTCGGCCAGCCGGCGACAGGGGCTGGGACAAGCGTCGTGGCCAACTTTGGGGGGCTCCGGCCGTAAATGCGGCCTCCAGAGCGTCCAGAACTTCTGAACTGTAGAAGGTTGCCGTCACGTCGCCTCCCTGGGGGTCACGGGGGTCAAACTCGGCCAGCGGTCGGCGGGGGCCGGGACGTAGGTCGTGGCCAAGTTTGGGGCGGCTCGGGTCGAAAATGCGGCCTCCAGAGCGTCCAGAAGTTCTGAACTCTGAAGGCCGCCGTGACGTCGCCCCCCTGGGGGTCAAAGTGGTCAAACTCGCCCAGAAGGAGGCGGGGACAGGGACAAGGGTCGTGGCAAAGTTTGGGAAAGCTTAGACCGAAAATGCGGCCTCCAGGGCGTCCAGAAATTCTAAACTCTGGAAGGCCGCCGTGACGTCGCCCCTGGGGGTCATGGGGGTCAAACTCGGCCAGCCGGCGTCGGGGTCCGGGACAAGGGTCGTGGCCAAGTTTGGGGCGGCTCGGGCCGAAAATGCGGCCTCCAGAGCGTCCAGAAGTTCTGAACTGTAGAAGGCCGCCGTCACGTCGCCTCCCTGGGGGTCACGGGGGTCAAACTCAGCCAGCGGGCGGCGGGGACCGGGACGTAGGTCGTGGCCAAGTTTAGGGCGGATCGGGCCGACAATGCGGCCTCCAGAGCGTCCAGAAGTTCTGAACTCTGGAAGGCCGCCGTCACGTCGCCCCCCGGGGGTCGCTGGAATCAAACTTGGCCAGGGGGCTGCAGGGGCCGGAACGTAGGTCGTGGCCAAGTTTGGGGCGGCTCGGGCCGAAAATGCGGCCTCCAGAGCGTCCAGAAGTTCTGAACTCTGGAAGGCCGCCGTGACGTCGCCTCCCTGGGGGTCAAAGGGGTCAAACTCGCCCAGTAAGAGGCGGGGACAGGGACAAGGGTCGTGGCAAAGTTTGGGAAAGCTTAGGCCGAAAATGCGGCCTCCAGGGCGTTCAGAAATTCTAAACTCTGGAAGGCCGCCGTGAAGTAGCCCCCCGGGGGTCATGGGGGTCAAACTCGGTCAGCCGGCGTCGGGGTCCGGGACAAGGGTCGTGGCAAAGTTTGGGGGGGCTCCGGCCGAAAATGCGGCCTCCAGAGCGTCCAGAAGTTCTGAACTGTAGAAGGCCGCCGTGACGTCGCCTCCCTGGGGGTCACGGGGGTCAAACTCGGCCAGCGGGCGGCGGGGGCCGGGACAAGGGTCGTAGCAAAGTTAAGGAAAGCTTAGGCCGAAAATGCGGCCTCCAGGGCGTCCAGAAATTCTAAACTCTGGAAGGCCACCGTGACGTCGCCTCCCGGGGGTCATGGGGTGAAACTCGGCCAGCCGGCGGCAGGGTCCGGGACAAGGGTCGTGGCCAAGTTTGGGGCGGCTCGGGCCGAAAATGCGGCCTCCAGAACGTCCAGAAGTTCTGAACTGTAGAAGGCCGCCGTGACGTCACCCCCGGGGGTCACGGGGGTCAAACTCGGCCAGCGGGCGGCGGGGGCCGGGACGTAGGTCGTGGCAAAGTTTGGGAAAGCTTAGGCCGAAAATGCGGCCTCCAGAGCGTCGAGAAGTTCTGAACTGTAAAAGGCCGCCGTGACGTCGCCTCCCTGGGGGTCACGGGGGTCAAACTCGGCCAGCGGCTGGCCGGGGCCGGGACGTGGGTCGTGGCCAAGTTTTGGGCGGCTCGGGCCGAAAATGCGGCCTCCAGAGCGTCCAGAAGTTCTGAACTCTGAAGGCCGCCGTGACGTCGCCCCACCGGGGGTCACGGGGGTCAAACCAGGCCCGCCGGCGGCGGGGACCGGGACGTGCGTCGTAGCTAAGTTTGGGGCGGCTCGGGCCGAAAATGCGGCCTCCAGAGCGTCCAGAAGTTCTGAACTCTGGAAGGCCGCCGTCACGTCGCTCCCCGGGGGTCAAACTCGGCCAGCCGGCGACAGGGGCTGGGACAAGCGTCGTGGCCAAGTTTGGGGGGCTCCGGCCGTAAATGCGGCCTCCAGAGCGTCCAGAACTTCTGAACTCTGAAACGCCGGCGTCACGTCGCCCACCGTGGGTCGCGGGGGTCAAACTTGGCCAGGGGGCTGCAGGGGCCGGGAAAATGGTCGTGGCCAAGTTTGGGGCGGATCGGGCCGAAAATGCGGCCTCCAGAGCGTCCAGAACTTCTGAACTCTGGAAGGCCGCCGTCACGTCGCCCCCCGGGGATAACGGGGGTCAAACTCGGCCAGCCGGCGGCAGGGGCTGGGACAAGGGTCGTGGCCAAGTTTGGGGGGGCTCCGGCCGTAAATGCGGCCTCAAGAGCGTCCAGAAGTTCTGAACTCTAGAAGGCCGCCGTCACGTCGCCCCCCGGGGGTCAAACTTGGCCAGGGGGCTGCAGGGGCCGGGAAAATGGTCGTGGCCAAGTTTGGGGCGGATCGGGCCGAAAATGCGGCCTCCAGAGACTCCAGAAGTTCTGAACTCCGGAAGGCCGCCGTCACGTCGCCCCCCGGGGGTCGCGGGGTTCAAACTTGGCCAGGGGGCTGCAGGGGCCGGGACGTAGGTCGTGGCCAAGTTTGGGGCGACTCGGGCCGAAAACGCGGCCTCCAGAGCGTCCAGAAGTTCTGAACTCTGGAAGGCAGGCGTTACATCGCCCCCCCGAGGGTCATGGGGGTCAAACTCGGCCAGCCGGCGGCGGGGTCCGGGACGTGGGTCGTGGCCAAGTTTGGGGCGGCTCGGGCCGAAAATGCGGCCTCCAGAGCGTCCAGAAGTTCTGAACTCTGAAGGCCGCCGTGACGTCGCCTCCCTGGGGGTCAAAGTGGTCAAACTCGCCCAGAAAGAGGCGGGGACAGGGACAAGGGTCGTGGCAAAGTTTGGGAAAGCTTACGCCGAAAATGCGGCCTCCAGAGCGTCCAGAAGTTCTGAACTGTAGAAGGCCGCCGTGACGTCCCCTCCCTGGGGGTCACGGGGGTCAAACTCGGCCAGCGGGCGGCGGGGGCCGGGACAAGGGTCGTAGCAAAGTTAAGGAAAGCTTAGGCCGAAAATGCGGCCTCCAGGGCGTCCAGAAGTTCTGAACTCTGAAGGCCGCCGTGACGTCGCCCCACCGGGGGTCACGGGGGTCAAACCAGGCCCGCCGGCGGCGGGGACCGGGACGTGCGTCGTAGCTAAGTTTGGGGCGGCTCGGGCCGAAAATGCGGCCTCCAGAGCGTCCAGAAATTCTAAACTCTGGAAGGCCGCCGTGAAGTCGCCCCCCGGGGGTCATGGGGGTCAAACTCGGTCAGCCGGCGTCGGGGTCCGGGACAAGGGTCGTGGCAAAGTTTGGGGCGGCTCGGGCCGAAAATACGGCCTCCAGAGCGTCCAGAAGTTCTGAACTGTAGAAGGCCGCCGTGACGTCGCCTCCCTTGGGGTCACGGGGGTCAAACTCGGCCAGCGGGCGGCGGGGGCCGGGACAAGGGTCGTAGCAAAGTTAAGGAAAACTTAGGCCGAAACTGCGGCCTCCAGGGCGTCCAGAAATTCTAAACTCTGGAAGGCCGCCGTGACGTCGCCCCCCGGGGGTCATGGGGTGAAACTCGGCCAGCCGGCGGCAGGGTCCGGGACAAGGGTCGTGGCCAAGTTTGGGGCGGCTCGGGCCGAAAATGCGGCCTCCAGAACGTCCAGAAGTTCTGAACTGTAGAAGGCCGCCGTGACGTCGCCCCCGGGGGTCACGGGGGTCAAACTCGGCCAGCGGGCGGCGGGGGCCGGGACGTAGGTCGTGGCAAAGTTTGGGAAAGCTTAGGCCGAAAATGCGGCCTCCAGAGCTTCGAGAAGTTCTGAACTGTAGAAGGCCGCCGTGACGTCGCCTCCCTGGGGGTCACGAGGGTCAAACTCGGCCAGCGGCTGGCCGGGGCCGGGACGTGGGTCGTGGCCAAGTTTGGGGCGGCTCGGGCCGAAAATGCGGCCTCCAGAGCGTCCAGAAGTTCTGAACTCTGAAGGCCGCCGTGACGTCGCCCCACCGGGGGTCACGGGGGTCAAACCAGGCCCGCCGGCGGCGGGGACCGGGACGTGCGTCGTAGCTAAGTTTGGGGCGGCTCGGGCCGAAAATGCGGCCTCCAGAGCGTCCAGAAGTTCTGAACTCTGGAAGGCCGCCGTCACGTCGCTCCCCGGGGGTTAAACTCGGCCAGCCGGCGACAGGGGCTGGGACAAGCGTCGTGGCCAAGTTTGGGGGGCTCCGGCCGTAAATGCGGCCTCCAGAGCGTCCAGAACTTCTGAACTCTGAAAGACCGGCGTCACATCGCCCACCGGGGGTCGCGGGGTCAAACTTGGCCAGGGGGCTGCAGGGGCCGGGAAAATGGTCGTGGCCAAGTTTGGGGCGGATCGGGCCGAAAATGCGGCCTCCAGAGCGTCCAGAAGTTCTGAACTCTGGAAGGCCGCCGTCACGTCGCTCCCCGGGGGTCAAACTCGGCCAGCCGGCGACAGGGGCTGGGACAAGCGTCGTGGCCAAGTTTGGGGGGCTCCGGCCGTAAATGCGGCCTCCAGAGCGTCCAGAACTTCTGAACTCTGAAAGGCCGGCGTCACGTCGCCCACCGGGGGTCGCGGGGGTCAAACTTGGCCAGGGGGCTGCAGGGGCCGGGAAAATGGTCGTGGCCAAGTTTGTAGCGGATCGGGCCGAAAATGCGGCCTCCAGAGCGTCCAGAACTTCTGAACTCTGGAAGGCCGCCGTCATGTCGCCCCCCGGGGATCACGGGGGTCAAACTCGGCCAGCCGGCGGCAGGGCCTGGGACAAGGGTTGTGGCCAAGTTTGGGGGGGCTCCGGCCGTAAATGCGGCCTCAAGAGCGTCCAGAAGTTCTGAACTCTGGAAGGCCGCCGTCACGTCGCCCCCCGGGGGTCAAACTTGGCCAGGGGGCTGCAGGGGCCGGGAAAATGGTCGTGGCCAAGTTTGGGGCGGATCGGGCCGAAAATGCGGCCTCCAGAGCGTCCAGAAGTTCTGAACTCCGGAAGGCCGCCGTCACGTCGCCCCCCGGGGGTCGCGGGGTTCAAACTTGGCCAGGGGGCTGCAGGGGCCGGGACAATGGTCGTGGCCAAGTTTGGGGCGGCTCGGGCCGAAAACGCGGCCTCCAGAGCGTCCAGAAGTTCTGAACTCTGGAAGGCAGCCGTTACATCGCCCCCCCGAGGGTCATGGGGGTCAAACTCGGCCAGCCGGCGGCGGGGTCCGGGACAAGGGTCGTGGCCAAGTTTGGGGGGGCTTAGGCCGAAAATGCGGCCTCCAGAGCGTCCAGAAGTTCTGAACTGTAGAAGGCCGCCGTGACGTCGCCTCCCTGGGGGTCACGGGGGTCAAAGTCGGCCAGCGGCTGGCCGGGGCCGGGACGTGGGTCGTGGCCAAGTTTGGGGCGGCTCGGGCCGAAAATGCGGCCTCCAGAGCGTCCAGAAGTTCTGAACTCTGAAGGCCGCCGTGACGTCGCCTCCCTGGGGGTCAAAGTGGTCAAACTCGCCCAGAAGGAGGCGGGGACAGGGACAAGGGTCGTGGCAAAGTTTGGGAAAGCTTAGGCCGAAAATGCGGCCTCCAGGGCGTCCAGAAATTCTAAACTCTGGAAGGCCGCCGTGACGTCGCCCCTGGGGGTCATGGGGGTCAAACTCGGCCAGCCGGCGTCGGGGTCCGGGACAAGGGTCGTGGCCAAGCTTGGGGCGGCTCGGGCCGAAAATGCGGCCTCCAGAGCGTCCAGAAGTTCTGAACTGTAGAAGGCCGCCGTCACGTCGCCTCCCTGGGGGTCACGGGGGTCAAACTCGGCCAGCGGTCGGCGGGGGCCGGGACGTGGGTCGTGGCCAAGTTTGGGGCGGCTCGGGCCGAAAATGCGGCCTCCAGAGCGTCCAGAAGTTCTGAACTCTGGAAGGCCGCCGTGACGTCGCCCCACCGGGGGTCACGGGGTCAAACTCGCCCAGTAAGAGGCGGGGACAGGGACAAGGGTCGTGGCAAAGTTTGGGAAAGCTTAGGCCGAAAATGCGGCCTCCAGGGCGTCCAGAACTTCTGAACTCTGAAAGGCCGGCGTCACGTCGCCCACCGGGGGTCGCGGGGGTCAAACTTGGCCAGGGGGCTGCAGGGGCCGGGAAAATGGTCGTGGCCAAGTTTGGGGCGGATCGGGCCGAAAATGCGGCCTCCAGAGCGTCCAGAACTTCTGAACTCTGGAAGGCCGCCGTCACGTCGCCCCCCGGGGATCACGGGGGTCAAACTCGGCCAGCCGGCGGCAGGGCCTGGGACAAGGGTTGTGGCCAAGTTTGGGGGGGCTCCGGCCGTAAATGCGGCATCAAGAGCGTCCAGAAGTTCTGAACTCTGGAAGGCCGCCGTCACGTCGCCCCCCGGGGGTCAAACTTGGCCAGGGGGCTGCAGGGGCCGGGACAATGGTCGTGGCCAAGTTTGGGGCGGATCGGGCCGAAAATGCGGCCTCCAGAGCGTCCAGAAGTTCTGAACTCCGGAAGGCCGCCGTCACGTCGCCCCACCGGGGGTCACGGGGGTCAAACCAGGCCCGCCGGCGGCGGGGACCGGGACGTGCGTCGTAGCTAAGTTTGGAGCGGCTCGGGCCGAAAATGCGGCCTCCAGAGCGTCCAGAAGTTCTGAACTCTGGAAGGCCGCCGTCACGTCGCTCCCCGGGGGTCAAACTCGGCCAGCCGGCGACAGGGGCTGGGACAAGCGTCGTGGCCAAGTTTGGGGGGCTCCGGCCGTAAATGCGGCCTCCAGAGCGTCCAGAACTTCTGAACTCTGAAAGGCCGGCGTCACGTCGCCCACCGGGGGTCGCGGGGGTCAAACTTGGCCAGGGGGCTGCAGGGGCCGGGAAAATGGTCGTGGCCAAGTTTGGGGCGGATCGGGCCGAAAATGCGGCCTCCAGAGCGTCCAGAACTTCTGAACTCTGGAAGGCCGCCGTCACGTCGCCCCCCGGGGATCACGGGGGTCAAACTCGGCCAGCCGGCGGCAGGGCCTGGGACAAGGGTTGTGGCCAAGTTTGGGGGGGCTCCGGCCGTAAATGCGGCATCAAGAGCGTCCAGAAGTTCTGAACTCTGGAAGGCCGCCGTCACGTCGCCCCCCGGGGGTCAAACTTGGCCAGGGGGCTGCAGGGGCCGGGACAATGGTCGTGGCCAAGTTTGGGGCGGATCGGGCCGAAAATGCGGCCTCCAGAGCGTCCAGAAGTTCTGAACTCCGGAAGGCCGCCGTCACGTCGCCCCCCGGGGGTCGCGGGGTTCAAACTTGGCCAGGGGGCTGCAGGGGCCGGGACAATGGTCGTGGCCAAGTTTGGGGCGGCTCGGGCCGAAAACGCGGCCTCCAGAGCGTCCAGAAGTTCTGAACTCTGGAAGGCAGCCGTTACATCGCCCCCCCGAGGGTCATGGGGGTCAAACTCGGCCAGCCGGCGGCGGGGTCCGGGACAAGGGTCGTGGCCAAGTTTGGGGGGGCTTAGGCCGAAAATGCGGCCTCCAGAGCGTCAAGAAGTTCTGAACTGTAGAAGGCCGCCGTGACGTCGCCTCCCTGGGGGTCACGGGGGTCAAAGTCGGCCAGCGGCTGGCCGGGGCCGGGACGTGGGTCGTGGCCAAGTTTGGGGCGGATTGGGCCGAAAATGCGGCCTCCAGAGCGTCCAGAAGTTCTGAACTGTAGAAGGCCGCCGTGACGTCGCCTAGCTGGGGGTCACGGGGGTCAAACTCAGCCAGCGGGCGGCGGGGACCGGGACGTAGGTCGTGGCCAAGTTTGGGGCGGCTCGGGCCGAAAATGCGGCCTCCAGAGCGTCCAGAAGTTCTGAACTCTGGAAGGCCGCCGTGACGTCGCCCCACCGGGGGTCACGGGGTCAAACTCGCCCAGTAAGAGGCGGGGACAGGGACAAGGGTCGTGGCAAAGTTTGGGAAAGCTTAGGCCGAAAATGCGGCCTCCAGGGCGTCCAGAAATTCTAAAATCTGGAAGGCCGCCGTGAAGTCGCCCCCCGGGGGTCATGGGGGTCAAACTCGGTCAGCCGGCGTCGGGGTCCGGGACAAGGGTCGTGGCAAAGTTTGGGGCGGCTCGGGCCGAAAATGCGGCCTCCAGAGCGTCCAGAAGTTCTGAACTGTAGAAGGCCGCCGTGACGTCGCCTCCCTGGGGGTCACGGGGGTCAAACTCGGCCAGCGGGCGGCGGGGGCCGGGACAAGGGTCGTAGCAAAGTTTAGAAAAGCTTAGGCCGAAAATGCGGCCTCCAGGGCGTCCAGAAATTCTAAACTCTGGAAGGCCGCCGTGAAGTCGCCCCCCGGGGGTCATGGGGGTCAAACTCGGTCAGCCGGCGTCGGGGTCCGGGACAAGGGTCGTGGCAAAGTTTGGGGCGGCTCGGGCCGAAAATGCGGCCTCCAGAGCGTCCAGAAGTTCTGAACTGTAGAAGGCCGCCGTGACGTCGCCTCCCTGGGGGTCACGGGGGTCAAACTCGGCCAGCGGGCGGCGGGGGCCGGGACAAGGGTCGTAGCAAAGTTTAGAAAAGCTTAGGCCGAAAATGCGGCCTCCAGGGCGTCCAGAAATTCTAAACTCTGGAAGGCCGCCGTGAAGTCGCCCCCGGGGGTCATGGGGGTCAAACTCGGTCAGCCGGCGTCGGGGTCCGGGACAAGGGTCGTGGCAAAGTTTGGGGCGGCTCGGGCCGAAAATGCGGCCTCCAGAGCGTCCAGAAGTTCTGAACTGTAGAAGGCCGCCGTGACGTCGCCTCCCTGGGGGTCACGGGGGTCAAACTCGGCCAGCGGGCGGCGGGGGCCGGGACAAGGGTCGTAGCAAAGTTAAGGAAAACTTAGGCCGAAAATGCGGCCTCCAGGGCGTCCAGAAATTCTAAACTCTGGAAGGCCGCCGTGACGTCGCCCCCCGGGGGTCATGGGGTGAAACTCGGCCAGCCGGCGGCAGGGTCCGGGACAAGGGTCGTGGCCAAGTTTGGGGCGGCTCGGGCCGAAAATGCGGCCTCCAGAACGTCCAGAAGTTCTGAACTGTAGAAGGCCGCCGTGACGTCGCCCCCGGGGGTCACGGGGGTCAAACTCGGCCAGCGGGCGGCGGGGGCCGGGACGTAGGTCGTGGCAAAGTTTGGGAAAGCTTAGGCCGAAAATGCGGCCTCCAGAGCGTCGAGAAGTTCTGAACTGTAGAAGGCCGCCGTGACGTCGCCTCCCTGGGGGTCACGGGGGTCAAACTCGGCCAGCGGCTGGCCGGGGCCGGGACGTGGGTCGTGGCCAAGTTTGGGGCGGCTCGGGCCGAAAATGCGGCCTCCAGAGCGTCCAGAAGTTCTGAACTCTGAAGGCCGCCGTGACGTCGCCCCACCGGGGGTCACGGGGGTCAAACCAGGCCCGCCGGCGGCGGGGACCGGGACGTGCGTCGTAGCTAAGTTTGGGGCGGCTCGGGCCGAAAATGCGGCCTCCAGAGCGTCCAGAAGTTCTGAACTCTGAAGGCCGCCGTGACGTCGCCCCACCGGGGGTCACGGGGGTCAAACCAGGCCCGCCGGCGGCGGGGACCGGGACGTGCGTCGTAGCTAAGTTTGGAGCGGCTCGGGCCGAAAATGCGGCCTCCAGAGCGTCCAGAAGTTCTGAACTCTGGAAGGCCGCCGTCACGTCGCCCCCCGGGGGTCGCTGGAATCAAACTTGGCCAGGGGGCTGCAGGGGCCGGAACGTAGGTCGTGGCCAAGTTTGGGGCGGCTCGGGCCGAAAATGCGGCCTCCAGAGCGTCCAGAAGTTCTGAACTCTGGAAGGCCGCCGTGACGTCGCCTCCCTGGGGGTCAAAGGGGTCAAACTCGCCCAGTAAGAGGCGGGGACAGGGACAAGGGTCGTGGCAAAGTTTGGGAAAGCTTAGGCCGAAAATGCGGCCTCCAGGGCGTCCAGAAATTCTAAACTCTGGAAGGCCGCCGTGAAGTAGCCCCCCGGGGGTCATGGGGGTCAAACTCGGTCAGCCGGCGTCGGGGTCCGGGACAAGGGTCGTGGCAAAGTTTGGGGCGGCTCGGGCCGAAAATGCGGCCTCCAGAGCGTCCAGAAGTTCTGAACTGTAGAAGGCCGCCGTGACGTCGCCTCCCTGGGGGTCACGGGGGTCAAACTCGGCCAGCGGGCGGCGGGGGCCGGGACAAGGGTCGTAGCAAAGTTAAGGAAAGCTTAGGCCGAAAATGCGGCCTCCAGAGCGTCGAGAAGTTCTGAACTGTAGAAGGCCGCCGTGACGTCGCCTCCCTGGGGGTCACGGGGGTCAAACTCGGCCAGCGGCTGGCCGGGGCCGGGACGTGGGTCGTGGCCAAGTTTTGGGCGGCTCGGGCCGAAAATGCGGCCTCCAGAGCGTCCAGAAGTTCTGAACTCTGAAGGCCGCCGTGACATCGCCCCACCGGGGGTCACGGGGGTCAAACCAGGCCCGCCGGCGGCGGGGACCGGGACGTGCGTCGTAGCTAAGTTTGGGGCGGCTCGGGCCGAAAATGCGGCCTCCAGAGCGTCCAGAAGTTCTGAACTCTGGAAGGCCGCCGTCACGTCGCTCCCCGGGGGTCAAACTCGGCCAGCCGGCGACAGGGGCTGGGACAAGCGTCGTGGCCAAGTTTGGGGGGCTCCGGCCGTAAATGCGGCCTCCAGAGCGTCCAGAACTTCTGAACTCTGAAACGCCGGCGTCACGTCGCCCACCGTGGGTCGCGGGGGTCAAACTTGGCCAGGGGGCTGCAGGGGCCGGGAAAATGGTCGTGGCCAAGTTTGGGGCGGATCGGGCCGAAAATGCGGCCTCCAGAGCGTCCAGAACTTCTGAACTCTGGAAGGCCGCCGTCACGTCGCCCCCCGGGGATAACGGGGGTCAAACTCGGCCAGCCGGCGGCAGGGGCTGGGACAAGGGTCGTGGCCAAGTTTGGGGGGGCTCCGGCCGAAAATGCGGCCTCCAGAGCGTCCAGAACTTCTGAACTCTGGAAGGCCGCCGTCACGTCGCCCCCCGGGGATAACGGGGGTCAAACTCGGCCAGCCGGCGGCAGGGGCTGGGACAAGGGTCGTGGCCAAGTTTGGGGGGGCTCCGGCCGTAAATGCGGCCTCAAGAGCGTCCAGAAGTTCTGAACTCTAGAAGGCCGCCGTCACGTCGCCCCCCGGGGGTCAAACTTGGCCAGGGGGCTGCAGGGGCCGGGAAAATGGTCGTGGCCAAGTTTGGGGCGGATCGGGCCGAAAATGCGTCCAGAAATTCTAAAATCTGGAAGGCCGCCGTGAAGTCGCCCCCCGGGGGTCATGGGGGTCAAACTCGGTCAGCCGGCGTCGGGGTCCGGGACAAGGGTCGTGGCAAAGTTTGGGGCGGCTCGGGCCGAAAATGCGGCCTCCAGAGCGTCCAGAAGTTCTGAACTGTAGAAGGCCGCCGTGACGTCCCCTCCCTGGGGGTCACGGGGGTCAAACTCGGCCAGCGGGCGGCGGGGGCCGGGACAAGGGTCGTAGCAAAGTTAAGGAAAGCTTAGGCCGAAAATGCGGCCTCCAGGGCGTCCAGAAGTTCTGAACTCTGAAGGCCGCCGTGACGTCGCCCCACCGGGGGTCACGGGGGTCAAACCAGGCCCGCCGGCGGCGGTGACCGGGACGTGCGTCGTAGCTAAGTTTGGGGCGGCTCGGGCCGAAAATGCGGCCTCCAGAGCGTCCAGAAGTTCTAAACTCTGGAAGGCCGCCGTGAAGTCGCCCCCCGGGGGTCATGGGGGTCAAACTCGGTCAGCCGGCGTCGGGGTCCGGGACAAGGGTCGTGGCAAAGTTTGGGGCGGCTCGGGCCGAAAATACGGCCTCCAGAGCGTCCAGAAGTTCTGAACTGTAGAAGGCCGCCGTGACGTCGCCTCCCTTGGGGTCACGGGGGTCAAACTCGGCCAGCGGGCGGCGGGGGCCGGGACAAGGGTCGTAGCAAAGTTAAGGAAAACTTAGGCCGAAACTGCGGCCTCCAGGGCGTCCAGAAATTCTAAACTCTGGAAGGCCGCCGTGACGTCGCCCCCCGGGGGTCATGGGGTGAAACTCGGCCAGCCGGCGGCAGGGTCCGGGACAAGGGTCGTGGCCAAGTTTGGGGCGGCTCGGGCCGAAAATACGGTCTCCAGAGCGTCCAGAAGTTCTGAACTGTAGAAGGCCGCCGTGACGTCGCCTCCCTTGGGGTCACGGGGGTCAAACTCGGCCAGCGGGCGGCGGGGGCCGGGACAAGGGTCGTAGCAAAGTTAAGGAAAACTTAGGCCGAAACTGCGGCCTCCAGGGCGTCCAGAAATTCTAAACTCTGGAAGGCCGCCGTGACGTCGCCCCCCGGGGGTCATGGGGTGAAACTCGGCCAGCCGGCGGCAGGGTCCGGGACAAGGGTCGTGGCCAAGTTTGGGGCGGCTCGGGCCGAAAATGCGGCCTCCAGAACGTCCAGAAGTTCTGAACTGTAGAAGGCCGCCGTGACGTCGCCCCCGGGGGTCACGGGGGTCAAACTCGGCCAGCGGGCGGCGGGGGCCGGGACGTAGGTCGTGGCAAAGTTTGGGAAAGCTTAGGCCGAAAATGCGGCCTCCAGAGCGTCGAGAAGTTCTGAACTGTAGAAGGCCGCCGTGACGTCGCCTCCCTGGGGGTCACGGGGGTCAAACTCGGCCAGCGGCTGGCCGGGGCCGGGACGTGGGTCGTGGCCAAGTTTGGGGCGGCTCGGGCCGAAAATGCGGCCTCCAGAGCGTCCAGAAGTTCTGAACTCTGAAGGCCGCCGTGACGTCGCCCCACCGGGGGTCACGGGGGTCAAACCAGGCCCGCCGGCGGCGGGGACCGGGACGTGCGTCGTAGCTAAGTTTGGGGCGGCTCGGGCCGAAAATGCGGCCTCCAGAGCGTCCAGAACTTCTGAACTCTGGAAGGCCGCCGTCACGTCGCTCCCCGGGGGTTAAACTCGGCCAGCCGGCGACAGGGGCTGGGACAAGCGTCGTGGCCAAGTTTGGGGGGCTCCGGCCGTAAATGCGGCCTCCAGAGCGTCCAGAACTTCTGAACTCTGAAAGACCGGCGTCACATCGCCCACCGGGGGTCGCGGGGTCAAACTTGGCCAGGGGGCTGCAGGGGCCGGGAAAATGGTCGTGGCCAAGTTTGGGGCGGATCGGGCTGAAAATGCGGCCTCCAGAGCGTCCAGAAGTTCTGAACTCTGGAAGGCCGCCGTCACGTCGCTCCCCGGGGGTCAAACTCGGCCAGCCGGCGACAGGGGCTGGGACAAGCGTCGTGGCCAAGTTTGGGGGGCTCCGGCCGTAAATGCGGCCTCCAGAGCGTCCAGAACTTCTGAACTCTGAAAGGCCGGCGTCACGTCGCCCACCGGGGGTCGCGGGGGTCAAACTTGGCCAGGGGGCTGCAGGGGCCGGGAAAATGGTCGTGGCCAAGTTTGGGGCGGATCGGGCCGAAAATGCGGCCTCCAGAGCGTCCAGAACTTCTGAACTCTGGAAGGCCGCCGTCACGTCGCTCCCCGGGGGTCAAACTCGGCCAGCCGGCGACAGGGGCTGGGACAAGCGTCGTGGCCAAGTTTGGGGGGCTCCGGCCGTAAATGCGGCCTCCAGATCGTCCAGAACTTCTGAACTCTGAAAGGCCCGGCGTCACGTCGCCCACCGGGGGTCGCGGGGTCAAACTTGGCCAGGGGGCTGCAGGGGCCGGGAAAATGGTCGTGGCCAAGTTTGTGGCGGATCGGGCCGAAAATGCGGCCTCCAGAGCGTCCAGAACTTCTGAACTCTGGAAGGCCGCCGTCACGTCGCCCCCCGGGGATCACGGGGGTCAAACTCGGCCAGCCGGCGGCAGGGCCTGGGACAAGGGTTGTGGCCAAGTTTGGGGGGGCTCCGGCCGTAAATGCGGCCTCAAGAGCGTCCAGAAGTTCTGAACTCTGGAAGGCCGCCGTCACGTCGCCCCCCGGGGGTCAAACTTGGCCAGGGGGCTGCAGGGGCCGGGAAAATGGTCGTGGCCAAGTTTGGGGCGGATCGGGCCGAAAATGCGGCCTCCAGAGCGTCCAGAAGTTCTGAACTCCGGAAGGCCGCCGTCACGTCGCCCCCCGGGGGTCGCGGGGTTCAAACTTGGCCAGGGGGCTGCAGGGGCCGGGACAATGGTCGTGGCCAAGTTTGGGGCGGCTCGGGCCGAAAACGCGGCCTCCAGAGCGTCCAGAAGTTCTGAACTCTGGAAGGCAGCCGTTACATCGCCCCCCCGAGGTTCATGGGGGTCAAACTCGGCCAGCCGGCGGCGGGGTCCGGGACAAGGGTCGTGGCCAAGTTTGGGGGGGCTTAGGCCGAAAATGCGGCCTCCAGAGCGTCCAGAAGTTCTGAACTGTAGAAGGCCGCCGTGACGTCGCCTCCCTGGGGGTCACGGGGGTCAAAGTCGGCCAGCGGCTGGCCGGGGCCGGGACGTGGGTCGTGGCCAAGTTTGGGGCGGCTCGGGCCGAAAATGCGGCCTCCAGAGCGTCCAGAAGTTCTGAACTCTGAAGGCCGCCGTGACGTCGCCTCCCTGGGGGTCAAAGTGGTCAAACTCGCCCAGAAGGAGGCGGGGACAGGGACAAGGGTCGTGGCAAAGTTTGGGAAAGCTTAGGCCGAAAATGCGGCCTCCATGGCGTCCAGAAATTCTAAACTCTGGAAGGCCGCCGTGACGTCGCCCCTGGGGGTCATGGGGGTCAAACTCGGCCAGCCGGCGTCGGGGTCCGGGACAAGGGTCGTGGCCAAGCTTGGGGCGGCTCGGGCCGAAAATGCGGCCTCCAGAGCGTCCAGAAGTTCTGAACTGTAGAAGGCCGCCGTCACGTCGCCTCCCTGGGGTCACGGGGGTCAAACTCGGCCAGCGGTCGGCGGGGGCCGGGACGTGGGTCGTGGCCAAGTTTGGGGCGGCTCGGGCCGAAAATGCGGCCTCCAGAGCGTCCAGAAGTTCTGAACTCTGGAAGGCCGCCGTGACGTCGCCCCACCGGGGGTCACGGGGTCAAACTCGCCCAGTAAGAGGCGGGGACAGGGACAAGGGTCGTGGCAAAGTTTGGGAAAGCTTAGGCCGAAAATGCGGCCTCCAGGGCGTCCAGAAATTCTAAAATCTGGAAGGCCGCCGTGAAGTCGCCCCCCGGGGGTCCTAGCTGGGGGTCACGGGGGTCAAACTCAGCCAGCGGGCGGCGGGGACCGGGACGTAGGTCGTGGCCAAGTTTAGGGCGGATCGGGCCGACAATGCGGCCTCCAGAGCGTCCAGAAGTTCTGAACTCTGGAAGGCCGCCGTCACGTCGCCCCCCGGGGGTCGCTGGGGTCAAACTCGGCCAGCCGGCGGCGGGGTCCGGGACAAGGGTCGTGGCCAAGTTTGGGGGGGCTTAGGCCGAAAATGCGGCCTCCAGAGCGTCAAGAAGTTCTGAACTGTAGAAGGCCGCCGTGACGTCGCCTCCCTGGGGGTCACGGGGGTCAAAGTCGGCCAGCGGCTGGCCGGGGCCGGGACGTGGGTCGTGGCCAAGTTTGGGGCGGATCGGGCCGAAAATGCGGCCTCCAGAGCGTCCAGAAGTTCTGAACTGTAGAAGGCCGCCGTGACGTCGCCCCACCGGGGGTCACGGGGTCAAACTCGCCCAGTAAGAGGCGGGGACAGGGACAAGGGTCGTGGCAAAGTTTGGGAAAGCTTAGGCCGAAAATGCGGCCTCCAGGGCGTCCAGAAATTCTAAAATCTGGAAGGCCGCCGTGAAGTCGCCCCCGGGGGTCATGGGGGTCAAACTCGGTCAGCCGGCGTCGGGGTCCGGGACAAGGGTCGTGGCAAAGTTTGGGGCGGCTCGGGCCGAAAATGCGGCCTCCAGAGCGTCCAGAAGTTCTGAACTGTAGAAGGCCGCCGTGTCGTCGCCTCCCTGGGGGTCACGGGGGTCAAACTCGGCCAGCGGGCGGCGGGGGCCGGGACAAGGGTCGTAGCAAAGTTTAGAAAAGCTTAGGCCGAAAATGCGGCCTCCAGGGCGTCCAGAAATTCTAAACTCTGGAAGGCCGCCGTGAAGTCGCCCCCCGGGGGTCATGGGGGTCAAACTCGGTCAGCCGGCGTCGGGGTCCGGGACAAGGGTCGTGGCAAAGTTTGGGGCGGCTCGGGCCGAAAATGCGGCCTCCAGAGCGTCCAGAAGTTCTGAACTGTAGAAGGCCGCCGTGACGTCGCCTCCCTGGGGGTCACGGGGGTCAAACTCGGCCAGCGGGCGGCGGGGGCCGGGACAAGGGTCGTAGCAAAGTTTAGAAAAGCTTAGGCCGAAAATGCGGCCTCCAGGGCGTCCAGAAATTCTAAACTCTGGAAGGCCGCCGTGAAGTCGCCCCCCGGGGGTCATGGGGGTCAAACTCGGTCAGCCGGCGTCGGGGTCCGGGACAAGGGTCGTGGCAAAGTTTGGGGCGGCTCGGGCCGAAAATGCGGCCTCCAGAGCGTCCAGAAGTTCTGAACTGTAGAAGGCCGCCGTGACGTCGCCTCCCTGGGGGTCACGGGGGTCAAACTCGGCCAGCGGGCAGCGGGGGCCGGGACAAGGGTCGTAGCAAAGTTAAGGAAAACTTAGGCCGAAAATGCGGCCTCCAGGGCGTCCAGAAATTCTAAACTCTGGAAGGCCGCCGTGACGTCGCCCCCCGGGGGTCATGGGGTGAAACTCGGCCAGCCGGCGGCAGGGTCCGGGACAAGGGTCGTGGCCAAGTTTGGGGCGGCTCGGGCCGAAAATGCGGCCTCCAGAACGTCCAGAAGTTCTGAACTGTAGAAGGCCGGCGTGACGTCGCCCCCGGGGGTCACGGGGGTCAAACTCGGCCAGCGGGCGGCGGGGGCCGGGACGTAGGTCGTGGCAAAGTTTGGGAAAGCTTAGGCCGAAAATGCGGCCTCCAGAGCGTCGAGAAGTTCTGAACTGTAGAAGGCCGCCGTGACGTCGCCTCCCTGGGGGTCACGGGGGTCAAACTCGGCCAGCGGCTGGCCGGGGCCGGGACGTGGGTCGTGGCCAAGTTTTGGGCGGCTCGGGCCGAAAATGCGGCCTCCAGAGCGTCCAGAAGTTCTGAACTCTGAAGGCCGCCGTGACGTCGCCTCCCTGGGGGTCAAAGTGGCCCAGAAGGAGGCGGGGACAGGGACAAGGGTCGTGGCAAAGTTTGGGAAAGCTTAGGCCGAAAATGCGGCCTCCAGGGCGTCCAGAAATTCTAAACTCTGGAAGGCCGCCGTGACGTCGCCCCTGGGGGTCATGGGGGTCAAACTCGGCCAGCCGGCGTCGGGGTCCGGGACAAGGGTCGTGGCGAAGTTTGGGGCGGCTCGGGCCGAAAATGCGGCCTCCAGAGCGTCCAGAAGTTCTGAACTGTAGAAGGCCGCCGTGACGTCGCCTCCCTGGCGGTCACGGGGGTCAAACTCGGCCAGCGGTCGGCGGGGGCCGGGACGTGGGTCATGGCCAAGTTTGGGGCGGCTCGGGCCGAAAATGCGGCCTCCAGAGCGTCCAGAAGTTCTGAACTGTAGAAGGCCGCCGTGACGTCGCTTAGCTGGGGGTCACGGGGGTCAAACTCAGCCAGCGTGCGGCGGGGACCGGGACGTAGGTCGTGGCCAAGTTTAGGGCGGATCGGGCCGAAAATGCGGCCTCCAGAGCGTCCAGAAGTTCTGAACTCTGGAAGGCCGCCGTCACGTCGCCCCCCGGGGGTCGCTGGGGTCAAACTTGGCCACGGGGCTGCAGGGGCCGGGACGTAGGTCGTGGCCAAGTTTGGGGCGGCTCGGGCCGAAAATGCGGCCGCCAGAGCGTCCAGAAGTTCTGAACTCTGGAAGGCCGCCGTGACGTCGCCCCACCGGGGGTCACGGGGTCAAACTCGCCCAGTAAGAGGCTGGGACAGGGACAAGGGTCGTGGCAAAGTTTGGGAAAGCTTAGGCCGAAAATGCGGCCTCCAGGGCGTCCAGAAATTCTAAACTCTGGAAGGCCGCCGTGACGTCGCCCCTGGGGGTCATGGGGGTCAAACTCGGCCAGCCGGCGTCGGGGTCCGGGACAAGGGTCGTGGCCAAGTTTGGGGCGGCTCGGGCCGAAAATGCGGCCTCTAGACCGTCCAGAAGTTCTGAACTCTGAAGGCCGCCGTCACGTCGCTCCCCGGGGGTCAAACTCGGCCAGCCGGCGACAGGGGCTGGGACAAGCGTCGTGGCCAAGTTTGGGGGGCTCCGGCCGTAAATGCGGCCTCCAGAGCGTCCAGAACCTCTGAACTGTAGAAGGTTGCCGTCACGTCGCCTCCCTGGGGGTCACGGGGGTCAAACTCGGCCAGCGGTCGGCGGGGGCCGGGACGTAGGTCGTGGCCAAGTTTGGGGCGGCTCGGGCCGAAAATGCGGCCTCCAGAGCGTCCAGAAGTTCTGAACTCTGAAGGCCGCCGTGACGTCGCCCCCCTGGGGGTCAAAGTGGTCAAACTCGCCCAGAAGGAGGCGGGGACAGGGACAAGGGTCGTGGCAAAGTTTGGGAAAGCTTAGACCGAAAATGCGGCCTCCAGGGCGTCCAGAAATTCTAAACTCTGGAAGGCCGCCGTGACGTCGCCCCTGGGGGTCATGGGGGTCAAACTCGGCCAGCCGGCGTCGGGGTCCGGGACAAGGGTCGTGGCCAAGTTTGGGGCGGCTCGGGCCGAAAATGCGGCCTCCAGAGCGTCCAGAAGTTCTGAACTGTAGAAGGCCGCCGTGACGTCGCCTCCCTGGGGGTCACGGGGGTCAAACTCAGCCAGCGGGCGGCGGGGACCGGGACGTAGGTCGTGGCCAAGTTTAGGGCGGATCGGGCCGACAATGCGGCCTCCAGAGCGTCCAGAAGTTCTGAACTCTGGAAGGCCGCCGTCACGTCGCCCCCCGGGGGTCGCTGGAATCAAACTTGGCCAGGGGGCTGCAGGGGCCGGAACGTAGGTCGTGGCCAAGTTTGGGGCGGCTCGGGCCGAAAATGCGGCCTCCAGAGCGTCCAGAAGTTCTGAACTCTGGAAAGCCGCCGTGACGTCGCCTCCCTGGGGGTCAAAGGGGTCAAACTCGCCCAGTAAGAGGCGGGGACAGGGACAAGGGTCGTGGCAAAGTTTGGGAAAGCTTAGGCCGAAAATGCGGCCTCCAGGGCGTCCAGAAATTCTAAACTCTGGAAGGCCGCCGTGAAGTAGCCCCCCGGGGGTCATGGGGGTCAAACTCGGTCAGCCGGCGTCGGGGTCCGGGACAAGGGTCGTGGCAAAGTTTGGGGCGGCTCGGGCCGAAAATGCGGCCTCCAGAGCGTCCAGAAGTTCTGAACTGTAGAAGGCCGCCGTGACGTCGCCTCCCTGGGGGTCACGGGGGTCAAACTCGGCCAGCGGGCGGCGGGGGCCGGGACAAGGGTCGTAGCAAAGTTAAGGAAAGCTTAGGCCGAAAATGCGGCCTCCAGGGCGTCCAGAAATTCTAAACTCTGGAAGGCCGCCGTGACGTCGCCTCCCGGGGGTCATGGGGTGAAACTCGGCCAGCCGGCGGCAGGGTCCGGGACAAGGGTCGTGGCCAAGTTTGGGGCGGCTCGGGCCGAAAATGCGGCCTCCAGAACGTCCAGAAGTTCTGAACTGTAGAAGGCCGCCGTGACGTCAGCCCCGGGGGTCACGGGGGTCAAACTCGGCCAGCGGGCGGCGGGGGCCGGGACGTAGGTCGTGGCAAAGTTTGGGAAAGCTTAGGCCGAAAATGCGGCCTCCAGAGCGTCGAGAAGTTCTGAACTGTAGAAGGCCGCCGTGACGTCGCCTCCCTGGGGGTCACGGGGGTCAAACTCGGCCAGCGGCTGGCCGGGGCCGGGACGTGGGTCGTGGCCAAGTTTTGGGCGGCTCGGGCCGAAAATGCGGCCTCCAGAGCGTCCAGAAGTTCTGAACTCTGAAGGCCGCCGTGACGTCGCCCCACCGGGGGTCACGGGGGTCAAACCAGGCCCGCCGGCGGCGGGGACCGGGACGTGCGTCGTAGCTAAGTTTGGGGCGGCTCGGGCCGAAAATGCGGCCTCCAGAGCGTCCAGAAGTTCTGAACTCTGGAAGGCCGCCGTCACGTCGCCCCCCGGGGGTCAAACTCGGCCAGCCGGCGACAGGGGCTGGGACAAGCGTCGTGGCCAAGTTTGGGGGGCTCCGGCCGTAAATGCGGCCTCCAGAGCGTCCAGAACTTCTGAACTCTGAAAGGCCGGCGTCACGTCGCCCACCGTGGGTCGCGGGGGTCAAACTTGGCCAGGGGGCTGCAGGGGCCGGGAAAATGGTCGTGGCCAAGTTTGGGGCGGATCGGGCCGAAAATGCGGCCTCCAGAGCGTCCAGAACTTCTGAACTCTGGAAGGCCGCCGTCACGTCGCCCCCCGGGGATAACGGGGGTCAAACTCGGCCAGCCGGCGGCAGGGGCTGGGACAAGGGTCGTGGCAAAGTTTGGGGGGGCTCCGGCCGTAAATGCGGCCTCAAGAGCGTCCAGAAGTTCTGAACTCTAGAAGGCCGCCGTCACGTCGCCCCCCGGGGGTCAAACTTGGCCAGGGGGCTGCAGGGGCCGGGAAAATGGTCGTGGCCAAGTTTGGGGCGGATCGGGCCGAAAATGCGGCCTCCAGAGACTCCAGAAGTTCTGAACTCCGGAAGGCCGCCGTCACGTCGCCCCCCGGGGGTCGCGGGGTTCAAACTTGGCCAGGGGGCTGCAGGGGCCGGGACAATGGTCGTGGCCAAGTTTGGGGCGACTCGGGCCGAAAACGCGGCCTCCAGAGCGTCCAGAAGTTCTGAACTCTGGAAGGCAGCCGTTACATCGCCCCCCCCGAGTGTCATGGGGGTCAAACTCGGCCAGCCGGCGGCGGGGTCCGGGACGTGGGTCGTGGCCAAGTTTGGGGCGGCTCGGGCCGAAAATGCGGCCTCCAGAGCGTCCAGAAGTTCTGAACTCTGAAGGCCGCCGTGACGTCGCCTCCCTGGGGGTCAAAGTGGTCAAACTCGCCCAGAAAGAGGCGGGGACAGGGACAAGGGTCGTGGCAAAGTTTGGGAAAGCTTAGGCCGAAAATGCGGCCTCCAGGGCGTCCAGAAATTCTAAAATCTGGAAGGCCGCCGTGAAGTCGCCCCCCGGGGGTCATGGGGGTCAAACCAGGCCCGCCGGCGGCGGGGACCGGGACGTGCGTCGTAGCTAAGTTTGGGGCGGCTCGGGCCGAAAATGCGGCCTCCAGAGCGTCCAGAAATTCTAAACTCTGGAAGGCCGCCGTGAAGTCGCCCCCCGGGGGTCATGGGGGTCAAACTGGGCCAGCCGGCGTCGGGGTCCGGGACAAGGGTCGTGGCAAAGTTTGGGGCGGCTCGGGCCAAAAATGCGGCCTCCAGAGCGTCCAGAAGTTCTGAACTGTAGAAGGCCGCCGTGACGTCGCCTCCCTGGGGGTCACGGGGGTCAAACTCGGCCAGCGGGCGGCGGGGGCCGGGACAAGGGTCGTAGCAAAGTTAAGGAAAGCAGACTCAGCCAGCGGGCGGCGGGGACCGGGACGTAGTTCGTGGCCAAGTTTAGGGCGGATCGGGCCGACAATGCGGCCTCCAGAGCGTCCAGAAGTTCTGAACTCTGGAAGGCCGCCGTCACGTCGCCCCCCGGGGGTCGCTGGGGTCAAACTTGGCCAGGGGGCTGCAGGGGCCGGGACGTAGGTCGTGGCCAAGTTTGGGGCGGCTCGGGCCGAAAATGCGGCCTCCAGAGCGTCCAGAAGTTCTGAACACTGGAAGGCCGCCGTGACGTCGCCCCACCGGGGGTCACGGGGTCAAACTCGCCCAGTAAGAGGCGGGGACAGGGACAAGGGTCGTGGCAAAGTTTGGGAAAGCTTAGGCCGAAAATGCGGCCTCCAGGCCGTCCAGAAATTCTAAAATCTGGAAGGCCGCCGTGAAGTCGCCCCCCGGGGGTCATGGGGGTCAAACTCGGTCAGCCGGCGTCGGGGTCCGGGACAAGGGTCGTGGCAAAGTTTGGGGCGGCTCGGGCCGAAAATGCGGCCTCCAGAGCGTCCAGAAGTTCTGAACTGTAGAAGGCCGCCGTGACGTCGCCTCCCTGGGGGTCACGGGGGTCAAACTCGGCCAGCGGGCGGCGGGGGCCGGGACAAGGGTCGTAGCAAAGTTTAGAAAAGCTTAGGCCGAAAATGCGGCCTCCAGGGCGTCCAGAAATTCTAAACTCTGGAAGGCCGCCGTGAAGTCGCCCCCCCGGGGGTCATGGGGGTCAAACTCGGTCAGCCGGCGTCGGGGTCCGGGACAAGGGTCGTGGCAAAGTTTGGGGCGGCTCGGGCCGAAAATACGGCCTCCAGAGCATCCAGAAGTTCTGAACTGTAGAAGGCCGCCGTGACGTCGCCTCCCTTGGTTTCACGGGGGTCAAACTCGGCCAGCGGGCGGCGGGGGCCGGGACAAGGGTCGTAGCAAAGTTAAGGAAAACTTAGGCCGAAACTGCGGCCTCCAGGGCGTCCAGAAATTCTAAACTCTGGAAGGCCGCCGTGACGTCGCCCCCCGGGGGTCATGGGGTGAAACTCGGCCAGCCGGCGGCAGGGACCGGGACAAGGGTCGTGGCCAAGTTTGGGGCGGCTCCAGAGCGTCGAGAAGTTCTGAACTGTAGAAGGCCGCCGTGACGTCGCCTCCCTGGGGGTCACGGGGGTCAAACTCAGCCAGCGGCTGGCCGGGGCCGGGACGTGGGTCGTGGCCAAGTTTGGGGCGGCTCGGGCCGAAAATGCGGCCTCCAGAGCGTCCAGAAGTTCTGAACTCTGAAGGCCGCCGTGACGTCGCCCCACCGGGGGTCACGGGGGTCAAACCAGGCCCGCCGGCGGCGGGGACCGGGACGTGCGTCGTAGCTAAGTTTGGGGCGGCTCGGGCCGAAAATGCGGCCTCCAGAGCGTCCAGAAGTTCTGAACTCTGGAAGGCCGCCGTCGCGTCGCTCCCCGGGGGTCAAACTCGGCCAGCCGGCGACAGGGGCTGGGACAAGCGTCGTGGCCAAGTTTGGGGGGCTCCGGCCGTAAATGCGGCCTCCAGAGCGTCCAGAACTTCTGAACTCTGAAAGGCCGGCGTCACGTCGCCCACCGGGGGTCGCGGGGGTCAAACTTGGCCAGGGGGCTGCAGGGGCCGGGAAAATGGTCGTGGCCAAGTTTGGGGCGGATCGGGCCGAAAATGCGGCCTCCAGAGCGTCCAGAACTTCTGAACTCTGGAAGGCCGCCGTCACGTCGCTCCCCGGGGGTCAAACTCGGCCAGCCGGCGACAGGGGCTGGGACAAGCGTCGTGGCCAAGTTTGGGGGGCTCCGGCCGTAAATGCGGCCTCCAGAGCGTCCAGAACTTCTGAACTCTGAAAGGCCGGCGTCACGTCGCCCACCGGGGGTCGCGGGGGTCAAACTTGGCCAGGGGGCTGCAGGGGCCGGGAAAATGGTCGTGGCCAAGTTTGGGGCGGATCGGGCCGAAAATGCGGCCTCCAGAGCGTCCAGAACTTCTGAACTCTGGAAGGCCGCCGTCACGTCGCCCCCCGGGGATCACGGGGGTCAAACTCGGCCAGCCGGCGGCAGGGCCTGGGACAAGGGTTGTGGCCAAGTTTGGGGGGGCTCCGGCCGTAAATGCGGTCTCAAGAGCGTCCAGAAGTTCTGAACTCTGGAAGGCCGCCGTCACGTCGCCCCCCGGGGGTCAAACTTGGCCAGGGGGCTGCAGGGGCCGGGAAAATGGTCGTGGCCAAGTTTGGGGCGGATCGGGCCGAAAATGCGGCCTCCAGAGCGTCCAGAAGTTCTGAACTCCGGAAGGCCGCCGTCACGTCGCCCCCCGGGGGTCGCGGGGTTCAAACTTGGCCAGGGGGCTGCAGGGGCCGGGACAATGGTCGTGGCCAAGTTTGGGGCGGCTCGGGCCGAAAACGCGGCCTCCAGAGCGTCCAGAAGTTCTGAACTCTGGAAGGCAGCCGTTACATCGCCCCCCCGAGGGTCATGGGGGTCAAACTCGGCCAGCCGGCGGCGGGGTCCGGGACAAGGGTCGTGGCCAAGTTTGGGGGGGCTTAGGCCGAAAATGCGGCCTCCAGAGCGTCCAGAAGTTCTGAACTGTAGAAGGCCGCCGTGACGTCGCCTCCCTGGGGGTCACGGGGGTCAAACTCGGCCAGCGGCTGGCCGGGGCCGGGACGTGGGTCGTGGCCAAGTTTGGGGCGGCTCGGGCCGAAAATGCGGCCTCCAGAGCGTCCAGAAGTTCTGAACTCTGAAGGCCGCCGTGACGTCGCCCCACCGGGGGTCACGGGGGTCAAACCAGGCCCGCCGGCGGCGGGGACCGGGACGTGCGTCGTAGCTAAGTTTGGGGCGGATCGGGCCGAAAATGCGGCCTCCAGAGCGTCCAGAACTTCTGAACTCTGGAAGGCCGCCGTCACGTCGCTCCCCGGGGGTCAAACTCGGCCAGCCGGCGACAGGGGCTGGGACAAGCGTCGTGGCCAAGTTTGGGGGGCTCCGGCCGTAAATGCGGCCTCCAGAGCGTCCAGAACTTCTGAACTCTGAAAGGCCGGCGTCACGACGCCCACCGGGGGTCGCGGGGGTCAAACTTGGCCAGGGGGCTGCAGGGGCCGGGACAATGGTCGTGGCCACGTTTGGGGCGGCTCGGGCCGAAAACGCGGCCTCCAGAGCGTCCAGAAGTTCTGAACTCTGGAAGGCAGCCGTTACATCGCCCCCCCGAGGGTCATGGGGGTCAAACTCGGCCAGCCGGCGGCGGGGTCCGGGACAAGGGTCGTGGCCAAGTTTGGGGGGGGGGCTTAGGCCGAAAATGCGGCCTCCAGAGCGTCGAGAAGTTCTGAACTGTAGAAGGCCGCCGTGACGTCGCCTCCCTGGGGGTCACGGGGGTCAAAGTCGGCCAGCGGCTGGCCGGGGCCGGGACGTGGGTCGTGGCCAAGTTTGGGGCGGCTCGGGCCGAAAATGCGGCCTCCAGAGCGTCCAGAAGTTCTGAACTCTGAAGGCCGCCGTGACGTCGCCTCCCTGGGGGTCAAAGTGGTCAAACTCGCCCAGAAGGAGGCGGGGACAGGGACAAGGGTCGTGGCCAAGTTTGGGGGGGGCTTAGGCCGAAAATGCGGCCTCCAGAGCGTACAGAAGTTCTGAACTGTAGAAGGCCGCCGTGACGTCGCCTCCCTGGGGGTCACGGGGGTCAAAGTCGGCCAGCGGCTGGCCGGGGCCGGGACTTGGGTCGTGGTCAAGTTTGGGGCGGCTCGGGCCGAAAATGCGACCTCCAGAGCGTCCAGAAGTTCTGAACTCTGAAGGCCGCCGTGACGTCGCCTCCCTGGGGGTCAAAGTGGTCAAACTCGCCCAGAAGGAGGCGGGGACAGGGACAAGGGTCGTGGCAAAGTTTGGGAAAGCTTAGGCCGAAAATGCGGCCTCCAGGGCGTCCAGAAATTCTAAACTCTGGAAGGCCGCCGTGACGTCGCCCCTGGGGGTCATGGGGGTCAAACTCGGCCAGCCGGCGTCGGGGTCCGGGACAAGGGTCGTGGCCAAGCTTGGGGCGGCTCGGGCCGAAAATGCGGCCTCCAGAGCGTCCAGAAGTTCTGAACTGTAGAAGGCCGTCGTCACGTCGCCTCCCTGGGGGTCACGGGGGTCAAACTAGGCCAGCGGTCGGCGGGGGCCGGGACGTGGGTCGTGGCCAAGTTTGGGGCGGCTCGGGCCGAAAATGCGGCCTCCAGAGCGTCCAGAAGTTCTGAACTGTAGAAGGCCGCCGTGACGTCGCCTAGCTGGGGGTCACGGGGGTCAAACTCAGCCAGCGGGCGGCGGGGACCGGGACGTAGGTCGTGGGCAAGTTTAGGGCGGATCGGGCCGACAATGCGGCCTCCAGAGCGTCCAGAAGTTCTGAACTCTGGAAGGCCGCCGTCACGTCGCCCCCCGGGGGTCGCTGGGGTCAAACTTGGCCAGGGGGCTGCAGGGGCCGGGACGTAGGTCGTGGCCAAGTTTGGGGCGGCTCGGGCCGAAAATGCGGCCTCCAGAGCGTCCAGAAATTCTGAACTCTGGAAGGCCGCCGTGACGTCGCCCCACCGGGGGTCACGGGGTCAAACTCGCCCAGTAAGAGGCGGGGACAGGGACAAGGGTCGTGGCAAAGTTTGGGAAAGCTTAGGCCGAAAATGCGGCCTCCAGGGCGTCCAGAAATTCTAAAATCTGGAAGGCCGCCGTGAAGTCGCCCCCCGGGGGTCATGGGGGTCAAACTCGGTCAGCCGGCGTCGGGGTCCGGGACAAGGGTCGTGGCAAAGTTTGGGGCGGCTCGGGCCGAAAATGCGGCCTCCAGAGCGTCCAGAAGTTCTGAACTGTAGAAGGCCGCCGTGACGTCGCCTCCCTGGGGGTCACGGGGGTCAAACTCGGCCAGCGGGCGGCGGGGGCCGGGACAAGGGTCGTAGCAAAGTTTAGAAAAGCTTAGGCCGAAAATGCGGCCTCCAGGGCGTCCAGAAATTCTAAACTCTGGAAGGCCGCCGTGAAGTCGCCCCCCCGGGGGTCATGGGGGTCAAACTCGGTCAGCCGGCGTCGGGGTCCGGGACAAGGGTCGTGGCAAAGTTTGGGGCGGCTCGGGCCGAAAATACGGCCTCCAGAGCATCCAGAAGTTCTGAACTGTAGAAGGCCGCCGTGACGTCGCCTCCCTTGGGGTCACGGGGGTCAAACTCGGCCAGCGGGCGGCGGGGGCCGGGACAAGGGTCGTAGCAAAGTTAAGGAAAACTTAGGCCGAAACTGCGGCCTCCAGGGCGTCCAGAAATTCTAAACTCTGGAAGGCCGCCGTAACGTCGCCCCCCGGGGGTCATGGGGTGAAACTCGGCCAGCCGGCGGCAGGGACCGGGACAAGGGTCGTGGCCAAGTTTGGGGCGGCTCCAGAGCGTCGAGAAGTTCTGAACTGTAGAAGGCCGCCGTGACGTCGCCTCCCTGGGGGTCACGGGGGTCAAACTCAGCCAGCGGCTGGCTGGGGCCGGGACGTGGGTCGTGGCCAAGTTTGGGGCGGCTCGGGCCGAAAATGCGGCCTCCAGAGCGTCCAGAAGTTCTGAACTCTGAAGGCCGCCGTGACGTCGCCCCACCGGGGGTCACGGGGGTCAAACCAGGCCCGCCGGCGGCGGGGACCGGGACGTGCGTCGTAGCTAAGTTTGGGGCGGCTCGGGCCGAAAATGCGGCCTCCAGAGCGTCCAGAAGTTCTGAACTCTGGAAGGCCGCCGTCACGTCGCTCCCCGGGGGTCAAACTCGGCCAGCCGGCGACAGGGGCTGGGACAAGCGTCGTGGCCAAGTTTGGGGGGCTCCGGCCGTAAATGCGGCCTCCAGAGCGTCCAGAACTTCTGAACTCTGAAAGGCCGGCGTCACGTCGCCCACCGGGGGTCGCGGGGTCAAACTTGGCCAGGGGGCTGCAGGGGCCGGGAAAATGGTCGTGGCCAAGTTTGGGGCGGATCGGGCCGAAAATGCGGCCTCCAGAGCGTCCAGAACTTCTGAACTCTGGAAGGCCGCCGTCACGTCGCTCCCCGGGGGTCAAACTCGGCCAGCCGGCGACAGGGGCTGGGACAAGCGTCGTGGCCAAGTTTGGGGGGCTCCGGCCGTAAATGCGGCCTCCAGAGCGTCCAGAACTTCTGAACTCTGAAAGGCCGGCGTCACGTCGCCCACCGGGGGTCGCGGGGGTCAAACTTGGCCAGGGGGCTGCAGGGGCCGGGAAAATGGTCGTGGCCAAGTTTGGGGCGGATCGGGCCGAAAATGCGGCCTCCAGAGCGTCCAGAACTTCTGAACTCTGGAAGGCCGCCGTCACGTCGCCCCCCGGGGATCACGGGGGTCAAACTCGGCCAGCCGGCGGCAGGGCCTGGGACAAGGGTTGTGGCCAAGTTTGGGGGGGCTCCGGCCGTAAATGCGGCATCAAGAGCGTCCAGAAGTTCTGAACTCTGGAAGGCCGCCGTCACGTCGCCCCCCGGGGGTCAAACTTGGCCAGGGGGCTGCAGGGGCCGGGAAAATGGTCGTGGCCAAGTTTGGGGCGGATCGGGCCGAAAATACGGCCTCCAGAGCGTCCAGAAGTTCTGAACTCCGGAAGGCCGCCGTCACGTCGCCCCCCGGGGGTCGCGGGGTTCAAACTTGGCCAGGGGGCTGCAGGGGCCGGGACAATGGTCGTGGCCAAGTTTGGGGCGGCTCGGGCCGAAAACGCGGCCTCCAGAGCGTCCAGAAGTTCTGAACTCTGGAAGGCAGCCGTTACATCGCCCCCCCGAGGGTCATGGGGGTCAAACTCGGCCAGCCGGCGGCGGGGTCCGGGACAAGGGTCGTGGCCAAGTTTGGGGGGGCTTAGGCCGAAAATGCGGCCTCCAGAGCGTCCAGAAGTTCTGAACTGTAGAAGGCCGCCGTGACGTCGCCTCCCTGGGGGTCACGGGGGTCAAACTCGGCCAGCGGCTGGCCGGGGCCGGGACGTGGGTCGTGGCCAAGTTTGGGGCGGCTCGGGCCGAAAATGCGGCCTCCAGAGCGTCCAGAAGTTCTGAACTCTGAAGGCCGCCGTGACGTCGCCCCACCGGGGGTCACGGGGGTCAAACCAGGCCCGCCGGCGGCGGGGACCGGGACGTGCGTCGTAGCTAAGTTTGGGGCGGATCGGGCCGAAAATGCGGCCTCCAGAGCGTCCAGAAGTTCTGAACTCTGGAAGGCCGCCGTCACGTCGCTCCCCGGGGGTCAAACTCGGCCAGCCGGCGACAGGGGCTGGGACAAGCGTCGTGGCCAAGTTTGGGGGGCTCCGGCCGTAAATGCGGCCTCCAGAGCGTCCAGAACTTCTGAACTCTGAAAGGCCGGCGTCACGTCGCCCACCGGGGGTCGCGGGGTCAAACTTGGCCAGGGGGCTGCAGGGGCCGGGAAAATGGTCGTGGCCAAGTTTGGGGCGGATCGGGCCGAAAATGCGGCCTCCAGAGCGTCCAGAACTTCTGAACTCTGGAAGGCCGCCGTCACGTCGCTCCCCGGGGGTCAAACTCGGCCAGCCGGCGACAGGGGCTGGGACAAGCGTCGTGGCCAAGTTTGGGGGGCTCCGGCCGTAAATGCGGCCTCCAGAGCGTCCAGAACTTCTGAACTCTGAAAGGCCGGCGTCACGTCGCCCACCGGGGGTCGCGGGGGTCAAACTTGGCCAGGGGGCTGCAGGGGCCGGGACAATGGTCGTGGCCACGTTTGGGGCGGCTCGGGCCGAAAACGCGGCCTCCAGAGCGTCCAGAAGTTCTGAACTCTGGAAGGCAGCCGTTACATCGCCCCCCCGAAGGTCATGGGGGTCAAACTCGGCCAGCCGGCGGCGGGGTCCGGGACAAGGGTCGTGGCCAAGTTTGGGGGGGGGCTTAGGCCGAAAATGCGGCCTCCAGAGCGTCCAGAAGTTCTGAACTGTAGAAGGCCGCCGTGACGTCGCCTCCCTGGGGGTCACGGGGGTCAAAGTCGGCCAGCGGCTGGCCGGGGCCGGGACGTGGGTCGTGGCCAAGTTTGGGGCGGCTCGGGCCGAAAATGCGGCCTCCAGAGCGTCCAGAAGTTCTGAACTCTGAAGGCCGCCGTGACGTCGCCTCCCTGGGGGTCAAAGTGGTCAAACTCGCCCAGAAGGAGGCGGGGACAGGGACAAGGGTCGTGGCAAAGTTTGGGAAAGCTTAGGCCGAAAATGCGGCCTCCAGGGCGTCCAGAAATTCTAAACTCTGGAAGGCCGCCGTGACGTCGCCCCTGGGGGTCATGGGGGTCAAACTCGGCCAGCCGGCGTCGGGGTCCGGGACAAGGGTCGTGGCCAAGCTTGGGGCGGCTCGGGCCGAAAATGCGGCCTCCAGAGCGTCCAGAAGTTCTGAACTGTAGAAGGCCGCCGTAACGTCGCCTCCCTGGGGGTCACGGGGGTCAAACTAGGCCAGCGGTCGGCGGGGGCCGGGACGTGGGTCGTGGCCAAGTTTGGGGCGGCTCGGGCCGAAAATGCGGCCTCCAGAGCGTCCAGAAGTTCTGAACTGTAGAAGGCCGCCGTGACGTCGCCTAGCTGGGGGTCACGGGGGTCAAACTCAGCCAGCGGGCGGCGGGGACCGGGACGTAGGTCGTGGCCAAGTTTAGGGCGGATCGGGCCGACAATGCGGCCTCCAGAGCGTCCAGAAGTTCTGAACTCTGGAAGGCCGCCGTCACGTCGCCCCCGGGGGTCGCTGGGGTCAAACTTGGCCAGGGGGCTGCAGGGGCCGGGACGTAGGTCGTGGCCAAGTTTGGGGCGGCTCGGGCCGAAAATGCGGCCTCCAGAGCGTCCAGAAGTTCTGAACTCTGGAAGGCCGCCGTGACGTCGCCCCACCGGGGGTCACGGGGTCAAACTCGCCCAGTAAGAGGCGGGGACAGGGACAAGGGTCGTGGCAAAGTTTGGGAAAGCTTAGGCCGAAAATGCGGCCTCCAGGGCGTCCAGAAATTCTAAAATCTGGAAGGCCGCCGTGACGTCGCCCCCCGGGGGTCATGGGGGTCAAACTCGGTCAGCCGGCGTCGGGGTCCGGGACAAGGGTCGTGGCAAAGTTTGGGGCGGCTCGGGCCGAAAATGCGGCCTCCAGAGCGTCCAGAAGTTCTGAACTGTAGAAGGCCGCCGTGACGTCGCCTCCCTGGGGGTCACGGGGGTCAAACTCGGCCAGCGGGCGGCGGGGGCCGGGACAAGGGTCGTAGCAAAGTTTAGAAAAGCTTAGGCCGAAAATGCGGCTTCCAGGCCGTCCAGAAATTCTAAACTCTGGAAGGCCGCCGTGAAGTCGCCCCCCCCGGGGGTCATGGGGGTCAAACTCGGTCAGCCGGCGTCGGGGTCCGGGACAAGGGTCGTGGCAAAGTTTGGGGCGGCTCGGGCCGAAAATACGGCCTCCAGAGCATCCAGAAGTTCTGAACTGTAGAAGGCCGCCGTGACGTCGCCTCCCTTGGGGTCACGGGGGTCAAACTCGGCCAGCGGGCGGCGGGGGCCGGGACAAGGGTCGTAGCAAAGTTAAGGAAAACTTAGGCCGAAACTGCGGCCTCCAGGGCGTCCAGAAATTCTAAACTCTGGAAGGCCGCCGTAACGTCGCCCCCCGGGGGTCATGGGGTGAAACTCGGCCAGCCGGCGGCAGGGACCGGGACAAGGGTCGTGGCCAAGTTTGGGGCGGCTCCAGAGCGTCGAGAAGTTCTGAACTGTAGAAGGCCGCCGTGACGTCGCCTCCCTGGGGGTCACGGGGGTCAAACTCAGCCAGCGGCTGGCCGGGGCCGGGACGTGGGTCGTGGCCAAGTTTGGGGCGGCTCGGGCCGAAAATGCGGCCTCCAGAGCGTCCAGAAGTTCTGAACTCTGAAGGCCGCCGTGACGTCGCCCCACCGGGGGTCACGGGGGTCAAACCAGGCCCGCCGGCGGCGGGGACCGGGACGTGCGTCGTAGCTAAGTTTGGGGCGGCTCGGGCCGAAAATGCGGCCTCCAGAGCGTCCAGAAGTTCTGAACTCTGGAAGGCCGCCGTCACGTCGCTCCCCGGGGGTCAAACTCGGCCAGCCGGCGACAGGGGCTGGGACAAGCGTCGTGGCCAAGTTTGGGGGGCTCCGGCCGTAAATGCGGCCTCCAGAGCGTCCAGAACTTCTGAACTCTGAAAGGCCGGCGTCACGTCGCCCACCGGGGGTCGCGGGGGTCAAACTTGGCCAGGGGGCTGCAGGGGCCGGGAAAATGGTCGTGGCCAAGTTTGGGGCGGATCGGGCCGAAAATGCGGCCTCCAGAGCGTCCAGAACTTCTGAACTCTTGAAGGCCGCCGTCACGTCGCCCCCCGGGGGTCAAACTTGGCCAGGGGGCTGCAGGGGCCGGGAAAATGGTCGTGGCCAAGTTTGGGGCGGATCGGGCCGAAAATGCGGCCTCCAGAGCGTCCAGAAGTTCTGAACTCCGGAAGGCCGCCGTCACGTCGCCCCCCGGGGGTCGCGGGGTTCAAACTTGGCCAGGGGGCTGCAGGGGCCTGGACAATGGTCGTGGCCAAGTTTGGGGCGGCTCGGGCCGAAAACGCGGCCTCCAGAGCGTCCAGAAGTTCTGAACTCTGGAAGGCAGCCGTTACATCGCCCCCCCGAGGGTCATGGGGGTCAAACTCGGCCAGCCGGCGGCGGGGTCCGGGACAAGGGTCGTGGCCAAGTTTGGGGGGGCTTAGGCCGAAAATGCGGCCTCCAGAGCGTCCAGAAGTTCTGAACTGTAGAAGGCCGCCGTGACGTCGCCTCCCTGGGGGTCACGGGGGTCAAACTCGGCCAGCGGCTGGCCGGGGCCGGGACGTGGGTCGTGGCCAAGTTTGGGGCGGCTCGGGCCGAAAATGCGGCCTCCAGAGCGTCCAGAAATTCTAAAATCTGGAAGGCCGCCGTGACGTCGCCCCCCGGGGGTCATGGGGGTCAAACTCGGTCAGCCGGCGTCGGGGTCCGGGACAAGGGTCGTGGCAAAGTTTGGGGCGGCTCGGGCCGAAAATGCGGCCTCCAGAGCGTCCAGAAGTTCTGAACTGTAGAAGGCCGCCGTGACGTCGCCTCCCTGGGGGTCACGGGGGTCAAACTCGGCCAGCGGGCGGCGGGGGCCGGGACAAGGGTCGTAGCAAAGTTTAGAAAAGCTTAGGCCGAAAATGCGGCCTCCAGGGCGTCCAGAAATTCTGAACTCTGAAGGCCGCCGTGACGTCGTCTCCCTGGGGGTCAAAGTGGTCAAACTCGCCCAGAAGGAGGCGGGGACAGGGACAAGGGTCGTGGCAAAGTTTGGGAAAGCTTAGGCCGAAAATGCGGCCTCCAGGGCGTCCAGAAATTCTAAACTCTGGAAGGCCGCCGTGACGTCGCCCCTGGGGGTCATGGGGGTCAAACTCGGCCAGCCGGCGTCGGGGTCCGGGACAAGGGTCGTGGCCAAGCTTGGGGCGGCTCGGGCCGAAAATGCGGCCTCCAGAGCGTCCAGAAGTTCTGAACTGTAGAAGGCCGCCGTCACGTCGCCTCCCTGGGGGTCACGGGGGTCAAACTCGGCCAGCGGTCGGCGGGGGCCGGGACGTCGGTCGTGGCCAAGTTTGGGGCGGCTCGGGCCGAAAATGCGGCCTCCAGAGCGTCCAGAAGTTCTGAACTGTAGAAGGCCGCCGTGACGTCGCCTAGCTGGGGGTCACGGGGGTCAAACTCAGCCAGCGGGCGGCGGGGACCGGGACGTAGGTCGTGGCCAAGTTTAGGGCGGATCGGGCCGACAATGCGGCCTCCAGAGCGTCCAGAAGTTCTGAACTCTGGAAGGCCGCCGTCACGTCGCCCCCGGGGGTCGCTGGGGTCAAACTTGGCCAGGGGGCTGCAGGGGCCGGGACGTAGGTCGTGGCCAAGTTTGGGGCGGCTCGGGCCGAAAATGCGGCCTCCAGAGCGTCCAGAAGTTCTGAACTCTGGAAGGCCGCCGTGACGTCGCCCCACCGGGGGTCACGGGGTCAAACTCGCCCAGTAAGAGGCGGGGACAGGGACAAGGGTCGTGGCAAAGTTTGGGAAAGCTTAGGCCGAAAATGCGGCCTCCAGGGCGTCCAGAAATTCTAAAATCTGGAAGGCCGCCGTGAAGTCGCCCCCCGGGGTTCATGGGGGTCAAACTCGGTCAGCCGGCGTCGGGGTCCGGGACAAGGGTCGTGGCAAAGTTTGGGGCGGCTCGGGCCGAAAATGCGGCCTCCAGAGCGTCCAGAAGTTCTGAACTGTAGAAGGCCGCCGTGACGTCGCCTCCCTGGGGGTCACGGGGGTCAAACTCGGCCAGCGGGCGGCGGGGGCCGGGACAAGGGTCGTAGCAAAGTTTAGAAAAGCTTAGGCCGAAAATGCGGCCTCCAGGGCGTCCAGAAATTCTAAACTCTGGAAGGCCGCCGTGAAGTCGCCCCCCCGGGGGTCATGGGGGTCAAACTCGGTCAGCCGGCGTCGGGGTCCGGGACAAGGGTCGTGGCAAAGTTTGGGGCGGCTCGGGCCGAAAATACGGCCTCCAGAGCATCCAGAAGTTCTGAACTGTAGAAGGCCGCCGTGACGTCGCCTCCCTTGGGGTCACGGGGGTCAAACTCGGCCAGCGGGCGGCGGGGGCCGGGACAAGGGTCGTAGCAAAGTTAAGGAAAACTTAGGCCGAAACTGCGGCCTCCAGGGCGTCCAGAAATTCTAAACTCTGGAAGGCCGCCGTAACGTCGCCCCACGGGGGTCATGGGGTGAAACTCGGCCAGCCGGCGGCAGGGACCGGGACAAGGGTCGTGGCCAAGTTTGGGGCGGCTCCAGAGCGTCGAGAAGTTCTGAACTGTAGAAGGCCGCCGTGACGTCGCCTCCCTGGGGGTCACGGGGGTCAAACTCAGCCAGCGGCTGGCCGGGGCCGGGACGTGGGTCGTGGCCAAGTTTGGGGCGGCTCGGGCCGAAAATGCGGCCTCCAGAGCGTCCAGAAGTTCTGAACTCTGAAGGCCGCCGTGACGTCGCCCCACCGGGGGTCACGGGGGTCAAACCAGGCCCGCCGGCGGCGGGGACCGGGACGTGCGTCGTAGCTAAGTTTGGGGCGGCTCGGGCCGAAAATGCGGCCTCCAGAGCGTCCAGAAGTTCTGAACTCTGGAAGGCCGCCGTCACGTCGCTCCCCGGGGGTCAAACTCGGCCAGCCGGCGACAGGGGCTGGGACAAGCGTCGTGGCCAAGTTTGGGGGGCTCCGGCCGTAAATGCGGCCTCCAGAGCGTCCAGAACTTCTGAACTCTGAAAGGCCGGCGTCACGTCGCCCACCGGGGGTCGCGGGGTCAAACTTGGCCAGGGGGCTGCAGGGGCCGGGAAAATGGTCGTGGCCAAGTTTGGGGCGGATCGGGCCGAAAATGCGGCCTCCAGAGCGTCCAGAACTTCTGAACTCTGGAAGGCCGCCGTCACGTCGCTCCCCGGGGGTCAAACTCGGCCAGCCGGCGACAGGGGCTGGGACAAGCGTCGTGGCCAAGTTTGGGGGGCTCCGGCCGTAAATGCGGCCTCCAGAGCGTCCAGAACTTCTGAACTCTGAAAGGCCGGCGTCACGTCGCCCACCGGGGGTCGCGGGGGTCAAACTTGGCCAGGGGGCTGCAGGGGCCGGGAAAATGGTCGTGGCCAAGTTTGGGGCGGATCGGGCCGAAAATGCGGCCTCCAGAGCGTCCAGAACTTCTGAACTCTGGAAGGCCGCCGTCACGTCGCCCCCCGGGGGTCAAACTTGGCCAGGGGGCTGCAGGGGCCGGGAAAATGGTCGTGGCCAAGTTTGGGGCGGATCGGGCCGAAAATGCGGCCTCCAGAGCGTCCAGAAGTTCTGAACTCCGGAAGGCCGCCGTCACGTCGCCCCCCGGGGGTCGCGGGGTTCAAACTTGGCCAGGGGGCTGCAGGGGCCGGGACAATTGTCGTGGCCAAGTTTGGGGCGGCTCGGGCCGAAAACGCGGCCTCCAGAGCGTCCAGAAGTTCTGAACTCTGGAAGGCAGCCGTTACATCGCCCCCCCGAGGGTCATGGGGGTCAAACTCGGCCAGCCGGCGGCGGGGTCCGGGACAAGGGTCGTGGCCAAGTTTGGGGGGGCTTAGGCCGAAAAAGCGGCCTCCAGAGCGTCCAGAAGTTCTGAACTGTAGAAGGCCGCCGTGACGTCGCCTCCCTGGGGGTCACGGGGGTCAAAGTCGGCCAGCGGCTGGCCGGGGCCGGGACGTGGGTCGTGGCCAAGTTTGGGGCGGCTCGGGCCGAAAACGCGGCCTCCAGAGCGTCCAGAAGTTCTGAACTCTGGAAGGCAGCCGTTACATCGCCCCCCCGAGGGTCATGGGGGTCAAACTCGGCCAGCCGGCGGCGGGGTCCGGGACAAGGGTCGTGGCCAAGTTTGGGGGGGCTTAGGCCGAAAATGCGGCCTCCAGAGCGTCCAGAAGTTCTGAACTGTAGAAGGCCGCCGTGACGTCGCCTCCCTTGGGGTCACGGGGGTCAAAGTCGGCCAGCGGCTGGCCGGGGCCGGGACGTGGGTCGTGGCCAAGTTTGGGGCGGCTCGGGCCGAAAATGCGGCCTCCAGAGCGTCCAGAAGTTCTGAACTCTGGAAGGCCGCCGTGACGTCGCCCCACCGGGGGTCACGGGGTCAAACTCGCCCAGTAAGAGGCGGGGACAGGGACAAGGGTCGTGGCAAAGTTTGGGAAAGCTTAGGCCGAAAATGCGGCCTCCAGGGCGTCCAGAAATTCTAAAATCTGGAAGGCCGCCGTGAAGTCGCCCCCCGGGGGTCATGGGGGTCAAACTCGGTCAGCCGGCGTCGGGGTCCGGGACAAGGGTCGTGGTAAAGTTTGGGGCGGCTCGGGCCGAAAATGCGGCCTCCAGAGCGTCCAGAAGTTCTGAACTGTAGAAGGCCGCCGTGACGTCGCCTCCCTGGGGGTCACGGGGGTCAAAGTCGGCCAGCTGGCGGCGGGGGCCGGGACAAGGGTCGTAGCAAAGTTTAGAAAAGCTTAGGCCGAAAATGCGGCCTCCAGAGCGTCCAGAAATTCTGAACTCTGAAGGCCGCCGTGACGTCGCCTCCCTGGGGGTCAAAGTGGTCAAACTCGCCCAGAAGGAGGCGGGGACAGGGACAAGGGTCGTGGCAAAGTTTGGGAAAGCTTAGGCCGAAAATGCGGCCTCCAGGGCGTCCAGAAATTCTAAACTCTGGAAGGCCGCCGTGACGTCGCCCCTGGGGGTCATGGGGGTCAAACTCGGCCAGCCGGCGTCGGGGTCCGGGACAAGGGTCGTGGCCAAGCTTGGGGCGGCTCGGGCCGAAAATGCGGCCTCCAGAGCGTCCAGAAGTTCTGAACTGTAGAAGGCCGCCGTCACGTCGCCTCCCTGGGGGTCACGGGGGTCAAACTCGGCCAGCGGTCGGCGGGGGCCGGGACGTCGGTCGTGGCCAAGTTTGGGGCGGCTCGGGCCGAAAATGCGGCCTCCAGAGCGTCCAGAAGTTCTGAACTGTAGAAGGCCGCCGTGACGTCGCCTAGCTGGGGGTCACGGGGGTCAAACTCAGCCAGCGGGCGGCGGGGACCGGGACGTAGGTCGTGGCCAAGTTTAGGGCGGATCGGGCCGACAATGCGGCCTCCAGAGCGTCCAGAAGTTCTGAACTCTGGAAGGCCGCCGTCACGTCGCCCCCCGGGGGTCGCTGGGGTCAAACTTGGCCAGGGGGCTGCAGGGGCCGGGACGTAGGTCGTGGCCAAGTTTGGGGCGGCTCGGGCCGAAAATGCGGCCTCCAGAGCGTCCAGAAGTTCTGAACTCTGGAAGGCCGCCGTGACGTCGCCCCACCGGGGGTCACGGGGTCAAACTCGCCCAGTAAGAGGCGGGGACAGGGACAAGGGTCGTGGCAAAGATTGGGAAAGCTTAGGCCGAAAATGCGGCCTCCAGGGCGTCCAGAAATTCTAAAATCTGGAAGGCCGCCGTGAAGTCGCCCCCCGGGGGTCATGGGGGTCAAACTCGGTCAGCCGGCGTCGGGGTCCGGGACAAGGGTCGTGGTAAAGTTTGGGGCGGCTCGGGCCGAAAATGCGGCCTCCAGAGCGTCCAGAAGTTCTGAACTGTAGAAGGCCGCCGTGACGTCGCCTCCCTGGGGGTCACGGGGGTCAAACTCGGCCAGCGGGCGGCGGGGGCCGGGACAAGGGTCGTAGCAAAGTTTAGAAAAGCTTAGGCCGAAAATGCGGCCTCCAGGGCGTCCAGAAATTCTAAACTCTGGAAGGCCGCCGTGAAGTCGCCCCCCGGGGGTCATGGGGGTCAAACTCGGTCAGCCGGCGTCGGGGTCCGGGACAAGGGTCGTGGCCAAGTTTGGGGCGGCTCGGGCCGAAAATGCGGCCTCCAGAGCGTCCAGAAGTTCTGAACTGTAGAAGGCCGCCGTGACGTCTCCTCCCTTGGGGTCACGGGGGTCAAACTCGGCCAGCGGGCGGCGGGGGCCGGGACGTAGGTCGTGGCAAAGTTTGGGAAAGCTTAGGCCGAAAATGCGGCCTCCAGAGCGTCCAGAAGTTCTGAACTGTAGAAGGCCGCCGTGACGTCGCCTCCCTGGGGGTCACGGGGGTCAAACTCGGCCAGCGGCTGGCCGGGGCCGGGACGTGGGTCGTGGCCAAGTTTGGGGCGGCTCGGGCCGAAAATGCGGCCTCCAGAGCGTCCAGAAGTTCTGAACTCTGAAGGCCGCCGTGACGTCGCCCCACCGGGGGTCACGGGGGTCAAACCAGGCCCGCCGGCGGCGGGGACCGGGACGTGCGTCGTAGCTAAGTTTGGGGCGGCTCGGGCCGAAAATGCTGCCTCCAGAGCGTCCAGAAGTTCTGAACTCTGAAGGCCGCCGTGACGTCGCCCCACCGGGGGTCACGGGGGTCAAACCAGGCCCGCCGGCGGCGGGGACCGGGACGTGCGTCATAGCTAAGTTTGGGGCGGCTCGGGCCGAAAATGCGGCCTCCAGAGCGTCCAGAAGTTCTGAACTCTGGAAGGCCGCCGTCACGTCGCTCCCCGGGGGTCAAACTCGGACAGCCGGCGACAGGGGCTGGGACAAGCGTCGTGGCCAAGTTTGGGGGGCTCCGGCCGTAAATGCGGCCTCCAGAGCGTCCAGAAGTTCTGAACTCTGGAAGGCAGCCGTTACATCGCCCCCCCGAGGGTCATGGGGGTCAAACTCGGCCAGCCGGCGGCGGGGTCCGGGACAAGGGTCGTGTCCAAGTTTGGGGGGCTTAGGCCGAAAATGCGGCCTCCAGAGCGTCCAGAAGTTCTGAACTGTAGAACGCCGCCGTGACGTCGCCTCCCTGGGGGTCACGGGGGTCAAACTCGGCCAGCGGCTGGCCGGGGCCGGGACGTGGGTCGTGGCCAAGTTTGGGGCGGCTCGGGCCGAAAATGCGGCCTCCAGAGCGTCCAGAAGTTCTGAACTCTGAAGGCCGCCGTGACGTCGCCTCCCTGGGGGTCAAAGTGGCCCAGAAGGAGGCGGGGACAGGGACAAGGGTCGTGGCAAAGTTTGGGAAAGCTTAGGCCGAAAATGCGGCCTCCAGGGCGTCCAGAAATTCTAAACTCTGGAAGGCCGCCGTGACGTCGCCCCTGGGGGTCATGGGGGTCAAACTCGGCCAGCCGGCGTCGGGGTCCGGGACAAGGGTCGTGGCCAAGTTTGGGGCGGCTCGGGCCGAAAATGCGGCCTCTAGACCGTCCAGAAGTTCTGAACTCTGAAGGCCGCCGTCACGTCGCTCCCCGGGGGTCAAACTCGGCCAGCCGGCGACAGGGGCTGGGACAAGCGTCGTGGCCAAGTTTGGGGGGCTCCGGCCGTAAATGCGGCCTCCAGAGCGTCCAGAACCTCTGAACTGTAGAAGGTTGCCGTCACGTCGCCTCGCTGGGGGTCACGGGGGTCAAACTCGGCCAGCGGTCGGCGGGGGCCGGGACGTGGGTCGTGGCCAAGTTTGGGGCGGCTCGGGCCGAAAATGCGGCCTCCAGAGCGTCCAGAAGTTCTGAACTCTGAAGGCCGCCGTGACGTCGCCCCCCTGGGGGTCAAAGTGGTCAAACTCGCCCAGAAGGAGGCGGGGACAGGGACAAGGGTCGTGGCAAAGTTTGGGAAAGCTTAGACCGAAAATGCGGCCTCCAGGGCGTCCAGAAATTCTAAACTCTGGAAGGCCGCCGTGACGTCGCCCCTGGGGGTCATGGGGGTCAAACTCGGCCAGCCGGCGTCGGGGTCCGGGACAAGGGTCGTGGCCAAGTTTGGGGCGGCTCGGGCCGAAAATGCGGCCTCCAGAGCGTCCAGAAGTTCTGAACTGTAGAAGGCCGCCGTGACGTCGCCTCCCTGGGGGTCACGGGGGTCAAACTCAGCCAGCGGGCGGCGGGGACCGGGACGTAGGTCGTGGCCAAGTTTAGGGCGGATCGGGCCGACAATGCGGCCTCCAGAGCGTCCAGAAGTTCTGAACTCTGGAAGGCCGCCGTCACGTCGCCCCCCGGGGGTCGCTGGAATCAAACTTGGCCAGGGGGCTGCAGGGGCCGGAACGTAGGTCGTGGCCAAGTTTGGGGCGGCTCGGGCCGAAAATGCGGCCTCCAGAGCGTCCAGAAGTTCTGAACTCTGGAAGGCCGCCGTGACGTCGCCTCCCTGGGGGTCAAAGGGGTCAAACTCGCCCAGTAAGAGGCGGGGACAGGGACAAGGGTCGTGGCAAAGTTTGGGAAAGCTTAGGCCGAAAATGCGGCCTCCAGGGCGTCCAGAAATTCTAAACTCTGGAAGGCCGCCGTGAAGTAGCCCCCCGGGGGTCATGGGGGTCAAACTCGGTCAGCCGGCGTCGGGGTCCGGGACAAGGGTCGTGGCAAAGTTTGGGGCGGCTCGGGCCGAAAATGCGGCCTCCAGAGCGTCCAGAAGTTCTGAACTGTAGAAGGCCGCCGTGACGTCGCCTCCCTGGGGGTCACGGGGGTCAAACTCGGCCAGCGGGCGGCGGGGGCCGGGACAAGGGTCGTAGCAAAATTAAGGAAAGCTTAGGCCGAAAATGCGGCCTCCAGGGCGTCCAGAAATTCTAAACTCTGGAAGGCCGCCGTGACGTCGCCTCCCGGGGGTCATGGGGTGAAACTCGGCCAGCCGGCGGCAGGGTCCGGGACAAGGGTCGTGGCCAAGTTTGGGGCGGCTCGGGCCGAAAATGCGGCCTCCAGAACGTCCAGAAGTTCTGAACTGTAGAAGGCCGCCGTGACGTCACCCCCGGGGGTCACGGGGGTCAAACTCGGCCAGCGGGCGGCGGGGGCCGGGACGTAGGTCGTGGCAAAGTTTGGGAAAGCTTAGGCCGAAAATGCGGCCTCCAGAGCGTCGAGAAGTTCTGAACTGTAGAAGGCCGCCGTGACGTCGCCTCCCTGGGGGTCACGGGGGTCAAACTCGGCCAGCGGCTGGCCGGGGCCGGGACGTGGGTCGTGGCCAAGTTTTGGGCGGCTCGGGCCGAAAATGCGGCCTCCAGAGCGTCCAGAAGTTCTGAACTCTGAAGGCCGCCGTGACGTCGCCCCACCGGGGGTCACGGGGGTCAAACCAGGCCCGCCGGCGGCGGGGACCGGGACGTGCGTCGTAGCTAAGTTTGGGGCGGCTCGGGCCGAAAATGCGGCCTCCAGAGCGTCCAGAACTTCTGAACTCTGGAAGGCCGCCGTCACGTCGCCCCCCGGGGGTCAAACTCGGCCAGCCGGCGACAGGGGCTGGGACAAGCGTCGTGGCCAAGTTTGGGGGGCTCCGGCCGTAAATGCGGCCTCCAGAGCGTCCAGAACTTCTGAACTCTGAAAGGCCGGCGTCACGTCGCCCACCGTGGGTCGCGGGGGTCAAACTTGGCCAGGGGGCTGCAGGGGCCGGGAAAATGGTCGTGGCCAAGTTTGGGGCGGCTCGGGCCGAAAACGCGGCCTCCAGAGCGTCCAGAAGTTCTGAACTCTGGAAGGCAGCCGTTACATCGCCCCCCCGAGGGTCATGGGGGTCAAACTCGGCCAGCCGGCGGCGGGGTCCGGGACAAGGGTCGTGGCCAAGTTTGGGGGGGCTTAGGCCGAAAATGCGGCCTCCAGAGCGTCCAGAAGTTCTGAACTGTAGAAGGCCGCCGTGACGTCGCCTCCCTGGGGGTCACGGGGGTCAAACTCGGCCAGCGGCTGGCCGGGGCCGGGACGTGGGTCGTGGCCAAGTTTGGGGCGGCTCGGGCCGAAAATGCGGCCTCCAGAGCGTCCAGAAGTTCTGAACTCTGAAGGCCGCCGTGACGTCGCCTCCCTGGGGGTCAAAGTGGTCAAACTCGCCCAGAAGGAGGCGGGGACAGGGACAAGGGTCGTGGCAAAGTTTGGGAAAGCTTAGGCCGAAAATGCGGCCTCCAGGGCGTCCAGAAATTCTAAACTCTGGAAGGCCGCCGTGACGTCGCCCCTGGGGGTCATGGGGGTCAAACTCGGCCAGCCGGCGTCGGGGTCCGGGACAAGGGTCGTGGCCAAGCTTGGGGCGGCTCGGGCCGAAAATGCGGCCTCCAGAGCGTCCAGAAGTTCTGAACTGTAGAAGGCCGCCGTCACGTCGCCTCCCTGGGGGTCACGGGGGTCAAACTCGGCCAGCGGTCGGCGGGGGCCGGGACGTCGGTCGTGGCCAAGTTTGGGGCGGCTCGGGCCGAAAATGCGGCCTCCAGAGCGTCCAGAAGTTCTGAACTCTGAAGGCCGCCGTGACGTCGCCTCCCTGGGGGTCAAAGTGGTCAAACTCGCCCAGAAGGAGGCGGGGACAGGGACAAGGGTCGTGGCAAAGTTTGGGAAAGCTTAGGCCGAAAATGCGGCCTCCAGGGCGTCCAGAAATTCTAAACTCTGGAAGGCCGCCGTGACGTCGCCCCTGGGGGTCATGGGGGTCAAACTCGGCCAGCCGGCGTCGGGGTCCGGGACAAGGGTCGTGGCCAAGCTTGGGGCGGCTCGGGCCGAAAATGCGGCCTCCAGAGCGTCCAGAAGTTCTGAACTGTAGAAGGCCGCCGTCACGTCGCCTCCCTGGGGGTCACGGGGGTCAAACTCGGCCAGCGGTCGGCGGGGGCCGGGACGTCGGTCGTGGCCAAGTTTGGGGCGGCTCGGGCCGAAAATGCGGCCTCCAGAGCGTCCAGAAGTTCTGAACTGTAGAAGGCCGCCGTGACGTCGCCTAGCTGGGGGTCACGGGGGTCAAACTCAGCCAGCGGGCGGCGGGGACCGGGACGTAGGTCGTGGCCAAGTTTAGGGCGGATCGGGCCGACAATGCGGCCTCCAGAGCGTCCAGAAGTTCTGAACTCTGGAAGGCCGCCGTCACGTCGCCCCCCGGGGGTCGTTGGGGTCAAACTTGGCCAGGGGGCTGCAGGGGCCGGGACGTAGGTCGTGGCCAAGTTTGGGGCGGCTCGGGCCGAAAATGCGGCCTCCAGAGCGTCCAGAAGTTCTGAACTCTGGAAGGCCGCCGTGACGTCGCCCCACCGGGGGTCACGGGGTCAAACTCGCCCAGTAAGAGGCGGGGACAGGGACAAGGGTCGTGGCAAAGTTTGGGAAAGCTTAGGCCGAAAATGCGGCCTCCAGGGCGTCCAGAAATTCTAAAATCTGGAAGGCCGCCGTGAAGTCGCCCCCCGGGGGTCATGGGGGTCAAACTCAGCCAGCGGGCGGTCCAGAAGTTCTGAACTGTAGAAGGCCGCCGTGACGTCGCCTCCCTGGGGGTCACGGGGGTCAAACTCAGCCAGCGGGCGGCGGGGACCGGGACGTAGGTCGTGGCCAAGTTTAGGGCGGATCGGGCCGACAATGCGGCCTCCAGAGCGTCCAGAAGTTCTGAACTCTGGAAGGCCGCCGTCACGTCGCCCCCCGGGGGTCGCTGGGGTCAAACTTGGCCAGGGGGCTGCAGGGGCCGGGACGTAGGTCGTGGCCAAGTTTGGGGCGGCTCGGGCCGAAAATGCGGCCTCCAGAGCGTCCAGAAGTTCTGAACTCTGGAAGGCCGCCGTGACGTCGCCCCACCGGGGGTCACGGGGTCAAACTCGCCCAGTAAGAGGCGGGGACAGGGACAAGGGTCGTGGCAAAGTTTGGGAAAGCTTAGGCCGAAAATGCGGCCTCCAGGGCGTCCAGAAATTCTAAAATCTGGAAGGCCGCCGTGAAGTCGCCCCCCGGGGGTCATGGGGGTCAAACTCGGTCAGCCGGCGTCGGGGTCCGGGACAAGGGTCGTGGTAAAGTTTGGGGCGGCTCGGGCCGAAAATGCGGCCTCCAGAGCGTCCAGAAGTTCTGAACTGTAGAAGGCCGCCGTGACGTCGCCTCCCTGGGGGTCACGGGGGTCAAACTCGGCCAGCGGGCGGCGGGGGCCGGGACAAGGGTCGTAGCAAAGTTTAGAAAAGCTTAGGCCGAAAATGCGGCCTCCAGGGCGTCCAGAAATTCTGAACTCTGAAGGCCGCCGTGACGTCGCCTCCCTGGGGGTCAAAGTGGTCAAACTCGCCCAGAAGGAGGCGGGGACAGGGACAAGGGTCGTGGCAAAGTTTGGGAAAGCTTAGGCCGAAAATGCGGCCTCCAGGGCGTCCAGAAATTCTAAACTCTGGAAGGCCGCCGTGACGTCGCCCCTGGGGGTCATGGGGGTCAAACTCGGCCAGCCGGCGTCGGGGTCCGGGACAAGGGTCGTGGCCAAGCTTGGGGCGGCTCGGGCCGAAAATGCGGCCTCCAGAGCGTCCAGAAGTTCTGAACTGTAGAAGGCCGCCGTGACGTCGCCTCCCTGGGGGTCACGGGGGTCAAACTCGGCCAGCGGGCGGCGGGGGCCGGGACAAGGGTCGTAGCAAAGTTTAGAAAAGCTTAGGCCGAAAATGCGGCCTCCAGGGCGTCCAGAAATTCTAAACTCTGGAAGGCCGCCGTGAAGTCGCCCCCCCGGGGGTCATGGGGGTCAAACTCGGTCAGCCGGCGTCGGGGTCCGGGACAAGGGTCGTGGCAAAGTTTGGGGCGGCTCGGGCCGAAAATACGGCCTCCAGAGCATCCAGAAGTTCTGAACTGTAGAAGGCCGCCGTGACGTCGCCTCCCTTGGGGTCACGGGGGTCAAACTCGGCCAGCGGGCGGCGGGGGCCGGGACAAGGGTCGTAGCAAAGTTAAGGAAAACTTAGGCCGAAACTGCGGCCTCCAGGGCGTCCAGAAATTCTAAACTCTGGAAGGCCGCCGTAACGTCGCCCCACGGGGGTCATGGGGTGAAACTCGGCCAGCCGGCGGCAGGGACCGGGACAAGGGTCGTGGCCAAGTTTGGGGCGGCTCCAGAGCGTCGAGAAGTTCTGAACTGTAGAAGGCCGCCGTGACGTCGCCTCCCTGGGGGTCACGGGGGTCAAACTCAGCCAGCGGCTGGCCGGGGCCGGGACGTGGGTCGTGGCCAAGTTTGGGGCGGCTCGGGCCGAAAATGCGGCCTCCAGAGCGTCCAGAAGTTCTGAACTCTGAAGGCCGCCGTGACGTCGCCCCACCGGGGGTCACGGGGGTCAAACCAGGCCCGCCGGCGGCGGGGACCGGGACGTGCGTCGTAGCTAAGTTTGGGGCGGCTCGGGCCGAAAATGCGGCCTCCAGAGCGTCCAGAAGTTCTGAACTCTGGAAGGCCGCCGTCACGTCGCTCCCCGGGGGTCAAACTCGGCCAGCCGGCGACAGGGGCTGGGACAAGCGTCGTGGCCAAGTTTGGGGGGCTCCGGCCGTAAATGCGGCCTCCAGAGCGTCCAGAACTTCTGAACTCTGAAAGGCCGGCGTCACGTCGCCCACCGGGGGTCGCGGGGTCAAACTTGGCCAGGGGGCTGCAGGGGCCGGGAAAATGGTCGTGGCCAAGTTTGGGGCGGATCGGGCCGAAAATGCGGCCTCCAGAGCGTCCAGAACTTCTGAACTCTGGAAGGCCGCCGTCACGTCGCTCCCCGGGGGTCAAACTCGGCCAGCCGGCGACAGGGGCTGGGACAAGCGTCGTGGCCAAGTTTGGGGGGCTCCGGCCGTAAATGCGGCCTCCAGAGCGTCCAGAACTTCTGAACTCTGAAAGGCCGGCGTCACGTCGCCCACCGGGGGTCGCGGGGGTCAAACTTGGCCAGGCGGCTGCAGGGGCCGGGAAAATGGTCGTGGCCAAGTTTGGGGCGGATCGGGCCGAAAATGCGGCCTCCAGAGCGTCCAGAACTTCTGAACTCTGGAAGGCCGCCGTCACGTCGCCCCCCGGGGATCACGGGGGTCAAACTCGGCCAGCCGGCGGCAGGGCCTGGGACAAGGGTTGTGGCCAAGTTTGGGGGGGCTCCGGCCGTAAATGCGGCCTCAAGAGCGTCCAGAAGTTCTGAACTCTGGAAGGCCGCCGTCACGTCGCCCCCCGGGGGTCAAACTTGGCCAGGGGGCTGCAGGGGCCGGGAAAATGGTCGTGGCCAAGTTTGGGGCGGATCGGGCCGAAAATGCGGCCTCCAGAGCGTCCAGAAGTTCTGAACTCCGGAAGGCCGCCGTCACGTCGCCCCCCGGGGGTCGCGGGGTTGAAACTTGGCCAGGGGGCTGCAGGGGCCGGGACAATGGTCGTGGCCAAGTTTGGGGCGGCTCGGGCCGAAAACGCGGCCTCCAGAGCGTCCAGAAGTTCTGAACTCTGGAAGGCAGCCGTTACATCGCCCCCCCGAGGGTCATGGGGGTCAAACTCGGCCAGCCGGCGGCGGGGTCCGGGACAAGGGTCGTGGCCAAGTTTGGGGGGGCTTAGGCCGAAAATGCGGCCTCCAGAGCGTCCAGAAGTTCTGAACTGTAGAAGGCCGCCGTGACGTCGCCTCCCTGGGGGTCACGGGGGTCAAACTCGGCCAGCGGCTGGCCGGGGCCGGGACGTGGGTCGTGGCCAAGTTTGGGGCGGCTCGGGCCGAAAATGCGGCCTCCAGAGCGTCCAGAAGTTCTGAACTCTGAAGGCCGCCGTGACGTCGCCCCACCGGGGGTCATGGGGGTCAAACCAGGCCCGCCGGCGGCGGGGACCGGGACGTGCGTCGTAGCTAAGTTTGGGGCGGATCGGGCCGAAAATGCGGCCTCCAGAGCGTCCAGAAGTTCTGAACTCTGGAAGGCCGCCGTCACGTCGCTCCCCGGGGGTCAAACTCGGCCAGCCGGCGACAGGGGCTGGGACAAGCGTCGTGGCCAAGTTTGGGGGGCTCCGGCCGTAAATGCGGCCTCCAGAGCGTCCAGAACTTCTGAACTCTGAAAGGCCGGCGTCACGTCGCCCACCGGGGGTCGCGGGGGTCAAACTTGGCCAGGGGGCTGCAGGGGCCGGGACAATGGTCGTGGCCACGTTTGGGGCGGCTCGGGCCGAAAACGCGGCCTCCAGAGCGTCCAGAAGTTCTGAACTCTGGAAGGCAGCCGTTACATCGCCCCCCCGAGGGTCATGGGGGTCAAACTCGGCCAGCCGGCGGCGGGGTCCGGGACAAGGGTCGTGGCCAAGTTTGGGGGGGGGCTTAGGCCGAAAATGCGGCCTCCAGAGCGTCCAGAAGTTCTGAACTGTAGAAGGCCGCCGTGACGTCGCCTCCCTGGGGGTCACGGGGGTCAAAGTCGGCCAGCGGCTGGCCGGGGCCGGGACGTGGGTCGTGGCCAAGTTTGGGGCGGCTCGGGCCGAAAATGCGGCCTCCAGAGCGTCCAGAAGTTCTGAACTCTGAAGGCCGCCGTGACGTCGCCTCCCTGGGGGTCAAAGTGGTCAAACTCGCCCAGAAGGAGGCGGGGACAGGGACAAGGGTCGTGGCAAAGTTTGGGAAAGCTTAGGCCGAAAATGCGGCCTCCAGGGCGTCCAGAAATTCTAAACTCTGGAAGGCCGCCGTGACGTCGCCCCTGGGGGTCATGGGGGTCAAACTCGGCCAGCCGGCGTCGGGGTCCGGGACAAGGGTCGTGGCCAAGCTTGGGGCGGCTCGGGCCGAAAATGCGGCCTCCAGAGCGTCCAGAAGTTCTGAACTGTAGAAGGCCGCCGTCACGTCGCCTCCCTGGGGGTCACGGGGGTCAAACTAGGCCAGCGGTCGGCGGGGGCCGGGACGTCGGTCGTGGCCAAGTTTGGGGCGGCTCGGGCCGAAAATGCGGCCTCCAGAGCGTCCAGAAGTTCTGAACTGTAGAAGGCCGCCGTGACGTCGCCTAGCTGGGGGTCACGGGGGTCAAACTCAGCCAGCGGGCGGCGGGGACCGGGACGTAGGTCGTGGCCAAGTTTAGGGCGGATCGGGCCGACAATGCGGCCTCCAGAGCGTCCAGAAGTTCTGAACTCTGGAAGGCCGCCGTCACGTCGCCCCCCGGGGGTCGCTGGGGTCAAACTTGGCCAGGGGGCTGCAGGGGCCGGGACGTAGGTCGTGGCCAAGTTTGGGGCGGCTCGGGCCGAAAATGCGGCCTCCAGAGCGTCCAGAAGTTCTGAACTCTGGAAGGCCGCCGTGACGTCGCCCCACCGGGGGTCACGGGGTCAAACTCGCCCAGTAAGAGGCGGGGACAGGGACAAGGGTCGTGGCAAAGTTTGGGAAAGCTTAGGCCGAAAATGCGGCCTCCAGGGCGTCCAGAAATTCTAAAATCTGGAAGGCCGCCGTGAAGTCGCCCCCCGGGGGTCATGGGGGTCAAACTCGGTCAGCTGGCGTCGGGGTCCGGGACAAGGGTCGTGGCAAAGTTTGGGGCGGCTCGGGCCGAAAATGCGGCCTCCAGAGCGTCCAGAAGTTCTGAACTGTAGAAGGCCGCCGTGACGTCGCCTCCCTGGGGGTCACGGGGGTCAAACTCGGCCAGCGGGCGGCGGGGGCCGGGACAAGGGTCGTAGCAAAGTTTAGGAAAGCTTAGGCCGAAAATGCGGCCTCCAGGGCGTCCAGAAATTCTAAACTTTGGAAGGCCGCCGTGACGTCGCCCCCCGGGGGTCATGGGGTGAAACTCGGCCAGCCGGCGGCAGGGTCCGGGACAAGGGTCGTGGCCAAGTTTGGGGCGGCTAGGGCCGAAAATGCGGCCTCCAGAGCGTCCAGAAGTTCTGACCTGTGGAAGGCCGCCGTGACGTTGCCCCCGGGGGGGTCACGGGGGTCAAACTCGGCCAGCATTGTAAGGCCTTTCCCCATCCTCCTTTTTTTCCTGTACCTTTTGCTCTCGGGATCATTTACATTCACCTCTGTAGTGGGCTCAGAAAGTAGTCCGTCATTACCTGATACTTTTGTCACATGACAAGAAATGAAAATGGCAACACAAACGCTGGTGAAAGAAAGACCAAGATCGATTACTTTGTATGCTGTTCAAACAGCATATGGCCAATCAGACTAAGTGATAGGAAATTTGAAAAAGACTGATTTTTTGAAAAGCTTAAATGTCTTTTAAAGGATCACAAATTGTATTTTAAATCTTATAAACTATGATCCATCGGTGTCTCAAAACTGTTGTAATCATCCATTGGCTCAGCCATTTCTGTTAAAATTGGCGTAAGATTCTGATCAGTAAAGAAACTAAAAAAAAAAAAATAGTTCCATTGTATACAGGTAAATTCACCAGTTTGAACGCACCCAGTGTTTCCGTTTGAATAAAATTTTACTGAGTCCCTGGGACCCAGTGCCACTGAAAAAGATGAGTCCCATTGAGTTTCTTCTGAGTCCCAATTTTTCTTTTGTAAATCATCTTTTTAATGAAGATCACTTTGGTTGGGGGACAGAATGAAGAAGGGAAAAAAAACCTTACACTTCACATGATTTTTTCTCCCTTTCCTAATAGCAGTTTTGAAATACTATCCTCAATCCTGAATATCAATAACCATGAGTAAGAAGGCCTTTGAAAATAGTGTGGTGAAGGGAAAAATACTTGTAACAAGCAGCTTTCGTCCAAAAGGTTTCCAACAAATTTACTTTTTTTCAAAATTCTTATTAAAGTCATCTATCATTGAGCTAGAAATACACTGCAACATCTCTGATACAACATCACTAGAAACATAGTGACCAGACTGCAGACATTCACGACCATTGGTTTTCTGTAGTTCACCGAGCTGAGGGAAAGTACTGAGGGAAATATTGTTTTTTACCGTAAAATATACAGTCATAAGCTGTGGAAATAATGAATCATATGATTTTATTTCAACTATTTCAAATGCCTTCTTTATGGACCCTTTCGCAGACTTAATTTGCATAGCACGTCAGTGGCCGTCGCTCGAAATATGTCGACTTTTTGTCGTACGAATGATCGAGCTTCTCTGAAAGTCTGAAAGTCCGTACAACCTGTTGTGAACATATTTTTTGCTTGGTTTCACAGCAAATTAAACACTTCAAGCGAATGGAAGAATCTGTATCATTAGTGTCTTTCACTAACCAATCTTTAAAGGCAGAATCTTTCAGCCATTGGTCTTGGAAAGATCGAGAATGTTGTTGGTTTTTTTTTGCCGGGGAAGCCATTTTCTGTCTCAGCATACAAGTGCTAAGCAACGGCTGTTTTCCCGCTCAGCTCGCCGGAAAAGACAGTATATTGGCAGCGCAGGTAAACAGCCGTAGTTGTTTATTTTGACGTACTACGTTCTATTTATAGACATTTTGGAATTCCGATGGTCAGGTTGTACAGGCGGAATTAAAATCTTAGTAGACTATTTTAAATTGTTTTCGGTGTTGATGAAATCTTATTAAACTATTTTTTGACTCAAGTTTGACTGCGTCCCAAGGACGCGATCAGCTTATTGATTTTGCGTCCGAACTGATTTTAATGCGTATATAGATACTTTTACGTCGTAACCGGAAACACTGGCACCTATAATGTATCCAGAATTATATTTCCTTTGTCTACCTTATAACTTTACACCTGAAACAGTTAAACAGCAACAAAACATCTTTTCTTCGGTTTGGGTATCAGTGTACAGTAAGGCGTGCAATATTCGAAGTGGCCATGGTCATATTTATAAATATCAAGAAAATACAAGATCTGACTGCAGATTTGAAGGTAAGGATTGATACTGGTGCCCTGAATGGGTTCAAAATCTGAAATAAAGCCCATTTGCAAATTCGAAACTAAAAGATCATGACCCTTCCACAGTTTACCGGTATCCTGTGCCTCTAGGAATCCAAAGTGGTAGGTTTGCGGACTTTTTCTGGTTTTGCGGGCTTATTTTGAAAGGTATGAATATGCCATAAAATTGTGGAAAAAGTAGCTGGAATCATGGTATTTTTTGGCATGTCCACAGACTTTGAATTGATTTTACTGCACGCCAGTTAGGGGCCATCTGCAAATGGCAGAGATGTATGGTGAGAGTAACGAACGACAACTCTGCTCGGAGATTGTAAAAATAGCTGCTAGCTGCTAGACCCCTTAAATTCGCATCTATTTTCAAACCTACATGGTATAAAGAAGGAAAGGTTTGACCTTCCGTTTCATATAAAAACTAAATGTTTCATTTCCTTTATCTAACACAATTCATGGATCCAATAACTCTTTTTATTATCAAAATTGCATTGAAAACCTGCCTGTATTATGTATTTCTAATTTTGACCATGGCCAATTCGAAACAAACTGTTTATGACCAGGTTCCTAACTCTTTATCAAAATTAGACGTAAGTTATTAAGGTAGGTTTTTAATGCAATTTTGATAAGAAGAGTAGTTATTCCATCCCTGAATAATGTTAGATTAAGGAAAAGAAGCATTTGGTTTGTATGTGAAACATGGGGTCAACACCTTTCTTTCTTTGCTTTGTCCCCAAAGGCTACCTTAGTGTGATTTTTACGGGTACAAACTTTTTATGCAACACCGTTCAATATGGCGGAAGTCGAACATTGGAAAATTTCGAGAAAGGTAAATATTTAATTTCTGTGCTTTTAGCGCAGCTTCTAATTTTTTGGTTCATTGTAGTTATTTAATTTAAGGTGTTTGACCTGCGAATAATGTTTTCAAGAGTAGGTAAAGTCCACCATATTTACTCCTATGTTAAATGTAACTCCCGGAACTAGTCTCAATAATGAGAAGTCCCGGTGATCTTTTTCATATTTGGATATTTACTGCACACTGTACCATCTCAAGTCCATCGTAAATTTTCCGGTAGCAAATATAGAGCGCTTTCAGTTTCGTCGGTTTTTATCTGTGTTGCAGTGAAATGCAATTAAATTTTAGTACTAATCATGACCAAAAACAAATTGTTAAACCATTAATTACAGTACAGTCGCCGCGAATCTTCGAGAATTCGCGCTCGCGCGTGATGCGGGGAAGTGCGCGGAAAGTATGAAATGTCCGCGCAAATCCCCCGCAAAACACTCGCAAGATCGTGAAATCTCCTCGCATCACGCGCGAAGGGTAAACTACTCGCGCGAACAGAGTTAAATGTCGACGCGCGAACATCTTGTTACGCGCGAAGAGCAAGATGTTCGCGCGTGAACAATGGAAATAGTTGCAAGTTTGCGAAAAATATGCTGCATGCAGACAAAAATCGCGATCGTGTACAGTTTTTTTAAAAGGAGAGTTCGTCCGTTTTTAACTGCTCAACGAAGGTTCTAAATGTATATTGGTCGACTGGGTTCGATTCTTACCCTAGTAAGCCAACCAACTTTCTGCATTGAACGATAGCCCATTGTTTAATCAGATATCTGTTTGTTTTCTTAATCTTGTCACATAGGCATTGTGTGTTAAAGGGTTAATAGACATGTTTCTGAAGCATTTGCAGACTACAAATGATGGAAGATTTCATACGCTATAATTAAAGTTCTTGCAAAACAGGAAGAAAGAATTTCCTTTTTTTCAAAGATTCCTGAAGCCGAAGTCTTCAATGCCAGTAAAACGTTATATTTTGGTACAGGGATGAAGAAATGCTTTTGTTTCCTTAAACACGCGACCCTTAAAATAACCCTTTGAAAGAGGTGCATATAACCAGGTGTGAGAACAGAAGAAATTGCTGTTACGAAATATTTCCCCGATTCTCACATTTTGACTAGATTTCACTTACAATGTTACAAGAAACACTTGATTGTCATTTGCAACTACTGTCAGTTTTGACAAGTCTAAAGTTTATTCTTTGTTTCGTACATGTATAGGGCTACACGCAAGAGGGGATAACAGCACGGATTAAGTCTTTACCAAAGGACAAAGTGTTGGACTAGTCCACATTAAAAGTAGTTGCAGACGGCAAAGTCAAATTGAATCAGAAATTGAAATTTGATTTTGCATTTTCTCATTTTCCCACAATGTTTTCAAAAGCTTTCTTTTTCAGGGTCTTTAAAAGTTGGAATTGTGCAGTAAAGAGTCTTATCCTTGAGCTTTACATCTCCCCTTTGTTACTATTGCGTTTTTTCCCCTCTGAATGGGCGAGCATTACGTAAAAAGAATAAACTCAGAATGAAAGAAAATTTCTCAAAAACTCGGCTAGACGTTTCTCACGAGAGCTAGTTTGCAACGTACCATGAAGACCTTGAATTTAGGTAAGTAAAAGTCACCTTCCGCAGTTCTAAGCGTGGAAAATCATACCTGTGACTTTGAGGGAAATGGTTTAAACCATAACTGTGTAATCCCTCTAGATCAATTGAAGAATTTATGAATATGCAACACCGAATTCCCGTACTTTGTTTATTTTCAATCCATTTACGTGTATATTTAAATGTAATGCATTATCGTATGCATCTTCTTGTCTTCCAATTTTGGCAGTAAGGAAATTCTTTAAGAAAACAGCGGACCCTTTTTTCTGCTGACTACACAAAACATGTGACACGTTTGCCCAGGTGTACAAGAAACAACCATTCCTAAATGCTTCAAAACATTATCAGCCACTATAAGGCAGGCATGATACTTGCTTATTGTGTGAGTATTTTGAGTTGACTGGCAGTGTACTTGTAGCAGGGTATAATTTTTTGTTTAATTTGGAGCATAACACTTGTAAATATGGACTACAAACATGTGCAGTACAACATTCTCGCTTCGAATGATTCGCAACTTACGTCATACTTCCAGTCTCTTCAGAAAAACGACCAAAAGTTGGACTGGTCTAAATTCAAAAAAATTTGCTGACGACAATTTACATGAAGTTCAAATGAGATTATTGTCATCGATAGAAACCAGATTAGTAATAGAGTAATAGATAATGTTAGAAAAGGAGAAAAAGAAGATTATCAGGTTATTTTCTCCTTTTCCACAATGATTTTAGAGGCCTTTTTATCATGGCCGTAAAAACTTGGGATTGAAAGGTTAACTACAAACACATGTGTACCCGTGATAGGCGTGAAATCATGTTGATGATGGATTATTTTACATTTTTTGGTTGTTCAAAATTACTCTCCCGATGGCAAGATGGCGGACGGTGTAGATACACATCAGACATAGCAGAACGTGCAGTCTGACCTTGGATGTACACCATCTTCTATTTAACTATGACTCAGCTCATATCAGAAAATCGTCTTCTTGTTGGTCAAAACAGGTAAGAACATAATTATTTAAAGCATGTATTTCAACTTGAAAACACGCCGAAACTGGACAGGCTTTTATGCATAATTCGTATATATTTAGACTGTACCATATCCGTTAGATCGATAATTGCCGGTAAATGTCAAACATCTCTTTATAATATTCACACCTTTCCTACGATAATTGTCAACATTGCGTGATTAGATGAGTCCTTTGAATTAGACAATTAAATCTTTTGAATTCCCTTGTGTAAGCTTAAGCTTACAGTGTATAAATTCTAGCGTGGAGGCCAAAGAATTTGTTGCGCGAGGTAAAAAATCCGCGCGTGAAACTTCGCGCGGTGTGCGTGAAGCTTCGCGCGGTGTATCTGAATCCTCTGAATCCTTTCAGTCTCACGCGCGGATCATGTTAATTCCCCGCAAATTTCACGGAAAATTTGCGCGGAAAAATTTAAGAATTCGCGCGTGATGCGCGAATTCTCGAAGATTCGCGGTGACTGTACTGTACATAAAAAGCTTGTAGAAGTCGTTTACAACATGTTTATCTTGGAAAAATCACGGACGAAATTTATCGTGCGTGGCGGCCATTTTCAATGTTTTTGGGAACGTAAACAGCTCCGGTCACTGATGAAATGCATGGTATTTTCTCAAGATCAGCGTTTGAATTGAAAATATTTGTATTTCAAATGAAACAACAGGCCCGTCGGAAGGAAATTTCATTTGGTCCGGCCAGTATGGCGAGCGACGAAGTCGCGAAGCCATGCTGGGGGGGAGGGGTCAGGGGGCATGGCCTCCGAAAATTTTTGAAAAATTAGACGCTCCCTGGTGCATTCTGGCGCATTTTTTTAGGTCAGTAGTACGCATTTAAGCCATGCTGTGGGGGGGGGGGGGTCCGGAAAATTTTGAAAATAAGACGCTCTCTGATGCATTCTGGCGCATTTTTTTGAGGTTTATATTACACATTTTTTTTTCTCGAAAATTGGTCTAGCCATTTTTCGTTTTCGGCCAAAAATTTAGTCCGGCCATAGCCGGACCGGCCGGACCGCTTCCGACGGCCTTGAACGATATTGAATATGCAAGCCACAGGTATGTTTAAATCCTAGTTTTGTGCTCTATTTAGGAAATTATAAGAGTTCAAACTTGCGCACAAAATCTGTGCGGAACTTTCAACTGATTTTGTCCGGATTGTCTCTGTACCCAGAGGCGACCAATCGAAAAGTAACATCGCCTTTGGGGACAGTTATCTGTACTACTCCCGGGACATAATTAATACAGCGGGCTGAAATAAAATCCAGACTTCTGAACGGCACCCTTCAGTCTTTAATTGCCTTTAAGCAGCACAGGATCGGTCCAACCTGCAAAATTTGCAACCTAGAATCAGAAATAAGAAAATATTTGATCAGTCATTGTCATTATATGACAGAAATCAGACTCGTACAAGTAAAAGGGTGACAGATGTTTCGGTAACAGACGAGTTCGGTAACATAGACTTATAGAGTAAATTGATTGGATGTTTCGGTAACAAAGCAATGATATTGTGTTTATATTCTGTGACATTCTTAAGACCAAATGAATAGCTTTGTTTTGTTCAAACCTTTTACTTTTGCACTTTTCACCCATTTATCCCTTCATAGATAGATTTTTTTCACTTTCTTTTGCTTGAAAGATAGGCAATCCACATGGTCAATATATGCAGCATGGAATATGAGGTATACCAAAAAATTATTTATGATACCTAGTGGAAAATACAAATTAAGTACAGTAGATTCCGCTTATTTGCAAGTCCTATTTGTCAGAGAAAATATCCCGAATAAGCGGTCGGCCCGATAATCCGATGGCTCTTTTCAGACCGGAAGTCTAACCAGAGATGCAGACGATCATTTCGTTCTAATGACAGACGTTCAGATCTTGCATCCCGATCATTTGATTAATGTTCATATTTTTTTAAATATATGTATTTAAAACTAAACAAGTTTAAAAAATAATTATTTGTTTGCTTACTTTATTTACCTATCAAGTGCACAAAGTACTAGAAACGATCCTGGCTGTTGGCCATGGTGATGCTTCGTTTGACATAAAATTCAACACAAACTTTTTGTAAACACAGGTTTCGACGCATATCTCCAGTTTCTGGTTATCTAACAATTACTCCTTGTGTACATGCACATTCTTACACAACATGATCGTGTATTGTGCACCTGTATAAAACCCGACTCGCCACCTGTTGGGTTGAATGGGTGGGTAAAAGTTTGTGTGACGTCATAGACTGATTGCCGCACAGATGATTCTATTTTAACGCCTTAATTTAGGCCATACCATTCAAAGCAGACCTAAGTAAGAAACGGTTTTCTGTGTTTTTCACAGTTTACATTCGGTACACCTTACTCTCACGCCTGTAGTCAAATTGTTTGTCACAAATTGGATTATCAACGAGACACTTACAAACAGTTAAGTTTTTGTGGCGGTTGTCGCCACAGAGTCAACGAAAATTCCAAAATTCGAAAAAAAAAAAATCCAAAATTCGAAACAAAATTCGAAAAATAAATAAGTCTAAAAACCAAACTCATTGCCTATGATTCGGTTAAGAACATACCTAATAACCGCCATAAAATTTCAGTTAACTCCATAAAAAGTAGTCCACCAAATAAGCTACTGCTTCTAAAGAAGACGGCTTAAACTAATTTTACTGATTTAAGAAGTTTCGATAGTGATTGATTTTATGCTTAAAAATGCATTCTAAGAGACGGTTAAGGTTGGCCAACTGTTATTGCATTCTGAAACATCGGCTAATGTCGGTATACTACGTACTTGTAACAATCGAATTGCCTCGGTAAGCTGCAGAGAATGGTCGGGCATTCACGTCAATAACCGCCGGACACGGCTTGATTAAATCATCTTTAGCATTATTTCGTTTTAATATACAATGATACTTTATGAAGAATATAAATATTTTATAGGTGTTTTGTCGATTAATATAACCGATAGATCTAAAATAAAAAAAAAGAAACGATTTTTTTTCTAAGACTTCCGCACTCTCTCGCACGGTGAGAGTAACGAACGACAACTCTGCTCGGAGATTGAGACTTCCGGTGCAGAAGTTTGTCATGCAATTTCGCGACTCTACAATTAAGGGCGATTCACGCAAAACAGAAAGAAAGGCTGCCCAGTCTTACCCCGAGATCAGTTTTGACTGGCATAACTATGCTTGTGGATCGTTTGCCAGAGGCTTGTGATCATGTTGAAGTTACCTCGACAGGTTATAGTTTGAAGGTTGGCCGACGTAGGTTAAATTCGATGTTCTTTCGAAAACAATGAGGGCGTGTCAATTTTGCCTTCTCTGGCCTGTTTCCTTCTCTTACGACAGCGTTGTTTGGAGAAATATAGAAAGGACACGGTGGATCCTTATATGTGAAATGTGAATTTTGTTATGATAAATAATGTGACCCATATGACCCACCACGTCAAGAGGGATGGAACTGAGTTCAGGTAATTAAGATCTATCATATTTTCTTTTTATCTTTGTAAATTTTGTTATACCCAAATTATTTGCTTAACCCATTACTACAAAATCCCTACTTTTGACGCCACTGAGAAAGAAGCCTTTAGAAACCATTATGGGAAGAGGAGAAAATGCTGGTTACCAGCATTTTCTCTTTTTCCCACAATGTTTTCTGCCCTTCACAAAACAAATTTGAAATTTTCAGTCACATTTATTTTGTCATGTGCAAATACTTTGGACAAACCAAACATTTTGTCGTTTGGTAATGAGTGAAAGTACCAATCCATGTACATGTCTCTGACTCACTTTTTCTGCAATAAAATATATTTCTCTACTCTTTACCAAATTTTACCTAATTAACTCAGGCCTGATTTTTCAGTTACGGTGAAGAGAAGTTTTTAACAATTACCATTCATTCCTGCATTTAAGGTCACTAAAGAAAAAAAGCTATAAAAAACATTGTGGGAAAAGAAGAAAATAATAGTAACCTGCATTTTCTTTGTTTTACACAATAATTTCTACCCTTTTTGATACAAGTTTTACTATTTGAAGATTTATTATGTTGTCTGCAACATCTTTCGATTATGACCAGTTAAAAAATTTTTGTCTTCTGGTTATAGTTAACTCATTACCAAAGGACAAAATCTTACACTGGTTCAAATTGAAAGCATTTGCAGACGACAAAATAAAGGTGACTGAAAAATTGAAATTTGTTTTGGGAAGGATGAAAACACTGTGGAAAAAGGAGAAAATGCTGGTTACCAGCATTTTCTCCTTTTCCTACAGTGTTTTCACAAGGCTTCTTTCTCAGGGGCGTCAAAAGTAGGGATTGTGGGAAATGGGTTAAAGAGGGTCTTGTTACAAACCATTTTGGGTGGGGAAACATCAAAATATAGAAAATATGTACTGTGGAAATTGTTTTATTGAAGTTGCAGGATCAGTTTGATTGGATAAATTAAAAAACTAAATTCTAAAAACTAAATCGGGCCCTTGTAAATTGCAAATTCTCCTCAGAATTCCATCTACTTCTTGTTTGTGACTGTGAAACAACATACCAATTCAAAGGTCTGCCAGCTACATTTGAAAATGGCAACAAAACCCATTCTATGGAAAATTTGCAATTTTGGTGGAATATTTTCACAAGTGTTTACAAGTAACATAGAACAATTACAGAATTTCTGGGCAGACTGGTGGATCATATATAATTTGTTATTTTCATTGTCTTTATGACCAAAGACTAAAATTTGAATTTTTTCACTGTATGGTAGGTAATTCTAATACATTGTATTGCAATAAACTGTATTTCTATAAAACATTTTTTTACAGCCATGATTGATAACCTGGTTGGACAACTTCCTGGCTGCTTTTTGAAGCCACTAGTGATGCAAATATAAAGAATATGGAAGAGCGATTTGGGAGGTGCAATTGAGTTACTTTCTAAGGAAATCAACACAGATAGCAGCTAAGCAGGCATACATGGCAAAATACTGAAGGTTTTATATTTTTAAACCTTTTTTTCATGAAAATAATAATTAATGCTCTAAGATAGGGAGGCAAAATGAAATTGAAATTCAAAATTATCAGCTGTCTTGATTTTTTGGCTATAAGGAATTATTAGATTCATTTTTCTAAATCCTTGAATTATGTAAATTAGAAGCATGCTGTATTTTTTAACCCTTTACCACACAATTCGAAATTGTCTTTTTTAAATTGAAAGCATTTGCAGATGACAATTCAGATGTCTTATATCAGGTAAACCTTGCTTAAAATTGTGACTACTCTTGGTTATAAACACCTATTTACAAAGTGACTAATAGCATGACTTATTGTAACTTTTTGTTTGTACAAGTCAAAAATAGGTTTTGCCTTCTGCACAGGAAAAATATTCATTCATTAGCAACTTGAAATTATAGGTTCTTCTTAACTGGAAATATATGCAGGACATAACTTGAAATGCCATACTCATAGGCTGATGATTTTACTTTTCGTGGTATAAAAATATGGTGTGAAAAATGAGAAAGTGTCCTGCACTGAAAGTTTTAAATCAACATGTCTAGTAGGTAAAGGTTTGATTTGCGTAAACCGTGTGAAATATTTCCTTGACCATTCTGGACATAATAATTATGCCGAGCAATGTTGAGGATAAAAATAGAATATTGATTTATGTAAATGATTGTTACCTGGGTCAGGTTAAATGAAGTAGATAATAATGAGCATTTCATTTCAAATTGTGAAAATCATTAATATCACATACACTCATTTAGTAATCTGGCACTGTTTCACCACATGACATAAACACAAAAAGATAAATATTTGTCAAAATATGGCCATGCTCTATGAAAAAAAGACTTAATGCATTTCTTTGATCTATTATACCAAGCAAGGCATCAAATAATTATGGATCTATAAACTCCATTTTGTCTAACATTCAACTTAATCATGAAGTAGACTGGTCCATGGAAATACAGAAGATATTCAAACGGCAAACATTGTGGGCCCATGTCAGCCTGGGCAGACTACACAGGCTGACCTGGGTCTATTCTTTTTGCAGTTGCAGCTCCTTTTTTTTTTATAGAGCATGGCTCAATAATATATGTACATATTCACAGGTATTGGCTATGAGCAACATGACATGGTGGATACCAAACAGATTCAAGCTGCTGTTTGGAAACAGGTGAAATGGTATAGAAAGAGGATCAGACCAGAAAGACCATAGGAAAATCAGACTAAAAAGATGTACAGAATGCTTTTTGTACAATAGTGTTTTATTAGTGTTTATAGATGATATTGTCTTTCTTCTAAATATTTTTTCAAATGTTGTCATATTATGAATAAGACATTATCCATTTGAAACAATACTTAGACTGCAGTAAGCATTGTTATTTTTCATATTGGTAAGTCCCACTTTTGTTGTATTTTTATATTTTTGTAACTAAAGCTGGAAACATGACAGGAAACAAGATTTGGTTGTCTGAGCAAATGCTTCTTTTTTTCACAATGCTTTCATATTAACTCATTACCAAACGCTAATTTTAACTTTGTCCAAATCGAAAGCATTTGCAGATGACAAAATAAAAGTGACTGAAAATTTCAAATCTGTTTTGCGAAGGGCAGAAAACACTGTGGGAAAAGGACAAAATGCTGGTTACCTCCTTTTCCCATAATGTTTTCAAAAGGCTTCTTTCAGGGGTGTCAAAAGTAAGGATTGTGTGGTAATGGGTTAAATATTTTCAAGTGGACATGAACTGTTTTCAGGCATTTAACTCGTTACCAAATGACAATATTTTAGACTTGTCAAAATCAAAAGTATTTGCAGACGATAAAATAAAAGTGACTGAAAATATGAAATTTGTTTTGAGAGGGGTAGAAAACATTTTGGGAAAAGGAAAAAATGCTGGTTAGCAGCATTTTCTCCTTTTCCCACAATGTTTTCTAAGGCTTCTTTCTTCAGGGTCGTTAAAAGTAGGGATTGTGTGGAAATGGGTTAATCTATGGTTACCAGAGTATTTGAATCATACTCCAGTGTGATTCATTGGAGGCTTTGCTGTGCAAAAAGTGTTCTTGAATGTTTGTGCCTAATAATTAAGAATTCTTTGACTCATTTAACAGTTACAAACCTATGACTTTCCCAAATTTAGAGCATTTGCAGCTGACAAATACTTATTGTATGGTAATCGGTTAAGCTACAGTAGTATTCCCCAGGGTTGCTTGCTATATTTTCCATTATGAACATTTATGCAAAGTCATTTGAAAATTCTCAAATGGTTGAACAACAGCTTTGATGAGACTCT